>CM075866.1:5763542-6366926 GCA_038021265.1 Cyprinella venusta | reverse complement strand
TCCATTTTTGCGCGCTGGTCGAAGTCTCGTGGCCCTCTGTCAGAATCCAGAGTTTCAAGAAGATCGGAGGGGGTCAAAATTTCGGCCAAAAACGACAGTGTTACCCCTTATGTTTTTTTTTCAGGTCAAAACTTTGACATCCGATATCTCGGCTCTGGAAGGGTCTAGAGCCTCCATTTTTGCGCGCTGGTCGAAGTCTCGTGGCCCTCTGTCAGAATCCAGAGTTTCAAGAAGATCGGAGGGGGTCAAAATTTCGGCCAAAAACGACAGTGTTACCCCTTATGTTTTTTTTTCAGGTCAAAACTTTGACATCCGATATCTCGGCTCTGGAAGGGTCTAGAGCCTCCATTTTTGTGCGCTGGTCGAAGTCTCGTGGCCCTCTGTCAGAATCCAGAGTTTCAAGAAGATAGGAGGGGGTCAAAATTTCGGCCAAAAACGACAGTGTTACCCCTTATGTTTTTTTTTCAGGTCAAAACTTTGACATCCGATATCTCGGCTCTGGAAGGGTCTAGAGCCTCCATTTTTGCGCGCTGGTCGAAGTCTCGTGGCCCTCTGTCAGAATCCAGAGTTTCAAGAAGATCGGAGGGGGTCAAAATTTCGGCCAAAAACGACAGTGTTACCCCTTATGTTTTTTTTTCGGGTCAAAACTTTGACATCCGATATCTCGGCTCTGGAAGGGTCTAGAGCCTCCATTTTTGCGCGCTGGTCGAAGTCTTGTGGCCCTCTGTCAGAATCCAGAGTTTCAAGAAGATTGGAGGGGGTCAAAATTTCGGCCAAAAACGACAGTGTTACCCCTTATGTTTTTTTTTTTCGGGTCAAAACTTTGACATCCGATATCTCGGCTCTGGAAGGGTCTAGAGCCTCCATTTTTGCGCGCTGGTCGAAGTCTCGTGGCCCTCTGTCAGAATCCAGAGTTTCAAGAAGATCGGAGGGAGTCAAAATTTCGGCCAAAAACGACAGTGTTACCCCTTATGTTTTTTTTTCGGGTCAAAACTTTGACATCCGATATCTCGGCTCTGGAAGGGTCTAGAGCCTCCATTTTTGCGCGCTGGTCGAAGTCTCGTGGCCCTCTGTCACAATCCAGAGTTTCAAGAAGATCGGAGGGGGTCAAAATTTCGGCCAAAAACGACAGTGTTACCCCTTATGTTTTTTTTTTCAGGTCAAAACTTTGACATCCGATATCTCGGCTCTGGAAGGGTCTAGAGCCTCCATTTTTGCGCGCTGGTCGAAGTCTCGTGGCCCTCTGTCAGAATCCAGAGTTTCAAGAAGAATGGAGGGAGTCAAAATTTCGGCCAAAAACGACAGTGTTACCCCTTATGTTTTTTTTTCAGGTCAAAACTTTGACATCCGATATCTCGGCTCTGGAAGGGTCTAGAGCCTCCATTTTTGCGCGCTGGTCGAAGTCTCGTGGCCCTCTGTCAGAATCCAGAGTTTCAAGAAGATCGGAGGGGGTCAAAATTTCGGCCAAAAACGACAGTGTTACCCCTTATGTTTTTTTTTCGGGTCAAAACTTTGACATCCGATATCTCGGCTCTGGAAGGGTCTAGAGCCTCCATTTTTGCGCGCTGGTCGAAGTCTCGAGGCCCTCTGTCAGAATCCAGAGTTTCAAGAAGATCGGAGGGGGTCAAAATTTCGGCCAAAAACGACAGTGTTACCCCTTATGTTTTTTTTTTCAGGTCAAAACTTTGACATCCGATATCTCGGCTCTGGAAGGGTCTAGAGCCTCCATTTTTGCGCGCTGGTCGAAGTCTCGTGGCCCTCTGTCAGAATCCAGAGTTTCAAGAAGATCGGAGGGGGTCAAAATTTCGGCCAAAAACGACAGTGTTACCCCTTATGTTTTTTTTTCGGGTCAAAACTTTGACATCCGATATCTCGGCTCTGGAAGGGTCTAGAGCCTCCATTTTTGCGCGCTGGTCGAAGTCTTGTGGCCCTCTGTCAGAATCCAGAGTTTCAAGAAGATTGGAGGGGGTCAAAATTTCGGCCAAAAACGACAGTGTTACCCCTTATGTTTTTTTTTTTTGGGTCAAAACTTTGACATTTGATATCTCGGCTCTGGAAGGGTCTAGAGCCTCCATTTTTGCGCGCTGGTCGAAGTCTCGTGGCCCTCTGTCAGAATTCAGAGTTTCAAGAAGATCGGAGGGGGTCAAAATTTCGGCCAAAAACGACAGTGTTACCCCTTATGTTTTTTTTTCAGGTCAAAACTTTGACATCCGATATCTCGGCTCTGGAAGGGTCTAGAGCCTCCATTTTTGCGCGCTGGTCGAAGTCTCGTGGCCCTCTGTCAGAATCCAGAGTTTCAAGAAGATCGGAGGGGGTCAAAATTTCGGCCAAAAACGACAGTGTTACCCCTTATGTTTTTTTTTCGGGTCAAAACTTTGACATCCGATATCTCGGCTCTGGAAGGGTCTAGAGCCTCCATTTTTGCGCGCTGGTCGAAGTCTCGAGGCCCTCTGTCAGAATCCAGAGTTTCAAGAAGATCGGAGGGGGTCAAAATTTCGGCCAAAAACGACAGTGTTACCCCTTATGTTTTTTTTTCAGGTCAAAACTTTGACATCCGATATCTCGGCTCTGGAAGGGTCTAGAGCCTCCATTTTTGCGCGCTGGTCGAAGTCTCGTGGCCCTCTGTCAGAATCCAGAGTTTCAAGAAGATCGGAGGGGGTCAAAATTTCGGCCAAAAACGACAGTGTTACCCCTTATGTTTTTTTTTCGGGTCAAAACTTTGACATCCGATATCTCGGCTCTGGAAGGGTCTAGAGCCTCCATTTTTGCGCGCTGGTCGAAGTCTTGTGGCCCTCTGTCAGAATCCAGAGTTTCAAGAAGATTGGAGGGGGTCAAAATTTCGGCCAAAAACGACAGTGTTACCCCTTATGTTTTTTTTTTTTTCGGGTCAAAACTTTGACATCCGATATCTCGGCTCTGGAAGGGTCTAGAGCCTCCATTTTTGCGCGCTGGTCGAAGTCTCGTGGCCCTCTGTCAGAATTCAGAGTTTCAAGAAGATCGGAGGGGGTCAAAATTTCGGCCAAAAACGACAGTGTTACCCCTTATGTTTTTTTTTCGGGTCAAAACTTTGACATCCGATATCTCGGCTCTGGAAGGGTCTAGAGCCTCCATTTTTGCGCGCTGGTCGAAGTCTCGTGGCCCTCTGTCAGAATCCAGAGTTTCAAGAAGATCGGAGGGGGTCAAAATTTCGGCCAAAAACGACAGTGTTACCCCTTATGTTTTTTTTTCAGGTCAAAACTTTGACATCCGATATCTCGGCTCTGGAAGGGTCTAGAGCCTCCATTTTTGCGCGCTGGTCGAAGTCTCGTGGCCCTCTGTCAGAATCCAGAGTTTCAAGAAGATCGGAGGGGGTCAAAATTTCGGCCAAAAACGACAGTGTTACCCCTTATGTTTTTTTTTCAGGTCAAAACTTTGACATCCGATATCTCGGCTCTGGAAGGGTCTAGAGCCTCCATTTTTGCGCGCTGGTCGAAGTCTCGTGGCCCTCTGTCAGAATCCAGAGTTTCAAGAAGATCGGAGGGGGTCAAAATTTCGGCCAAAAAAAAAAATGACAGTGTTACCCCTTATGTTTTTTTTTCAGGTCCAAATTTTGACCTTCGATATCTCGGCTCTGGAAGGGTCTAGAGCCTCCATTTTTGCGCGCTGGTCGAAGTCTCGTGGCCCTCTGTCAGAATCCAGAGTTTCAAGAAGATCGGAGGGGGTCAAAATTTCGGCCAAAAACGACAGTGTTACCCCTTATGTTTTTTTTTTTTCGGGTCAAAACTTTGACATCCGATATCTCGGCTCTGGAAGGGTCTAGAGCCTCCATTTTTGCGCGCTGGTCGAAGTCTCGTGGCCCTCTGTCAGAATCCAGAGTTTCAAGAAGATCGGAGGGGGTCAAAATTTCGGCAAAAAAACGACAGTGTTACCCCTTATGTTTTTTTTTCGGGTCAAAACTTTGACATCCGATATCTCGGCTCTGGAAGGGTCTAGAGCCTCCATTTTTGCGCGCTGGTCGAAGTCTCGTGGCCCTCTGTCAGAATCCAGAGTTTCAAGAAGATCGGAGGGGGTCAAAATTTCGGCCAAAAACGACAGTGTTACCCCTTATGTTTTTTTTTCAGGTCAAAACTTTGACATCCGATATCTCGGCTCTGGAAGGGTCTAGAGCCTCCATTTTTGCGCGCTGGTCGAAGTCTCGTGGCCCTCTGTCAGAATCCAGAGTTTCAAGAAGATCGGAGGAGGTCAAAATTTCGGCCAAAAACGACAGTGTTACCCCTTATGTTTTTTTTTTCAGGTCAAAACTTTGACATCCGATATCTCGGCTCTGGAAGGGTCTAGAGCCTCCATTTTTGCGCGCTGGTCGAAGTCTCGTGGCCCTCTGTCAGAATCCAGAGTTTCAAGAAGATCGGAGGGGGTCAAAATTTCGGCCAAAAACGACAGTGTTACCCCTTATGTTTTTTTTTCGGGTCAAAACTTTGACATCCGATATCTCGGCTCTGGAAGGGTCTAGAGCCTCCATTTTTGCGCGCTGGTCGAAGTCTCGAGGCCCTCTGTCAGAATCCAGAGTTTCAAGAAGATCGGAGGGGGTCAAAATTTCGGCCAAAAACGACAGTGTTACCCCTTATGTTTTTTTTTCAGGTCAAAACTTTGACATCCGATATCTCGGCTCTGGAAGGGTCTAGAGCCTCCATTTTTGCGCGCTGGTCGAAGTCTCGTGGCCCTCTGTCAGAATCCAGAGTTTCAAGAAGATCAGAGGGGGTCAAAATTTCGGCCAAAAACGACAGTGTTACCCCTTATGTTTTTTTTTCAGGTCAAAACTTTGACATCCGATATCTCGGCTCTGGAAGGGTCTAGAGCCTCCATTTTTGCGCGCTGGTCGAAGTCTCGTGGCCCTCTGTCAGAATCCAGAGTTTCAAGAAGATCGGAGGGGGTCAAAATTTCGGCCAAAAACGACAGTGTTACCCCTTATGTTTTTTTTTTCAGGTCAAAACTTTGACATCCGATATCTCGGCTCTGGAAGGGTCTAGAGCCTCCATTTTTGCGCGCTGGTCGAAGTCTCGTGGCCCTCTGTCAGAATCCAGAGTTTCAAGAAGATCGGAGGGGGTCAAAATTTCGGCCAAAAACGACAGTGTTACCCCTTATGTTTTTTTTTTCAGGTCAAAACTTTGACATCCGATATCTCGGCTCTGGAAGGGTCTAGAGCCTCCATTTTTGCGCGCTGGTCGAAGTCTTGTGGCCCTCTGTCAGAATCCAGAGTTTCAAGAAGATCGGAGGGGGTCAAAATTTCGGCCAAAAACGACAGTGTTACCCCTTATGTTTTTTTTTCAGGTCAAAACTTTGACATCCGATATCTCGGCTCTGGAAGGGTCTAGAGCCTCCATTTTTGCGCGCTGGTCGAAGTCTCGTGGCCCTCTGTCAGAATCCAGAGTTTCAAGAAGATCGGAGGGGGTCAAAATTTCGGCCAAAAACGACAGTGTTACCCCTTATGTTTTTTTTTTCGGGTCAAAACTTTGACATCCGATATCTCGGCTCTGGAAGGGTCTAGAGCCTCCATTTTTGCACGCTGGTCGAAGTCTCGTGGCCCTCTGTCAGAATCCAGAGATTCAAGAAGATCGGAGGGGGTCAAAATTTCGGCCAAAAACGACAGTGTTACCCCTTATGTTTTTTTTTTTTCAGGTCAAAACTTTGACATCCGATATCTCGGCTCTGGAAGGGTCTAGAGCCTCCATTTTTGCGCGCTGGTCGAAGTCTCGTGGCCCTCTGTCAGAATCCAGAGTTTCAAGAAGATCAGAGGGGGTCAAAATTTCGGCCAAAAACGACAGTGTTACCCCTTATGTTTTTTTTTCAGGTCAAAACTTTGACATCCGATATCTCGGCTCTGGAAGGGTCTAGAGCCTCCATTTTTGCGCGCTGGTCGAAGTCTCGTGGCCCTCTGTCAGAATCCAGAGTTTCAAGAAGATCGGAGGGGGTCAAAATTTCGGCCAAAAACGACAGTGTTACCCCTTATGTTTTTTTTTCAGGTCAAAACTTTGACATCCGATATCTCGGCTCTGGAAGGGTCTAGAGCCTCCATTTTTGCGCGCTGGTCGAAGTCTCGTGGCCCTCTGTCAGAATCCAGAGTTTCAAGAAGATCGGAGGGGGTCAAAATTTCGGCCAAAAACGACAGTGTTACCCCTTATGTTTTTTTTTCAGGTCAAAACTTTGACATCCGATATCTCGGGTCTGGAAGGGTCTAGAGCCTCCATTTTTGCGCGCTGGTCGAAGTCTCGTGGCCCTCTGTCAGAATCCAGAGTTTCAAGAAGATCGGAGGGGGTCAAAATTTCGGCCAAAAATGACAGTGTTACCCCTTATGTTTTTTTTTCAGGTCAAAACTTTGACATCCGATATCTCGGCTCTGGAAGGGTCTAGAGCCTCCATTTTTGCGCGCTGGTCGAAGTCTCGTGGCCCTCTGTCAGAATCCAGAGTTTCAAGAAGATAGGAGGGGGTCAAAATTTCGGCCAAAAACGACAGTGTTACCCCTTATGTTTTTTTTTCAGGTCAAAACTTTGACATCCGATATCTCGGCTCTGGAAGGGTCTAGAGCCTCCATTTTTGCGCGCTGGTCGAAGTCTCGTGGCCCTCTGTCAGAATCCAGAGTTTCAAGAAGATCGGAGGGGGTCAAAATTTCGGCCAAAAACGACAGTGTTACCCCTTATGTTTTTTTTTCGGGTCAAAACTTTGACATCCGATATCTCGGCTCTGGAAGGGTCTAGAGCCTCCATTTTTGCGCGCTGGTCGAAGTCTTGTGGCCCTCTGTCAGAATCCAGAGTTTCAAGAAGATTGGAGGGGGTCAAAATTTCGGCCAAAAACGACAGTGTTACCCCTTATGTTTTTTTTTTTCGGGTCAAAACTTTGACATCCGATATCTCGGCTCTGGAAGGGTCTAGAGCCTCCATTTTTGCGCGCTGGTCGAAGTCTCGTGGCCCTCTGTCAGAATCCAGAGTTTCAAGAAGATCGGAGGGGGTCAAAATTTCGGCCAAAAACGACAGTGTTACCCCTTATGTTTTTTTTTCGGGTCAAAACTTTGACATCCGATATCTCGGCTCTGGAAGGGTCTAGAGCCTCCATTTTTGCGCGCTGGTCGAAGTCTCGTGGCCCTCTGTCAGAATCCAGAGTTTCAAGAAGATCGGAGGGGGTCAAAATTTCGGCCAAAAACGACAGTGTTACCCCTTATGTTTTTTTTTCAGGTCAAAACTTTGACATCCGATATCTCGGCTCTGGAAGGGTCTAGAGCCTCCATTTTTGCGCGCTGGTCGAAGTCTCGTGGCCCTCTGTCAGAATCCAGAGTTTCAAGAAGAATGGAGGGAGTCAAAATTTCGGCCAAAAACGACAGTGTTACCCCTTATGTTTTTTTTTCAGGTCAAAACTTTGACATCCGATATCTCGGCTCTGGAAGGGTCTAGAGCCTCCATTTTTGCGCGCTGGTCGAAGTCTCGTGGCCCTCTGTCAGAATCCAGAGTTTCAAGAAGATCGGAGGGGGTCAAAATTTCGGCCAAAAACGACAGTGTTACCCCTTATGTTTTTTTTTCGGGTCAAAACTTTGACATCCGATATCTCGGCTCTGGAAGGGTCTAGAGCCTCCATTTTTGCGCGCTGGTCGAAGTCTCGAGGCCCTCTGTCAGAATCCAGAGTTTCAAGAAGATCGGAGGGGGTCAAAATTTCGGCCAAAAACGACAGTGTTACCCCTTATGTTTTTTTTTCAGGTCAAAACTTTGACATCCGATATCTCGGCTCTGGAAGGGTCTAGAGCCTCCATTTTTGCGCGCTGGTCGAAGTCTCGTGGCCCTCTGTCAGAATCCAGAGTTTCAAGAAGATCGGAGGGGGTCAAAATTTCGGCCAAAAACGACAGTGTTACCCCTTATGTTTTTTTTTCGGGTCAAAACTTTGACATCCGATATCTCGGCTCTGGAAGGGTCTAGAGCCTCCATTTTTGCGCGCTGGTCGAAGTCTTGTGGCCCTCTGTCAGAATCCAGAGTTTCAAGAAGATTGGAGGGGGTCAAAATTTCGGCCAAAAACGACAGTGTTACCCCTTATGTTTTTTTTTTGGGGTCAAAACTTTGACATCCGATATCTCGGCTCTGGAAGGGTCTAGAGCCTCCATTTTTGCGCGCTGGTCGAAGTCTCGTGGCCCTCTGTCAGAATTCAGAGTTTCAAGAAGATCGGAGGGGGTCAAAATTTCGGCCAAAAACGACAGTGTTACCCCTTATGTTTTTTTTTCGGGTCAAAACTTTGACATCCGATATCTCGGCTCTGGAAGGGTCTAGAGCCTCCATTTTTGCGCGCTGGTCGAAGTCTCGAGGCCCTCTGTCAGAATCCAGAGTTTCAAGAAGATCGGAGGGGGTCAAAATTTCGGCCAAAAACGACAGTGTTACCCCTTATGTTTTTTTTTCAGGTCAAAACTTTGACATCCGATATCTCGGCTCTGGAAGGGTCTAGAGCCTCCATTTTTGCGCGCTGGTCGAAGTCTCGTGGCCCTCTGTCAGAATCCAGAGTTTCAAGAAGATCGGAGGGGGTCAAAATTTCGGCCAAAAACGACAGTGTTACCCCTTATGTTTTTTTTTCGGGTCAAAACTTTGACATCCGATATCTCGGCTCTGGAAGGGTCTAGAGCCTCCATTTTTGCGCGCTGGTCGAAGTCTTGTGGCCCTCTGTCAGAATCCAGAGTTTCAAGAAGATTGGAGGGGGTCAAAATTTCGGCCAAAAACGACAGTGTTACCCCTTATGTTTTTTTTTTTTCGGGTCAAAACTTTGACATCCGATATCTCGGCTCTGGAAGGGTCTAGAGCCTCCATTTTTGCGCGCTGGTCGAAGTCTCGTGGCCCTCTGTCAGAATTCAGAGTTTCAAGAAGATCGGAGGGGGTCAAAATTTCGGCCAAAAACGACAGTGTTACCCCTTATGTTTTTTTTTCGGGTCAAAACTTTGACATCCGATATCTCGGCTCTGGAAGGGTCTAGAGCCTCCATTTTTGCGCGCTGGTCGAAGTCTCGTGGCCCTCTGTCAGAATCCAGAGTTTCAAGAAGATCGGAGGGGGTCAAAATTTCGGCCAAAAACGACAGTGTTACCCCTTATGTTTTTTTTTTTCAGGTCAAAACTTTGACATCCGATATCTCGGCTCTGGAAGGGTCTAGAGCCTCCATTTTTGCGCGCTGGTCGAAGTCTCGTGGCCCTCTGTCAGAATCCAGAGTTTCAAGAAGATCGGAGGGGGTCAAAATTTCGGCCAAAAACGACAGTGTTACCCCTTATGTTTTTTTTTCAGGTCAAAACTTTGACATCCGATATCTCGGCTCTGGAAGGGTCTAGAGCCTCCATTTTTGCGCGCTGGTCGAAGTCTCGTGGCCCTCTGTCAGAATCCAGAGTTTCAAGAAGATCGGAGGGGGTCAAAATTTCGGCCAAAAAAAAAATGACAGTGTTACCCCTTATGTTTTTTTTTCAGGTCCAAATTTTGACCTTCGATATCTCGGCTCTGGAAGGGTCTAGAGCCTCCATTTTTGCGCGCTGGTCGAAGTCTCGTGGCCCTCTGTCAGAATCCAGAGTTTCAAGAAGATCGGAGGGGGTCAAAATTTCGGCCAAAAACGACAGTGTTACCCCTTATGTTTTTTTTTTTTCGGGTCAAAACTTTGACATCCGATATCTCGGCTCTGGAAGGGTCTAGAGCCTCCATTTTTGCGCGCTGGTCGAAGTCTCGTGGCCCTCTGTCAGAATCCAGAGTTTCAAGAAGATCGGAGGGGGTCAAAATTTCGGCCAAAAACGACAGTGTTACCCCTTATGTTTTTTTTTTCGGGTCAAAACTTTGACATCCGATATCTCGGCTCTGGAAGGGTCTAGAGCCTCCATTTTTGCGCGCTGGTCGAAGTCTCGTGGCCCTCTGTCAGAATCCAGAGTTTCAAGAAGATCGGAGGGGGTCAAAATTTCGGCCAAAAACGACAGTGTTACCCCTTATGTTTTTTTTTTCAGGTCAAAACTTTGACATCCGATATCTCGGCTCTGGAAGGGTCTAGAGCCTCCATTTTTGCGCGCTGGTCGAAGTCTCGTGGCCCTCTGTCAGAATCCAGAGTTTCAAGAAGATCGGAGGGGGTCAAAATTTCGGCCAAAAACGACAGTGTTACCCCTTATGTTTTTTTTTCGGGTCAAAACTTTGACATCCGATATCTCGGCTCTGGAAGGGTCTAGAGCCTCCATTTTTGCGCGCTGGTCGAAGTCTCGAGGCCCTCTGTCAGAATCCAGAGTTTCAAGAAGATCGGAGGGGGTCAAAATTTCGGCCAAAAACGACAGTGTTACCCCTTATGTTTTTTTTTCAGGTCAAAACTTTGACATCCGATATCTCGGCTCTGGAAGGGTCTAGAGCCTCCATTTTTGCGCGCTGGTCGAAGTCTCGTGGCCCTCTGTCAGAATCCAGAGTTTCAAGAAGATCAGAGGGGGTCAAAATTTCGGCCAAAAACGACAGTGTTACCCCTTATGTTTTTTTTTCAGGTCAAAACTTTGACATCCGATATCTCGGCTCTGGAAGGGTCTAGAGCCTCCATTTTTGCGCGCTGGTCGAAGTCTTGAGGCCCTCTGTCAGAATCCAGAGTTTCAAGAAGATCGGAGGGGGTCAAAATTTCGGCCAAAAACGACAGTGTTACCCCTTATGTTTTTTTTTCAGGTCAAAACTTTGACATCCGATATCTCGGCTCTGGAAGGGTCTAGAGCCTCCATTTTTGCGCGCTGGTCGAAGTCTCGTGGCCCTCTGTCAGAATCCAGAGTTTCAAGAAGATCGGAGGGGGTCAAAATTTCGGCCAAAAACGACAGTGTTACCCCTTATGTTTTTTTTTTCAGGTCAAAACTTTGACATCCGATATCTCGGCTCTGGAAGGGTCTAGAGCCTCCATTTTTGCGCGCTGGTCGAAGTCTCGTGGCCCTCTGTCAGAATCCAGAGTTTCAAGAAGATCGGAGGGGGTCAAAATTTCGGCCAAAAACGACAGTGTTACCCCTTATGTTTTTTTTTCAGGTCAAAACTTTGACATCCGATATCTCGGCTCTGGAAGGGTCTAGAGCCTCCATTTTTGCGCGCTGGTCGAAGTCTCGTGGCCCTCTGTCAGAATCCAGAGTTTCAAGAAGATCGGAGGGGGTCAAAATTTCGGCCAAAAACGACAGTGTTACCCCTTATGTTTTTTTTTTCAGGTCAAAACTTTGACATCCGATATCTCGGCTCTGGAAGGGTCTAGAGCCTCCATTTTTGCGCGCTGGTCGAAGTCTCGTGGCCCTCTGTCAGAATCCAGAGTTTCAAGAAGATCGGAGGGGGTCAAAATTTTGACCAAAAAAAAATGACAGTGTTACCCCTTATGTTTTTTTTTCAGGTCCAAATTTTGACCTTCGATATCTCGGCTCTGGAAGGGTCTAGAGCTTCCATTTTTGTGCGCTGGTCGAAGTCTCGTGGCCCTCTGTCAGAATCCAGAGTTTCAAGAAGATCGGAGGGGGTCAAAATTTCGGCCAAAAACGACAGTGTTACCCCTTATGTTTTTTTTTCAGGTCAAAACTTTGACATCCGATATCTCGGCTCTGGAAGGGTCTAGAGCCTCCATTTTTGTGCGCTGGTCGAAGTCTCGTGGCCCTCTGTCAGAATCCAGAGTTTCAAGAAGATCGGAGGGGGTCAAAATTTCGGCCAAAAACGACAGTGTTACCCCTTATGTTTTTTTTTTCAGGTCAAAACTTTGACATCCGATATCTCGGCTCTGGAAGGGTCTAGAGCCTCCATTTTTGCGCGCTGGTCGAAGTCTCGTGGCCCTCTGTCAGAATCCAGAGTTTCAAGAAGATCGGAGGGGGTCAAAATTTCGGCCAAAAACGACAGTGTTACCCCTTATGTTTTTTTTTCAGGTCAAAACTTTGACATCCGATATCTCGGCTCTGGAAGGGTCTAGAGCCTCCATTTTTGCGCGCTGGTCGAAGTCTCGTGGCCCTCTGTCAGAATCCAGAGTTTCAAGAAGATCGGAGGGGGTCAAAATTTCGGCCAAAAACGACAGTGTTACCCCTTATGTTTTTTTTTTCGGGTCAAAACTTTGACATCCGATATCTCGGCTCTGGAAGGGTCTAGAGCCTCCATTTTTGCACGCTGGTCGAAGTCTCGTGGCCCTCTGTCAGAATCCAGAGATTCAAGAAGATCGGAGGGGGTCAAAATTTCGGCCAAAAACGACAGTGTTACCCCTTATGTTTTTTTTTTTCAGGTCAAAACTTTGACATCCGATATCTCGGCTCTGGAAGGGTCTAGAGCCTCCATTTTTGCGCGCTGGTCGAAGTCTCGTGGCCCTCTGTCAGAATCCAGAGTTTCAAGAAGATCAGAGGGGGTCAAAATTTCGGCCAAAAACGACAGTGTTACCCCTTATGTTTTTTTTTCAGGTCAAAACTTTGACATCCGATATCTCGGCTCTGGAAGGGTCTAGAGCCTCCATTTTTGCGCGCTGGTCGAAGTCTCGTGGCCCTCTGTCAGAATCCAGAGTTTCAAGAAGATCGGAGGGGGTCAAAATTTCGGCCAAAAACGACAGTGTTACCCCTTATGTTTTTTTTTCAGGTCAAAACTTTGACATCCGATATCTCGGCTCTGGAAGGGTCTAGAGCCTCCATTTTTGCGCGCTGGTCGAAGTCTCGTGGCCCTCTGTCAGAATCCAGAGTTTCAAGAAGATCGGAGGGGGTCAAAATTTCGGCCAAAAACGACAGTGTTACCCCTTATGTTTTTTTTTCAGGTCAAAACTTTGACATCCGATATCTCGGGTCTGGAAGGGTCTAGAGCCTCCATTTTTGCGCGCTGGTCGAAGTCTCGTGGCCCTCTGTCAGAATCCAGAGTTTCAAGAAGATCGGAGGGGGTCAAAATTTCGGCCAAAAATGACAGTGTTACCCCTTATGTTTTTTTTTCAGGTCAAAACTTTGACATCCGATATCTCGGCTCTGGAAGGGTCTAGAGCCTCCATTTTTGCGCGCTGGTCGAAGTCTCGTGGCCCTCTGTCAGAATCCAGAGTTTCAAGAAGATAGGAGGGGGTCAAAATTTCGGCCAAAAACGACAGTGTTACCCCTTATGTTTTTTTTTCAGGTCAAAACTTTGACATCCGATATCTCGGCTCTGGAAGGGTCTAGAGCCTCCATTTTTGCGCGCTGGTCGAAGTCTCGTGGCCCTCTGTCAGAATCCAGAGTTTCAAGAAGATCGGAGGGGGTCAAAATTTCGGCCAAAAACGACAGTGTTACCCCTTATGTTTTTTTTTCGGGTCAAAACTTTGACATCCGATATCTCGGCTCTGGAAGGGTCTAGAGCCTCCATTTTTGCGCGCTGGTCGAAGTCTTGTGGCCCTCTGTCAGAATCCAGAGTTTCAAGAAGATTGGAGGGGGTCAAAATTTCGGCCAAAAACGACAGTGTTACCCCTTATGTTTTTTTTTTTCGGGTCAAAACTTTGACATCCGATATCTCGGCTCTGGAAGGGTCTAGAGCCTCCATTTTTGCGCGCTGGTCGAAGTCTCGTGGCCCTCTGTCAGAATCCAGAGTTTCAAGAAGATCGGAGGGGGTCAAAATTTCGGCCAAAAACGACAGTGTTACCCCTTATGTTTTTTTTTCGGGTCAAAACTTTGACATCCGATATCTCGGCTCTGGAAGGGTCTAGAGCCTCCATTTTTGCGCGCTGGTCGAAGTCTCGTGGCCCTCTGTCAGAATCCAGAGTTTCAAGAAGATCGGAGGGGGTCAAAATTTCGGCCAAAAACGACAGTGTTACCCCTTATGTTTTTTTTTCAGGTCAAAACTTTGACATCCGATATCTCGGCTCTGGAAGGGTCTAGAGCCTCCATTTTTGCGCGCTGGTCGAAGTCTCGTGGCCCTCTGTCAGAATCCAGAGTTTCAAGAAGAATGGAGGGAGTCAAAATTTCGGCCAAAAACGACAGTGTTACCCCTTATGTTTTTTTTTTCAGGTCAAAACTTTGACATCCGATATCTCGGCTCTGGAAGGGTCTAGAGCCTCCATTTTTGCGCGCTGGTCGAAGTCTCGTGGCCCTCTGTCAGAATCCAGAGTTTCAAGAAGATCGGAGGGGGTCAAAATTTCGGCCAAAAACGACAGTGTTACCCCTTATGTTTTTTTTTCGGGTCAAAACTTTGACATCCGATATCTCGGCTCTGGAAGGGTCTAGAGCCTCCATTTTTGCGCGCTGGTCGAAGTCTCGAGGCCCTCTGTCAGAATCCAGAGTTTCAAGAAGATCGGAGGGGGTCAAAATTTCGGCCAAAAACGACAGTGTTACCCCTTATGTTTTTTTTTCAGGTCAAAACTTTGACATCCGATATCTCGGCTCTGGAAGGGTCTAGAGCCTCCATTTTTGCGCGCTGGTCGAAGTCTCGTGGCCCTCTGTCAGAATCCAGAGTTTCAAGAAGATCGGAGGGGGTCAAAATTTCGGCCAAAAACGACAGTGTTACCCCTTATGTTTTTTTTTCGGGTCAAAACTTTGACATCCGATATCTCGGCTCTGGAAGGGTCTAGAGCCTCCATTTTTGCGCGCTGGTCGAAGTCTTGTGGCCCTCTGTCAGAATCCAGAGTTTCAAGAAGATTGGAGGGGGTCAAAATTTCGGCCAAAAACGACAGTGTTACCCCTTATGTTTTTTTTTTGGGGTCAAAACTTTGACATCCGATATCTCGGCTCTGGAAGGGTCTAGAGCCTCCATTTTTGCGCGCTGGTCGAAGTCTCGTGGCCCTCTGTCAGAATTCAGAGTTTCAAGAAGATCGGAGGGGGTCAAAATTTCGGCCAAAAACGACAGTGTTACCCCTTATGTTTTTTTTTCGGGTCAAAACTTTGACATCCGATATCTCGGCTCTGGAAGGGTCTAGAGCCTCCATTTTTGCGCGCTGGTCGAAGTCTCGAGGCCCTCTGTCAGAATCCAGAGTTTCAAGAAGATCGGAGGGGGTCAAAATTTCGGCCAAAAACGACAGTGTTACCCCTTATGTTTTTTTTTCAGGTCAAAACTTTGACATCCGATATCTCGGCTCTGGAAGGGTCTAGAGCCTCCATTTTTGCGCGCTGGTCGAAGTCTCGTGGCCCTCTGTCAGAATCCAGAGTTTCAAGAAGATCGGAGGGGGTCAAAATTTCGGCCAAAAACGACAGTGTTACCCCTTATGTTTTTTTTTCGGGTCAAAACTTTGACATCCGATATCTCGGCTCTGGAAGGGTCTAGAGCCTCCATTTTTGCGCGCTGGTCGAAGTCTTGTGGCCCTCTGTCAGAATCCAGAGTTTCAAGAAGATTGGAGGGGGTCAAAATTTCGGCCAAAAACGACAGTGTTACCCCTTATGTTTTTTTTTTTTCGGGTCAAAACTTTGACATCCGATATCTCGGCTCTGGAAGGGTCTAGAGCCTCCATTTTTGCGCGCTGGTCGAAGTCTCGTGGCCCTCTGTCAGAATTCAGAGTTTCAAGAAGATCGGAGGGGGTCAAAATTTCGGCCAAAAACGACAGTGTTACCCCTTATGTTTTTTTTTCGGGTCAAAACTTTGACATCCGATATCTCGGCTCTGGAAGGGTCTAGAGCCTCCATTTTTGCGCGCTGGTCGAAGTCTCGTGGCCCTCTGTCAGAATCCAGAGTTTCAAGAAGATCGGAGGGGGTCAAAATTTCGGCCAAAAACGACAGTGTTACCCCTTATGTTTTTTTTTTTCAGGTCAAAACTTTGACATCCGATATCTCGGCTCTGGAAGGGTCTAGAGCCTCCATTTTTGCGCGCTGGTCGAAGTCTCGTGGCCCTCTGTCAGAATCCAGAGTTTCAAGAAGATCGGAGGGGGTCAAAATTTCGGCCAAAAACGACAGTGTTACCCCTTATGTTTTTTTTTCAGGTCAAAACTTTGACATCCGATATCTCGGCTCTGGAAGGGTCTAGAGCCTCCATTTTTGCGCGCTGGTCGAAGTCTCGTGGCCCTCTGTCAGAATCCAGAGTTTCAAGAAGATCGGAGGGGGTCAAAATTTCGGCCAAAAAAAAAATGACAGTGTTACCCCTTATGTTTTTTTTTCAGGTCCAAATTTTGACCTTCGATATCTCGGCTCTGGAAGGGTCTAGAGCCTCCATTTTTGCGCGCTGGTCGAAGTCTCGTGGCCCTCTGTCAGAATCCAGAGTTTCAAGAAGATCGGAGGGGGTCAAAATTTCGGCCAAAAACGACAGTGTTACCCCTTATGTTTTTTTTTTTTCGGGTCAAAACTTTGACATCCGATATCTCGGCTCTGGAAGGGTCTAGAGCCTCCATTTTTGCGCGCTGGTCGAAGTCTCGTGGCCCTCTGTCAGAATCCAGAGTTTCAAGAAGATCGGAGGGGGTCAAAATTTCGGCCAAAAACGACAGTGTTACCCCTTATGTTTTTTTTTTCGGGTCAAAACTTTGACATCCGATATCTCGGCTCTGGAAGGGTCTAGAGCCTCCATTTTTGCGCGCTGGTCGAAGTCTCGTGGCCCTCTGTCAGAATCCAGAGTTTCAAGAAGATCGGAGGGGGTCAAAATTTCGGCCAAAAACGACAGTGTTACCCCTTATGTTTTTTTTTTCAGGTCAAAACTTTGACATCCGATATCTCGGCTCTGGAAGGGTCTAGAGCCTCCATTTTTGCGCGCTGGTCGAAGTCTCGTGGCCCTCTGTCAGAATCCAGAGTTTCAAGAAGATCGGAGGGGGTCAAAATTTCGGCCAAAAACGACAGTGTTACCCCTTATGTTTTTTTTTCGGGTCAAAACTTTGACATCCGATATCTCGGCTCTGGAAGGGTCTAGAGCCTCCATTTTTGCGCGCTGGTCGAAGTCTCGAGGCCCTCTGTCAGAATCCAGAGTTTCAAGAAGATCGGAGGGGGTCAAAATTTCGGCCAAAAACGACAGTGTTACCCCTTATGTTTTTTTTTCAGGTCAAAACTTTGACATCCGATATCTCGGCTCTGGAAGGGTCTAGAGCCTCCATTTTTGCGCGCTGGTCGAAGTCTCGTGGCCCTCTGTCAGAATCCAGAGTTTCAAGAAGATCAGAGGGGGTCAAAATTTCGGCCAAAAACGACAGTGTTACCCCTTATGTTTTTTTTTCAGGTCAAAACTTTGACATCCGATATCTCGGCTCTGGAAGGGTCTAGAGCCTCCATTTTTGCGCGCTGGTCGAAGTCTTGAGGCCCTCTGTCAGAATCCAGAGTTTCAAGAAGATCGGAGGGGGTCAAAATTTCGGCCAAAAACGACAGTGTTACCCCTTATGTTTTTTTTTCAGGTCAAAACTTTGACATCCGATATCTCGGCTCTGGAAGGGTCTAGAGCCTCCATTTTTGCGCGCTGGTCGAAGTCTCGTGGCCCTCTGTCAGAATCCAGAGTTTCAAGAAGATCGGAGGGGGTCAAAATTTCGGCCAAAAACGACAGTGTTACCCCTTATGTTTTTTTTTTCAGGTCAAAACTTTGACATCCGATATCTCGGCTCTGGAAGGGTCTAGAGCCTCCATTTTTGCGCGCTGGTCGAAGTCTCGTGGCCCTCTGTCAGAATCCAGAGTTTCAAGAAGATCGGAGGGGGTCAAAATTTCGGCCAAAAACGACAGTGTTACCCCTTATGTTTTTTTTTCAGGTCAAAACTTTGACATCCGATATCTCGGCTCTGGAAGGGTCTAGAGCCTCCATTTTTGCGCGCTGGTCGAAGTCTCGTGGCCCTCTGTCAGAATCCAGAGTTTCAAGAAGATCGGAGGGGGTCAAAATTTCGGCCAAAAACGACAGTGTTACCCCTTATGTTTTTTTTTTCAGGTCAAAACTTTGACATCCGATATCTCGGCTCTGGAAGGGTCTAGAGCCTCCATTTTTGCGCGCTGGTCGAAGTCTCGTGGCCCTCTGTCAGAATCCAGAGTTTCAAGAAGATCGGAGGGGGTCAAAATTTTGACCAAAAAAAAATGACAGTGTTACCCCTTATGTTTTTTTTTCAGGTCCAAATTTTGACCTTCGATATCTCGGCTCTGGAAGGGTCTAGAGCTTCCATTTTTGTGCGCTGGTCGAAGTCTCGTGGCCCTCTGTCAGAATCCAGAGTTTCAAGAAGATCGGAGGGGGTCAAAATTTCGGCCAAAAACGACAGTGTTACCCCTTATGTTTTTTTTTCAGGTCAAAACTTTGACATCCGATATCTCGGCTCTGGAAGGGTCTAGAGCCTCCATTTTTGTGCGCTGGTCGAAGTCTCGTGGCCCTCTGTCAGAATCCAGAGTTTCAAGAAGATCGGAGGGGGTCAAAATTTCGGCCAAAAACGACAGTGTTACCCCTTATGTTTTTTTTTTCAGGTCAAAACTTTGACATCCGATATCTCGGCTCTGGAAGGGTCTAGAGCCTCCATTTTTGCGCGCTGGTCGAAGTCTCGTGGCCCTCTGTCAGAATCCAGAGTTTCAAGAAGATCGGAGGGGGTCAAAATTTCGGCCAAAAACGACAGTGTTACCCCTTATGTTTTTTTTTTCGGGTCAAAACTTTGACATCCGATATCTCGGCTCTGGAAGGGTCTAGAGCCTCCATTTTTGCACGCTGGTCGAAGTCTCGTGGCCCTCTGTCAGAATCCAGAGATTCAAGAAGATCGGAGGGGGTCAAAATTTCGGCCAAAAACGACAGTGTTACCCCTTATGTTTTTTTTTTTTCAGGTCAAAACTTTGACATCCGATATCTCGGCTCTGGAAGGGTCTAGAGCCTCCATTTTTGCGCGCTGGTCGAAGTCTCGTGGCCCTCTGTCAGAATCCAGAGTTTCAAGAAGATCAGAGGGGGTCAAAATTTCGGCCAAAAACGACAGTGTTACCCCTTATGTTTTTTTTTTCTGGTCAAAACTTTGACATCCGATATCTCGGCTCTGGAAGGGTCTAGAGCCTCCATTTTTGCGCGCTGGTCGAAGTCTCGTGGCCCTCTGTCAGAATCCAGAGTTTCAAGAAGATCGGAGGGGGTCAAAATTTCGGCCAAAAACGACAGTGTTACCCCTTATGTTTTTTTTTCAGGTCAAAACTTTGACATCCGATATCTCGGCTCTGGAAGGGTCTAGAGCCTCCATTTTTGCGCGCTGGTCGAAGTCTCGTGGCCCTCTGTCAGAATCCAGAGTTTCAAGAAGATCGGAGGGGGTCAAAATTTCGGCCAAAAACGACAGTGTTACCCCTTATGTTTTTTTTTTCAGGTCAAAACTTTGACATCCGATATCACGGCTCTGGAAGGGTCTAGAGCCTCCATTTTTGCGCGCTGGTCGAAGTCTCGTGGCCCTCTGTCAGAATCCAGAGTTTCAAGAAGATCGGAGGGGGTCAAAATTTCGGCCAAAAACGACAGTGTTACCCCTTATGTTTTTTTTTCGGGTCAAAACTTTGACATCCGATATCTCGGCTCTGGAAGGGTCTAGAGCCTCCATTTTTGCGCGCTGGTCGAAGTCTCGAGGCCCTCTGTCAGAATCCAGAGTTTCAAGAAGATCGGAGGGGGTCAAAATTTCGGCCAAAAACGACAGTGTTACCCCTTATGTTTTTTTTTCAGGTCAAAACTTTGACATCCGATATCTCGGCTCTGGAAGGGTCTAGAGCCTCCATTTTTGCGCGCTGGTCTAAGTCTCGTGGCCCTCTGTCAGAATCCAGAGTTTCAAGAAGATCAGAGGGGGTCAAAATTTCGGCCAAAAACGACAGTGTTACCCCTTATGTTTTTTTTTCAGGTCAAAACTTTGACATCCGATATCTCGGCTCTGGAAGGGTCTAGAGCCTCCATTTTTGCGCGCTGGTCGAAGTCTTGAGGCCCTCTGTCAGAATCCAGAGTTTCAAGAAGATCGGAGGGGGTCAAAATTTCGGCCAAAAACGACAGTGTTACCCCTTATGTTTTTTTTTCAGGTCAAAACTTTGACATCCGATATCTCGGCTCTGGAAGGGTCTAGAGCCTCCATTTTTGCGCGCTGGTCGAAGTCTCGTGGCCCTCTGTCAGAATCCAGAGTTTCAAGAAGATCGGAGGGGGTCAAAATTTCGGCCAAAAACGACAGTGTTACCCCTTATGTTTTTTTTTTCAGGTCAAAACTTTGACATCCGATATCTCGGCTCTGGAAGGGTCTAGAGCCTCCATTTTTGCGCGCTGGTCGAAGTCTCGTGGCCCTCTGTCAGAATCCAGAGTTTCAAGAAGATCGGAGGGGGTCAAAATTTCGGCCAAAAACGACAGTGTTACCCCTTATGTTTTTTTTTCAGGTCAAAACTTTGACATCCGATATCTCGGCTCTGGAAGGGTCTAGAGCCTCCATTTTTGCGCGCTGGTCGAAGTCTCGTGGCCCTCTGTCAGAATCCAGAGTTTCAAGAAGATCGGAGGGGGTCAAAATTTCGGCCAAAAACGACAGTGTTACCCCTTATGTTTTTTTTTTCAGGTCAAAACTTTGACATCCGATATCTCGGCTCTGGAAGGGTCTAGAGCCTCCATTTTTGCGCGCTGGTCGAAGTCTCGTGGCCCTCTGTCAGAATCCAGAGTTTCAAGAAGATCGGAGGGGGTCAAAATTTTGACCAAAAAAAAAATGACAGTGTTACCCCTTATGTTTTTTTTTCAGGTCCAAATTTTGACCTTCGATATCTCGGCTCTGGAAGGGTCTAGAGCTTCCATTTTTGTGCGCTGGTCGAAGTCTCGTGGCCCTCTGTCAGAATCCAGAGTTTCAAGAAGATCGGAGGGGGTCAAAATTTCGGCCAAAAACGACAGTGTTACCCCTTATGTTTTTTTTTCAGGTCAAAACTTTGACATCCGATATCTCGGCTCTGGAAGGGTCTAGAGCCTCCATTTTTGTGCGCTGGTCGAAGTCTCGTGGCCCTCTGTCAGAATCCAGAGTTTCAAGAAGATCGGAGGGGGTCAAAATTTCGGCCAAAAACGACAGTGTTACCCCTTATGTTTTTTTTTTCAGGTCAAAACTTTGACATCCGATATCTCGGCTCTGGAAGGGTCTAGAGCCTCCATTTTTGCGCGCTGGTCGAAGTCTCGTGGCCCTCTGTCAGAATCCAGAGTTTCAAGAAGATCGGAGGGGGTCAAAATTTCGGCCAAAAACGACAGTGTTACCCCTTATGTTTTTTTTTTCGGGTCAAAACTTTGACATCCGATATCTCGGCTCTGGAAGGGTCTAGAGCCTCCATTTTTGCACGCTGGTCGAAGTCTCGTGGCCCTCTGTCAGAATCCAGAGATTCAAGAAGATCGGAGGGGGTCAAAATTTCGGCCAAAAACGACAGTGTTACCCCGTATGTTTTTTTTTTTTCAGGTCAAAACTTTGACATCCGATATCTCGGCTCTGGAAGGGTCTAGAGCCTCCATTTTTGCGCGCTGGTCGAAGTCTCGTGGCCCTCTGTCAGAATCCAGAGTTTCAAGAAGATCAGAGGGGGTCAAAATTTCGGCCAAAAACGACAGTGTTACCCCTTATGTTTTTTTTTTCTGGTCAAAACTTTGACATCCGATATCTCGGCTCTGGAAGGGTCTAGAGCCTCCATTTTTGCGCGCTGGTCGAAGTCTCGTGGCCCTCTGTCAGAATCCAGAGTTTCAAGAAGATCGGAGGGGGTCAAAATTTCGGCCAAAAACGACAGTGTTACCCCTTATGTTTTTTTTTCAGGTCAAAACTTTGACATCCGATATCTCGGCTCTGGAAGGGTCTAGAGCCTCCATTTTTGCGCGCTGGTCGAAGTCTCGTGGCCCTCTGTCAGAATCCAGAGTTTCAAGAAGATCGGAGGGGGTCAAAATTTCGGCCAAAAACGACAGTGTTACCCCTTATGTTTTTTTTTTCAGGTCAAAACTTTGACATCCGATATCTCGGCTCTGGAAGGGTCTAGAGCCTCCATTTTTGCGCGCTGGTCGAAGTCTCGTGGCCCTCTGTCAGAATCCAGAGTTTCAAGAAGATCGGAGGGGGTCAAAATTTCGGCCAAAAACGACAGTGTTACCCCTTATGTTTTTTTTTCAGGTCAAAACTTTGACATCCGATATCTCGGCTCTGGAAGGGTCTAGAGCCTCCATTTTTGCGCGCTGGTCGAAGTCTCGTGGCCCTCTGTCAGAATCCAGAGTTTCAAGAAGAATGGAGGGAGTCAAAATTTCGGCCAAAAACGACAGTGTTACCCCTTATGTTTTTTTTCAGGTCAAAACTTTGACATCCGATATCTCGGCTCTGGAAGGGTCTAGAGCCTCCATTTTTGCGCGCTGGTCGAAGTCTCGTGGCCCTCTGTCAGAATCCAGAGTTTCAAGAAGATCGGAGGGGGTCAAAATTTCGGCCAAAAACGACAGTGTTACCCCTTATGTTTTTTTTTCGGGTCAAAACTTTGACATCCGATATCTCGGCTCTGGAAGGGTCTAGAGCCTCCATTTTTGCGCGCTGGTCGAAGTCTCGAGGCCCTCTGTCAGAATCCAGAGTTTCAAGAAGATCGGAGGGGGTCAAAATTTCGGCCAAAAACGACAGTGTTACCCCTTATGTTTTTTTTCGGGTCAAAACTTTGACATCCGATATCTCGGCTCTGGAAGGGTCTAGAGCCTCCATTTTTGCGCGCTGGTCGAAGTCTTGTGGCCCTCTGTCAGAATCCAGAGTTTCAAGAAGATTGGAGGGGGTCAAAATTTCGGCCAAAAACGACAGTGTTACCCCTTATGTTTTTTTTTTCCGGGTCAAAACTTTGACATCCGATATCTCGGCTCTGGAAGGGTCTAGAGCCTCCATTTTTGCGCGCTGGTCGAAGTCTCGTGGCCCTCTGTCAGAATTCAGAGTTTCAAGAAGATCGGAGGGGGTCAAAATTTCGGCCAAAAACGACAGTGTTACCCCTTATGTTTTTTTTTCGGGTCAAAACTTTGACATCAGATATCTCGGCTCTGGAAGGGTCTAGAGCCTCCATTTTTGCGCGCTGGTCGAAGTCTCGTGGCCCTCTGTCAGAATCCAGAGTTTCAAGAAGATCGGAGGGGGTCAAAATTTCGGCCAAAAACGACAGTGTTACCCCTTATGTTTTTTTTCCAGGTCCAAATTTTGACCTTCGATATCTCGGCTCTGGAAGGGTCTAGAGCCTCCATTTTTGCACGCTGGTCGAAGTCTCGTGGCCCTCTGTCAGAATCCAGAGTTTCAAGAAGATCGGAGGGGGTCAAAATTTCGGCCAAAAAAAAAAAAATGACAGTGTTACCCCTTATGTTTTTATTTCAGGTCCAAATTTTGACCTTCGATATCTCGGCTCTGGAAGGGTCTAGAGCCTCCATTTTTGCGCGCTGGTCGAAGTCTCGTGGCCCTCTGTCAGAATCCAGAGTTTCAAGAAGATCGGAGGGGGTCAAAATTTCGGCCAAAAAAAAAAAATGACAGTGTTACCCCTTATGTTTTTTTTTTCAGGTCCAAATTTTGACCTTCGATATCTCGGCTCTGGAAGGGTCTAGAGCCTCCATTTTTGCGTGCTGGTCGAAGTCTCGTGGCCCTCTGTCAGAATCCAGAGTTTCAAGAAGATCGGAGGGGGTCAAAATTTCGGCCAAAAACGACAGTGTTACCCCTTATGTTTTTTTTTCGGGTCAAAACTTTGACATCCAATATCTCGGCTCTGGAAGGGTCTAGAGCCTCCATTTTTGCGCGCTGGTCGAAGTCTTGTGGCCCTCTGTCAGAATCCAGAGTTTCAAGAAGATTGGAGGGGGTCAAAATTTCGGCCAAAAACGACAGTGTTACCCCTTATGTTTTTTTTTTTCGGGTCAAAACTTTGACATCCGATATCTCGGCTCTGGAAGGGTCTAGAGCCTCCATTTTTGCGCGCTGGTCGAAGTCTCGTGGCCCTCTGTCAGAATTCAGAGTTTCAAGAAGATCGGAGGGGGTCAAAATTTCGGCCAAAAACGACAGTGTTACCCCTTATGTTTTTTTTTCGGGTCAAAACTTTGACATCCGATATCTCGGCTCTGGAAGGGTCTAGAGCCTCCATTTTTGCGCGCTGGTCGAAGTCTCGTGGCCCTCTGTCAGAATCCAGAGTTTCAAGAAGATCGGAATGAGTCAAAATTTCGGCCAAAAACGACAGTGTTACCCCTTATGTTTTTTTTTCAGGTCAAAACTTTGACATCCGATATCTCGGCTCTGGAAGGGTCTAGAGCCTCCATTTTTGCGCGCTGGTCGAAGTCTCGTGGCCCTCTGTCAGAATCCAGAGTTTCAAGAAAATAGGAGGGGGTCAAAATTTCGGCCAAAAACGACAGTGTTACCCCTTATGTTTTTTTTTCAGGTCAAAACTTTGACATCCGATATCTCGGCTCTGGAAGGGTCTAGAGCCTCCATTTTTGCGCGCTGGTCGAAGTCTCGTGGCCCTCTGTCAGAATCCAGAGTTTCAAGAAGATCGGAGGGGGTCAAAATTTCGGCCAAAAACGACAGTGTTACCCCTTATGTTTTTTTTTCGGGTCAAAACTTTGACATCCGATATCTCGGCTCTGGAAGGGTCTAGAGCCTCCATTTTTGCGCGCTGGTCGAAGTCTCGTGGCCCTCTGTCAGAATCCAGAGTTTCAAGAAGATCGGAGGGGGTCAAAATTTCGGCCAAAAACGACAGTGTTACCCCTTATGTTTTTTTTTCAGGTCAAAACTTTGACATCCGATATCTCGGCTCTGGAAGGGTCTAGAGCCTCCATTTTTGCGCGCTGGTCGAAGTCTCGTGGCCCTCTGTCAGAATCCAGAGTTTCAAGAAGATCGGAGGGGGTCAAAATTTCGGCCAAAAACGACAGTGTTACCCCTTATGTTTTTTTTTCAGGTCAAAACTTTGACATCCGATATCTCGGCTCTGGAAGGGTCTAGAGCCTCCATTTTTGCGCGCTGGTCGAAGTCTCGTGGCCCTCTGTCAGAATCCAGAGTTTCAAGAAGATCAGAGGGGGTCAAAATTTCGGCCAAAAACGACAGTGTTACCCCTTATGTTTTTTTTCGGGTCAAAACTTTGACATCCGATATCTCGGCTCTGGAAGGGTCTAGAGCCTCCATTTTTGCGCGCTGGTCGAAGTCTCGAGGCCCTCTGTCAGAATCCAGAGTTTCAAGAAGATCGGAGGGGGTCAAAATTTCGGCCAAAAACGACAGTGTTACCCCTTATGTTTTTTTTTCAGGTCAAAACTTTGACATCCGATATCTCGGCTCTGGAAGGGTCTAGAGCCTCCATTTTTGCGCGCTGGTCGAAGTCTCGTGGCCCTCTGTCAGAATCCAGAGTTTCAAGAAGATCAGAGGGGGTCAAAATTTCGGCCAAAAACGACAGTGTTACCCCTTATGTTTTTTTTTTCAGGTCAAAACTTTGACTTCCGATATCTCGGCTCTGGAAGGGTCTAGAGCCTCCATTTTTGCGCGCTGGTCGAAGTCTCGAGGCCCTCTGTCAGAATCCAGAGTTTCAAGAAGATCGGAGGGGGTCAAAATTTCGGCCAAAAACGACAGTGTTACCCCTTATGTTTTTTTTTCAGGTCAAAACTTTGACATCCGATATCTCGGCTCTGGAAGGGTCTAGAGCCTCCATTTTTGCGCGCTGGTCGAAGTCTCGTGGCCCTCTGTCAGAATCCAGAGTTTCAAGAAGATCGGAGGGGGTCAAAATTTCGGCCAAAAACGACAGTGTTACCCTTTATGTTTTTTTTTCAGGTCAAAACTTTGACATCCGATATCTCGGCTCTGGAAGGGTCTAGAGCCTCCATTTTTGCGCGCTGGTCGATGTCTCGTGGCCCTCTGTCAGAATCCAGAGTTTCAAGAAGATCGGAGGGGGTCAAAATTTCGGCCAAAAAAAAAAATGACAGTGTTACCCCTTATGTTTTTTTTTTTGGCCAAAATTTTGACCCCCTCCGATCTTCTTGAAACTCTGGATTCTGACAGAGGGCCACGAGACATCGACCAGCGCGCAAAAATGGAGGCTCTAGACCCTTCCAGAGCCGAGATATCGGATGTCAAAGTTTTGACCTGAAAAAAAAACATAAGGGGTAACACTGTCGTTTTTGGCCGAAATTTTGACCCCCTCCGATCTTCTTGAAACTCTGGATTCTGACAGAGGGCCTCGAGACTTCGACCAGCGCGCAAAAATGGAGGCTCTAGACCCTTCCAGAGCCGAGATATCGGATGTCAAAGTTTTGACCCGAAAAAAAAACATAAGGGGTAACACTGTCGTTTTTGGCCGAAATTTTGACCCCCTCCGATCTTCTTGAAACTCTGGATTCTGACAGAGGGCCACGAGACTTCGACCAGCGCGCAAAAATGGAGGCTCTAGACCCTTCCAGAGCCGAGATATCGGATGTCAAAGTTTTGACCTGAAAAAAAAACATAAGGGGTAACACTGTCGTTTTTGGCCGAAATTTTGACCCCCTCCGATCTTCTTGAAACTCTGAATTCTGACAGAGGGCCACGAGACTTCGACCAGCGCGCAAAAATGGAGGCTCTAGACCCTTCCAGAGCCGAGATATCGGATGTCAAAGTTTTGACCCAAAAAAAAAAAACATAAGGGGTAACACTGTCGTTTTTGGCCGAAATTTTGACCCCCTCCAATCTTCTTGAAACTCTGGATTCTGACAGAGGGCCACAAGACTTCGACCAGCGCGCAAAAATGGAGGCTCTAGACCCTTCCAGAGCCGAGATATCGGATGTCAAAGTTTTGACCCGAAAAAAAACCATAAGGGGTAACACTGTCGTTTTTGGCCGAAATTTTGACCCCCTCCGATCTTCTTGAAACTCTGGATTCTGACAGAGGGCCACGAGACTTCGACCAGCGCGCAAAAATGGAGGCTCTAGACCCTTCCAGAGCCGAGATATCGGATGTCAAAGTTTTGACCCGAAAAAAAAACATAAGGGGTAACACTGTCGTTTTTGGCCGAAATTTTGACCCCCTCCGATCTTCTTGAAACTCTGGATTCTGACAGAGGGCCACGAGACTTCGACCAGCGCGCAAAAATGGAGGCTCTAGACCCTTCCAGAGCCGAGATATCGGATGTCAAAGTTTTGACCTGAAAAAAAAACATAAGGGGTAACACTGTCGTTTTTGGCCGAAATTTTGACTCCCTCCATTCTTCTTGAAACTCTGGATTCTGACAGAGGGCCACGAGACTTCGACCAGCGCGCAAAAATGGAGGCTCTAGACCCTTCCAGAGCCGAGATATCGGATGTCAAAGTTTTGACCCAAAAAAAAAAAACATAAGGGGTAACACTGTCGTTTTTGGCCGAAATTTTGACCCCCTCCAATCTTCTTGAAACTCTGGATTCTGACAGAGGGCCACAAGACTTCGACCAGCGCGCAAAAATGGAGGCTCTAGACCCTTCCAGAGCCGAGATATCGGATGTCAAAGTTTTGACCCGAAAAAAAACCATAAGGGGTAACACTGTCGTTTTTGGCCGAAATTTTGACCCCCTCCGATCTTCTTGAAACTCTGGATTCTGACAGAGGGCCACGAGACTTCGACCAGCGCGCAAAAATGGAGGCTCTAGACCCTTCCAGAGCCGAGATATCGGATGTCAAAGTTTTGACCCGAAAAAAAAACATAAGGGGTAACACTGTCGTTTTTGGCCGAAATTTTGACCCCCTCCGATCTTCTTGAAACTCTGGATTCTGACAGAGGGCCACGAGACTTCGACCAGCGCGCAAAAATGGAGGCTCTAGACCCTTCCAGAGCCGAGATATCGGATGTCAAAGTTTTGACCTGAAAAAAAAACATAAGGGGTAACACTGTCGTTTTTGGCCGAAATTTTGACCCCCTCCGATCTTCTTGAAACTCTGGATTCTAAAAGAGGGCCACGAGACTTCGACCAGCGCGCAAAAATGGAGGCTCTAGACCCTTCCAGAGCCGAGATATCGGATGTCAAAGTTTTGACCCGAAAAAAAAACATAAGGGGTAACACTGTCGTTTTTGGCCGAAATTTTGACCCCCTCCGATCTTCTTGAAACTCTGGATTCTGACAGAGGGCCACGAGACTTCGACCAGCGCGCAAAAATGGAGGCTCTAGACCCTTCCAGAGCCGAGATATCGGATGTCAAAGTTTTGACCCGAAAAAAAAACATAAGGGGTAACACTGTCGTTTTTGGCCGAAATTTTGACCCCCTCCAATCTTCTTGAAACTCTGGATTCTGACAGAGGGCCACAAGACTTCGACCAGCGCGCAAAAATGGAGGCTCTAGACCCTTCCAGAGCCGAGATATCGGATGTCAAAGTTTTGACCCGAAAAAAAAACATAAGGGGTAACACTGTCGTTTTTGGCCGAAATTTTGACCCCCTCCGATCTTCTTGAAACTCTGGATTCTGACAGAGGGCCACGAGACTTCGACCAGCGCGCAAAAATGGAGGCTCTAGACCCTTCCAGAGCCGAGATATCGGATGTCAAAGTTTTGACCTGAAAAAAAAACATAAGGGGTAACACTGTCGTTTTTGGCCGAAATTTTGACCCCCTCCGATCTTCTTGAAACTCTGGATTCTGACAGAGGGCCACGAGACTTCGACCAGCGCGCAAAAATGGAGGCTCTAGACCCTTCCAGAGCCGAGATATAGGATGTCAAAGTTTTGACCTGAAAAAAAAACATAAGGGGTAACACTGTCGTTTTTGGCCGAAATTTTGACCCCCTCCGATCTTCTTGAAACTCTGGATTCTGACAGAGGGCCACGAGACTTCGACCAGCGCGCAAAAATGGAGGCTCTAGACCCTTCCAGAGCCGAGATATCGGATGTCAAAGTTTTGACCTGAAAAAAAAACATAAGGGGTAACACTGTCGTTTTTGGCCGAAATTTTGACCCCCTCCGATCTTCTTGAAACTCTGGATTCTGACAAAGGGCCACGAGACTTCGACCAGCGCGCAAAAATGGAGGCTCTAGACCCTTCCAGAGCCGAGATATCGGATGTCAAAGTTTTGACCCGAAAAAAAAACATAAGGGGTAACACTGTCGTTTTTGGCCGAAATTTTGACCCCCTCCGATCTTCTTGAAACTCTGGATTCTGACAGAGGGCCACGAGACTTCGACCAGCGCGCAAAAATGGAGGCTCTAGACCCTTCCAGAGCCGAGATATCGGATGTCAAAGTTTTGACCCGAAAAAAAAACATAAGGGGTAACACTGTCGTTTTTGGCCGAAATTTTGACCCCCTCCAATCTTCTTGAAACTCTGGATTCTGACAGAGGGCCACAAGACTTCGACCAGCGCGCAAAAATGGAGGCTCTAGACCCTTCCAGAGCCGAGATATCGGATGTCAAAGTTTTGACCCGAAAAAAAAACATAAGGGGTAACACTGTCGTTTTTGGCCGAAATTTTGACCCCCTCCAATCTTCTTGAAACTCTGGATTCTGACAGAGGGCCACGAGACTTCGACCAGCGCGCAAAAATGGAGGCTCTAGACCCTTCCAGAGCCGAGATATCGGATGTCAAAGTTTTGACCTGAAAAAAAAACATAAGAGGTAACACTGTCGTTTTTGGCCGAAATTTTGACCCCCTCCGATCTTCTTGAAACTCTGGATTCTGACAGAGGGCCACGAGACTTCGACCAGCGCGCAAAAATGGAGGCTCTAGACCCTTCCAGAGCCGAGATATCGGATGTCAAAGTTTTGACCCGAAAAAAAAAAAACATAAGGGGTAACACTGTCGTTTTTGGCCGAAATTTTGACCCCCTCCAATCTTCTTGAAACTCTGGATTCTGACAGAGGGCCACAAGACTTCGACCAGCGCGCAAAAATGGAGGCTCTAGACCCTTCCAGAGCCGAGATATCGGATGTCAAAGTTTTGACCCGAAAAAAAAACATAAGGGGTAACACTGTCGTTTTTGGCCGAAATTTTGACCCCCTCCGATCTTCTTGAAACTCTGGATTCTGACAGAGGGCCACGAGACTTCGACCAGCGCGCAAAAATGGAGGCTCTAGACCCTTCCAGAGCCGAGATATCGGATGTCAAAGTTTTGACCTGAAAAAAAAACATAAGGGGTAACACTGTCGTTTTTGGCCGAAATTTTGACCCCCTCCGATCTTCTTGAAACTCTGGATTCTGACAGAGGGCCTCGAGACTTCGACCAGCGCGCAAAAATGGAGGCTCTAGACCCTTCCAGAGCCGAGATATCGGATGTCAAAGTTTTGACCCGAAAAAAAAACATAAGGGGTAACACTGTCGTTTTTGGCCGAAATTTTGACCCCCTCCGATCTTCTTGAAACTCTGGATTCTGACAGAGGGCCACGAGACTTCGACCAGCGCGCAAAAATGGAGGCTCTAGACCCTTCCAGAGCCGAGATATCGGATGTCAAAGTTTTGACCTGAAAAAAAAACATAAGGGGTAACACTGTCGTTTTTGGCCGAAATTTTGACCCCCTCCGATCTTCTTGAAACTCTGGATTCTGACAGAGGGCCACGAGACTTCGACCAGCGCGCAAAAATGGAGGCTCTAGACCCTTCCAGAGCCGAGATATCGGATGTCAAAGTTTTGACCTGAAAAAAAAACATAAGGGGTAACACTGTCGTTTTTGGCCGAAATTTTGACCCCCTCCGATCTTCTTGAAACTCTGGATTCTGACAGAGGGCCACGAGACTTCGACCAGCGCGCAAAAATGGAGGCTCTAGACCCTTCCAGAGCCGAGATATCGGATGTCAAAGTTTTGACCCGAAAAAAAAACATAAGGGGTAACACTGTCGTTTTTGGCCGAAATTTTGACCCCCTCCGATCTTCTTGAAACTCTGGATTCTGACAGAGGGCCACGAGACTTCGACCAGCGCGCAAAAATGGAGGCTCTAGACCCTTCCAGAGCCGAGATATCGGATGTCAAAGTTTTGACCCGAAAAAAAAAAAAACATAAGGGGTAACACTGTCGTTTTTGGCCGAAATTTTGACCCCCTCCAATCTTCTTGAAACTCTGGATTCTGACAGAGGGCCACAAGACTTCGACCAGCGCGCAAAAATGGAGGCTCTAGACCCTTCCAGAGCCGAGATATCGGATGTCAAAGTTTTGACCCGAAAAAAAAAAAACATAAGGGGTAACACTGTCGTTTTTGGCCGAAATTTTGACCCCCTCCGATCTTCTTGAAACTCTGGATTCTGACAGAGGGCCACGAGACTTCGACCAGCGCGCAAAAATGGAGGCTCTAGACCCTTCCAGAGCCGAGATATCGGATGTCAAAGTTTTGACCTGAAAAAAAAACATAAGGGGTAACACTGTCGTTTTTGGCCGAAATTTTGACCCCCTCCGATCTTCTTGAAACTCTGGATTCTGACAGAGGGCCACGAGACTTCGACCAGCGCGCAAAAATGGAGGCTCTAGACCCTTCCAGAGCCGAGATATCGGATGTCAAAGTTTTGACCTGAAAAAAAAACATAAGGGGTAACACTGTCGTTTTTGGCCGAAATTTTGACCCCCTCCGATCTTCTTGAAACTCTGGATTCTGACAGAGGGCCACGAGACTTCGACCAGCGCGCAAAAATGGAGGCTCTAGACCCTTCCAGAGCCGAGATATCGGATGTCAAAGTTTTGACCTGAAAAAAAAACATAAGGGGTAACACTGTCATTTTTGGCCGAAATTTTGACCCCCTCCGATCTTCTTGAAACTCTGGATTCTGACAGAGGGCCACGAGACTTCGACCAGCGCGCAAAAATGGAGGCTCTAGACCCTTCCAGAGCCGAGATATCGGATGTCAAAGTTTTGACCTGTAAAAAAAAACATAAGGGGTAACACTGTCGTTTTTGGCCGAAATTTTGACCCCCTCCGATCTTCTTGAAACTCTGGATTCTGACAGAGGGCCACGAGACTTCGACCAGCGCGCAAAAATGGAGGCTCTAGACCCTTCCAGAGCCGAGATATCGGATGTCAAAGTTTTGACCTGAAAAAAAAACATAAGGGGTAACACTGTCGTTTTTGGCCGAAATTTTGACCCCCTCTGATCTTCTTGAAACTCTGGATTCTGACAGAGGGCCACGAGACTTCGACCAGCGCGCAAAAATGGAGGCTCTAGACCCTTCCAGAGCCGAGATATCGGATGTCAAAGTTTTGACCTGAAAAAAAAAACATAAGGGGTAACACTGTCGTTTTTGGCCGAAATTTTGACCCCCTCCGATCTTCTTGAAACTCTGGATTCTGACAGAGGGCCACGAGACTTCGACCAGCGCGCAAAAATGGAGGCTCTAGACCCTTCCAGAGCCGAGATATCGGATGTCAAAGTTTTGACCCGAAAAAAAAACATAAGGGGTAACACTGTCGTTTTTGGTCGAAATTTTGACCCCCTCCGATCTTCTTGAAACTCTGGATTCTGACAGAGGGCCACGAGACTTCGACCAGCGCGCAAAAATGGAGGCTCTAGACCCTTCCAGAGCCGAGATATCGGATGTCAAAGTTTTGACCCGAAAAAAAAACATAAGGGGTAACACTGTCGTTTTTGGCCGAAATTTTGACCCCCTCCAATCTTCTTGAAACTCTGGATTCTGACAGAGGGCCACAAGACTTCGACCAGCGCGCAAAAATGGAGGCTCTAGACCCTTCCAGAGCCGAGATATCGGATGTCAAAGTTTTGACCCGAAAAAAAAACATAAGGGGTAACACTGTCGTTTTTGGCCGAAATTTTGACCCCCTCCGATCTTCTTGAAACTCTGGATTCTGACAGAGGGCCACGAGACTTCGACCAGCGCGCAAAAATGGAGGCTCTAGACCCTTCCAGAGCCGAGATATCGGATGTCAAAGTTTTGACCTGAAAAAAAAACATAAGGGGTAACACTGTCGTTTTTGGCCGAAATTTTGACCCCCTCCGATCTTCTTGAAACTCTGGATTCTGACAGAGGGCCACGAGACTTCGACCAGCGCGCAAAAATGGAGGCTCTAGACCCTTCCAGAGCCGAGATATCGGATGTCAAAGTTTTGACCCGAAAAAAAAAACATAAGGGGTAACACTGTCGTTTTTGGCCGAAATTTTGACCCCCTCCAATCTTCTTGAAACTCTGGATTCTGACAGAGGGCCACAAGACTTCGACCAGCGCGCAAAAATGGAGGCTCTAGACCCTTCCAGAGCCGAGATATCGGATGTCAAAGTTTTGACCCGAAAAAAAAACATAAGGGGTAACACTGTCGTTTTTGGCCGAAATTTTGACCCCCTCCGATCTTCTTGAAACTCTGGATTCTGACAGAGGGCCTCGAGACTTCGACCAGCGCGCAAAAATGGAGGCTCTAGACCCTTCCAGAGCCGAGATATCGGATGTCAAAGTTTTGACCCGAAAAAAAAACATAAGGGGTAACACTGTCGTTTTTGGCCGAAATTTTGACCCCCTCCGATCTTCTTGAAACTCTGGATTCTGACAGAGGGCCACGAGACTTCGACCAGCGCGCAAAAATGGAGGCTCTAGACCCTTCCAGAGCCGAGATATCGGATGTCAAAGTTTTGACCTGAAAAAAAACATAAGGGGTAACACTGTCGTTTTTGGCCGAAATTTTGACCCCCTCCGATCTTCTTGAAACTCTGGATTCTGACAGAGGGCCACGAGACTTCGACCAGCGCGCAAAAATGGAGGCTCTAGACCCTTCCAGAGCCGAGATATCGGATGTCAAAGTTTTGACCCGAAAAAAAAAACATAAGGGGTAACACTGTCGTTTTTGGCCGAAATTTTGACCCCCTCCAATCTTCTTGAAACTCTGGATTCTGACAGAGGGCCACAAGACTTCGACCAGCGCGCAAAAATGGAGGCTCTAGACCCTTCCAGAGCCGAGATATCGGATGTCAAAGTTTTGACCCGAAAAAAAAAACATAAGGGGTAACACTGTCGTTTTTGGCCGAAATTTTGACCCCCTCCGATCTTCTTGAAACTCTGGATTCTGACAGAGGGCCTCGAGACTTCGACCAGCGCGCAAAAATGGAGGCTCTAGACCCTTCCAGAGCCGAGATATCGGATGTCAAAGTTTTGACCCGAAAAAAAAAACATAAGGGGTAACACTGTCGTTTTTGGCCGAAATTTTGACCCCCTCCAATCTTCTTGAAACTCTGGATTCTGACAGAGGGCCACGAGACTTCGACCAGCGCGCAAAAATGGAGGCTCTAGACCCTTCCAGAGCCGAGATATCGGATGTCAAAGTTTTGACCTGAAAAAAAAAACATAAGGGGTAACACTGTCGTTTTTGGCCGAAATTTTGACCCCCTCCGATCTTCTTGAAACTCTGGATTCTGACAGAGGGCCTCGAGACTTCGACCAGCGCGCAAAAATGGAGGCTCTAGACCCTTCCAGAGCCGAGATATCGGATGTCAAAGTTTTGACCCGAAAAAAAAACATAAGGGGTAACACTGTCGTTTTTGGCCGAAATTTTGACCCCCTCCGATCTTCTTGAAACTCTGGATTCTGACAGAGGGCCACGAGACTTCGACCAGCGCGCAAAAATGGAGGCTCTAGACCCTTCCAGAGCCGAGATATCGGATGTCAAAGTTTTGACCTGAAAAAAAAACATAAGGGGTAACACTGTCGTTTTTGGCCGAAATTTTGACCCCCTCCGATCTTCTTGAAACTCTGGATTCTGACAGAGGGCCACGAGACTTCGACCAGCGCGCAAAAATGGAGGCTCTAGACCCTTCCAGAGCCGAGATATCGGATGTCAAAGTTTTGACCTGAAAAAAAAACATAAGGGGTAACACTGTCGTTTTTGGCCGAAATTTTGACCCCCTCCGATCTTCTTGAAACTCTGGATTCTGACAGAGGGCCACGAGACTTCGACCAGCGCGCAAAAATGGAGGCTCTAGACCCTTCCAGAGCCGAGATATCGGATGTCAAAGTTTTGACCTGAAAAAAAAAACATAAGGGGTAACACTGTCGTTTTTGGCCGAAATTTTGACCCCCTCCGATCTTCTTGAAACTCTGGATTCTGACAGAGGGCCACGAGACTTCGACCAGCGCGCAAAAATGGAGGCTCTAGACCCTTCCAGAGCCGAGATATCGGATGTCAAAGTTTTGACCTGAAAAAAAAACATAAGGGGTAACACTGTCGTTTTTGGCCGAAATTTTGACCCCCTCCGATCTTCTTGAAACTCTGGATTCTGACAGAGGGCCACGAGACTTCGACCAGCGCGCAAAAATGGAGGCTCTAGACCCTTCCAGAGCCGAGATATCGGATGTCAAAGTTTTGACCTGAAAAAAAAACATAAGGGGTAACACTGTCGTTTTTGGCCGAAATTTTGACCCCCTCCGATCTTCTTGAAACTCTGGATTCTGACAGAGGGCCACGAGACTTCGACCAGCGCGCAAAAATGGAGGCTCTAGACCCTTCCAGAGCCGAGATATCGAATGTCAAAGTTTTGACCTGAAAAAAAAAACATAAGGGGTAACACTGTCGTTTTTGGCCGAAATTTTGACCCCCTCCGATCTTCTTGAAACTCTGGATTCTGACAGAGGGCCACGAGACTTCGACCAGCGCGCAAAAATGGAGGCTCTAGACCCTTCCAGAGCCGAGATATCGGATGTCAAAGTTTTGACCTGAAAAAAAAACATAAGGGGTAACACTGTCGTTTTTGGCCGAAATTTTGACCCCCTCTGATCTTCTTGAAACTCTGGATTCTGACAGAGGGCCACGAGACTTCGACCAGCGCGCAAAAATGGAGGCTCTAGACCCTTCCAGAGCCGAGATATCGGATGTCAAAGTTTTGACCTGAAAAAAAAAACATAAGGGGTAACACTGTCGTTTTTGGCCGAAATTTTGACCCCCTCCGATCTTCTTGAATCTCTGGATTCTGACAGAGGGCCACGAGACTTCGACCAGCGTGCAAAAATGGAGGCTCTAGACCCTTCCAGAGCCGAGATATCGGATGTCAAAGTTTTGACCCGAAAAAAAAAAACATAAGGGGTAACACTGTCGTTTTTGGCCGAAATTTTGACCCCCTCCGATCTTCTTGAAACTCTGGATTCTGACAGAGGGCCACGAGACTTCGACCAGCGCGCAAAAATGGAGGCTCTAGACCCTTCCAGAGCCGAGATATCGGATGTCAAAGTTTTGACCTGAAAAAAAAACATAAGGGGTAACACTGTCGTTTTTGGCCGAAATTTTGACCCCCTCCGATCTTCTTGAAACTCTGGATTCTGACAGAGGGCCACGAGACTTCGACCAGCGCGCAAAAATGGAGGCTCTAGACCCTTCCAGAGCCGAGATATCGGATGTCAAAGTTTTGACCTGAAAAAAAAAACATAAGGGGTAACACTGTCATTTTTGGCCGAAATTTTGACCCCCACCTATCTTCTTGAAACTCTGGATTCTGACAGAGGGCCACGAGACTTCGACCAGCGCGCAAAAATGGAGGCTCTAGACCCTTCCAGAGCCGAGATATCGGATGTCAAAGTTTTGACCTGAAAAAAAAAACATAAGGGGTAACACTGTCGTTTTTGGCCGAAATTTTGACCCCCTCCGATCTTCTTGAAACTCTGGATTCTGACAGAGGGCCACGAGACTTCGACCAGCGCGCAAAAATGGAAGCTCTAGACCCTTCCAGAGCCGAGATATCGAAGGTCAAAATTTGGACCTGAAAAAAAAAACATAAGGGGTAACACTGTCATTTTTTTTTTGGCCAAAATTTTGACCCCCTCCGATCTTCTTGAAACTCTGGATTCTGACAGAGGGCCACGAGACTTCGACCAGCGCGCAAAAATGGAGGCTCTAGACCCTTCCAGAGCCGTGATATCGGATGTCAAAGTTTTGACCTGAAAAAAAAAACATAAGGGGTAACACTGTCGTTTTTGGCCGAAATTTTGACCCCCTCCGATCTTCTTGAAACTCTGGATTCTGACAGAGGGCCACGAGACTTCGACCAGCGCGCAAAAATGGAGGCTCTAGACCCTTCCAGAGCCGAGATATCGGATGTCAAAGTTTTGACCTGAAAAAAAAACATAAGGGGTAACACTGTCGTTTTTGGCCGAAATTTTGACCCCCTCTGATCTTCTTGAAACTCTGGATTCTGACAGAGGGCCACGAGACTTCGACCAGCGCGCAAAAATGGAGGCTCTAGACCCTTCCAGAGCCGAGATATCGGATGTCAAAGTTTTGACCTGAAAAAAAAAACATAAGGGGTAACACTGTCGTTTTTGGCCGAAATTTTGACCCCCTCCGATCTTCTTGAATCTCTGGATTCTGACAGAGGGCCACGAGACTTCGACCAGCGTGCAAAAATGGAGGCTCTAGACCCTTCCAGAGCCGAGATATCGGATGTCAAAGTTTTGACCCGAAAAAAAAAAACATAAGGGGTAACACTGTCGTTTTTGGCCGAAATTTTGACCCCCTCCGATCTTCTTGAAACTCTGGATTCTGACAGAGGGCCACGAGACTTCGACCAGCGCGCAAAAATGGAGGCTCTAGACCCTTCCAGAGCCGAGATATCGGATGTCAAAGTTTTGACCCGAAAAAAAAAAACATAAGGGGTAACACTGTCGTTTTTGGCCGAAATTTTGACCCCCTCCGATCTTCTTGAAACTCTGGATTCTGACAGAGGGCCACGAGACTTCGACCAGCGCGCAAAAATGGAGGCTCTAGACCCTTCCAGAGCCGAGATATCGGATGTCAAAGTTTTGACCTGAAAAAAAAACATAAGGGGTAACACTGTCGTTTTTGGCCGAAATTTTGACCCCCTCCGATCTTCTTGAAACTCTGGATTCTGACAGAGGGCCACGAGACTTCGACCAGCGCGCAAAAATGGAGGCTCTAGACCCTTCCAGAGCCGAGATATCGGATGTCAAAGTTTTGACCTGAAAAAAAAACATAAGGGGTAACACTGTCGTTTTTGGCCGAAATTTTGACCCCCTCCGATCTTCTTGAAACTCTGGATTCTGACAGAGGGCCACGAGACTTCGACCAGCGCGCAAAAATGGAGGCTCTAGACCCTTCCAGAGCCGAGATATCGGATGTCAAAGTTTTGACCTGAAAAAAAAACATAAGGGGTAACACTGTCGTTTTTGGCCGAAATTTTGACCCCCTCCGATCTTCTTGAAACTCTGGATTCTGACAGAGGGCCACGAGACTTCGACCAGCGCGCAAAAATGGAGGCTCTAGACCCTTCCAGAGCCGAGATATCGGATGTCAAAGTTTTGACCTGTAAAAAAAAACATAAGGGGTAACACTGTCGTTTTTGGCCGAAATTTTGACCCCCTCCGATCTTCTTGAAACTCTGGATTCTGACAGAGGGCCACGAGACTTCGACCAGCGCGCAAAAATGGAGGCTCTAGACCCTTCCAGAGCCGAGATATCGGATGTCAAAGTTTTGACCTGAAAAAAAAACATAAGGGGTAACACTGTCGTTTTTGGCCGAAATTTTGACCCCCTCTGATCTTCTTGAAACTCTGGATTCTGACAGAGGGCCACGAGACTTCGACCAGCGCGCAAAAATGGAGGCTCTAGACCCTTCCAGAGCCGAGATATCGGATGTCAAAGTTTTGACCTGAAAAAAAAAACATAAGGGGTAACACTGTCGTTTTTGGCCGAAATTTTGACCCCCTCCGATCTTCTTGAAACTCTGGATTCTGACAGAGGGCCACGAGACTTCGACCAGCGCGCAAAAATGGAGGCTCTAGACCCTTCCAGAGCCGAGATATCGGATGTCAAAGTTTTGACCCGAAAAAAAAACATAAGGGGTAACACTGTCGTTTTTGGCCGAAATTTTGACCCCCTCCGATCTTCTTGAAACTCTGGATTCTGACAGAGGGCCACGAGACTTCGACCAGCGCGCAAAAATGGAGGCTCTAGACCCTTCCAGAGCCGAGATATCGGATGTCAAAGTTTTGACCCGAAAAAAAAACATAAGGGGTAACACTGTCGTTTTTGGCCGAAATTTTGACCCCCTCCGATCTTCTTGAAACTCTGGATTCTGACAGAGGGCCACGAGACTTCGACCAGCGCGCAAAAATGGAGGCTCTAGACCCTTCCAGAGCCGAGATATCGGATGTCAAAGTTTTGACCTGAAAAAAAAAACATAAGGGGTAACACTGTCGTTTTTGGCCGAAATTTTGACCCCCTCCGATCTTCTTGAAACTCTGGATTCTGACAGAGGGCCACGAGACTTCGACCAGCGCGCAAAAATGGAGGCTCTAGACCCTTCCAGAGCCGAGATATCGGATGTCAAAGTTTTGACCTGAAAAAAAAAACATAAGGGGTAACACTGTCGTTTTTGGCCGAAATTTTGACCCCCTCCGATCTTCTTGAAACTCTGGATTCTGACAGAGGGCCACGAGACTTCGACCAGCGCGCAAAAATGGAGGCTCTAGACCCTTCCAGAGCCGAGATATCGGATGTCAAAGTTTTGACCTGAAAAAAAAAACATAAGGGGTAACACTGTCGTTTTTGGCCGAAATTTTGACCCCCTCCGATCTTCTTGAAACTCTGGATTCTGACAGAGGGCCACGAGACTTCGACCAGCGCGCAAAAATGGAGGCTCTAGACCCTTCCAGAGCCGAGATATCGGATGTCAAAGTTTTGACCTGAAAAAAAAACATAAGGGGTAACACTGTCGTTTTTGGCCGAAATTTTGACCCCCTCCGATCTTCTTGAAACTCTGGATTCTGACAGAGGGCCACGAGACTTCGACCAGCGCGCAAAAATGGAGGCTCTAGACCCTTCCAGAGCCGAGATATCGGATGTCAAAGTTTTGACCTGAAAAAAAAAACATAAGGGGTAACACTGTCGTTTTTGGCCGAAATTTTGACCCCCTCCGATCTTCTTGAAACTCTGGATTCTGACAGAGGGCCACGAGACTTCGACCAGCGCGCAAAAATGGAGGCTCTAGACCCTTCCAGAGCCGAGATATCGGATGTCAAAGTTTTGACCCGAAAAAAAAACATAAGGGGTAACACTGTCGTTTTTGGCCGAAATTTTGACCCCCTCCGATCTTCTTGAAACTCTGGATTCTGACAGAGGGCCACGAGACTTCGACCAGCGCGCAAAAATGGAGGCTCTAGACCCTTCCAGAGCCGAGATATCGGATGTCAAAGTTTTGACCTGAAAAAAAAAACATAAGGGGTAACACTGTCGTTTTTGGCCGAAATTTTGACCCCCTCCGATCTTCTTGAAACTCTGGATTCTGACAGAGGGCCACGAGACTTCGACCAGCGCGCAAAAATGGAGGCTCTAGACCCTTCCAGAGCCGAGATATCGGATGTCAAAGTTTTGACCTGAAAAAAAAACATAAGGGGTAACACTGTCGTTTTTGGCCGAAATTTTGACCCCCTCCGATCTTCTTGAAACTCTGGATTCTGACAGAGGGCCACGAGACTTCGACCAGCGCGCAAAAATGGAGGCTCTAGACCCTTCCAGAGCCGAGATATCGGATGTCAAAGTTTTGACCTGAAAAAAAAACATAAGGGGTAACACTGTCGTTTTTGGCCGAAATTTTGACCCCCTCCGATCTTCTTGAAACTCTGGATTCTGACAGAGGGCCACGAGACTTCGACCAGCGCGCAAAAATGGAGGCTCTAGACCCTTCCAGAGCCGAGATATCGGATGTCAAAGTTTTGACCTGAAAAAAAAACATAAGGGGTAACACTGTCGTTTTTGGCCGAAATTTTGACCCCCTCCGATCTTCTTGAAACTCTGGATTCTGACAGAGGGCCACGAGACTTCGACCAGCGCGCAAAAATGGAGGCTCTAGACCCTTCCAGAGCCGAGATATCGATGTCAAAGTTTTGACCTGAAAAAAAAAACATAAGGGGTAACACTGTCGTTTTTGGCCGAAATTTTGACCCCCTCCGATCTTCTTGAAACTCTGGATTCTGACAGAGGGCCACGAGACTTCGACCAGCGCGCAAAAATGGAGGCTCTAGACCCTTCCAGAGCCGAGATATCGGATGTCAAAAACCTGAAAAAAAAACATAAGGGGTAACACTGTCGTTTTTGGCCGAAATTTTGACCCCCTCCGATCTTCTTGAAACTCTGGATTCTGACAGAGGGCCACGAGACTTCGACCAGCGCGCAAAAATGGAGGCTCTAGACCCTTCCAGAGCCGAGATATCGGATGTCAAAGTTTTGACCTGAAAAAAAAACATAAGGGGTAACACTGTCGTTTTTGGCCGAAATTTTGACCCCCTCCGATCTTCTTGAAACTCTGGATTCTGACAGAGGGCCACGAGACTTCGACCAGCGCGCAAAAATGGAGGCTCTAGACCCTTCCAGAGCCGAGATATCGGATGTCAAAGTTTTGACCTGAAAAAAAAACATAAGGGGTAACACTGTCGTTTTTGGCCGAAATTTTGACCCCCTCCGATCTTCTTGAAACTCTGGATTCTGACAGAGGGCCACGAGACTTCGACCAGCGCGCAAAAATGGAGGCTCTAGACCCTTCCAGAGCCGAGATATCGGATGTCAAAGTTTTGACCTGAAAAAAAAACATAAGGGGTAACACTGTCGTTTTTGGCCGAAATTTTGACCCCCTCCGATCTTCTTGAAACTCTGGATTCTGACAGAGGGCCACGAGACTTCGACCAGCGCGCAAAAATGGAGGCTCTAGACCCTTCCAGAGCCGAGATATCGGATGTCAAAGTTTTGACCTGAAAAAAAAACATAAGGGGTAACACTGTCGTTTTTGGCCGAAATTTTGACCCCCTCCGATCTTCTTGAAACTCTGGATTCTGACAGAGGGCCACGAGACTTCGACCAGCGCGCAAAAATGGAGGCTCTAGACCCTTCCAGAGCCGAGATATCGGATGTCAAAGTTTTGACCTGAAAAAAAAACATAAGGGGTAACACTGTCGTTTTTGGCCGAAATTTTGACCCCCTCCGATCTTCTTGAAACTCTGGATTCTGACAGAGGGCCACGAGACTTCGACCAGCGCGCAAAAATGGAGGCTCTAGACCCTTCCAGAGCCGAGATATCGGATGTCAAAGTTTTGACCTGAAAAAAAAACATAAGGGGTAACACTGTCGTTTTTGGCCGAAATTTTGACCCCCTCCGATCTTCTTGAAACTCTGGATTCTGACAGAGGGCCACGAGACTTCGACCAGCGCGCAAAAATGGAGGCTCTAGACCCTTCCAGAGCCGAGATATCGGATGTCAAAGTTTTGACCTGAAAAAAAAACATAAGGGGTAACACTGTCGTTTTTGGCCGAAATTTTGACCCCCTCCGATCTTCTTGAAACTCTGGATTCTGACAGAGGGCCACGAGACTTCGACCAGCGCGCAAAAATGGAGGCTCTAGACCCTTCCAGAGCCGAGATATCGGATGTCAAAGTTTTGACCTGAAAAAAAAACATAAGGGGTAACACTGTCGTTTTTGGCCGAAATTTTGACCCCCTCCGATCTTCTTGAAACTCTGGATTCTGACAGAGGGCCACGAGACTTCGACCAGCGCGCAAAAATGGAGGCTCTAGACCCTTCCAGAGCCGAGATATCGGATGTCAAAGTTTTGACCTGAAAAAAAAAACATAAGGGGTAACACTGTCGTTTTTGGCCGAAATTTTGACCCCCTCCGATCTTCTTGAAACTCTGGATTCTGACAGAGGGCCACGAGACTTCGACCAGCGCGCAAAAATGGAGGCTCTAGACCCTTCCAGAGCCGAGATATCGGATGTCAAAGTTTTGACCTGAAAAAAAAACATAAGGGGTAACACTGTCGTTTTTGGCCGAAATTTTGACCCCCTCCGATCTTCTTGAAACTCTGGATTCTGACAGAGGGCCACGAGACTTCGACCAGCGCGCAAAAATGGAGGCTCTAGACCCTTCCAGAGCCGAGATATCGGATGTCAAAGTTTTGACCTGAAAAAAAAACATAAGGGGTAACACTGTCGTTTTTGGCCGAAATTTTGACCCCCTCCGATCTTCTTGAAACTCTGGATTCTGACAGAGGGCCACGAGACTTCGACCAGCGCGCAAAAATGGAGGCTCTAGACCCTTCCAGAGCCGAGATATCGGATGTCAAAGTTTTGACCTGAAAAAAAAACATAAGGGGTAACACTGTCGTTTTTGGCCGAAATTTTGACCCCCTCCGATCTTCTTGAAACTCTGGATTCTGACAGAGGGCCACGAGACTTCGACCAGCGCGCAAAAATGGAGGCTCTAGACCCTTCCAGAGCCGAGATATCGGATGTCAAAGTTTTGACCTGAAAAAAAAACATAAGGGGTAACACTGTCGTTTTTGGCCGAAATTTTGACCCCCTCCGATCTTCTTGAAACTCTGGATTCTGACAGAGGGCCACGAGACTTCGACCAGCGCGCAAAAATGGAGGCTCTAGACCCTTCCAGAGCCGAGATATCGGATGTCAAAGTTTTGACCTGAAAAAAAAACATAAGGGGTAACACTGTCGTTTTTGGCCGAAATTTTGACCCCCTCCGATCTTCTTGAAACTCTGGATTCTGACAGAGGGCCACGAGACTTCGACCAGCGCGCAAAAATGGAGGCTCTAGACCCTTCCAGAGCCGAGATATCGGATGTCAAAGTTTTGACCTGAAAAAAAAAACATAAGGGGTAACACTGTCGTTTTTGGCCGAAATTTTGACCCCCTCCGATCTTCTTGAAACTCTGGATTCTGACAGAGGGCCACGAGACTTCGACCAGCGCGCAAAAATGGAGGCTCTAGACCCTTCCAGAGCCGAGATATCGGATGTCAAAGTTTTGACCCGTAAAAAAAAACATAAGGGGTAACACTGTCGTTTTTGGCCGAAATTTTGACCCCCTCCGATCTTCTTGAAACTCTGGATTCTGACAGAGGGCCACGAGACTTCGACCAGCGCGCAAAAATGGAGGCTCTAGACCCTTCCAGAGCCGAGATATCGGATGTCAAAGTTTTGACCTGAAAAAAAAACATAAGGGGTAACACTGTCGTTTTTGGCCGAAATTTTGACCCCCTCCGATCTTCTTGAAACTCTGGATTCTGACAGAGGGCCACGAGACTTCGACCAGCGCGCAAAAATGGAGGCTCTAGACCCTTCCAGAGCCGAGATATCGGATGTCAAAGTTTTGACCTGAAAAAAAAACATAAGGGGTAACACTGTCGTTTTTGGCCGAAATTTTGACCCCCTCCGATCTTCTTGAAACTCTGGATTCTGACAGAGGGCCACAGACTTCGACCAGCGCGCAAAAATGGAGGCTCTAGACCCTTCCAGAGCCGAGATATCGGATGTCAAAGTTTTGACCCGTAAAAAAAAACATAAGGGGTAACACTGTCGTTTTTGGCCGAAATTTTGACCCCCTCCGATCTTCTTGAAACTCTGGATTCTGACAGAGGGCCACGAGACTTCGACCAGCGCGCAAAAATGGAGGCTCTAGACCCTTCCAGAGCCGAGATATCGGATGTCAAAGTTTTGACCTGAAAAAAAAAACATAAGGGGTAACACTGTCGTTTTTGGCCGAAATTTTGACCCCCTCCGATCTTCTTGAAACTCTGGATTCTGACAGAGGGCCACGAGACTTCGACCAGCGCGCAAAAATGGAGGCTCTAGACCCTTCCAGAGCCGAGATATCGGATGTCAAAGTTTTGACCTGAAAAAAAAAACATAAGGGGTAACACTGTCGTTTTTGGCCGAAATTTTGACCCCCTCCGATCTTCTTGAAACTCTGGATTCTGACAGAGGGCCACGAGACTTCGACCAGCGCGCAAAAATGGAGGCTCTAGACCCTTCCAGAGCCGAGATATCGGATGTCAAAGTTTTGACCTGAAAAAAAAACATAAGGGGTAACACTGTCGTTTTTGGCCGAAATTTTGACCCCCTCCGATCTTCTTGAAACTCTGGATTCTGACAGAGGGCCACGAGACTTCGACCAGCGCGCAAAAATGGAGGCTCTAGACCCTTCCAGAGCCGAGATATCGGATGTCAAAGTTTTGACCTGAAAAAAAAACATAAGGGGTAACACTGTCGTTTTTGGCCGAAATTTTGACCCCCTCCGATCTTCTTGAAACTCTGGATTCTGACAGAGGGCCACGAGACTTCGACCAGCGCGCAAAAATGGAGGCTCTAGACCCTTCCAGAGCCGAGATATCGGATGTCAAAGTTTTGACCTGAAAAAAAAACATAAGGGGTAACACTGTCGTTTTTGGCCGAAATTTTGACCTCCTCCGATCTTCTTGAAACTCTGGATTCTGACAGAGGGCCACGAGACTTCGACCAGCGCGCAAAAATGGAGGCTCTAGACCCTTCCAGAGCCGAGATATCGGATGTCAAAGTTTTGACCTGAAAAGAAAACATAAGGGGTAACACTGTCGTTTTTGGCCGAAATTTTGACCCCCTCCGATCTTCTTGAAACTCTGGATTCTGACAGAGGGCCACGAGACTTCGACCAGCGCGCAAAAATGGAGGCTCTAGACCCTTCCAGAGCCGAGATATCGGATGTCAAAGTTTTGACCTGAAAAAAAAACATAAGGGGTAACACTGTCGTTTTTGGCCGAAATTTTGACCCCCTCCGATCTTCTTGAAACTCTGGATTCTGACAGAGGGCCACAAGACTTCGACCAGCGCGCAAAAATGGAGGCTCTAGACCCTTCCAGAGCCGAGATATCGGATGTCAAAGTTTTGACCCGTAAAAAAAACATAAGGGGTAACACTGTTGTTTTTGTCCGAAATTTTGACCCCCTCCGATCTTCTTGAAACTCTGGATTCTGACAGAGGGCCACGAGACTTCGACCAGCGCGCAAAAATGGAGGCTCTAGACCCTTCCAGAGCCGAGATATCGGATGTCAAAGTTTTGACCTGAAAAAAAAACATAAGGGGTAACACTGTCGTTTTTGGCCGAAATTTTGACCCCCTCCGATCTTCTTGAAACTCTGGATTCTGACAGAGGGCCACGAGACTTCGACCAGCGCGCAAAAATGGAGGCTCTAGACCCTTCCAGAGCCGAGATATCGGATGTCAAAGTTTTGACCTGAAAAAAAAACATAAGGGGTAACACTGTCGTTTTTGGCCGAAATTTTGACCCCCTCCGATCTTCTTGAAACTCTGGATTCTGACAGAGGGCCACGAGACTTCGACCAGCGCGCAAAAATGGAGGCTCTAGACCCTTCCAGAGCCGAGATATCGGATGTCAAAGTTTTGACCTGAAAAAAAAAACCATAAGGGGTAACACTGTCGTTTTTGGCCGAAATTTTGACCCCCTCCGATCTTCTTGAAACTCTGGATTCTGACAGAGGGCCACGAGACTTCGACCAGTGCGCAAAAATGGAGGCTCTAGACCCTTCCAGAGCCGAGATATCGGATGTCAAAGTTTTGACCTGAAAAAAAAACATAAGGGGTAACACTGTCGTTTTTGGCCGAAATTTTGACCCCCTCCGATCTTCTTGAAACTCTGGATTCTGACAGAGGGCCACGAGACTTCGACCAGCGCGCAAAAATGGAGGCTCTAGACCCTTCCAGAGCCGAGATATCGGATGTCAAAGTTTTGACCTGAAAAAAAAACATAAGGGGTAACACTGTCGTTTTTGGCCGAAATTTTGACCCCCTCCGATCTTCTTGAAACTCTGGATTCTGACAGAGGGCCACGAGACTTCGACCAGCGCGCAAAAATGGAGGCTCTAGACCCTTCCAGAGCCGAGATATCGGATGTCAAAGTTTTGACCTGAAAAAAAAACATAAGGGGTAACACTGTCGTTTTTGGCCGAAATTTTGACCCCCTCCGATCTTCTTGAAACTCTGGATTCTGACAGAGGGCCACGAGACTTCGACCAGCGCGCAAAAATGGAGGCTCTAGACCCTTCCAGAGCCGAGATATCGGATGTCAAAGTTTTGACCTGAAAAAAAAACATAAGGGGTAACACTGTCGTTTTTGGCCGAAATTTTGACCCCCTCCGATCTTCTTGAAACTCTGGATTCTGACAGAGGGCCACAAGACTTCGACCAGCGCGCAAAAATGGAGGCTCTAGACCCTTCCAGAGCCGAGATATCGGATGTCAAAGTTTTGACCTGAAAAAAAAAACATAAGGGGTAACACTGTCGTTTTTGGCCGAAATTTTGACCCCCTCCGATCTTCTTGAAACTCTGGATTCTGACAGAGGGCCACGAGACTTCGACCAGCACGCAAAAATGGAGGCTCTAGACCCTTCCAGAGCCGAAATATCGGATGTCAAAGTTTTGACCTGAAAAAAAAACATAAGGGGTAACACTGTCGTTTTTGGCCGAAATTTTGACCCCCTCCGATCTTCTTGAAACTCTGGATTCTGACAGAGGGCCACGAGACTTCGACCAGCGCGCAAAAATGGAGGCTCTAGACCCTTCCAGAGCCGAGATATCGGATGTCAAAGTTTTGACCCGTAAAAAAAAACATAAGGGGTAACACTGTCGTTTTTGGCCGAAATTTTGACCCCCTCCGATCTTCTTGAAACTCTGGATTCTGACAGAGGGCCACGAGACTTCGACCAGCGCGCAAAAATGGAGGCTCTAGACCCTTCCAGAGCCGAGATATCGGATGTCAAAGTTTTGACCTGAAAAAAAACATAAGGGGTAACACTGTCGTTTTTGGCCGAAATTTTGACCCCCTCCGATCTTCTTGAAACTCTGGATTCTGACAGAGGGCCACGAGACTTCGACCAGCGCGCAAAAATGGAGGCTCTAGACCCTTCCAGAGCCAAGATATCGGACGTCAAAGTTTTGACCCGAAAAAAAACCATAAGGGGTAACACTGTTGTTTTTGGCCGAAATTTTGACCCCCTCCGATCTTCTTGAAACTCTGGATTCTGACAGAGGGCCACGAGACTTCGACCAGCGCGCAAAAATGGAGGCTCTAGACCCTTCCAGAGCCGAGATTTCGGATGTCAAAGTTTTGACCCGAAAAAAAAACATAAGGGGTAACACTGTCGTTTTTGGCCGAAATTTTGACCCCCTCCGATCTTCTTGAAACTCTGGATTCTGACAGAGGGCCACGAGACTTCGACCAGCGCGCAAAAATGGAGGCTCTAGACCCTTCCAGAGCCGAGATATCAGACGTCAAAGTTTTGACCCGAAAAAAAAACCATAAGGGGTAACACTGTTGTTTTTGGCCGAAATTTTGACCCCCTCCGATCTTCTTGAAACTCTGGATTCTGACAGAGGGCCACGAGACTTCGACCAGCGCGCAAAAATGGAGGCTCTAGACCCTTCCAGAGCCGAGATATCGGATGTCAAAGTTTTGACCTGAAAAAAAAACATAAGGGGTAACACTGTCGTTTTTGGCCGAAATTTTGACCCCCTCCGATCTTCTTGAAACTCTGGATTCTGACAGAGGGCCACGAGACTTCGACCAGCGCGCAAAAATGGAGGCTCTAGACCCTTCCAGAGCCGAGATATCGGATGTCAAAGTTTTGACCCGTAAAAAAAACATAAGGGGTAACACTGTCGTTTTTGGCCGAAATTTTGACCCCCTCCGATCTTCTTGAAACTCTGGATTCTGACAGAGGGCCACGAGACTTCGACCAGCGCGCAAAAATGGAGGCTCTAGACCCTTCCAGAGCCGAGATATCGGATGTCAAAGTTTTGACCTGAAAAAAAAACATAAGGGGTAACACTGTCGTTTTTGGCCGAAATTTTGACCCCCTCCGATCTTCTTGAAACTCTGGATTCTGACAGAGGGCCACGAGACTTCGACCAGCGCGCAAAAATGGAGGCTCTAGACCCTTCCAGAGCCGAGATATCGGATGTCAAAGTTTTGACCTGAAAAAAAAACATAAGGGGTAACACTGTCGTTTTTGGCCGAAATGTTGACCCCCTCCGATCTTCTTGAAACTCTGGATTCTGACAGAGGGCCACAAGACTTCGACCAGCGCGCAAAAATGGAGGCTCTAGACCCTTCCAGAGCCGAGATATCGGATGTCAAAGTTTTGACCCGTAAAAAAAAACATAAGGGGTAACACTGTCGTTTTTGGCCGAAATTTTGACCCCCTCCGATCTTCTTGAAACTCTGGATTCTGACAGAGGGCCACGAGACTTCGACCAGCACGCAAAAATGGAGGCTCTAGACCCTTCCAGAGCCGAGATATCGGATGTCAAAGTTTTGACCTGAAAAAAAAAACCATAAGGGGTAACACTGTCATTTTTGGCCGAAATTTTGACCCCCTCCGATCTTCTTGAAACTCTGGATTCTGACAGAGGGCCACGAGACTTCGACCAGCGCGCAAAAATGGAGGCTCTAGACCCTTCCAGAGCCGAGATATCGGATGTCAAAGTTTTGACCTGAAAAAAAAAACATAAGGGGTAACACTGTCGTTTTTGGCCGAAATTTTGACCCCCTCCGATCTTCTTGAAACTCTGGATTCTGACAGAGGGCCACGAGACTTCGACCAGCGCGCAAAAATGGAGGCTCTAGACCCTTCCAGAGCCGAGATATCGGATGTCAAAGTTTTGACCCGTAAAAAAAAACATAAGGGGTAACACTGTCGTTTTTGGCCGAAATTTTGACCCCCTCCGATCTTCTTGAAACTCTGGATTCTGACAGAGGGCCACGAGACTTCGACCAGCGCGCAAAAATGGAGGCTCTAGACCCTTCCAGAGCCGAGATATCGGATGTCAAAGTTTTGACCTGAAAAAAAAACATAAGGGGTAACACTGTCGTTTTTGGCCGAAATTTTGACCCCCTCCGATCTTCTTGAAACTCTGGATTCTGACAGAGGGCCACGAGACTTCGACCAGCGCGCAAAAATGGAGGCTCTAGACCCTTCCAGAGCCGAGATATCGGATGTCAAAGTTTTGACCTGAAAAAAAAACATAAGGGGTAACACTGTCGTTTTTGGCCGAAATTTTGACCCCCTCCGATCTTCTTGAAACTCTAGATTCTGACAGAGGGCCACGAGACTTCGACCAGCGCGCAAAAATGGAGGCTCTAGACCCTTCCAGAGCCGAGATATCGGATGTCAAAGTTTTGACCTGAAAAAAAAACATAAGGGGTAACACTGTCGTTTTTGGCCGAAATTTTGACCCCCTCCGATCTTCTTGAAACTCTGGATTCTGACAGAGGGCCACGAGACTTCGACCAGCGCGCAAAAATGGAGGCTCTAGACCCTTCCAGAGCCGAGATATCGGATGTCAAAGTTTTGACCTGAAAAAAAAACATAAGGGGTAACACTGTCGTTTTTGGCCGAAATTTTGACCCCCTCCGATCTTCTTGAAACTCTGGATTCTGACAGAGGGCCACGAGACTTCGACCAGCGCGCAAAAATGGAGGCTCTAGACCCTTCCAGAGCCGAGATATCGGATGTCAAAGTTTTGACCTGAAAAAAAAACATAAGGGGTAACGCTGTCGTTTTTGGCCGAAATTTTGACCCCCTCCGATCTTCTTGAAACTCTGGATTCTGACAGAGGGCCACGAGACTTCGACCAGCGCGCAAAAATGGAGGCTCTAGACCCTTCCAGAGCCGAGATATCGGATGTCAAAGTTTTGACCTGAAAAAAAAACATAAGGGGTAACACTGTCATTTTTGGCCGAAATTTTGACCCCCTCCGATCTTCTTGAAACTCTGGATTCTGACAGAGGGCCACAAGACTTCGACCAGCGCGCAAAAATGGAGGCTCTAGACCCTTCCAGAGCCGAGATATCGGATGTCAAAGTTTTGACCTGAAAAAAAAAAAAACATAAGGGGTAACACTGTCGTTTTTGGCCGAAATTTTGACCCCCTCCGATCTTCTTGAAACTCTGGATTCTGACAGAGGGCCACGAGACTTCGACCAGTGCGCAAAAATGGAGGCTCTAGACCCTTCCAGAGCCGAGATATCGGATGTCAAAGTTTTGACCCGTAAAAAAAAACATAAGGGGTAACACTGTTGTTTTTGGCCGAAATTTTGACCCCCTCCGATCTTCTTGAAACTCTGGATTCTGACAGAGGGCCACGAGACTTCGACCAGCGCGCAAAAATGGAGGCTCTAGACCCTTCCAGAGCCGAGATATCGGATGTCAAAGTTTTGACACAAAAAAAAAAACATAAGGGGTAACACTGTCGTTTTTGGCCGAAATTTTGACCCCCTCCGATCTTCTTGAAACTCTGGATTCTGACAGAGGGCCACGAGACTTCGACCAGTGCGCAAAAATGGAGGCTCTAGACCCTTCCAGAGCCGAGATATCGGATGTCAAAGTTTTGACCCGTAAAAAAAAACATAAGGGGTAACACTGTCGTTTTTGGCCGAAATTTTGACCCCCTCCGATCTTCTTGAAACTCTGGATTCTGACAGAGGGCCACGAGACTTCGACCAGCGCGCAAAAATGGAGATTCTAGACCCTTCCAGAGCCGAGATATCGGATGTCAAAGTTTTGACCTGAAAAAAAAACATAAGGGGTAACACTGTCGTTTTTGGCCGAAATTTTGACCCCCTCCGATCTTCTTGAAACTCTGGATTCTGACAGAGGGCCACGAGACTTCGACCAGCGCGCAAAAATGGAGGCTCTAGACCCTTCCAGAGCCGAGATATCGGATGTCAAAGTTTTGACCTGAAAAAAAAACATAAGGGGTAACACTGTCGTTTTTGGCCGAAATTTTGACCCCCTCCGATCTTCTTGAAACTCTGGATTCTGACAGAGGGCCACGAGACTTCGACCAGCGCGCAAAAATGGAGGCTCTAGACCCTTCCAGAGCCGAGATATCGGATGTCAAAGTTTTGACCTGAAAAAAAAACATAAGGGGTAACACTGTCGTTTTTGGCCGAAATTTTGACCCCCTCCGATCTTCTTGAAACTCTGGATTCTGACAGAGGGCCACGAGACTTCGACCAGCGCGCAAAAATGGAGGCTCTAGACCCTTCCAGAGCCGAGATATCGGATGTCAAAGTTTTGACCTGAAAAAAAAACATAAGGGGTAACACTGTCGTTTTTGGCCGAAATTTTGACCCCCTCCGATCTTCTTGAAACTCTGGATTCTGACAGAGGGCCACAAGACTTCGACCAGCGCGCAAAAATGGAGGCTCTAGACCCTTCCAGAGCCGAGATATCGGATGTCAAAGTTTTGACCTGAAAAAAAAAACCATAAGGGGTAACACTGTCGTTTTTGGCCGAAATTTTGACCCCCTCCGATCTTCTTGAAACTCTGGATTCTGACAGAGGGCCACGAGACTTCGACCAGTGCGCAAAAATGGAGGCTCTAGACCCTTCCAGAGCCGAGATATCGGATGTCAAAGTTTTGACCTGAAAAAAAAACATAAGGGGTAACACTGTCGTTTTTGGCCGAAATTTTGACCCCCTCCGATCTTCTTGAAACTCTGGATTCTGACAGAGGGCCACGAGACTTCGACCAGCGCGCAAAAATGGAGGCTCTAGACCCTTCCAGAGCCGAGATATCGGATGTCAAAGTTTTGACCTGAAAAAAAAACATAAGGGGTAACACTGTCGTTTTTGGCCGAAATTTTGACCCCCTCCGATCTTCTTGAAACTCTGGATTCTGACAGAGGGCCACGAGACTTCGACCAGCGCGCAAAAATGGAGGCTCTAGACCCTTCCAGAGCCGAGATATCGGATGTCAAAGTTTTGACCTGAAAAAAAAACATAAGGGGTAACACTGTCGTTTTTGGCCGAAATTTTGACCCCCTCCGATCTTCTTGAAACTCTGGATTCTGACAGAGGGCCACGAGACTTCGACCAGCGCGCAAAAATGGAGGCTCTAGACCCTTCCAGAGCCGAGATATCGTATGTCAAATTTTTGACCTGAAAAAAAAACATATGGGGTAACACTGTCGTTTTTGGCCGAAATTTTGACCCCCTCCGATCTTCTTGAAACTCTGGATTCTGACAGAGGGCCACAAGACTTCGACCAGCGCGCAAAAATGGAGGCTCTAGACCCTTCCAGAGCCGAGATATCGGATGTCAAAGTTTTGACCTGAAAAAAAAAAACATAAGGGGTAACACTGTCGTTTTTGGCCGAAATTTTGACCCCCTCCGATCTTCTTGAAACTCTGGATTCTGACAGAGGGCCACGAGACTTCGACCAGCACGCAAAAATGGAGGCTCTAGACCCTTCCAGAGCCGAAATATCGGATGTCAAAGTTTTGACCTGAAAAAAAAACATAAGGGGTAACACTGTCGTTTTTGGCCGAAATTTTGACCCCCTCCGATCTTCTTGAAACTCTGGATTCTGACAGAGGGCCACGAGACTTCGACCAGCACGCAAAAATGGAGGCTCTAGACCCTTCCAGAGCCGAGATATCGGATGTCAAAGTTTTGACCTGAAAAAAAAACATAAGGGGTAACACTGTCGTTTTTGACCGAAATTTTGACCCCCTCCGATCTTCTTGAAACTCTGGATTCTGACAGAGGGCCACGAGACTTTGACCAGCGCGCAAAAATGGAGGCTCTAGACCCTTCCAGAGCCGAGATATCGAAGGTCAAAATTTGGACCCGAAAAAAAAACATAAGGGGTAACACTGTCATTTTTTTTTTTTTGGCCGAAATTTTGACCCCTCCGATCTTCTTGAAACTCTGGATTCTGACAGAGGGCCACGAGACTTCGACCAGCGCGCAAAAATGGAGGCTCTAGACCCTTCCAGAGCCGAGATATCGGATGTCAAAGTTTTGACCTGAAAAAAAAAACATAAGGGGTAACACTGTCGTTTTTGGCCGAAATTTTGACCCCCTCCGATCTTCTTGAAACTCTGGATTCTGACAGAGGGCCACGAGACTTCGACCAGCGTGCAAAAATGGAGGCTCTAGACCCTTCCAGAGCCGAGATATCGGATGTCAAAGTTTTGACCCGAAAAAAAACCATAAGGGGTAACACTGTCGTTTTTGGCCGAAATTTTGACCCCCTCCGATCTTCCTGAAACTCTGGATTCTGACAGAGGGCCACGAGACTTCGACCAGCGCGCAAAATTGGAGGATCTAGACCCTTCCAGAGCCGAGATATCGGATGTCAAAGTTTTTACCTGAAAAAAAAAACATAAGGGGTAACACTGTCGTTTTTGGCCGAAATTTTGACCCCCTCCGATCTTCTTGAAACTCTGGATTCTGACAGAGGGCCACGAGACTTCGACCAGCGCGCAAAAATGGAGGCTCTAGACCCTTCCAGAGCCGAGATATCGGATGTCAAAGTTTTGACCTGAAAAAAAAACATAAGGGGTAACACTGTCGTTTTTGACCGAAATTTTGACCCCCTCCAATCTTCTTGAAACTCTGGATTCTGACAGAGGGCCACGAGACTTCGACCAGCGCGCAAAAATGGAGGCTCTAGACCCTTCCAGAGCCGAGATATCGGATGTCAAAGTTTTGACCTGAAAAAAAAAACATAAGGGGTAACACTGTCGTTTTTGGCCGAAATTTTGACCCCCTCCGATCTTCTTGAAACTCTGGATTCTGACAGAGGGCCACGAGACTTCGACCAGCGCGCAAAAATGGAGGCTCTAGACCCTTCCAGAGCCGAGATATCGGATGTCAAAGTTTTGACCTGAAAAAAAAAAAAAACATAAGGGGTAACACTGTCGTTTTTGGCTGAAATTTTGACCCCCTCCGATCTTCTTGAAACTCTGGATTCTGACAGAGGGCCACGAGACTTCGACCAGCGCGCAAAAATGGAGGCTCTAGACCCTTCCAGAGCCGAGATATCGGATGTCAAAGTTTTGACACGAAAAAAAAAAACATAAGGGGTAACACTGTCGTTTTTGGCCGAAATTTTGACCCCCTCCGATCTTCTTGAAACTCTGGATTCTGACAGAGGGCCACGAGACTTCGACCAGCACGCAAAAATGGAGGCTCTAGACCCTTCCAGAGCCGAGATATCGGATGTCAAAGTTTTGACCCGAAAAAAAAACATAAGGGGTAACACTGTCGTTTTTGGCCGAAATTTTGACCCCCTCCGATCTTCTTGAAACTCTGGATTCTGACAGAGGGCCACGAGACTTCGACCAGCGCGCAAAAATGGAGGCTCTAGACCCTTCCAGAGCCGAGATATCGGATGTCAAAGTTTTTACCTGAAAAAAAAACATAAGGGGTAACACTGTCGTTTTTGACCGAAATTTTGACCCCCTCCGATCTTCTTGAAACTCTGGATTCTGACAGAGGGCCACGAGACTTCGACCAGCGCGCAAAAATGGAGGCTCTAGACCCTTCCAGAGCCGAGATATCGGATGTCAAAGTTTTTACCTGAAAAAAAAACATAAGGATGTCAAAACTTTGACATCCGATATCTCGGCTCTGGAAGGGTCTAGAGCCTCCATTTTTGCGCGCTGGTCGAAGTCTCGTGGCCCTCTGTCAGAATCCAGAGTTTCAAGAAGATCGGATTGGGTCAAAATTTCGGCCAAAAACGACAGTGTTACCCCTTATGGTTTTTTTTCGGGTCAAAACTTTGACATCCGATATCTCGGCTCTGGAAGGGTCTAGAGCCTCCATTTTTGCACGCTGGTCGAAGTCTCGTGGCCCTCTGTCAGAATCCAGAGTTTCAAGAAGATCGGAGGGGTCAAAATTTCGGCCAAAAACGACAGTGTTACCCCTTATGTTTTTTTTTCAGGTCAAAACTTTGACATCCGATATCTCGGCTCTGGAAGGGTCTAGAGCCTCCATTTTTGCGCGCTGGTCGAAGTCTTGTGGCCCTCTGTCAGAATCCAGAGTTTCAAGAAGATCGGAGGGGGTCAAAATTTCGGCCAAAAACGACAGTGTTACCCCTTATGTTTTTTTTTCAGGTCAAAACTTTGACATCCGATATCTCGGCTCTGGAAGGGTCTAGAGCCTCCATTTTTGTGCGCTGGTCGAAGTCTCGTGGCCCTCTGTCAGAATCCATAGTTTCAAGAAGATCGGAGGGGGTCAAAATTTCGGCCAAAAAAAAAAAATGACAGTGTTACCCCTTATGTTTTTTTTTTTCGGGTCCAAATTTTGAGTTTCCATATCTCAGCTCTGGAAGGGTCTAGAGTCTCCATTTTTGCACTCAGGTCTAAGTGTCATGGCCCTCTATCAGAATCCAGAGTTTTGAGAAGATTGGGGAAACTTAATTTTTCACCCAAAAAAAAAACGTAAGGGGTAACACTGTCTTTTTTTTTTCTGGTCGAAATTTTGAGTTTCCATATCTCAGCTCTGGAACGGTCCAGAGCCTCCATTTTTGCACTCAGGTCTAAGTCTTTTTTTGAGATGTTGTTTGGAATGATGCAATTCATTTTACAATAACTATATGTAAACTGCGTGTAAAGACTTTATAGAACAGTCTTTTATTTAAAACAGCTTTTATATGAAACCATATGTAAAAGACTTTATAGATAGTCTTCTGTTATACAGTTTTTATATGTAAACTGTTTATAATAAATACACAGAAACATTGTAACAAATGTTTATTGGTTTTATAAGAAAGACACAGAAACATATTGCAACAAGAATGCTTTATTAATGGAATGTAACCAGTATTATGCATGTGAGTAGTAAAAGAAAAAATGTATTACCTTAATGTTGTGTTCCAGACTAAAAGGCGAAGGATGCTGAGAAACCGTGTGAGGAGAAGGAAGATCAAGCTAAAGAAGGCCGAGATTGTTGAAGGGACTGAAAGAGTTAAATATGGATCCAGGTCTAGGATTGGACAGATTGTGCATATGACTTGAAAGAGGTGTGACATTTAAATGTATTATAAAAAGTAAAATGAAATGTATGAGGTTAGACTCTGGAAACTGGACCAGACTATCCATTGTTTGATGATCCAAGTCTGACACCTGCTGGTGTAACTTCTGAACTGCATTTATTTAACTAATTTTGTTAACCTGTTTGAAAGAAAAACTTTGGAAAACTTTATACAATAAAAATACAAATAATAGATAAAAAAAAGTTTGCCTCCCAAGAGTCACTGCTTGCAGTAAAGAACTTAGCCACGGAGGGGTCTTTCTACTGGGGTGTGAGTATGAATTTGTGTACTTATTATCTATTGTAGAATTCAACCATCTTTACCTTACCTGAGAATAAACAAAATAAGGTAGAAGGTGAATGATTTATAACGCGGGTACTAGGATAGATCTAACACCATAAAACAGAGTTGAAATTTTGAGTTCCTCTGATCTTCTTGAAACTCTGGTTTCTAATATAGGGCCATGGGACTTAGACCTGTGTGCCAAAATGGAGGCTCTAGACCCTTCCAGATCTGAGATATTGAGATCCCATGTAGCATTTATGCCCTTATAAATAAATCAGTATCTCAGCTCTGGAAGGGTCTAGAGCCTCCATTTTTGTGCGCTGGTCGAAGTCTTGTGGCCCTCTGTCAGAATCCAGAGTTTCAAGAAGATCGGAGGGGGTCAAAATTTCGGCCAAAAAAAAAAAAAAATAACAGTGTTACCCCTTATGTTTTTTTTTCAGGTCCAAATTTTGACCTTCGATATCTCGGCTCTGGAAGGGTCTTGAACCTCAATATTTGCACACTGGTCGAAGTCTCGTGGCCCTCTGTCAGAATCCAGAGTTTCAGGAAGATCGGAGGGAGTCAAAATTTCGGCCAAAAAAAAAAATGACAGTGTTACCCCTTATGTTTTTTTTTCAGGTCCAAATTTTGACCTTCGATATCTCGGCTCTGGAAGGGTCTAGAGCCTCCATTTTTGTGCGCTGGTCGAAGTCTCGTGGCCCTCTGTCAGAATCCAGAGTTTCAAGAAGACCGGAGGGGTCAAAATTTCGGCCAAAAACGACAGTGTTACCCCTTATGTTTTTTTTTTCAGGTCAAAACTTTGACATCTGATATCTCGGCTCTGGAAGGGTCTAGAGCCTCCATTTTTGCGTGCTGGTCGAAGTCTCGTGGCCCTCTGTCAGAGTCCAGAGTTTCAAGAAGATCGGAGGGGGTCAAAATTTCGGCCCAAAAAAAAAAATGACAGTGTTACCCCTTATGTTTTTTTTTTCAGGTCCAAATTTTGACCTTCGATATCTCGGCTCTGGAAGGGTCTAGAGCCTCCATTTTTGCACGCTGGTCGAAGTCTCGTGGCCCTCTGTCAGAATCCAGAGTTTCAAGAAGATCGGAGGGGGTCAAAATTTCGGCCAAAAAAAAATGACAGTGTTACCCCTTATGTTTTTTTTTTCAGGTCCAAATTTTTACCTTCGATATCTTGGCTCTGGAAGGGTCTAGAGCCTCCATTTTTGCGCGCTGGTCGAAGTCTCGTGGCCCTCTGTCAGAATCCAGAGTTTCAAGAAGATCGGAGGGGGTCAAAATTTCGCCAAAAAAAAAAAATGACAGTGTTACCTCTTATGTTTTTTTTTCAGGTCCAAATTTTGACCTTCGATATCTCGGCTCTGGAAGGGTCTAGAGCCTCCATTTTTGCGCGTTGGTCGAAGTCTCGTGGCCCTCTGTCAGAATCCAGAGTTTCAAGAAGATCGGAGGGGGTCAAAATTTCGGCCAAAAAAAAAATGACAGTGTTACCCCTTATGTTTTTTTTTCGGGGGGTGAAAAATTAAGTTTCTCCAATCTTCTCAAAACACTGGATTCTGATGGAGGGCCACGAGACATGGACCTGGGTGCAAAAATTGTGTGTGTGTGTGTGTGTGTGTGTGTGTGTGTGTGTGAGAGAGAGAGAGAGAGAGAGAGAGAGAGAGAGAGAGAGAGAGAGAGAGAGAGAGAGAGAGAGAGAGAGAGAGAGAGAGAGAGAGTGTGAGTAACCTAAAAGATTTTCGTTTTTTGGTGAAGTATATCCTTTTAATGAAAGATGCAGACGTGTTTGGCTTCTTCAAAAAGCAAGGAAGATAGTATTGCACTATTGCATTGCACTATGAACGGAGTAAGGTTACGTCTCTGTTAAACTGCCTCCTTGTCTTTATTAGTTACCTGTAACATTACAGAACTAATGAATTAGCCTAACGTATTGTTAAGGTCAATAAAGACTAAAAACCTTAATACATTATCCTATTAATTTCCTGATTCATCTGCTCCTTTGGATGTCCCCAGTCCCCACCAATCTCAAAATCAAACCTATGCCCTTAAAGAGAAGTGTAAACACCATATCGATGATAACATGTTTCTGAAGTTTGACTTTTTGCACCACTACTTTACTTATAGGCAACTTGTCATCATATCTTCCTCTCCATGAAACACATGTTAATGCTCAGTAGTACACACATATGGTTCTTTAATGTATTTGCATTTTACTATGGAAATTGGACTGAAATTCATTTTCTATGGTCATATATGCGGCTGAAACAGGTAGTGCATCCCAAATTTGTTAACATTAGCATTTTAATATAAGGTTATGGTCATGGCCTTTAGAAACATGTTGTTTTGAGGAGGTGGTAGTGCACTATCGGCCCCTGTGGTGCGGTCTAAGATTTTGTCCTTAATGGCATTTTTTTCTTTGCATTACTTTTACTTTTATACTTTAAGTAGTTTTGAAACCAGTTACTTTTACACTTTTACTTGAGTAAAAAGCTTGAGTTGATACTTCAACTTGTACAGAAGTCTTTTTAAACACTAGTAACTTTACTTCTACTTGAGTAGCGAATGTGAATACTTTTGACACCTCTGCCTGGGTGCAAAAATTGAGGCTGTAGACCCTTTCGGAGCTTAGATATTGAAACTCAAAATTTTGACCAGAAAAAAAAATGACAGTGTTACCCCTTACATTTTTTTTCAGGGGTTGAAAAATTAAGTTTCTCCAATCTTCTCAAAACTCTGGATTCTGATAGAGGGCCACGAGACATGGACCTGGGTGCAAAAATTGAGGCTGTAGACCCTTCCGGAGCTTAGATATTGAAACTCAAAATTTTGACCAGAAAAAAAAATGACAGTGTTACCCCTTACATTTTTTTTTCGGGGGGTGAAAAATTAAGTTTCTCCAATCTTCTCAAAACTCTGGATTCTGATAGAGGGCCACGAGACATGGACCTGGGTGCAAAAATTGAGGCTGTAGACCCTTCCGAAGCTTAGATATTGAAACTAAAAATTTTGACCAGAAAAAAAAATGACAGTGTTACCCCTTATGTTTTTTTTCGGGGGGTGAAAAATTAAGTTTCTCCAATCTTCTCAAAACTCTGGATTCTGATAGAGGGCCACGAGACATGGACCTGGGTGCAAAAATTGAGGCTGTAGACCCTTCCGGAGCTTAGATATTGAAACTCAAAATTTTGACTAGAAAAAAAATGACAGTGTTACCCCTTACATTTTTTTCGGGGGTTGAAAAAATAAGTTTCTCCAATCTTCTCAAAACTCTGGATTCTGATAGAAGGCCACGAGACATGGACCTGGGTGCAAAAATTGAGGCTAGACCCTTCCAGAGCTTAGATATTGAAACTCAAAATTTTGACCAGAAAAAAAAAATGACAGTGTTACCCCTTACATTTTTTTTCGGGGGGTGAAAAATTAAGTTTCTCCAATCTTCTCAAAACTCTGGATTCTGATAGAGGGCCACAAGACATGGACCTGGGTGCAAAAATTGAGGCTGTAGACCCTTCCAGAGCTTAGATATTGAAACTCAAAATTTTGACCAGAAAAAAAAATGACAGTGTTACCCCTTATGTTTTTTTTCGGGGGGTGAAAAATTAAGTTTCTCCAATCTTCTCAAAACTCTGGATTCTGATAGAGGGCCACGAGACATGGACCTGGGTGCAAAAATTGAGGCTGTAGACCCTTCCGGAGCTTAGATATTGAAACTCAAAATTTTGACCAGAAAAAAAAATGACAGTGTTACCCCTTACATTTTTTTTCGGGGGGTGAAAAATTAAGTTTCTCCAATCTTCTCAAAACTCTGGATTCTGATAGAGGGCCACGAGACATGGACCTGGGTGCAAAAATTGAGGCTGTAGACCCTTCCAGAGCTTAGATATTGAAACTCAAAATTTTGACCAGAAAAAAAAAATGACAGTGTTACCCCTTATGTTTTTTTTTTCGGGGGGTGAAAAATTAAGTTTCTCCAATCTTCTCAAAACTCTGGATTCTGATAGAGGGCCACGAGACATGGACCTGGGTGCAACAATTGAGGCTGTAGACCCTTCCGGAGCTGAGATATTGAAACTCAAAATTTTGACTAGAAAAAAAATGACAGTGTTACCCCTTACATTTTTTTTCGGGGGTTGAAAAAATAAGTTTCTCCAATCTTCTCAAAACTCTGGATTCTGATAGAAGGCCACGAGACATGGGACTGGGTGCAAAAATTGAGGCTGTAGACCCTTCCAGAGCTTAGATATTGAAACTCAAAATTTTGACCAGAAAAAAAAAATGACAGTGTTACCCCTTACATTTTTTTTCGGGGGGTGAAAAATTAAGTTTCTCCAATCTTCTCAAAACTCTGGATTCTGATAGAGGGCCACGAGACATGGACCTGGGTGCAAAAATTGAGGCTGTAGACCCTTCCAGAGCTGAGATATTGAAACTCAAAATTTTGACCAGAAAAAAAATGACAGTGTTACCCCTTATGTTTTTTTTCGGGGGGTGAAAAATTAAGTTTCTCCAATCTTCTCAAAACTCTGGATTCTGATAGAGGGCCACGAGACATGGACCTGGGTGCAAAAATTGAGGCTGTAGACCCTTCCGGAGCTTAGATATTGAAACTCAAAATTTTGACCAGAAAAAAAAAATGACAGTGTTACCCCTTATGTTTTTTTTCGGGGGTTGAAAAATTAAGTTTCTCCAATCTTCTCAAAACACTGGATTCTGATAGAGGGCCACGAGACATGGACCTGGGTGCAAAAATTGAGGCTGTAGACCCTTCCGGAGCTGAGATATTGAAACTCAAAATTTTGACCACAAAAAAAAAAAATGACAGTGTTACCCCTTATGTTTTTTTTTCGGGGGGTGAAAAATTAAGTTTCTCCAATCTTCTCAAAACTCTGGATTCTGATAGAGGGCCACGAGACATGGACCTGGGTGCAGAGGTTTCAAGTAACGAAGTACAAATACTTCGTTACATTACTTAAGTACAAATTTTGGGTATCTATACTTTACTTGAGTCATTATTTTTCAGCCAACTTTTTACTTCTACTCCTTACATTTTCACGCAATTATCTGTACTTTCTACTCCTTACATTTTAAAAATAGCCTCGTTACTCCTATTTAATTTCGGCTTGTCATCGTTCAAAAATTGGCCAATTACACAAACGTTTATTATATCTGAGTCCCGCCTCCTGAACATCGCTAAACTGATTGGCGTTGTGTTTTCTTTCTAACTTGTGAGAGGCTGTTATTTGGCATGCGCTATGAACGGAGTAAGGTTACGTCTCTGTTAAACTGCCTCCTTGTCTTTATTAGTTACCTGTAACATTACAGAACTAATGAATTAGCCTAACGTATTGTTAAGGTCAATAAAGACTAAAAACCTTAATACATTATCCTATTAATTTCCTGATTCATCTGCTCCTTTGGATGTCCCCAGTCCCCACCAATCTCAAAATCAAACCTATGCCCTTAAAGAGAAGTGTAAACACCATATCGATGATAACATGTTTCTGAAGTTTGACTTTTTGCACCACTACTTTACTTATAGGCAACTTGTCATCATATCTTCCTCTCCATGAAACACATGTTAATGCTCAGTAGTACACACATATGGTTCTTTAATGTATTTGCATTTTACTATGGAAATTGGACTGAAATTCATTTTCTATGGTCATATATGCGGCTGAAACAGGTAGTGCATCCCAAATTTGTTAACATTAGCATTTTAATATAAGGTTATGGTCATGGCCTTTAGAAACATGTTGTTTTGAGGAGGTGGTAGTGCACTATCGGCCCCTGTGGTGCGGTCTAAGATTTTGTCCTTAATGGCATTTTTTCTTTGCATTACTTTTACTTTTATACTTTAAGTAGTTTTGAAACCAGTTACTTTTACACTTTTACTTGAGTAAAAAGCTTGAGTTGATACTTCAACTTGTACAGAAGTCTTTTTAAACACTAGTAACTTTACTTCTACTTGAGTAGCGAATGTGAATACTTTTGACACCTCTGCCTGGGTGCAAAAATTGAGGCTGTAGACCCTTCCGGAGCTTAGATATTGAAACTCAAAATTTTGACCAGAAAAAAAAATGACAGTGTTACCCCTTACATTTTTTTTTCAGGGGTTGAAAAATTAAGTTTCTCCAATCTTCTCAAAACTCTGGATTCTGATAGAGGGCCACGAGACATGGGCCTGGGTGCAAAAATTGAGGCTCTAGACCCTTCCAGAGCTTAGATATTGAAACTCAAAATTTTGACCAGAAAAAAAAAATGACAGGGTTACCCCTTATGTTTTTTTTCGGGGGGTGAAAAATTAACTTTCTTCAATCTTCTCAAAACTCTGGATTCTGATAGAGGGCCACGAGACATGGACCTGGGTGCAAAAATTGAGGCTGTAGACCCTTCCGGAGCTTAGATATTGAAACTCAAAATTTTGACTAGAAAAAAAATGACAGTGTTACCCCTTACATTTTTTTTCGGGGGTTGAAAAAATAAGTTTCTCCAATCTTCTCAAAACTCTGGATTCTGATAGAAGGCCACGAGACATGGGCCTGGGTGCAAAAATTGAGGCTGTAGACCCTTCCAGAGCTTAGATATTGAAACTCAAAATTTTGACCAGAAAAAAAAAATGACAGTGTTACCCCTTACATTTTTTTCGGGGGGTGAAAAATTAAGTTTCTCCAATCTTCTCAAAACTCTGGATTCTGATAGAGGGCCACGAGACATGGGCCTGGGTGCAAAAATTGAGGCTCTAGACCCTTCCAGAGCTTAGATATTGAAACTCAAAATTTTGACCAGAAAAAAAAAATGACAGGGTTACCCCTTATGTTTTTTTTCGGGGGGTGAAAAATTAACTTTCTTCAATCTTCTCAAAACTCTGGATTCTGATAGAGGGCCACGAGACATGGACCTGGGTGCAAAAATTGAGGCTGTAGACCCTTCCGGAGCTTAGATATTGAAACTCAAAATTTTGACTAGAAAAAAAATGACAGTGTTACCCCTTACATTTTTTTTCGGGGGTTGAAAAAATAAGTTTCTCCAATCTTCTCAAAACTCTGGATTCTGATAGAAGGCCACGAGACATGGGCCTGGGTGCAAAAATTGAGGCTGTAGACCCTTCCAGAGCTTAGATATTGAAACTCAAAATTTTGACCAGAAAAAAAAAATGACAGTGTTACCCCTTACATTTTTTTCGGGGGGTGAAAAATTAAGTTTCTCCAATCTTCTCAAAACTCTGGATTCTGATAGAGGGCCACGAGACATGGACCTGGGTGCAAAAATTGAGGCTGTAGACCCTTCCAGAGCTTAGATATTGAAACTCAAAATTTTGACCAGAAAAAAAATGACAGTGTTACCCCTTACATTTTTTTTCAGGGGGTGAAAAATTAAGTTTCTCCAATCTTCTCAAAACTCTGGATTCTGATAGAGGGCCATGACACTTAGAGCTGAGTGCAAAAATGGAAGCTCTAGACCCTTCCAGAGCTGAGATATCGAAGGTCAAAATTTGGACCTGAAAAAAAAACGACAGTGTTACCCCTTATGTTTTTTTTAATTTTTTTGGCGAAAAATTAAGTTTCCCCAATCTTCTCAAAACTCTGGATTCTGATAGAGGGCCATGAGACTTAGACCTGAGTGCAAAAATGGAGGCTCTAGACCCTTCCAGAGCTGAGATATAAAGATATTTATAATGGCATAAATGCTACGTCGGATCTCAATATCTCAGCTCTGGAAGAGTCTTTAGTGAATCCCTTAGCAAAACAGTGAGATATCCAGCCATATTGGACTCAATATAGTGTTCCTTACAACTTACTAAAGATCCAGTGATCCATGGATATTGACATGCAGCCAGGAATCGTGTTGCCTGACATTTATGTTCACATGTTTGCCTGATTTCGAAACCGGGGAAAATAAAAGCAATATAAAGCTAAACATACAGCAAATGTCCCTGTGAACGCTTAATGTAAATACAATATAGGTAGGCCTAAATCCGGGTGATCACTTATATCAGTGTAAAATATAGCCATTTATTATCAAATTGTCTTACTAAAGGGATAGGTAAAAGGTGATATGGTATGGCAGCTACTTTACCATATGCAGTTCAGTATTTTTGGTAATTGTCACATGTCTATGTACTTTTTTAATCACATGTCTATGTACTTTTTTAACCAACATTTTAGGTTAAAATGTGTAAGTAAAAGTGTTTTTTAGACCCAGTGACTGGTCGTATTTTCACTATTTTGAACACTGTAGTTTATTAAATTAACTTTGAAGTACCTGATATTCAATGTAGTTTCTCAAATAAGTTCCTAAAAGCTGCATGCATAATTACATGGAATATACCCTGAATGTGTGTGTTTTGTTTGTTTTTTTTGCAGATGGCTGCATGAAACGAAGAGAAAAGGAACCCAATTTTCAGTGCAATAAGAGACTGCGATCATAGAAAACATTTCGAAAGCTGCTCTCTTGTCTGTATGGCAGCAACAGATGATGTTAAAGGAATAGATCACTTAAAAATGAAGATTCAGTCATTTATTCAACCTCAAGTATGAAACCTGTATGGGTTTCTTTCATCTGCTGAACACAAAAGAAGATATTTTGAAGCATGTCAGTTGATCGACCTCATTGACTTTCAGTAGGGGAAAAAATACTATGGATGTCAATGGGGTCCATCACCTGTGAACTATTCCTTTAAAACATCATTAATAGATCACAGACTGTTTCAGTTCCTGGTGATAATGAACATTTACACTGCCATACTCATGCTGAATGATACAAAGAAGTATTATCTTATAATTATAATACAGCTAGTTTTATAAGTTTAATAGGAAAGCCAGTTAAAGAAAACTGGCTATAAAATGCATATAAAAACATTTATATGCATTTTAGAAACTGGGTTGTTTGGTTTTTAAAATCGCACAAACTATGATTTATACATTTCGTCCCCTTGGAATTATAAGGTTCTACTGGCGTTCTGAGCAGCTTCAAAGTTTTTGCATTACATATAGGTAAATTTATATGGGGAACAAGTTTCATTCAAACATGAAAATAACAGGGACCCTAAATGTATTCTGAACATACAATATCAAAATCCTCTCAAATTTGTAAATGGGGATTTTTGGAATGGGTCAAATGCATATAGAGCCTTCTAATTTCTAAAAAAAAAAAAAAAAAAAAAAAAAAAAAACTTTTCGCAAGGTTCTATCTGCCAAAACATTATTTGACCATTAAATAAAAAAATAATGTTGTGAAATTTTAGTAAAGTAAAATTTTATTCTTTCTATGACATTTATTTAATATTTTTTAGCACTTCCATGTATTTAGGACATTTCAAATTAAGCTTTCCCCAGTGCATAATCTTCATTTTTAATACCTTTTTTTTTTGGGTGATTAAACACATTATTGCAGAAATTATACTTTAATCTTTCTTTTGCATAGACAGAAAGCACCCACTGTAATACATCCGAGCTGGACTTTATTCCAGCTAAAGTGGGCCAGGTAAAATGGCTTTCTCTCTAGAGTCTAGACCTCAATATGGCTGAAATAACATGCAAACGTTTATTGTTGTAATTAAGACCCCATTAATTAAATTGTTAAATATTTGACCTATAAGCCTTGATATGGTAAAAATTAAGACATTTTAAGACTTCAAAAGCTGCAAGAAAATCGACATGCTTCGGCAAATTAATTCATAAAGTTTGATATTCACTGACTATATAAATGTCACAGTCTTTGTCTGCACCATTCTGTCTTCGTCATCTTCACTACACTTCCCAGCATCCTCTAGTCTCCACTCCTAAACTCACTCCCTCAATCACCCACCTGTTCATCATCCTGATCATCTGTGTCACCTGTCGTCACCTTGTTAGTGTTCATTTGTATCTGTATTTAGTTCTCTCAGTTTCAGTCTGTTTGTCAGTTCTTGATTATGTTTTTTGGATAGCGTGTGTAATCTTCTGCCAGCCTGCCTTGTACCTGTTTGGAGCTTTTGAGTAAGTGTTTTGTATTGGAGCTTTGTATCAGCCTCAGCCTGTGTTCATGTCACACTACACCGTGACAGTAGAACCAACCAAACATGGATTTGCCTGTGGTAAGACTAATGTGCTTTGAGCAGGGAAACAGCTCTCTTTAGGAACACATGGATTTTCTTACCTCAAACCAGTTTCCCAGATGACTCTGCACGCTTCACCGCCGTGGCCGCCTGAAGGGTCTTCACCGCCGTGGCCGTCTGAAGGGTCTTCACTGCTGGGTCTTCACCGCTGGGTCTTCACCGCCGTGGCCGTCTGAAGGGTCTTCACCGCTGGGTCTTCACCGCCGTGGCCGTCTGAAGGGTCTTCACCGCTGGGTCTTCACTGCCGTGGCCGTCTGAAGGGTCTTCACCGCTGGGTCTTCACCGCCGTGGCCGTCTGAAGGGTCTTCACTGCTGGGTCTTCACCGCTGGGTCTTCACCGCCGTGGCCGTCTGAAGGGTCTTCACCGCTGGGTCTTCACCGCCGTGGCCGTCTGAAGGGTCTTCACCGCTGGGTCTTCACCGCCGTGGCCGTCTGAAGGGTCTTCACTGCTGGGTCTTCACTGCTGGGTCTTCACCGCTGGGTCTTCACCGCCGTGGCCGTCTGAAGGGTCTTCACCGCTGAGTCTTCACTGCCGTGGCCGTCTGAAGGGTCTTCACCGCTGAATCTTCACTGCCGTGGCCGTCTGAAGGGTCTTCACCGCTGGGTCTTCACTGCCGTGGCCGTCTGAAGGGTCTTCACTGCTGGGTCTTCACTGCTGGGTCTTCACCGCTGGGTCTTCACTGCCGTGGCCGTCTGAAGGGTCTTCACTGCTGGGTCTTCACTGCTGGGTCTTCACCGCTGGGTCTTCACTGCCGTGGCCGTCTGAAGGGTCTTCACCGCTGAATCTTCACTGCCGTGGCCGTCTGAAGGGTCTTCACCGCTGGGTCTTCACCGCCGTGGCCGTCTGAAGGGTCTTCACTGCTGGGTCTTCACTGCTGGGTCTTCACCGCTGGGTCTTCACCGCCGTGGCCGTCTGAAGGGTCTTCACCGCTGAGTCTTCACTGCCGTGGCCGTCTGAAGGGTCTTCACCGCTGAATCTTCACTGCCGTGGCCGTCTGAAGGGTCTTCACCGCTGGGTCTTCACTGCCGTGGCCGTCTGAAGGGTCTTCACCGCTGGGTCTTCACTGCCGTGGCCGTCTGAAGGGTCTTCACCGCTGGGTCTTCACCGCCGTGGCCGTCTGAAGGGTCTTCACCGCTGGGTCTTCACTGCCGTGGCCGTCTGAAGGGTCTTCACCGCTGGGTCTTCACCGCCGTGGCCGTCTGAAGGGTCTTCACTGCTGGGTCTTCACCGCTGGGTCTTCACCGCCGTGGCCGTCTGAAGGGTCTTCACCGCTGAGTCTTCACTGCCGTGGCCGTCTGAAGGGTCTTCACCGCTGGGTCTTCACCGCCGTGGCCGTCTGAAGGGTCTTCACCGCTGGGTCTTCACTGCCGTGGCCGTCTGAAGGGTCTTCACCGCTGGGTCTTCACTGCAGTGGCCGTCTGAAGGGTCTTCACCGCTGGGTCTTCACTGCCGTGGCCGTCTGAAGGGTCTTCACCGCTGGGTCTTCACCGCCGTGGCCGTCTGAAGGGTCTTCACCGCTGGGTCTTCACTGCCGTGGCCGTCTGAAGGGTCTTCACCGCTGAGTCTTCACTGCCGTGGCCGTCTGAAGGATCTTCACAATCCTGGCGACGCTCTCAGCATGCTCCGCCCTGGTCACGCCCTGCTCCGCCACATCCACGTCCTCAGCCACGTCCTGCTCCGCCCTGGTCAAGCCCTCAGCTTGCTCTGCCACGCCCTCGTCCTGCTACGCTCTGATCATGCTCCGTCCTGGAGACTTCCTGCTCTAATTCAGCCATGCCCTCGTCAGCCTCCAGGGCACCCACCCCATTGATGTTCTACGGCGTGAGGTCGTGCCTCTTTCTGTCAGAGTCTTCGTCTGCACCATTCTGTCATCATCTTCTCTACACTTCCCAGCATCCTCTTGTCTCCACACCTGAACTCACTCCCTCAATCAACCACCTGTTCATCGTCCTAATCATCTGTCACCTTATTAGTGTTCATTTTGTATCTGTATTTAGTTGTCTCTGGTTCAGTTTGTGCTTGTCGGTTCCTGATTATAGGTGTGTAAAGTATAACATTATTCCTTTATTGGGTTTAGATGGAACCTTTTTGTTTTTTTCAATAAAAAGTCCCACAATGAATACAACTTAAAAGAACACATTATACAATGTAAATAAATTGTCACAGAATAAGAATATGTGAATAAGTCAATTTTGACAAATGTCAGATAGAACTTTATAATTCCAAGGGTATGACTTGTTAAATTGGCTTAATCCACAGCTTCACTACTTCCTGAATATCAGCCAGCTCCTTGTTCCCGTCTGCCATTATTGGACACATTGATTAATTCAGGTGTGCTTGACCTCAGTAGTCATGACAACAATAATCAGACACACCTGAATTAATCAATTTTGCCCAATAATGGCAGACGGGAAACAAGCAGCTGGCTGAAGTTCAGGATGTAGCGCAGATGTGCAAGAGGACAAGAATAATTGTGAATAAAATCAAGATTTGTTCTTATTTTACTGTACCCCATGAGCTTGTTTTCTTTTAAAAATGAGTCAGTGATACTGTCAGTGCTTCAGTTGTTCTTTATTGATATGGTACTATTCAGATGGAAACTGCAAATGTATGTGTCGTAGGAAAAAATAATTCAAATTTTAATCTATGTAAATTCTGACAAATATATTCAATAAATTTGGCTCAGATGGATATTTCAAATTTGAAACCTGTTGCCTAAAGTCCAAATGAATTTGCTTCACACTTTTGAGTGATGGTCCAAACCACCTAAACATATTTTATTCATCACATAAAACTAAATATTGTAAAAAAAAAATACTGAAATCAATCAACTGTAGAGGAAAAAAAAGAATGAAATTTAATGAGTTTTCTTCAACAGCATAACTCAAATATAGTGAGTTAAAGAGGTTCATTGCTTAATCAAGCTAAATATGCTCAATGAGAACATATTAACAACAAAAAGAAATTAAGCTCCCCCTTCCAAAATCTCTTCTCAAACAAATAAAAAAAGGAAATTAACAACTCAAGAACAAAAGGCACCTGTTTTGTACATTTGCGTCCTCATTTCATCTCGTTTTTCAGCTATGCGACAATCTACTTCTGTCAAAATCATCAAAGACGGCTGAATTATGGGTTATAGCACACAATACATACTACAGTAAAAGGAATACTATAGTATAGAAATGAATATTACACTACAGCTGCACGACAGTATAAGAAGTACTTTAGTATGATGTACTAAAGTTAACAAATTCAATAGCACTAAGGACACTATAGTATAGAATATACGATAGTAATGCCGAAGCACTATAGATTTACCTCACTGATCTACGTGATATCTACCGGTTGGAATATACACTCAGTGCCAAAATTGATTTCCCAAGATTCTTCTAAAATGGCAACCACCTTAAGAGCAAAATCCGCTTTAGGTAAACATCAAAATAATAATTAAAAAAAAAAAAAAAAACGGCCTGGCAGCAACTCAAAATGTACATGAAGACCCACACATGCGCTTCCTGTTTCAGCTCAGATGAACAATAATTAAAATACTGATAAATGAATTCATCCTTCTAGATAATTCTTATAAAACACAAACAGAATGAAGAGAACAGAGGAAATGATCAGGTGTGTAGTGTTCCGAACAAAGCACAGGCTAATCGAATAAAAGCGAATGCAAGTCATACTGACGGAAAGGAGGAATGCGAGAATGAAGATTAGTGCCGTTACGAGACATCGAGACAGCTCGTGACTGATCATCTAGGAATTTCAGTTCTTTTCCGGCATGTGGCGCTGCTGATGCCAGGGAGAGTGTGGAGTGTCCAGAAATGGGAAATTAAAGTTTACCTGCGCTTCCTCATCCGCGACGCGTCTTGATGTGTTCGTCCTGTGACTCAAACCTGCTTCCTACTTTTAAAACGTCCAATCATGGCACGCGAGTTTGCGATAAAAGAAAAGAAAGGAGGAAAAAGAAAAGCAAATAAGAACAGAGAACATCAATGATCAGGAACCTTCTTTTGTAAGCCTCAGAGCTAAGAGGAGACACATTTTTCAAGATTTTAAATAGAATTATTATTGTTAATATTTTTTTGTGTTTTTTTTTCATTAATACTGCGATAGCTAAAGTTTAGGAGGCTGGTTTCTTTAGGTCTCGTATTTGCTTGACGAGGTACGTCTTTTCGTCGTTAAACTGCTCGTCGTCCGTGCGATCCTTCTGAAAGTTGCTAAGGAAGTCGATGAGTTTCGTTTGGTTCTTCAAAAGAATGTCTACGATGGGCTGCGTTTTATTTGGATTGGCCACGAACACCTGAGGAAATACAACAACAAAAAGATTCTTACAACTGGGAAGCATACAATAAGTTCTTTTCAGTATGATGAATTTTCTTCTTTACATTCATTTCAGTCAGTCCCTAGCTATAGTATTTAATATATTTCAAATGAACCACTTTTGATGAATATAAGGGTCCCACTTTCTATTAGGTGTCTTTAAAGGGATAGTTCACACAGGTAAAAACAATATAAATACTGTTCGTTTTCTCACACAAACCGCTCATTTCGTGTCTTAGGCCATCAATGTGTACTTACATTTACAAGTCATTAAATCATGTTTAATTTGCACTTCTCTGTGCATGCTCTTTGAAGTGGTGACCATAGACCTCCATTATATGAAAGGTTTGACCTAAAAATAGCAAAATTGAAACTACTGTGGAAACAAAGACACCTTCATCTTGGATGCACTTGAGGTAAGCTTCAATTTTGATATTTTTAGGTCAAACCGTTCGTGTCTATCAGTCATGTAATGGAGCACTATGGTCACCACCTCAAAGAGCATACACAGAGAAGTCCAAATTAAAAACGATATAAGTGCTGTTCGTTTTCTCACACAAACCGCTCGTTTCGTGTCTTAGGCCATCAATGTGTACTTACATTTACAAGTCATTAAATCATGTTTAATTTGCACTTCGCTGTGCATGCTCTTTGAGGTGGTGACCATAGACCTCCATTATATGAACGGTTTGACCTAAAAATAGCAAAATTGAAACTACTGTGGAAACAAAGACACCTACATCTTGGATGCCCTTGAGGTATGCTAATATTAATATATAATTAATATTATAAAAAATAATTAAGTTTCAAAGTGAACTATCCCTTTAATCTAGTACATAGTAGACACTTAATGTGATATATTCCTATGAAGTCACTTTATATTCACAACTTTTTGATATTTTTTTGGTGCTTTTTTGTCATTCTGGAGTTTGCAGCCTCAACCTTGACATTGTATTTTCCATGCAAGGAAAAGAAGGGGTATATTCAAGTAGTGTCTCAACGTTTTTGTACCTTAAAGACATGGAAAGCCTCAAACTGAATGTTGGGGCTCTTGTCCCTCAGGAGATTCATCATGAGCTTCAGGTTCTCTGGTTTACTGATGTACCGTGTCATGACTGTGAAATTGTGTCTGTCGAGGAGCAGTTCACCCAGCAGCTGTCACACAAACACATGATGTTAATGACAGGATAGGCTCCAGACGACAGAAATCAGATGTCAGAACACACACCTTCAACGACTGTCTCTTGGTCACGTAGTTCTCAGAGTGAAGCAGTTTCTCGTAGTTATCAAAAACCTGGAATATCAGAGTGTCATTATAAAATCTCAGCTTTTCACAATTCTATGAATAAATGTACAAACAAAAAAATATATATTTTACCGCATCATAGTTCTGTTCTAAAAATTCCGACACCAGGACCTTGTGTCTCGTGAGCAGGTCCTGTCAAAACAACAACAACGAAAAACAATATATTTAGTGTCATTTCCCATTTATCAAATAATTTAGGTATCAATTAGAGCTGCACGATTACTCGTTAAAAGATCGCAATCTCGATTCAAAACGATTTTCAACCGCTCAGTCTTGTTTCTCTATAACAAATATTCATATTAATCAAAGAAGTACTGGGATAAAAATTTATAGTTTGGATATAAAGACTCAAGTCTACGGAAGAGATCAAAATAGAATAAATCACCCAGAAAGTAACATCAAATAACGATTGTATCGATTACATAGTTACACCAGTAGGTGGCGACAAGTGACTTAAAACATGTGTTAGTCATTGAATCATTTAAGTGATTCGTTCAAAAAAGTGAAGATTTTATGAGCGAGTCATTGAATCATTCATCCAAACAAATTTGTTTAGATTCATTAAACATTTTAAATAGCAATTAAAATTTGTCAGAAGTAAATTTTGTTTAGTTGTGTGTTCAGGATCACGATCTGTAAAAAAAAAAAAAAAAAAAAAAAAAAAAAAAAAAAAAATAGGGCTGTCAAACGATTAAACGCGATTAATCGCATCCAAAATAAAAGTTTGTGTTTACATAATATATGTGGGTGCACTGTGTATAATTATTTTATATATATATAAATACACACGCATGCTTTATTTTTTTTCTTAAATATACATGCATGCGTGTGTGTGTGTGTATATATATATATATACACAAAATAATTATACACAGTGCACCCACATTATGTAAACACAAACTTTTATTTTGGATGAGATTAATCGGTTGACAGCCCTAAAAAAATAAAAAAATAAACGTGATTTATCCAGAATCATGCAGCTCTATTATAAATGAATAATGTGATATTTAATAAAATATAGCGTTCACCTTAAAGGTGGCAAATGCATCAGAAGCGATGTCGAATGTGGACATCTCCACGTAGCTGAAGAAATCTTTAAAGTGTTCAGAGTGGAGGACGATTTTGGCGAGAGGTTCATGCCGGATGCACTCGCGCAGCATAATCCCACAATTCAATGCCACCTGAGGGGTCTCATACCTGCCACGACATCACAGTAGAAACTTCACGTTCACACACACAAATAATTGCTCAACAGGGGCCGTGTTCACATGAATGGAGCTTGATGATTTCAGATTTACTCCATGTTTACTTTATGGAAGGAAAACTGCAACATTTGGAAGCCTTTCCATGCAGGAAGTTTGTAAGTAACATGTTCACATGATGCATTTCAAAAATTCCAATCACTTCTCACCCTTTGAGTAAGATGAAGAGGACTTCCTGATGAGAGCAGAAATATTCCACCGTTGGGCTGCGGGTGCCGATCTGCCTGCGCAGGATGTTGTTGAAGATCTGGCAAACGTCCTTTTTACCCTGCGCACACACACATACCAATTATTAGAATCGTGAATAAATAGAAAAGAACAAAAAAAAGTATCAAACAACAGTAGAGCAAAATAGATGGATGGACATATGTGGATTCCACAGACAGATAACTGACCCCAAAAGTTTGACTGGTAGTGTGTATATAATACAATTGTAATGTAACTATAAACTAGTGCTGGACGGTACACCGGTTCGTACTAGAGCCCGACCGATAAAGGATTTTGAAGGCCGATACCGATACAAATATTTGTTGGTTTTAAAATCCGATATTCCGATACATCAGCCGATATTTTTATTTTATTTTTTTACATCAGAAACGCACAACAAAACAATAACATATTTCCCTAACATTAGTTATTTGTAGTTATTTATGAGTTTTAACTAAAATAATATGATAATGCATTTTAAAATGAAACGCTTTGTGGTTAGCTAGTCTATGATGAGCCATAATTTAGCAATGGATAACGTCATACTGCAAATTGTAAAACATACATTTTCAATATAACAGGCCAGGGAGACATGATGCGTCTCATTGCTATAATTGTCACGTGCTATTAAAGAAATACTTCAGTCACATTGTCAAAAGTTCAAAGGACAGTCAGTCAACAACTAACGTAACATAACAACGTATTATTACTAGCTGATTCCGCTTCACTCTCGGCTTATTTAACAGCAGCAAAACTGAACATGATAGTCGCAAATTTTGTCATGCTTATGTGAGTTAAGAGAACTGTTGGAGATGATCTTTTAATTGTAATTCAAGCAATGTATGCCTCGTGACCAACTCACCATGAACACCCTTCACTGATTATCTCACTCACGGATAACTGGTTCTCTCTGCCCGACTCTGGCTGGATAAGCAGGTTACAGGATGTATGGCGCGTTATAAACGAGTGTTGCCCACAGAGGCGGTGTAGAGTGCCCTCTGGTGGACAAACTCCAACACTCATGACATGGTTGAAGCGCGTTTCGTCTGTTTTGATTTTATTTTTGAAATATTAATTTATCGGCCATTATAACTGCCGATACCGAAAAATGGATTTTGGAAAATGCCTAATATCAGCCGATAATATCAGCCTGGCAATAAATCGGTCTCATTTTCGTACCGAAAACAGGTGTATATTTTTGTTATGATATTAATTTTTAATATACCGCCACACCGATGTATTTCATTTGCTGCGCCGGGAAACACTGTTTCAGACGGACCCTTTACAATGTTGCACTTGTAATCAGCGACTGCGAGGCCGTTAACTTTACAGAACTATGGCGTTATTTTCCTGTCAAATGTCGCGAGTGCACTATTGTAGCGCGAAAGTACAATCATATAATGCGTGAGCGTGAATCTCTCTGCTCGTGCACAGAATATTATGTGCTGCGCGCAATCTCAGACACACGCTGCTTGTAAGAATAGGTGAATTTTCTCTGGGCTCACTCAGAGAATCCTGCACATAAAACGTGTTCAGTGAAATCGCGGATCTCTCCTCTTCCCCAGATAACAATTTTAGCTTATAAGAACGTTTTCATAAAGTTCCCATTAAGAACTAGGAACATTCAAAACGTCCAGTTTTTTAGACGTTGTATTAACGCTACGTAACGTTTTCAAAACGTTATACGAATGTTCAGTTCTCCCGTTATATAAACGTTGTATTACGTTCTTGCTTGGCTGTAAGAACATCATTCAAACGTCATTAGAACGTTCAGTTCTCCCGTTATATAACTTATATTCAGTTATATAACGACTATAACTTATATTCAGTTATCCCGTTACATTGTATTTTAACGTTATTTCCTGGTTTTAAGAATGTTCTTAGAATGTTAAAAAATTACAATTTTATTAAATGCTTTGAACACCTGATTATGCATGAAAAAAAACGTCATAAACCAGAAAACCGGCTTAATTAAAAAAAATAAAAAATAAATAACAAAAAAAAAACTTGATATAAAATTTTTGCTCAAACCGCCCAGCACTAATATAAACATCATGTCTTCTGTAGGGCTTTGTATTATAATGTCATTTATCGTTTTAAAGCATCCTCACCTCAAAGTCGATGACCTGGAGGTTTTCCACCAGTGAGATGAGCAGGCCGCTGTTGTAGAGCTCTTGGGCCAGCTGGGCCACCGTCTCTGTGTGCGGCTCCTTATCGTTCGTGCCGTACAGGATCTCCTTCATCAACACCAGACATTTCGACACCTCCTCTGAAGCCTGACAAACACAAAAATATACTGCCAATTCAACAACTGTGCTCCTGAACATGTGTATGCAGATTGTATCAATGCTACATATTGCTCTGAACACCTAAAAGGATTCTGGGTAATTTCATATCACACAAAGAACATCATTAGCTATTTATCAGCTGCTGAAACAGCTCAGTTTGACAGTGTGGAGGCATCGTGAAACGTATGGATTTTCCTCCAGCTGGAAGAATAACAATCAGCAGGATCCCAGCGCTTCAAACGCTTGACTTTAGCGTGAGGCTGCTGAAAAGGGCCTTAGCAGGCTGGTGAAAATGAGCAAGAGGTCGGGCAGTGGAGCGATATTCCCACCTCTGCGACATCTTTCTACTCTCAGCACCAATATGAGAGCTTCCAGGAAGAAATCCAGACTCTCGCTCATATGGGTCTCTGAAAATGGGGTTCAGAATGAGTAAATTGGGCGTCTTTTTGACATTGAGACGGGTGGGCTAGTTTATCTGAACTAGCCTAATTCAACAAATCACTGCAAAAGCTGTGTCTTTAAAAAGATAAGTGCAAATCTGCATGTTCACATTAGTCTGGTGCATATTACTCACAAAACTCCCATTCATAGACATTTCCATGATACACTTCCCCTTCAACAGCAGATAATACACAAAGTTGAGTAGACTTTATGCTAATATTCAGAAGCGTGGCTAAACACAGTCATAGTTATCAAAATGCATAAGCACATTCTACGATAGGATCAGATTATTCATGTTCACTGCTGATCAAGTGCACTGATTTAAAACTCTTATTTGCCTGAGGACAAGCCCGTCTCTGAAAAAACAAATGAAAAATGCAAAAGCACAATGGAAAAAAAAATCTGCAGGGGAAAGTAGCCTGATTTAGAGGATATAACCAATGATGTTATGGTTGAAAACAGCTATGATGTGTCTGAGGTTAAAGCTGTAGAGAACTAGGCAAACTTCAGCATCATTGCTCAATAGTCATGTTCATTATGCAATCACATGAGAGATCTGGAACAAGTGGGGTAGATAATGACATGGAAAACAATCTTGGGAAAAGAGTGGAAAAATAAGGGAGAGAAGAATTCTGACCGGTGGACCACCTAAACACAGAGTGGTAAATTCATTAAACCTTACAGTGACTTCTGTGCCACCTTAAGGGAATAGTTCACTTTTCAAAAAAAATTGCTGATAATTTACTCACCCCCATGTCATCCAAGATATCCATGTCTTTCTTTCTTCAGTCGAAAAGAAATTAAGGTTTTTGATGAAAACATTGCAGGATTTTTCTCAAGTCATTTTGTTCATTCAACTAAATGACTCGAAAAAAGATTCGTTCATTTTGATGAACGAGTTCGAACAGGAGAGTCACAAACGTGCATCACAAAACAGAGCAAGGTGAGCATTTGAGCTTATAAAACTTTTTTTTAAATAAAAAAAAAAAATATATATATATATATATATATATATTAAATCAGCGATCGTTTCGCTTGATAAAATGCTTATTCATCGTCTGGAATCATTTAAATCCCTTTGAACAGTTTGCACTGAAACTGTCTTTTGGACCTTGAACTGTTTGGTTCCCATTGAAGTCCATTATATGGAGAAAAATCCTGAAATGTTTTCATCAAAAACCTTCTTTTCTTTTCGACTGAAGAAAGAAAGACGTGAACATCTTGGATGACATGGGGGTGAGTAAATTATCAGCATACGTTTTTTTAATCCTAATCCTTTAAACAGACACTGGATGGGACATTCTTTTTAGTGTAAACGCAACACATTTGATTCAAATCAGGCTTATTAAAGTAATGGAGTGATGCTGTGCAGTCCCAGTAAAGTATGCCATATTGCAGCGATCTGTCATTTTGTGTTCATGAGTAACATTGTATCGTTGACTACTATTTTGAAGAGTTGTGTAATGACGTAATGCGTGGAGAACAAAAGTGAAAGAGTAAACACGATGGATGAAGTCTGTTACTCCCGTCTCTTGTGCTTTATAACTCCTGATAGACACCAGCTTGCACGATGCTCCTTACCAACAGTGCTCAGGGCTTCTTCTTTTTCGCCATGTCTGCACTGTTACCCGATCTAATTCCTATAGTCAGGTGATAAAACCCCCCAGAAACTGCAAGAAAAGGCAATGTACAATGACTACACAACAAACTCGTACCTTCTCTGTCTTTTTGTCCTGTTTGACCAGGATGGAGAGGTTGTCCTTCAAGGTCTTCACAATTTCTGTGGGGTTCTTGTGAGATTTACCAAACAGCGGCATGGTAGCGGCCGTGGACTTCTAGCTGTAGAACAGAAAGAATAAAAGGAGTCAATGGCTTTGATGGCCCTCTTCAATTCTGACAACAAAACACTGAGACAGAAGACGAAGTCTAGCAGAGTTTAAAAGGAGATAAAAGCCTAAAATATTTCAACAGGAAATTTGACATTAATCAAAAAGCAGCACACATAAATACTTTGTTTGTTGAAATGACACAAGTCCCCCCCAAAAAATGGCACCTCATTACTTCATTTAAAAAATAAAAATGATATTAAACTTTTGATGACTTTTATAAGTATGTTCCTTCCTAGTAGTGCAAATGTCTGAACAAGAACAGATCTTTCCATAAAAGCTGGAAGTTACCATATAATATTTACATTGTCTTTTTTAATCTTTATTTTTTTTAATTAAATTTATTAAATTCTTTACACCGATTTAAAATTATGTGCATGTCACTAAAATTGAAATAATTAAGAACAGTTATAAGGCTGTCAAACAATTAATCGCATACAAAATAAAAGTTTGTGTTTACATAAATATATATATATTTATATGTGATCTATATATATACACACACACATACATACATGCATGTATATTTATATATTTAAGAAAAAAAATATTAATTATATATAAAATATTGATATTTATATTATATAAACTATATATAAATCTATATACACTATACATGAAAATATTTCTTAAATATATACAAGCATGTGTTTTTATTCATATATATATATATATATATATATATATATATATATATATATATATATATAATTATTATACACAGTGCACCCACATATATCATGTAAACACAAACTTTTATTTTGGATGCGATTAATCATTTCACAGCCTTAGATAGTTATGATCTGAAACTCCACTTCAGTCTGTCAGAAAGTAGCTTCAATTATTATGTAAATTAAAGACAAAAACTCCATTCATTGTTCCAGCCTTGAACATGTGCTTTAAATTAAACTAAATGATGATTCTTAATTCAATTCAATGAATCAGTTCACAATGGAAACAAATGCATTTGACAGGGTTGACAGCAGAATGTGATGTGAGAAGAACAATTATAATGAGGGAAATATTCACTGTTTTTCCGAGAGAACTAAGTGAAACTTGTGACTGATAATCCTGTGATCTAAGAACCTAAGGTGTGTGTGTGTGTGTAAGAGAGAGAGTCCAAGAGCTGAAAACTTCCTGTTCCTCCACCTGTCAGCAGCTGATCTTTGAACAGATTCTCTTCATATTACTGCTGCGTTCATTCAATACGTCTTACAATATTACCACCCGACCTTATGACAGATTAATGATTACATAAAGTACATATAGTTTGATAGTCTGATATTTAATAGTTTTTTGAATACCGATCATACTAGCACACTCCGCAATCTAGGTGTGGGAATAACTCGCAATTATTCACTATGTAAACACTGACAGCAATAAAAACCAACACCTTATTCACGTCAGTCATGAAGTCATAAGTCGTACTCAATTCTTCAGAAACACATACCACCCTCATCTCCCCACGTTAACAATCACAATACCACCTTAACCATCAAACGGCCCATCTCTGAGGAATGTCACATGACCACATTTATCTAACAACGAGTGAACAGGTCCTCTGTTTGCTATGTGACAGTTCTAGGAATTTGATATAGTCCTCGGCAAAGAAAAAAAGTAAGCGCTACCTTTATTTACTATCTGTAAATACCACCTTAAACACCCAAGCGCCGCAACATTAGAAAATAAAACATGAAATGGAAGGATTTAGCCTAGTCTGAAGCACTGGACATAGCCGAGATAAATGAGAGATAAGAAACCATTTAGAATTACTACCAAGGAATTGAGTACAAAATAAGAGTCCCTAATATATATATATATATATATATATATATATATATATATGTGTGTGTGTGTGTGTGTGTGTGAAGAGTTCAGATGCAACAGCCTCTAAGTCCCATTTGAAATTTTCTTCTAGAATGATCACTTTTATCAAGCTTGTATATTTAAGTTCAGTAATTTCAATTAAATGGCATTGAAGATTTCTTATTAATTATATGAAATTACTGAACTTAAATATACAAGCTTGATACAAATGGACATTTTAGAAGAAAATTTCAAATGGCACTTAGAGACTTCTGCATCTGAACTCTTCATATATATAACAATTTGTGAAAGATTGGATAGCCATTCTGGGATGAATTCACCCTGAATAAGCTGTTTGTGACCAAAAACTAAAAATTGTGCTTACAGATTAATTTATTTTACCGAAAAATATTTGGAAACAGGGTTGAGCTTTAACACTAAAGTCAAGATTTGAAAAAAAAAATATATATATATATATATCATTACTTCCCGATATTATGAAGAAAATACTCAAATGATGTCACTCCTTGGGTGCGACAATTTTAGGGAATGTGTCACTTTAGAAAAGAAATTTAAAAGAAATCATAATAAATAAATAAAAACATTATGCTGTATAAGGGTTGTTTAAAATATGTAAATATGTGGGACACAGCTAAAGAAGTAGGTCGTTAAAATTATCAGTTTCCAATACATAACAGTTTTATTAAAAATAATAAAATGAATTTACAATGAGTTTTATTCAACATTTGTATCAATAAATTATATGTCGTTCATTTTGACGTTGTTGTAATAGTTCTCCAAAATAAAAGACACGTTATCATTGGACTGCACATCACATAAAAAAATAAAAAATAATACAAAAACAACGCTAAATGTGTGTCATTTCAACGTCAGGCGTCAGATATGAGTGACAAAACAGTTCCATCAGGACTGTAGGGAAGCATCTGACAGATTTGATATTGGTGTCGTGCTAAAATGCATGTTGAACTGAGTGAGCAGGCCCTCCAGTGCATGATCTGCCTGTGTGAGAAGGCCTTGCAGTGGTGTGATCTGTTGTTTCAGGCCTGTTCGCCCAATTCAACACAAACAGCAGCAGAATTACAGCGTGACACTGAGCGAGCCGCTCGTTACAATGCAACACATTGCGAATATAACGTTACAGTCGAACAGAACGACAGACGGTCACAGTAACAATGAAGCACACCAAACGCTCGAGCTCAAACACTCACACACACTCAGTTTGTCAACCATGTTACCAAAAACAAGCCCGACATGCGGAAAATTGGGCGTACGTTTAGCTTATTCTCTTGCGACACCAAAATAAAGGCACACAGCAGTAGCCTGAGTGCTTTGGTTGGTCTTCGACGTTATACGATATCTAGCTATTATTTCGACATCGCGTTTGTAATGTCTGAAATGTTGAATACTTACAGTGCTGTGATGTAATTGTCTTCTGCGGCTGCTGTGGTTCCTGTGTGTTTGTTCGCGAGCAGCCGTCCTGATCACGCCAGCAGCAAACTGTGTTTGTGTGCGAGAGCGCGCGCGCGCTGGGCTAAACGTCAGAGGAAAGTGTGTATTAGCGAATTAAACACTGACTGACTCAAACGCGAATATCTGCAGAAGACATGATGGGTTTGTAACACAAACTCCCTGTCTCGGTGCCTTTCCGCGGTTGAAGAATGATCTGGGATCGGTTCTGTGACCGCCCATGGCAGTTTAGCGTGTGACGTAGGAGCTGATCTCAGATCAGATGCTGAAAGCCGTCCTCCCGCACTGAGGCGAGGCGTCGTGTTACCCGGATGTGGATGTGTTCAGACTGTATTATGAAGAGATATACTGACTAAAATAAGTGCATGACTCATGATTTTGAATCACGACGTTTTATACTAGTATCGCGTCATATACCTGCATGAACTATTGATCGACACTGTCATAGCCAAAGTCTGCGTGTGCGCAGTGTGTTACTTAAGCAGAGACTCTGAGTCACTTTGGCTGGTTCATAAAAATCTGTGCAATTCTTTAAAGGTTAAATTGAAAATAAATCAATTTTTTTTGAGGGAAAAAGGTTATACTAACAATGTAGCTACAATAGGGTGGGTTTTAAATACTCTTGGATAAGATTATTTTTCCTCAGATTTTAATCATTTTTCTAGTATTGTTTAGGTTTTCTTAAATTTAGCTAAAAAATCCTAAAATAGATTTAAATGCCAAGTTTTGGCACTATTACATATTTTACTTAAAGGAATAAGTTCACGCAAAAATGAAAATGATGTCATCATTTACGCACTCATGTTGTTTTTGACCTGAATGAGTTTCTTTCTCCTGGTGTACACAAAAGAAATTTAGTTACAAACATTCTTCAAAATATCTTATTTTGTGTTTGGCAGAAGAAATTTTCATTTTTGGCTGAAGTTTCTACTTAATATTTATGAATCAAATTTGAATGAAAATGAAATTCTAGCATAAAAGTACCCACCACTGTCCAGATTTTCATGTTTATAAAAATGATTTTAAATTATTATTATTAAGGGAAATTGTCCAATTTTATAGTCTTAATATTAGCTATTATTTCTAAATCCAGTTTTATAAATGACATTATATCACCAAAAGGATAACCATTCATCTTTTATTATGAAACAGATCTAAAATTCTGCTACAGTGTAAAGCAAAATTGCTGTAAAACATTTCAACTTAAATTACATTAAATTAACTTAAAAAGATTAGCTGAATCTTGTATAACATTAAAAGTTGACAATTGCTTAACTTGTTTTGATGAGTTAAGCAATGCAAAATCTATGTTGTCATAACTTATTGATCATGTAGGCTATTTTTTAGCGTATGGTAAATTAAGGGGGAAAATATTTGATGGTCTAAGTTTCAAAAAGAAAATTCCTTGAATTTTTTATCATAAAATATTTAAATAAATTCTGATAACATGGTATTTCTATTATCAAGAGAAATATTTATTTTGGTCTTGATATTAGCTCTTAATATTTATAAATCAAGTTTCGATCTCCAAAGTTTCAGCATTCACTGTCATGAAATCAAAAATATCTAACAATAATAAATCGTTAAGTAACATTATTTGCAAAATTATAAAGTTATTTGTGCACAATGAAAACGCTGATGCATCTAAGATCGATTAAAAATATACACTCAATATTGCCTTAACAAATCCAAGCCAACAGAAGAGGACAGAATGTTTCAGTGAAGTTTATTTCTGCCTAAGCACTTTAAATTCATTCATCTCATACAACCTCTTAGATACATATTTACACATGTACATCGATACGAGCCTAATAGAGGAAAATATTTTATGTCAAATGAGAACATGATAAAACTAGCATGAGATAAAACAAACATGCAGCAATGTGCCACATAAAATTGAAATAGATATTAACAATGATTTCTGTATTGCTGAACACGTTAAAACAAACACATTGTGTACAGTTCTGGAGGGAAACGCTGTGGTATTGAATCAGCCATATAGGATTATAGATATAGGCTTTGACAAGTTTTAAGTAATACTTTTTGACCTTTAAAATCAACACTGTTAAAATAATCCGGTAAAAAAACGGTATACTGGCAGCTGTGGTTGCAGCATCATACTGTAAAAATACGGTGTGTTACTGTTTTTGAAATTAACAGCTAACAATAATTAACCGTATTATGCCCTAACACAAAAACAGTAACACACGGTATAGTTACGGTATGCTGCCAGTAGCTTACCGTTTTTTTTACAATACTATTTTTTACAGTGAAGTTGAGTGACACGCCAATTATCAAGTTCCAGACTACATTTTGAACCAATCAAATTAAAACAACATGTGGTGACGTACAAGAAAATAAATTGCATAAAACGTAAATACAGTTGATATGTTGTTACTGGAAAATTGTAGAACAGTAAAGTGACATACAAGAAAATACAATTCATTGACACACAACAATAGTGGTCATAATATACAATATGTATATATATATATACTGTTTTAATGAAAAACATGAGATAAAAGTTAATATCTGTACAAATCTTTTACAAGAAATAATTTAAACTATACAGCCGTTTTAGAGCAACACATACAGTGAACTGGACTTTTCAACAGGCATAACCTCTAGAATCTTTATCGTATAAAACAACGTTTCATTGTCTTGCTGCTGCAGCAAATCAGACACTGACATTCTCAAAGCAAGATCAATAAAACCAGTGGAAGCTCATGTGAGAGTCCTTGTTATGTATATTTAAAGACTTTTAGACCGCAGGCTACTTTGATGTTAACGCCGACTCGACCAAAAACCCTTTTCTCTTTGAGGAAAGTCATGCAGATGCGAAACGAACAGCATCACACGATGAGTTAATGAGAATGTGAATGGGAACAGCAGACATTTCTCTCTCTCTCTCTCTTATGAAGGAGAGATGCTTGAGAAAGGTTGACGCTCTATATAAAATATCCTGAATAGGAGAGGTCGATTCCTTTCTCGGTTGAGGAGGTTAGATACAGTACAAAGCCTCGAGGAGCTTCAGTAGAAAGTGCACTGTGTAGGAGCTGCCACAAGACGCCGGAGCAGCGCGCTTCAGGTTTTGATGTCAGAGAAGCTCGTGTAGGTTTCGCTGCAGCTGGACGACGTGCTGAGGTTTCCAGACCCACTGCCTTCTGTGGGGAAAACATTCACACGTTAGCTAAATTCAGAAAATCTGACGGGGATTTATTGTGTGGTGGATGGAAAGCAGGAAGTTGTGTTACCTGAGCTGGAGAGAGATTGAGAAGATTTGGATTCTCTGATGAGAGTGAGCAAGTTTGCAGCAGGGACCCAGCCCTCCTTATTGGTCCGCAGATTACGCACAAACCTAAAAAACAAAAAATTCAGAAATCAATATCACGCCGTACTCTGCTTACAGAAAACAGTTTGCGATTCTAATTTAGAAACATCAAAACGAGTCCAGATAATAATCCATCATTCAAAATGGCAAAATGGAACTAGATTATTTTAAATATGTGGGCACAAAAACAGTCCCGAGGTAATCATACTAGTCAACACCCTATCTAGCCCTATCTCCCGGACCCCTCCAGGGAAACTCATGTAATTTGCATGGCCCAAACTCCTTTATGAATAATCGGACCAATATGTTTGTCTAATGTTGACCAGTTGCCAGATCTTGTAATAAATGCATTATATTCAAACAATCCACACTCCAATTTTTACCCGTTTGTCATCTCAACCTGGCAACCTAGCACAGTCGCGGAAAGCTCAACCCGAAAGCGAGCAACCCCTTATTTTTTACAATATTCTATTAAGCCTATGAAATTAGGAGCAGGTTACGATGCACATTATTAACTGCTTTACTTTTTTATTTTTATTTTTATTTTATGCATTTATAGCAGTGCTTCTCAACCGGAGTCCACTAGGGGGCCTCGGCAAACTTTCAAGGGTGCTGCAGGATGACTTAAAAGTATTCAAATTAATATGGTATTTTTAGTAAATGAAAATAATACAAGTATAACCTAAATGCAATGCTAAAACCAAACAAAATGCGAAATTAAATCTTTCTATATTCCCTTAATTATTGTTACGGAATACAGAACTAATTAATTCAGAACGTAACATCTTGGATCATGGTTAATTCATTCAGTATGTTAAAATAATTAACCACGTTAATATATCAATAAAATGTTTGAAAACAAGCAGGTTGGTCAAAATACGAGAATTATCTAGTGAATGTTGTGTTATGACTTTTTATCTCAGAATTGCGTGATATAGTCAGAATTAAACCTGCAATTCTGACTTTATAACGCAATGGCAACTTTATATCACGCAATTTTGAGAACTAAAGTCAGAATTGCAAGATGTAAACTTGCAATTGTGAGATAAAAAAAGACACAATTATCTTTTAAATTGTTTTATTCAGTGGCGGAAACAAGCTTCCATAAACATTTGATGAAAAACTCGATGTCAATTTCAAGTTTTCGTTTAGTTTAAATTGAAGCACAAAACTGAAATAAAAATAAATTAAACCTAATAAGTAACATATTTAGAAAATTAACTGTAATACATATTAAACTAAATTAAAAAGCTAACCTAAAGGTGCAGTGTGTGAGTTATAGCGGCATCTAGTGGTGAGGTTACGAATTGCAACCAACAAAAGTTACGGTGGCCGATAGGAAATGACGTCGTCGTCTGAGACAGCAGGGAGCAGCTAGTTAAGCAATAAGGTTTCTTTACAAAGATAAATTAAGAAATGATGTTTACTTTATTAAATAGTAAAACGATGTTATTGCGAAAATTATTGTTACTTGTTCATCATTGTGTCAGTGTTTTATTCGCTGACTTTAGCTAGCTTCTTTGCACGAAGAACAACATGGTGACGAAACGTGCTCTAGTAGTTTGTCCGTCTAGGGCCACCGTAGAAACATATCGGCATTTTAATGTACAGTAAGGGGACCCATGGTGTATGCTGATAGAAATCTCTTATGGCAATAAAAACATAACGGTTCATTTTGTAAGGTCTTTTTACGCCACTAAAAACATAGTTATGTATATAATATTGCATTTCTTGCATTAAATAATACACAATGCACCTTTAAAATGCTATATTAGTCAGATAAACCTAAAACGGCAATAATTCTTTAGATTTGGAATTTATTTCAATTAGTTGATTCAACAGAATAAAAGATCCATTGAATATTGTTGATATAACGATTAACGTATGGGTCATAACGTGAAACATGAGGATGAGTAAATGATGACAGTATTTCCATGATCCAAAATGTGTGAATCTTACCAGCGTCCGTCGTCTCCCTCTCTCACCAGCTCCACCGTGTCCCCGCTCTTCACCGTCAGCTCCTGAGGTCCGCTTTTCTCGTGGTCAGCTACTACCACGTACCTGCCGGGAGACTAATGCAACAAACAGACACGACACCATCAGCCCTCAAACAAACATAGCAGGACACTAGGAATCATGCAGCAAAGAGTTCCTACAGACACTCACCAGCTTCTTCCCTCCCTCATCCTCAGGGTCAGAGTTCATGGGGTCCTCGGCGCTCGAGTAACCGTCGTTCTCCTCGGACGCATCCATGGACAGCGACACCTTGGTGAAGCCTTGTGGAAGAGAGTATGGGTGTAACCAATCTGACATATGGATCAAATTAAAGGAGAAGTTCACTTAAAAAAAACTTTTGCTGATAATTTACTCACCCCCATGTCATCCAAGATGTCCATGTCTTTCTTTCTTCAGTGGAAAAGAAATTAAGGTTTTTGATGAAAACATTCCAGGATTTTTCTCTATATAATGGACTTCAATGGGAACCAAACGGTTCAAGGTCCAAAAGACAGTTTCAGTGCAAACTGTTCAAAGGGCTTTAAATGATTCGAGACAATGAATAAGAGTCTTATCAGGCGAAACAGTTGGTCATTTAAAAAAATAAATAAAGCTCAAGTTTTATAAGCTCAAATGGTCGCCTTGCTCTTGTTCTGTGATGTGCGTTTGTGACTCTCCTGTTCGAACTCGTTTATCAAAATGAACAAATCTTTTTTCGTGTCATTTGGTTCATTCAACGAACAAAATGAAAGAGTTGACTAAGGAAAAGATTCGTTCATTTTAATGAACGAGTTCGAATAGGAGAGTCACGAATGCGCATCACAGAACAAAGCAAGGCGACCATTTGAGCTTATAAAACGTAAACTTTGTTTTGTTTTGTTTTGTTTTTAAATGAGCAATTGTTTTTCTTGATAAGGCCCTTATTCATCATCTGGAATCGTTTAAAGTCCTTTGAACAGTTTGCAGTTTGCACTGAAACTGTCTTTTGGACCTTTTGGTTCCCATTGAAGTTCATTATATGAAGAAAAATCCTGGAATGTTTTCATCAAAAACCTTAATTTCTTTTCAACTGAAGAATGACATGGATATCTTGGATGACATGGGGGTGAGTAAGTTATCAGCAAAAGTTTTTTTTAAAAGTGAACTACTCCTTAAAGACATCGAAAGAGGGATAAATGGTGCTCCACATAGATGGTGTGTGGAAGATGAAGAAGATGAGACTGGCTCGGTTTCAAAACGTAGTTAGCTCGCCTCGAAGGGTCCTAGATAAGACCCTTATTCATCGTCTGGTGTCATTTAAAGCCCTTTGAAGCTGCACTGAAACTCTCATTTTGACCTTGAACCGTTTGGTTCCCATTTAAGTCCATTATATGGAGAAAATCCTGGAATGTTTTCATCAAAAACCTTCATTTCTTTTCGACCGAAGAAAGAATGATATGGACATCTTGGATGACATGGGGGTGAGTAAAAAAAGAGCATGTGATGCCGTTCTGAAACGGAGCCAGAGCCTCTTTATCTCATAATCCATTTAAAAAGAGGAACAAGTCCAGGCACTGAGCTAGCAGCTGTTTGTGTTTTATGTTCAGATTATGACTGTGAAGGCGGCATATGACACATTCGCAAATCATTCAAAACATGTTTATGGAGAGATGCATAAACATTTTTACATCCGAATCGGTGGATAATCATGGAGCCCGGAAGAGTGTTTGGTAGAAACGGATCTGTGGTTTCAGAATTGTAAAAGTGAATCCAGAACTAGCACCGCAAACCAGCAGACAGGAACCCAAACCAGACACTCATGCAGCGTTAGACTCAAGTGTTTCCACACCAAGGGAAGTGCAAGTCGATTTTCTTACTCAACTGACATCTTTTGGCTTATAAATGTACTATTTTAAAGGATTCCCATAAATCGGCAGTAAAAACACAAGTATTTAAAAGGAATAGTTCAACCAGAAATAAAAAATTCGGTCATCATTTACTCACCCTCATGTCGCTCCAAACCTGCTTGGCTTTTTGTTTTGTGGAATACACAAAGATCTTTTCCAACTTCAAAAGGTGGGCAAAAGTATAAATGTAAGCATATGCCAAAATCTTATCAAATCATACGACAGCTTTGCCTGAAGTACAAGTCGAAAACTACTTATTCATGAGAGAAATACTGTAGTTATCATTCAAATTTGTGAATGAATCATTCTTTTAAGCTGGATCTTTTTAGTGAAGTAACTGATTCGGTTTACAAACCAATGAACGATTCATTGAAATGATTCATTCAACCAGAAATAATTCACTCGTGAATCGGATTGAACTGGTTCTCACTGAATCAAAGAATCAACTGAATCATTCAATGTAAATGCAAGGAAAACATCAACCAGTAAATTGTGAAACGATTCTTCTTTTTGTGTTCCACAGAAGCCGTACAGGTTTGAAATGACTAGTGTAAATAAATAATGATGATGATTCAATTTCAGTGGATTCATTTGTTTTAGAAGAGAGTAGGGTAAATAGAAAGAGATTATCAGATCATTTTTCTCTCTCCTGTTATACAATATGAACTGGGCTGGATTCACATTCTCCCACGGTAAAGAGCATTTTAGACTTACAATAGTAATTTATTGAGCAGTTATATAAGAGATGCCATTTAGCACTGTGATTTATCCTGCAAACCACCAATTACAGTGCAATAATATCATACCCTGTGGTTAGCGTTTGCCAGTCTGTTGTGAGAGAGCAATAAAGACGATAAAGTTCATTCCCACACCAGGCACATCTAGTTACCTCTCCTTTTAGTCTGCAACAGACTAGAAGTGCTCATCCACCTGACTCGGGTAAGAGAGATGTGTGGACCTGCGTCTAAGGGAGAGGCAGCCGATGAGATTTCAAAGATTTCCCAAACACCACAGATGGCTTTTGTTGGTGGGGTATGCAGAACTAAAGTCAGTTTGTTTGGATTGTGAATGCTTGATACCTAATATTGAAGCGTTTTAGTTTATTATAACTTCAGGCTGATGTATGAAAGATAGTGAAACCGAATATATGAAATGTGGAAACCACATAATATGATAAAAACAAAGGCTTGGGAGCACAGGACACTGGTCATGGCTGATGTTGGAGGAGGGAGTGCTGGGAGTTTTTATGGGACAGTGTACCTCTGAAGCCAAACGGTGTAGGATCACTCTTAATCTCATGTCTTTTAGTTTTGTGATCAGGACTAGGGGGGGATGATCCTGGCAGCCAAAGCAAGGAGCGAGAAAGGAGAAAGAAAAGGATAAGAGGACAAATATTCAGGAAAGAAGAAAGAGAAAGGGTTAAAGGAAGGGTTCTTAAATATTATGAAGACAGATTTGGCTGTTCTACAGGGTGAGAGCCTCTAAAGTAGCATGCACACTAAAGTCTTACACTGTGCCCTAACCATTTATGGTGTGACAAAACAACATCTGATGATTAAAGATGTTTTTTTTCCCCAGTTTTGAGCTGGTTATGCCTGTTACAGTGAACCCAGGAAAATGTTATTGGTTCAAAATCCCATAAAATAAAATAAACATAGCATTTTCAGTTTGAACTGCATACTGGTTGTGGACAAATTCTTATAAATAAATTATAAAATTTAAAATTGAAAGAATTTTCAGTTTATGTGTGGACAAAATCTTATGAATAAATTAAAAAAATTAAAAATCGCAACAATTTTCAGTTTAGGTGTGGACAAATTCTTATGAATAAATTAAAAAATTTAAAATTGCAAAGAATTTTCAGTTTAGGTGTGGACAAATTCTTATGAATAAATTAAAAAATTTAAAAATCGCAAAAAAAAAATTCAGTTTAGGTGTGGACAAATTCTTATAAATAAATTTAAAATTGCAAAGAATTTTCAGTTTAGGTGTGGACAAATTCTTATGAATAATTTTAAAAATTTAAAATCGCAAAGAATTTTCAGTTTAGGTGTGGACAAATTCTTATAAATAAATGAACAAAATTAAAATCGCAAAGAATTTTCAGTTTAGGTGTGGAAAAAATCTTATAAATAAAATTAAAAATGCAAAGAATTTTCAGTTTATGTGTGGAAAAATTTTTAGAAATAAATTAAAAAAATGTAAAAATCGTAAAGAATTTTCAGTTTAGGCGTGGACAAATTCTTTCACACAATGGTTGTTTCACACATGGTTGAAACCAGGGAATGAAAAAAAAATACAATTCGGTTTTGTATTATGTTTACTGGAAATAAAATTGTATCATGCCTAGGGTAGGGCTTAGGTCCTACCAGTGAACTCAAGGAAATGTAACTGGTCCAAAAAAATAAAATAAATAAATAAATAAAATAAAATAGTTTGGTTTTGGAACGGACAAATACTATTTCCTGAAAACTAGTTGCGTCACAGCTGGTTAAGGCACAGTAAAGAGCATTGAAGTAATGATAGCTCTAATTTCTAATGTTACCAAGCTTGAACTCTGACGTTAAACTGCTGCTAATCTAGACTCTGGTCTCTAGTGTATCCTGAGACTGTAGTGTACCTGGAGGGCAGAGAGTGATGGCCATTGGAAGAGAGAGGCTTTTGCCACCAGAGGCTGCTATAAACTCTGCAGTGAGGTTCAAGCCAAAGCTTAGTACTTATTCCAGGTTCAATATTTCACAATTATCCAACATCACTAAACTATTTGCTTTCAAAAGTATTTGTGACATTATCTAAGAAGTTTTTGCTAAACATGCTTTTGTCATAATGAATTCAGAAACGTTTTAATATGCAGTGACCCTGTTGTAAATGTATTGCCCGTGACCGTGTAAAGTTGTGAGCCCTCCTGCTGTACCTTTTTGGCTCTTGAGGTTACTGAAGCCCTGCAGTGTAAAGCGTTTTTTAGCCACTGCAGCTCTCTCAGAGTTGGGACTGGTGACAGTCTCGTCTATTCTCCACAGAGACAGAGAGAAAGAGAGAGGAGGGGGAAATAATCAAGGCCGTTACAGGTTTAGTCAGAAAATGTAAAAACTAGGAAACAAAGAAAACACCAGGGGTCACAAAGAAACTGATCACAGAAATTCACAGTCTAAGCAGCAAGAGGAAAGACAGCAGCATTCTGAATTGTGGGATAGATTTAGGGAAACGTCAGTCTGGGGTTAGTTTCATGGATTCATTGACTGACTGATTTTAAATATGTCGATCTTTGGAAATGCTTACACACAGACGCGGTGTCCGAAATCGAATATTTCCCTACTATATTATATGTGAAAAACAGTAGAAAAAGTGGTATGTCCAAATGCATAATATTCAAAAAACAGTAAGTGAAAAGTCCACAGAGGACCTACTGTACTACTTCCACTAAGATTCATGAAGTGTGCATTCAATGGACACATTACCATCCCGTGAGGGATTTACAGTATAACTGTAAATGAAGTCACATGACAGTAACAACATGGCGAATGTAGACCCATAATCATAATATATAGAGCATACTTTAATGGTCGGGGAGTAAATTCAAATGTAGTACCTACTCAGACAGTACTCGATTTGGATTTTATTGTTTATGTAGTGCATGTTGAGAAGGGCTGACTGACCTTTGACCTTGTCGTTATTTTTGAGTAAGGCAGGATTACTGGGATCTGCTGCTGCGGGCTCAGTTTTCTTGTCTTCTCCCTTCTTGAGGCTCTTTGGATTGGTCTTGAAGGGGCTCAGGGTTAGACTGCTGCTGGTGGGAGTTAACTGATCTGAGCTCTTCTGCTGCCTCGCCTCTGAAAACACAACATCACAACAGTATTAGACGACTACAGAAGTAACGTGATGGTTACGTGAACTGTGTCATTTCTATATACTCAACTGTTCAAAATGTTGGGGTCGGTTTGATGTTCGTAATGTTCTCTTATGCTCACCAAAGCTGCATTTATTTGATTAAAAATACAGCAAAATTGTGAAATAGTACAATTTAAATCATCGTTTTCCATGTGAATTTATTTGAAAGTGTAATTTATTCATGTGATGCAAAGCTGAATTTCTCCAGACTTCAGTGTCACATGATCCTTCAGAAATCTGATTTGCTGCTCAAGAAACATTTCTTATAATTATTCGTAAGTTGATATTCTAACAGTTGTGCCGCTTAATATTTTACAGGATTTGTTGATGAATAGAGGGTTTATTTGAAATAGAAATTTCAACATTGTTAACATTTCAAATTTGTTAACATTATTGTTGTCACTTAGAGTAGTTCTCTTTTAAAAAAACTTTTGCTGATAATTTACTCACCCCCATGTCATCCAAGATGTCCGTGTCTTTCTTTCTTCAGTCGAAAAGAAATGAAGGTTTTTGATGAAAACATTCCAGGATTTTTCTCCATATAATGGACTTCAATGGGAACCAAATGGTTCAAGGTCCAAAAGACAGTTTCAGTGCGAACTACAAACTGTTCAAAGAGGTTTAAACGATTCCAGACGATGAATAAGGGTCTAATCAAGCAAAACGATCGCTCATTTAAAAAAAAAAAACAAAGTTTAAGTTTTATAAGCTCAAATGCTCGCCTTGCTCTGTTCTGTGATGCACGTTTGTTATTCTCCTGTTCGAACTCGTTCATCAAAATGAACGAATCTTTTCCAGAGTCAACTCGTTCATTTCATTCGTTGAATGAAACAAATGACATGAAAAAAGATTTGTTCATTTTGATAAACGAGTTCGAACAGGAGAGTCACGAACGGGCATCACAGAACAGAGCAAGGTGAACTTTTGAGCTTATAAAACTTAAACTTTGTTATTTATTTTTAAAATGAGCGATCGTTTCGCTTGATAAGACGCTTATTCATCGTCTGGAATCGTTTAAAGCCCTTTGAACAGTTTGCACTGAAACTGTCTTTTGGACTTTGAACCGTTTGGTTCCCATTGAAGTCCATTATATGGAGAAAAATCCAGGAATGTTTTCATCAAATACCTTCTTTTCTTTTCGACTGAAGAAAGAAAGACATGGACATCTTGGATGACATGGGGGTGAGTAAATTATCAGCAAAAGTTTTATTAAAGTGAACTCCTTTAACTGCCACTAACTGTCACTTTTGATCAAATTAATTTGTCCTTGCTAAATAATAAAAAGAAAGTGTAAGGCACGGTGTCTCTCACCTCTGCAAGCCTTTAGTTGCCCCGTCAGAACCTTCCGGATCTCATTCACCCATGCCGTTTTGATTTCTGGTGTCGCTGCCTGAAAATAAACAATACGATGACCAGAAAGGTGAGTGACAGGATAATAGACATTCAATGCTATTTAAATAGACATAGGATATTTTTGCAAGGACAAAAGAGTTTACCTGTACGATATACACCTCCTCTCGAGAATTACACCAGATCTCAAACTTTTTGTTGTCTCCTTTTGCATTCTCAGTAATGCCAACAGCGCTCATCTATCAGAGAAGATATGAACATAATCAGTCTCTTACAGAAACCTTTATTTACACAAGACAAAACACAAATTAAACATGCAGATCACATGAGCATTTCTTTTTCTTGGTTCGACTACACTAAAAATGATAAATCTTCCCTTGATATGTCCACATCGACCGACTGATTTCCATGTCAGAAAAATGAGAACAAAACTACTTTAATATTCCGTCTTAAACTCGTTTGGCACTCAGGACTTACGTTGAGTGAGTGTTTGAAGCTGTATGACGGGGCTTTCTCGTAACCTTCTCCGTTCTCCTCTCGTTTCTTACAGAAGAGCAGATATTTCTCGTGCAGGAAGAGGTGTCTCTGCATGGGCTTGAAGCGTGCCAAGTCTTTCACTTTCGCGTGACCCTTCTTATGCTCCAACCACACGCTGAACGACCCCTGCATCATCAAGCGGCCCAGATCGCTGAGGTTGCCCTGGAAACACAGGTCAAGGGTCAACAACGACTCCGAAGGGGTCTTAACCTTTTTCATTCAATCTGCACATTAAATAAAAAGCATCCCTACTTCATATCCAGTGATGGCGATGAGGTGCATGGAGTCATTCACAGCTTTTAGGATGCCTAGAATAGATGAGAGCGCCTCCTGAAGGTCTTCCTCACCGTCACAGCCTTTACTGTACTTCAACAGTTCCTGATACACACACACACATTCACACAGGGGTTATCAGACAGAGGTGCAAATATAGCCATTATATATTTGGGTCTGGGTCTAGTTTACCTTGAGTAAAAGCTGGTATTTGGTTATTCTCTGCACTGGCTTGAGCAGGTACGAGTCCAAACCAAGCTTATGCTCCAGTTTCTTTTGACACTCCTGAAAATAGCATACAAAAATTAATTATTTTTCGTTACTGTGAATGTAGTTTATTATGATGATGATTATTGTATAAATATTACTATTAAATTATTATAGTATAGCATTATTTATGAAATGATAATAATAATAATAATAATAATAATACATTTTAAGTTTGGGGTGTTAAATCTTTTTTTTAAAGAAATGTGCGTGTGTATATAAATATTCAGCACTTTTGATGGCATTTAATCAAAAGTGAGAGTAAAAACATTTTAATTGTTACATTTTTTATTACAAATAAATGCTGTTTGTTTTGAACTTTCTATTCGGCATGTTATACTGATTTCTGAAGGATCATGTGACACTGAAAACTGGAGTAAAGATGCTGAAAATCCAGCTTTACATCACATTTTAAAATATTTTCAAATGGAAAACAGTTATTTTAAATCGTAATAATGTGTTACAATATTACTGTCTAATGCATTTTTTACCAAATACATGTATTCTGGGTGAGCACAAAACATTGAAAAAAATCCCAAACCATTTAACTTGATAACTATGAACTATAGATATATGATTGGTCTTGTTTTAAAGAAGACATTTGGCAGATTTTTGTAGAAGTGACAAAAATTAAGAAGGTTATACAGAAAAAAGTAAAAGAAGTTTGAGTTTATGGAAATGTACAATGTAAAAAAAATATTATTCATATTTTACATAAAATATTTATTTTCAAAACCTGGGCTTCTCTAAAAATGCAGAAAAATCAAAGCCAAAAATCTGAACAAGTTCAAATTTTAGGTTAATATCTAAAAAAAATTAGCTTTCTGTGAGATTTTGTTTGGGCGCAGTACCAAACACTTCCACTAGGGCACAACCAGACTCAATTACTGCCCATATAAGGGTGCCTCCATTTCCAAATGTGTTTTGAGTGATATGAACCATTATTTCCACAATTTTCATACAATTTATGAAGTAAAGATCCTATTCAGAAGTAGTATGGGAAGTTTGGCAGATTTGTATATGAATTCAACCTCTAATAAACACATACAAAGAACATGCATGTGCATTATCGCTTCCTGCCACATCACAAATGGTGAATTTATCTTTTTTTTCTATATATTTCAAACTTTTCAGACCTTTTTCCAAAATAACTGAATGGATGCAATCTTTTGATCTGTTGGCATGAAAACAAACTAAGGTTTCTACCATTTTTTCATGATTTTTCATGTTCATCACTATTTCAAAATAAAGGTATGAACACGCCTTATGAGTATGAAAATATTCTTGTAGCAAATTTATAAATTATGGATCCTCTGTAATTTATTTTGAAAATAAGTCACCAAATATGGAAACTAGAGATTGTAAACTTTCAAATGATATATAGTTTGTCAATAATACTTAAGGTTTACCAAGATATTATCGTTTTAAAAATATAGTGGCAAACGTCCCATCTGTGCTAAGGGGTTAACAGTAGTGTATATAAGGTCCTATATATTGTATTCCTAAAATATTAGCTGTTACACTCACTAATATGACTCTGGATTATAGAAAAAAAGATGTGCTTATATGTAACATGTCTGTAGTTTCTTGCAATGTAAGATGACCTGGAAGAAAGCGCAGTCAGAGCACTGTCTCCACAGAGATTCGGAGCGAGGCTTGTTCTGACAGTACTTCTCATATATCTGCAGATCCGTCATCTAACAAGACATGAAAAACACATTTCAAAAATCCATTTAATTATGTAATAAACAAGAACAGCACAAGATGTACAGTAACATCAGACTCACTTTCTCCAAAAAACACCGGCCCACAAGTTCAGGACAGTCTGTGTACGTCTCCAGTTCACGAAGAAAAGTCCTAAAATAGATAGAGAATAAGAGACACTTCAGCTTTAAAACACACGAGTGAAGCTCAAGCGGAGACACAAGAGTTGGGGGTTCAACTCACTTCTTGTGAAACTGGTATATCTCAGGCATGTTGCCAAAGAGGATGTCCTTCTTGTGAAGCAGCGTGTTGGGGATGAGATGAGCCATGGCGGGATTGTCCATTTCTGCCGCATAACCCTAAACACAAACTCATTTGTCAAGTCAAATGCGCTAAAAGTTATTAAAGTCACCATGAAATCAAAATTGGCAATTCTTAGTTGTTCATGGAATATCTTCCATCAAAACTGGCACGAGGGCGGGGCAACCTGTCACTCAAATGAGATCCACCAATAGCAACCCTCCCCAAGCCAATCAGTTCCCCATGGACAAAATCAAGTCCCGCCCTACATTTTTTCTTGTTCGAGAAGCCGTTTTACTTGGAAACACGTCATAATAGGAAAGTAAAGACGATTGCAACTTCTGTTTCATGCCGACTTTAAAACATAAACTGATCGTACATTTGCTTTTAATTGGAAAAATATCAATGAGCCAAGAATTGGAATGTGGATTAAAAAAATGGCATCAAACATGTCAATGGAAAAGATAACGTACATTGTTAAAAATAAACAAAACACTTTTGATGATGTCTGGAGACCTTTTACTAATTTCTTAAGGCATAATGTCAATGTTGGTCACTTGTTACAACAAGAACAAGCTCTGGGGGAGTAAAGTAGCATCATGATATTCTAAATAGACATAAGAAACACTCTCTACCTGATTTAGGTGTCTTTTAATACATACATACATATATATATATATATATATATATATATTTATTAGGGCTGTCAAAACGATTAATCGCAATTAATCGCATCCAAAATAAAAGTTTGTGTTTACATAATATATGTGGGGGCACTGTGAATAATTATTTTGTATATATAAATACACACACATGCATGTATATTTAAGAAAAAAATATAATTTATATATAAAATATTTATATTTATATATATTATAAATTATATATAAATCTATATACAGAATATACATGAAAATATTTCTTATATATATATATAAAATAATTATATACAGTGCAGCCACATATATTATGTAAACACAAACTTTTATTTTCGATGCGATTAATCACGATTAATCGTTTTGACAGCCCTAGTATATATATATATATATATATATATATATATTTTTTTATTTTTTTTTATTTTATTTATTTATTATTATTTTTTATTTTTTATTATGTTATTATTATTATTTTTATCTTCTTTTGGGGAGGGGTGATGGGAGGGAGAACAGGGTGAAAAAGGTTTAATGTGTTTTACATGATTGTTATTCAGTATGTAATTTTATGTGATATGTAAACTGAAAAATTAATAAATATATTGTAAAAAAAAACTGATCTGACCTCTAGTAGTGAAAGGTGTCAGTGTAACTCACCTCCAGCACGCACAGGAGCTCCTCCACATACGCTCTCTCCGTCTCCAACAGCTCGTTCATCACATGCCTGAAGTGGACGGACGTTCAACAGATAATCAGTCAAACAGAAAATGACACAATAGCTCACTTTCCTTTTAAAAGTCTCCCTGACTGACCGTCTAAGCACAGCAAAGTTCTCCTCTTCATCAGAGACAGACGGGTGTCTGCTGCCGTCACTCTGTAAGTGCATCTCTCCCTGCAAATATCAACAACCATGCTGATTTCAACCTATATAACACGCATAGAGTGTCTTGAAAATGTATTCAAAGAACCAATTCTGTCATTTTATTAAAATTTTGAGCTCAACGTTCTAAAAATCTGTTCATTTAATATTCAATTAAGTGCAACAAATGCATAAGTGAGCAGAGCAGCCACTGTTGCTTCAATTATCAATATCAAAGCAGTATTAAATATTACTGCTTATAAAGGAGAGATAAGATACCTACTTTTCTGCAGTTTCCATTGATGATATCACCATCTATAGTCTTCTCCCTATGTGCTGGGGTAAAAAGAAACATGCGTTAAATATAATAATACTCTTTTTTTGTGGCAATGATCCCTGCAGTTTTCTATTATGAACACAAGATGGCAGAAGAGTAAAATAAGTGACGGAATTTGTGTGTTCTTGTCTATATGGTTTATAAAGAGGACACAAATGTGTATAATGGCATGAGTATTACAATGCAAACATGGTTAATGAAGACATTTCCTGTGTCCTCAAATGAAACGGCTTTTTTTACAGAACCATTAAAAAACCTTTATTTATTTTTGGTTAGGAAACTTTATAGTATTATAGCACATTGTGAATGTATATCAGCTTTGCGTGTTGTTGCTTTTGGCACCTAGAAACAGTGGCACGTTTCTGGTAAACCCAACCCAACCCAACACATAAAAAGTCACGTTTAGGGGATTAACCTGGAGACAAGATGGGTGATTTGATGATGGCCTCGGGACGTGGGGCGACTGGCTGCACGGGTCGTGTCTGTTTGGCTGCTAACTTTTTAAGACTGATCCTCCTCTTCTCGAATATTTCCTGCATGGACAGCTGCTTCTGAAACACTTTGTCCACCTGATCCTGTTAGAGCACAGAAAAAAAAAATATTCATTCAACTTAAACCTGACAAGACATTTGACTAATAATTTCCATATTCTCAATAACACTTAAAGGGATAGTTCACTTTTGAAATTAATTTTTGGTATGTTTTAGCTTACCTCAAGGGCATCCAAGATGTAGGTGTCTTTGTTTCCGCAGTAGTTTCAATTTTGATATATTTTTACGTCAAACCGTTCTTGTCTGTCAGTCATATAATGGAGGTCTATGGTCACCACCTCAAAGAGCATGCACGGTGAAGTCCAAATTAAACATGATTTAATGACTCGTAAATGTAAGTACACATTGACGGCCTAAGACACGAAACGACCAGTTTATGTGAGAAAAATAACAGTATTTATATCGTTTTTACAACAAAGCCCCCACGCCCTCAGATCACTTAGACGTGGCTGTGGTTACAAGAGGTAAAAACGATATAAATACTGTTCGTTTTCGCACACAAACCACTCGTTTCGTGTCTTAGGCCATCAATGTGTACTTACATTTACGAGTCATTAAATCATGTTTAATTTGGACTTCTCTGTGCATGCTCTTTGAGGTGGTGACCATAGACCTCCATTATATGACTGACAGACAAGAACGGTTTGACCTAAAAAATATCAAAATTGAAACTACTGCGGAAACAAAGACACCTACATCTTGGATGCCCTTGAAGTAAGCTAAAACATACCGAAAATTAATTTCAAGGTGAAATATCCCTTTAAATAACTAAATAATAACTATATCCCATATAAATCTATACACATGTATTGAGGATCAGCTCAGTCTTTTGTCTTACCCTGAAGTCTTGAGTGAGCACGGACTCATAGTCCCTCCAAATTGCACTCAAATCTGTCAGCTTGTGCTGATTGGCTGTATCCAGGTAACGCTCAATCTCCTGCAGCGCTGACTCCGCCCCATCCTGTGATTGACACTTATCCACAGGCTGAGACGCCAGCAGGTAGATCCCATCATCACACCATTTAGAGGCCTGAGAGTGACGGAAGAAGAAAAAAGAGTCAGTCATCATCATTAAAGAAGTTTTTTTCTGGCTTTTAGTCCATGTCTGTTAGCTTTGAGACCATTTGTAATCTATTCCTAAAAGTTGACAAAGCCTCCTCCTGAATTATAAATAAAGACTGACTTAAACCAAAGGCTATTAGCTATTTAGCAATGTCCATTTGATATGTCCTGCTACAACTTGGAAATAAGTCAGCACAGGAATAAGTTCTCTCGTTGACTATTTTAGAGGGGTATCATCGGGTGGGCCCAGTACCTTCTCTAGAGACTGGTGTAGCTCCATGGCTTTGAGAAGATGAGCTTTCTTTTCGTTCAGGACGCCGCTGATCTCCTCACACACAACCCGCAGCTCAGAGCATTTGGGTAGGATGGAATCCACAGCGTAATGAGACGCTTCGATCAGCAGATCTGCATCACACGCTAGAGACAGAGCCCGGTCCAACACCTCCTACAGACGAGAGACACATTTTTATTTTATTTTTAGAATACACACACACACACAAATAATGATTTATTTTATTCAGCAGAACACATGAAATTGGTCAAATATAAGGGTAAATAGTACATTTCCAATGAAAGTGTAGTTATATTATGTAACAAAAGCTTATGATTTAAAGGAGTAGTTTCGAGAAATGACTCGAAAAAAGATTTGTTCATGTTGATGAACAATGCGAACAGGAGAGTCACACAGAACAGAGCAAGGCGAGCATTTGTGCTTATAAAACTTAAACTTTTTTTAATTTATTTTTGAAATGGCCAATGGTTTTGCTAGATAAGACCCTTATTCATCGTCTGGGGTCGTTTAAAGCCCTTTGAAGCTGCACTGAAACTCTCATTTGGACCTTGAACCGTTTGGTTCCCATTGAAGTCCATTATATGGAGAAAATCCTGGAATGTTTTCATCAAAAACCTTAATTTCTTTTCAACTGAAGAAAGAATGACATGGACATCTTGGGTGACATGGGGGTAAGCAAAAGTATTTTTAAAAAAAAAAAAAAAGTGAACTAATCCTTTAAATTTCACACAAATGCTGCTCTTTTGATCATTCTATTCAATAAAGAAACCTGAAAAAATAAAAAATAAAATATCGTGGTTTCCACAAAAATATTAGGCATAAACATTAAATAGTTTTCAACACTGATAATAAGAAATGTTTCTTGAGCAGTAAATCATTATATATGAATGATTTCTGAAGGATCATGTGACACTGGATTAATGATGCTATAAATTTAAAATATTTTCAAATAGAAAAAAAAACAGTTGTTTTAAATTCTATTCATATTTTACAGTGTTTTTACTATGTTTGTGATTAAACAAAACAAGATTAAACAGCCTTGGTGAGCATATGAGACATCTTTCTAAAATAATAAAAAAAAATCTTACAGACCCAACCTTTTGAATCGCATGTAAATATTTTTTGTTTTAATAAAGTGACCATGTTGTAATAACTGTTATAGTCTTTAAAATTCTGCTGTTGATGAAGGCGACAATTTTATAAGTCAGTCTTTGGTGATTTTTTTTAACTTAAAAACAAAATAAGTTCGCCACTTTGTGGCCACCCAGAACTCCCACAATCCCTTTGTGTCAGCAGAATAACTCCAGTGTGGTGATGGGTGATTTATCACATTGAGTAAAACACCCCCCTCTTCTCTCCGCAGGATGAAGACATGTGGCTGATTTCTGAAAGGGCCTCAAACTGCCGCTCTCAGCAATTTCATTAAGGAAGGTGAGATTTGCATACTTTATAAGACCGTATGCCTGTATCTACCCACACTCGAACATTATAAGGACAAATGAATGTGCGTTGGGTCTGGATTTATTGCGGTACTATATTTTTTAATTTTGTATCTGAATAATAGTATCATAACATCATTGAGAAAATAAACAAATAAATTAGACAGCAGGTTAATACTTACGCAAGCTCTTTCTTCATGATTGGTCAGCTCTTTCAGGATATGTTCAGCGTGGGCGGGGCTTATTCCTACTTCCGAGAAGCCTGATAATCTTTCATACACCAGGTCTAAATGACCTCTAACCTACAACACAGATTACAACTATTGCTCATACAGAAGTTTAAGTTATAGCGCATGAATTAATAAAAGCTAATTCAAAATATTAATAAAGATTACAAAAGTAAATAAATAATAATAATTAAAAAAAAAACATGTATAAGTGATACAGATGAACCAGTGTGTGTCGCTCACCTCCCTGTAGTCCTGCTCAAAGTGCCGCAGTTGCAGACATTGCTCTAGCTTGGTCTGATGTTTGTCCCAAAAATCATCAAATGCTGTTTCAGTCTCATCTAACTGACCAAGCAACCTATAGAAAGAAAGAGAAGAATACTTCACCCAAACTGTCACCATTTAGTTTCTTCTGTGGAACACATATATTTTGAATATCCAAGCTGCTTTTTACCATACAATAAAAACATACAGTGAACAAGAGGGCAAAAAGTATCACAAAAAAATAAAATAACAATTTTTGTCCTCTGAAACCATATATTCTGTATGTTTTACTGCATCCAGGGGTCATCGGATGCAAAATTCACTTTTATATGGTGTTTGTATATAAATGTGTCTTCACAGTGTGTGGACACAACCACCATACAATGAAAAAATCCATTCACTCTTTTTTTAATCCTCAAAAAGCCTAAACAATAATCAAGCCGTTTGGATTTTCTGAGCAATATGATGTCATAATGCTCATGCTCCGCCCACAACCACTGACGGACTGTCCTGTATTAGCATATTTCCACCCTCAGTCATTTGTAATGTGTTTAATCACTTTACTCGCCCCATGAAAGAGAGAGGGGTGGGGTGAACAGTTGCTCATTATCATTTAAAGGGACGTGCACCAAAACGAGTCGCGGTAAAAATGGTGTTGTTTTACACAACCATTGAGGAATTTTAACCAAAGTACGTAACAAACTTCACATGAAGACCCTAAAGAATCATACCGACTTGTGTAAAATAGACACCCGATGACCTCTTTAAACGAATATAGCCACATCAAGATAATAAAGGCTGACAGCAGATGCCTGTGGATATTAACACACATCCACACATCCCAGAAAGCTGCTTCAGTGAAAGGTCATGCGAGTAGAGCTGGACTTCCTGTAAGTTAATGCTCTTTTTACATGTGTGTCTGTAGATTTGCTGTATAATCTTCACCAGGTGGCTTGTGTTGTTGTGTATGCAAAAGCACAGCTGACCACAACAGCTTAATAAGGACAAAAACCGACCAAGGACACGCAACAGTCTGCTGCTGGATTGTAACCGTCTGGTCTCTCCTTTTTGCATTCCAGCACGGTAGATGGTATCTCACACACACACACACACCTCTGAACAGTAGCCAGGTTCTCCAGTTCATCATGGTTCATGGTGTAATCTGGATCTTTCACCAGCGGCTCATTGATGCTCTCCAGCAAACGTCCTCCCTGACAGAGAGCGATCCTCAAGTCATCCTGCACACACACACACACACACACACACACACACACAAAATAAACATACTATTCAGTCTGAATGATGAACATGAATTATTTATGCAAACTCAAGGTTTGTTTATGGCTTATGGTCATGTGAATAATTCATGTTAAATTATTAAGGGTCCAACTGGATGGATATATATATATATATACACACACACACACACACACACACACACACATATATTAGGGCTGTCAAACAATTAATCACGATTAATCACATCCAAAATAAAAGTTTGTGTCTACATAATATATGTGGGTGCACAGTGTATAATTATTTTATATATATAAATACACACACATGCTTGTATTTATTTAAGAAATATTTCCATATATATACTGTAGATTTATATATAATATTTATATATTATATTAGATTGTATATTAGATTTATATATTAATATTATATATAAATATTTTATACATAAATAATATTTTTTTCTTAAATATACATGCATGTGTGTGTATTTATATATAAATACACACACATGCATGTATATTTAAGAAAAAAATATTATTTATGTATAAAATATTTATACACAGTGTACCCACATATATTATGTAAACACAAACTTTTGTTTTAGATGTGATTAATCGTGATTATATATATATATATATATACATACATATATATATATATATATATATATATATATATATATATATATATCTACACACACACACACACACACACGCATATGTATATATATATATATATATATATATATATATATATATATATATGTATAACATAACAAATACATGACACGCAAAATGCAATCAATCTCCTTCAAGTATCATTTTGCTTTTGCATAATGAATAATAAAAAAATACTAAAATAAATACAATAATAAAAACAATGTCCATTTATTTACATATGTGTGAGAAGCTGTGTTGAAGCAGAATAATATACAACAAGATGCTCATTATAAATAAACCCCGCTGTTAGGTAATTTCACTCTGACCTTCATCTTGTCCTTTTTCTCCGTGTGGATGGCTAGAAGGTTGGACGTGGCCTCGACATCATTGGGCAGTTCTGTCTCGGCCAGCTCTGTCCCGAAAGACTGGAGAGTCTGCGCTGTTTTCTTCACCATCAGAGCAAAGCCTTCAATGGCCTATAGGCACAACAACACAAACCCAGAGTCACACATGCTGGATCAGTGCAAAACTACAGCAATCACATAACAGCGAGACACCCAAACGCACTAACACTAACGGCCGAGTGTGCATCAAATAAAAACATCCAGAAGCTCAGTACTTAAACACAGCAAGATCCACAGATCAATGCGGATCAATACGCTGAAAATCAATTGCTGATTACTTAAAAGCAAGTCCACAAATGGAACGAGAAGAACTGCAATTCATTTACTCAAGATGAAGACCGACATCCTCCGGGAGGACTCATCTTTTTAAATACCTCATTATAATGATGAAGAACCAAGACTTAAGGTGTGTTTTGGAGTTAGCATGAAGATGAAACTGTACAGAATACAGTGAATACATAGAACAGTATCACATAATACAACTTATCCTTCAATCTCATGAGTATTAAATACACTAGGGCACACACACATTGTTTTTTCATGTTTTATGGGGACTTGCAATGGTTTTGTCTAAAACCCCTTACACTAACCCTACCCATCAAAGATGACTTTCAGCATTTTTACATTAAAAAAAACACATCACTTGTATGATTTATAAGCAGAGTTCCTCTTGGGGACCAAAAAAATTTGACATTTCAAAGGCATTAAGCTAGATTAAAAAAAAAAAAAAACGTATTCAGCAAGGATGATTTGAAAATATTAAAAGTGACAGTAAAACCATTTATAAATGTTATAAAAGGTTTCAATTTCAAAATAAATGTTTTCAGCATGATGCTAATTATAATAGGAATGTTTCTTGGGTATCAAATCAGTATATGAGAATGATTTCTTAAGACTGGAGTAATGATGCGGAAAATTCATCTTTGACATCAACGGAATAAATTACATTTTAAAATATAACAAATAAGAGGCTTCTTCCAAAAACATAAAACAATCACCAAACTTTAGAACGCTAGTGTACCTGTATTTCTGCAGTTAGACACCTCACTGACATACCCATGTAACATAAGGGGTCATGTGACAAATAGCAAACTATAGACCATTTCAAAAGATGTAAACAATACTGGTCCAGAAGCACTTCCTGTTTCAGTTTGTAACTGTTTTCTTTATTTCACATGTAAAGAAAACTTCTTAAAGATGTTTGTTTAACTTTTTGATTCAGTTTTAAATGTTCTGTTGGTTGTATTTTATTCCAGCTTTCATGTAGTGTTAAAAAACTGAAACAGGAAGTGCTTCTGGGCCAGTGTTGTTTACATCTTTTGAAATGGTCTATAGTTTGAAATGTTTATTGAAGCATAGATGATGTTTGTCCCGTTTTAGCCACCGTAGCTTCTTCGAAAGGGAGGGGTGAGCAGTGGGCTGAGCAACTCAAACTCGCAACCGAAGCGCTAGATGTCGCTAAAAATCACACACTGCACCTTTAAGGCTAATTGTAGTGAAGGATCAGACCTGTTTGCCCAATAGTGGCAAGACACATATGTATATAATGTTTAACCGACGCTGATTTGGGTGGGTTTCTCCCATCCCCATTCAGCGTCACTTCTCCGTCTTTCACTGCCCTGACAAGAACGTCGATCTTCGGCTGTGAACGCTCCTGGTAAATTCGCCATAATAATAACAATCCACCATGCGCACCTATTCTTAAAGGGTATGTTGGATGACGCTCTGATTGGTTTATTTCACGTTACGCCCAAACCACACCTAAGAATAATGAAGCTATTTCAGACCAACCCCTTTTAAACTTGCATCGGGCACAAGAGTCATTTATCCCGCCGGTAAAATAGCAACAGCGCTCAAGACCCGCCCACAAAGTTACTTCCGCGTCGCGCTTGATACTTGCGTTTCAGATCGTTAAAATAGGGCCCTATAGACCTTATGCGCCAGAGAAACGTGGGCGCCGTCATCCTTAGAAAATTGTCTTTGAACTTCCGGTTCTGTATATTTCTATGGCATCGCGGTTAGCTGGTGAAGTGGATTTACTTATTGTAGAGTTAACAAAAGTTATCATGAGCATTGTAATGTTTATCATAAGCATTCTAAAGCAGATGTCTTAACAAATGTCGAACGGGAATGTTTTTACGAGCAGTTCATTCATACCTACGCAAGATCGCTGCGAAAATACAGACCGGAAGGCAAAAGGCAACGAGCAAAATGCTGAAAAGGGGAGGGGCTACATAAGGTCTATATGCTATAGATTTTCCTTCCTTTCAAGCTATTTTTTGTACGCTTGTCATTAACTCATCAGTCGTTCATTCATTGAGTGGCTTCTACATCTAACCAATCCCATCCTCACTCTTCGTTCCACCAATCAGTACTGTAGTGAACCTGGATCTGTACTCACGGTGCGGTGTGAAATCCATTTCTCGTGGCAGTACTCCTGCGTGCCGCCCAGTTCCTGCGTTAGCTGTGTGCGGTCGATGTAACTGTGGAGCTCAGTCACAGAGCTGAGCATGATCACCTACACACACACAGTTCATAATGTAGGCCACTTCTCTCATGTCAGCGTATAATCCATTCACTACGCTCTTCAATAACCACACATGAGCCTGTGTGTGTGTGCGTACTTACCGGCACTTTCATTTTAAAGTCATCCTTGTTAAACTTAAATAAGATGTCTGAGATGGTCCGCTGGAAGAGTGTTGTGGGTCTCAGTACCAGCACCAGCTGCAGGTTGCCTGGGAAAGAGCCCTACAAAACACACAAACACAAGAAAACTAAGAAAAACATCTAAAACACGCAAGCAAAATACATATAAGTACCAAAGCTTATGTTAGTGAGCCATTACATTTGACTGGTACAGCCTCCCTCCCACCGTCTGCATTGACACACACACACACCATCTATATTCTGTTGCCATGACAACTCAGTTTCTTGAGACCAGAGAGGCTAACAATGGTCTCACATATGCTTCCCTCCCTGAGCTCTCTCTCTCACACACCCTCACACCCTCTATTTCGTCGTGAATGAACACACACACACCCCTCATGGAGCTTTTATGTTTACAGTCTCTTCATTAAAATGCCTCCCTATTGGGCACCGCGTCAAATCAAAAATATGTCCGCAGATCGATACAGAGCTGTGATGTTTGCATGGACTGTGGAGTGGGTCTCCTGACAGCTGAAGGGACAGCAGTGTAACTGACAGTGTGTGTGTGTGTGTAAGCAGTGAAGCAGAAAGATGAGGCTTTACAGTGTGACACTGAGAACTGATTTAAAAAGCATTGGTCCTGTATTATGAATATATCTGACCACTAAAAATTACAATAATTATGTTAATTCAATCACAACAAATAATTTCTTCGATAAGAACGGAATAAAATATTCAGTTAATTCAGTCTAATTGAGACAATTAATTAATCTAATGAATCGCAAATGAAACCAAAAGATAATTTAAAGTCATTATTGTGTTAAATGAGAAAAGCATTAAAAAGACACAACAAAAAGTAGTTTTAGAGTGAAATATTTTATTTGACAAAATTTACACATTACCTTTTAGGCTACAGTGGCCATGATTTTTTTTCATAAGCTGCATTTACAGAACAAAAGAGTTTTCTTACAAACATTCTTCAAAATATATATTTTTTCATATTCAACAAGGAAAGTCCTACAGGTTTGAAATGACACATGGTTGAGTAAATGAAGAAAATGAGGTAATAATATTGAGTGAATGCTCTCCGCACATAGTATATGCTCATTTCACTTCAAACTCACTAAATCCCAGCCTCAGCCCATTCAGAAATGCCGGTACTTAGGAAGAAACCTATATATTTATATCATTATTAATATTAAAGAAAAACATTAGACCAAGTGAAGCAGCGCTGCGTTACCTCATAAGTTTAATTCGTCTAATAAACTGACCTGTGTGAGTAATCCAGCATTTGCGGATAGTTCGGTAGAATTAAATGTCCTTACTCCTTTATATCCGCGGGACTCGCTTGTGATATCAGTCTCTGTAGCAATCGCGAACTGCTTCATACCACTGTAATGTTAATAAACTTGAATGATTGCACTCATCCATAAACATTATTAGTCCCATCATTCAGCTCATCACTGCGTCATCAACCTACGCCTTTGTTATTGTTGGAAACTGTGCACTCTAGTGACGAAAAAACCGTATTGTGCCTTTAATAAGAAACTAAAACTACCAGTAGGTGGCGGTAAATGTAAGACATTGAGTCATTCATTCATTCGAGCCGTTCATATGGGTGATTCATTCAGGAATTAAGTAAATGACTCTATGAATCACCTGATTGATTCACTCAAAACACAGAATCATTCGGTAATTGGTAATGAAACAACACTGTGTTAATCTGAGCCACACAATAGCTCTTCTCTGGCTTTAAAGGTAATAATTAAAGGCAAATGAGCAAAAATAGACACTATTGTGTCTAAAATGTAACTGTTGTGTAAATAAAATCAATATCACATTTGGACTATTCGGGACAAAAACAGCACTTGTGTGATATTGCGCAGGCTACATGTGTAATAATGCTAAATCATTTGATATGAAAATAAGACTAAAGTTCAAACAGGGGCATTTTTGTTTTAAATAGTGCTGGTTTAAACCCAAACCCCAAATTAAAATTCAAGTCAAATTTCATAAGCATGTCCTGATGCATCGTCACTGCATTGAAATGCACCCAACTGCCCAGTCACTGTCCACAGATTTAAAGGGGGTGGCGAGACGCACAATCAGGATTTGTTATCAACACTTGAGCCATCCCCAAGAATCACAATCAAGTCCGTACAGCTCAGCGGGAATCTGCCAAACATGAGATAATCCTACAGCGGGCTGATCTCACAGTCTGCCACGCTGAAATGCCTCCAGCTCTGGGTTTCGAGAGAAATTTGTTTACCGTGCCCCCCTTTTTTTCTTGGAAAGTGCTGCTGTTTGTTTGTATTCTCGTTTAACAAATAGGAAAGAGTGAGATTCAAGGGCTAATGAGAGTCATCAGAGTGGCAATTGGACGTTTGTTTGCAGAGCGGACCTCAACACTTTGAGAGATGCTGATTTGTTAACCTCACACCAGAAATTTGACATATTCGGCACAAAACTCGTTAGATTTGAAAGGATATCAAGGCATCTGAGCACTCTCAAAAAAAATATTTGTTGTCTTTAATTATTTTTGTTTAATCAACAGGTTCCACATAAATGGGTTACGTTAAACAAACATAATTGGTTCATCATGTAACTTCAACATCATGGAATTAAGTAATTTTAAGCAACTCAATTTAAGTAGTCTCAATGTGAATTTGTAAAGGCTTCCTGACATGATTCAGGTATTTTTTATATTCGTTCATCCATTAATATTTCATTTATTTTAGTGAAGAATAATTAAATTTAAAGACTATAGCTAGCTATTTGCTATCTTTAGCATATATTAGAATCTTAAATGCTAAGTTTTACATGCTCCTTCAACCAAAGCAGTCGATTAAAACAATTGAATCAGTCGACAGCCAAACAAAATTCTCCACTCTTCTCCAAAATGGTAACCCAATGTAATTTAACATTCAACAAAATTACACACAATTAAGTCTTCGCCTTTTCTAAACTTCTCAAAAAAAAAAAAAAACACATAAAATAACACTAGTTTTAACAACATTAATTCTCTATTAATTCAATCATATGCAAAGCATGCTGGGAACTAACAAGCACCTTCCAATTTCAGTTTCCGTACAAATCAATCATGTAATCCAACACAAAAGGATTAAGTAAACTTAAATTTAAGCAGATTGAACACAATCAAATTAAGTTCGAACAAAATGGCAGTTGGCTCGCACTATACTGCCACCCTCTGGATGTAAGAATTTTTTACTTAACATAAATCGTTTGTGTTTAGACAACGCGTTAGGATTTTGTACTGTTAATTTGAGACATAATTTACGGAGCCCCCCTAGTCCCACTTTGGCAAAAAAAAAAAAAAAAATATAACCATCTCGTGGCCTCAAGATAGTAACTCATGGCCTCAAGATAGTAACTCGTGGCTTCAAGATAGAGTTAGTATCTTGAGGCCACGAGTTACTATCTTGACGCCACGAGTTACTCTCTTGAGGCCACGAGTTAGTATCTTGAGGCCACGAGTTACTCTCTTGAGGCCACGAGTTACTCTCTTGAGGCCACGAGATAGTATCTTGAGGCCACAGGTTATATATATATATATATATATATATATATATATATATATATATATATATATATATATATATATATATATATATATATTATATATAAATATATTATGTAAAGTGCACAACCTTCCAAGTTCAAGAAAACCAAGCAACCGCCAAAACGCACTAAAAGCTGAAAAAATATAATTTATTAACATCGTTCCATTGTGCTCTTTGTATACAATGTCCAAAATCCAAATGAGCAAAAGATTTCCCATTCATAATCACAATGCCCATAAAGACTCAACCCTCATGTTTGATTGCTGACAAAGGAGTCTCCTCAAATCGAACCCCGCCTTTATATTACCATGACAATATCCAGTTCCTCTAAGGGCAGATTGGCCATGCTTGTCCCAAACACGCTGGCAATAACGGAAGAGTCACAGGGGTCGGCTGTGAGCACAACAGGAAGTCGGAGAGAAACGCCCCATTATTGAGTCCTCCATTAAAGCTCATTCAAGCAGATGTGACCAACACAGCTCCTCTTTTAAGAAGCTTTAGTAAACCGCTGTGTGTCTGTGATTGTATTACACGATTGCCTCGGGCCTCTCATAAAGACTGCAATTACAAGATAACGCACCATTGGTCTAGTTGCGTTCAGAAAATGAATTGAATATGGTTACATAAACAGTGCAAACACACCCTATGTTTTCCCAAATTCACAACTCCATGTTGCAGTGAAAATGTGGTCACCCACCCTTCCCCCAACCGCTCACTCTCGGCATTATTATTATGGGTGTGTGTGTGTGCGTATGTGCTTGTGTGTAAGGACTGCAGTAGTGTTTGTCAACGCACATTGTCGATGCTGGTAATGAAACCTAGAGAGCAAGGATGCTAATGGGTCATATATCTATTTGTGTGTAGTGATAAAATGGGACAAACATCACTAACACAAACGCCACACTTTCCAAAAATGAAACAGGATATTCAGCGTGAGAACAAGTGTGAGACAGAGAAAGGAATTACTATGCGCATTTATGGGGGTGTAACTCAATGTTCTCCTGGGAAAACCATGTGTGTGTGTGTGTGTGTGTGTGGAGATGGAGAAAGCGTGTCTCCAGGGAGCAGCTGCCACGACACTGATACACCAGACTAATCAGACACGTGCCACGTGGAATTCAATTAACGTACACACACACACACACACACACACACACCTCCAGTCCAAAAACCGACTGCATTTCCTGATTCTATACACAATTCTAATTCAATTACTTTTTTGGTTAAATTGGATAGTAAAATGAGCCACACAGAGCAGAGAAATGCAACTCATTGAGGCCCATTTTTACCAACAAAACCAGAAAAATTCCAATAAATAACAAGGAATCTAAATCTAAATCCCATTGACCCTAATTCTCACCTCCGTGACCTTTCACCTCAGGACTAACCTCATATACCCTGTGCGCAAATCACTTATGTGCAGCTCAACGTCACAGGTGAAACGCCTCCTCATCAGCGCTCTTAATAACCGTGGATGGACGTGAGGAACCCAATGAGGTGTGTCGAGTCACGCTTATATGGTACAAGACACTGATGAAGTCACTGAGCGCCAGGAGAAATACACATGGCATAAAGTGGTTCTTATGACTGAAAAGCACCTAAAAACACTTTCGCATCATAAATGGTTGAACTTATCAGCTAGTCTCATTTAGGGACAGCACTGGAAAAAAAAGATTTTTGCTGCTTGTTTAAATTGCTTAATTAAAATGAGCTTAAAGGAGTAGTTCACTTTAAAAAAAAAAAAAACTTTTGCTGATAATTTACTCACCCCCATGTCATCCAAGATGTCCATGTCTTTCTTTCTTCAGTCGAAAAGAAATTAAGGTTTTTGATGAAAACATTACAGGATTTTTCTCGATATAATGGACTTCAATGGGAACCAAACGGAACCAAAGGGTCTAATCAAGCGAAACGATCAGTCATTAAAAAAAAGTTTAAGTTTTATAAGCTCAAATGGTCGCCTTGCTTTGTTCCGATGCTCGTTCGTGACTCCTGTTCGAACTCGTTCATCAAAATGAACAAATTGTTTGAGTCATTTGGTTAATTCAATGAACGAAATAAAAAAATTCACTCGGAAAAAGATTTGTTCAATTTGATGAACGAGTTCAAACAGGAAAATCACACCGAACAGAGCAAGGCGACCATTTAAGCTTATAAAACTTAAACTTAGTTATTTTTTTTTTTAAATGAGCGATCGTTTCGCTTGATAAGACCCTTATTCGTCGTCTGGAATCGTTTAAAGCCCTTAGAACAGTTTGCAGTTTGCACTGAAACTCTCATTTGGACCTTGAACCATTTGGTTACCATTGAAGTCCATTATATGGAGAAAAATCCTGGAATGTTTTCATCAAAAACCTTAATTTCTTTTCGACTGAAGAAAGAATGACATGGACATCTTGGATGACATGGGGGTGAGTAAATTACCAGCAAAAGTTTTTTTAAAAGTGAACTACTCCTTCACACTAAGAAAAAAAGGGGTATTTTGAGAACGGTTCACTGAAATGTTCTTTGGGGAATTTGACAATGACGCTTTATTTTTAAGAGCGTTCGTCAGATTGGAGTGAAACATACTAAAACCATTGCCTGATCCATATATAAAAATAAAGTCTGGGAATTGGCTCCTTCAAAAACTCTACCCGTAGGGTAAAAATGGATATGGATGCTTTTTTCCCCTTTTACTGCACGTCATTGAGTAGACGCTCTCCTGTCTTTCAACACACGAGCCTCTTAACAAGCTCCCTCGAGACGAGCACTAAAGGAGATGCCCAGCCACGCTTTCAGGTCAAAGAAAGGAAACGTTCACCATAATAAAAGACCTCCAAGCATAGTCTGGAGGCAGAAGCGCTCCACCGCTGGATGAAATGAGAGGGAGGAGTGTAATAAATTAAATACATTTATTTATGAGTCATTGTGGAAATAACAGTTCATGCTGTACATATACCCCTTAATACACTAAATAAAATATATATTTGAATAAAAAAAGAAATAAAATGTAAGTTTTAGAAACAGTGTATGACAAATAACGATCATGAAATGTGAACATGAGATTTATATTAATGTGTTTGTGTGTATGTGTGGGGGGAGGATCGTTGGTCACCCTCTCCAAATATTACAGGGATAGTACAATATTTCAATTTAGCAACATTGGGGAAGATGTTTATCTGTGGCCAATTAGCATACATTAGCATGCATTAGCACACATTACAATTTCCTAAAGTGAATTAGATTGGGCCGTCCGGAGACTAGTTCCGTCAGACTTAGTTCGTTGGTGCGTGTTGTAGAACGCACGAAAATTGCACCAAATCTAAATGCAAATCAATTAAAAGCACCGATTCTAATAACAAAAAATACATTAATGAGAGTGTGCACAAGGGATTTTGATCCATGTTAAAAGAATGTGACGAACACACTCGCAATTAGGTCGTAAATGAAACGCATTAAGAACATCATTACCCAATGTAACGCATGGCGCAAGCAAACCCGAACATCAACATTGCTTCCATGATATATATTGTTCTTAATCTGTTCATTTATGAAGCGACATCATTTGCAATTGAGTAAATAGGACCTATAAGGACTACAACAGCACACAATGGGCTTCATTTCGAATGAATCATTATGTATAATGTTACCAGGACTTTGTATATTTTGAATTGATTCCAGACACGTGTAGGAAAATCTCCTCTGGCCGTTCCACACCAGCTGCACTGCTGATAACCATTACCAATCAGCCATATGTGCTGTGACGGAGGTTACAGGAAGAAAGGAGTAGATTAAGTGCTTGTGTGTGAGGAGAGAGAGAATGAGAAGAAAGGAAAAAGGGGAGGGAGAGAGAACTGTATGTTGGTACAGCAGGGTAAAAGCTCCACTTAAAAAGGCTCTTTTTTCTAGTAACAACAAATAATGTGTCAAATAATGAATTATTTCAATTTTTTGGACTCTATTAATGGAGCAACCAAATTCATTTAAAACTAGACATGGGATAGTTCACTTTGAAATTAATTTTTGGTACGTTTTAGCTTACCTCAAGGGCATCCAAGAAGTAGGGGTCTTTGTTTCCACAGAATTTTCAATTTTGATATTTTTAGGTCAAACCGTTTTTGTCTGTCAGTCATATAATGGAGGTCTATGGTCACCACCTCAAAGAGCATGCGAGGTAAAACCGATATAAATACTGTTCGTTTTCTCACACAAACCGCTCGTTTCGTGTCTTAGGCCATCACATTTATGAGTCATTAAATCATGTTTAATTTGGACTTTTGAGGTGGTGACCATTGAAATACTGTGGAATCAAAGACACCTACATCTTGGATGCCCTTGAGGTAAGCTAAAACATACCAAAAAATTACTTTCAAAGTGAACTATCCCTTTAAGTATAACTACCAAACCTACTAAATTGAACCAAAGTCAATAGTTTGGGGGTCAGTAAGTCTGTTATGCTCAACATGGCTGCATTTATCTGATCAAAAATAAAAAATACAGTACAAACTGTAATATTGTGAAATATTATTACAAGTTAAATTAAGCGTTTGCTATTTTTAAGATATTTTAAAATGTAATTTATTCCTTTTCAGCAACACTAATCCAGTCTTCAGTGTCACGCGATCCTTCAGAAATCTATTTTTAATATTATTTTTAATATTTAAAAGTAATTTTCTGCTTAATGTTTTTGTGAAAACTTTAGTCGTGTTATTTGATGACGAGAAAATTCAATTTCAATTTCAAATTTTTGTAACATAAACGTCTTTGACACTTTTGATTAATTTCATGCATCCTTACTGAAAATTCTTTAAAAAAATAAAAAATAAAATTTAATATAATGCCTTTTTGTCATCATATGCAAAACACTGTAGATACAGTGAGATATTCCATCTAACATTTTTAACCAGGAGACCTCTCACCGGGTTAAAAAACTGTAAACCTGCAACCAATATGAAGATCTGAAGTGCAATTGACAGAAAGGTTGAAAGTTAAATAAAAAGATAAAGAGAGAGGGACATGAGACAAAGGAAGAATGATAATCTTGTTATATCATTACTGTCAAACCTCTGACAGCAAAATGCATTATGGCTATGAAACTGAGATAAATTCCTCTCTCTTTGTGGGCAATGTAAAATAAACCTCTCTATCATCAACACAACCACACAGTAAAAATAATGTGAAGACAAGACACATCCTCTGATATACAGTAGATCTGAAGTCACAAATACATTCAAGCCTGTTAAAAGACAAAAGTTTGACTCTCGCAATCTTCAACAAACACTGCAAGAAAAAAAAGGTTCAACATACAACCTTAAGTATTCAGTCAGGCGCTTCAGTTTGTGGATTTTGTTTTAATTCAGTTATTATTTTGATTACATTTTATGAATTAAACAGCTTGTTTCCAATTTATCACTTAACATAACCTGGTAAACATGAACGTTTTTATGCAATCATGCATTTAAGATGTTTCTCCAAACCCTTTGGGCATAAAGGGTCCTTTAAAACTCAGTCAAGATCCACACAAAACCCCAATTAACTTTGTTTCCCCCTACGAGTGTCCAGAGATCATGTTTCAATCAACATCTGCAGACTTTTCAACAACAATTAAATATTAAGAGGATGTTGCTCATTACTATCACTTAGTAACACTATCCATTCACACTATTCAATGGACACTAATGTAAAGAGTCGTGAGAAATAAGTGAATAATTCATCTTCACAAATAAAATCAGTCATTCATTACATGGGATAATAAACAATCTGTCTGTTAAACTGTTAAACTTGGCCTGAAACCAAGTTTCATGGCTGTTTAAAAGTTTTGGGCCAGTAAGTTTATAAGATAAGGTAGTACTTTTTTGCAACATGGATGCATTAAATTGATCAAAAGTGTCAGTACAGACAATTTGGTGCCGTGACCCGGATAGAGAATCTCAGCTGAATCTTGAAACTTCAAGCAACAAAAATGTCCAAAACTGCCTCAGTTTATACACAGTTTGTATTGGGACCTAAACTATACATTTAATAAATTTGTAATACCACAACATTTATAATGTTGCTGAAGATTTCTTTCAAATAAATGCCGTTCTTTTGAACTTCATCAATTCTTAAATTCATAAAATAATTAAATATTAAATTTTCTACATTAAATGTTTCTTGAGCAGAAAATCAGCATATCAGAATGATTTCCGAAGGATCATGTGACACTGAAGACTGGAGTAATGATGCTGAAAATTCAGCTTTACATCACAACATGCAACCCTAACACTATCACATGCTGTATTATACCTGCTCTACTGCAATAAAATTCATTAATAATGGCAATAATAACAGTGACAACAATAAAACAACCATAGAATCTTGTTTTTACAATTTCTCCCTTGCCTTTAGACAACTAAACAGTCAAGACCAAACATTTTAGTTGTGAAATTTTCTTGATCACCTATTTGATTCCAGTAGCGTTTTTGAGTGCTGACCCTATTAAACACAGTTAATCTGATTAGCCCACTGACCTCTCCCCTACTGACCCTCAAACACACACTTGTTGACAGCCTGAAGTGTTTACCAGGAACATAATAGCACTGATGATCACTGCAAACCAGCTAATAAAGAACAGCTGTGATTGTTGCTTGAGCAGGACTTGAGATCATTTGTACACTTGTGTTTAAACTTCATTGGATGTCTGCAGCATGCGGTGCTGTGGTGCGCTAGACGTCTCTGTGCTGGATTAAATATTTACTGTTTCTATGAAAAGAACCGAGGGCCTTGTTTAGATGCCCTCCGATTTGGTATAACGCTGAAATTCTGACTAATCCACTCATAGAGCCTGAGGCACCCGCCTGTCAGCTCCTATTCTTCACACAGCATGGAAAAAACAACACACATATGCACACGCTAAAGTTTCCTCATCCATATGGACACGCAAAGGTGTTGAAACACGTGCACTTTTTCCACCAAGTACAAATGAGTACTTCAAAAGCAAAATGAAGTGAACAAGTCTTGTTTTCTGAATTTAGTTTTTCAAACTTAAAGGAGTAGTTCACTTTTTAAAAACAGTTTTGCTGATAATTTACTCACCCCCATGTCATCCAAGATGTCCATGTCTTTCTTTCTTCAGTCGAAAAGAAATTAAGGTTTTTGATGAAAACGTTCCAGGATCTTCTCCATATAATGGACTTCAATGGGAACCAAACGGTATCAAGCGAAATGATTGGTCATTTAATAAATAAACAAAGTTTAAGTTTTATAAGCTCAAATGATCATCTTGCTCTTTTCTGTGATCTCCAGTTCGAACTCATTCATCAAAATGAACAAATATTTTTCCGAGTCAATTCGTTCATTTCGTTTGTTGAATGAACCAAATGACAAGCGCAAGTTGAGCTTGTAAAACTTAAACTTTGTTATTTATTTATTAAATGAGTGATCATTTCACTTGATAAGACCCTTATTCATCATCTGGAATCATTTAAAGCCCTTTGAACAGTTTGAACCGTTTGGTTCCCATTGAAGTCCATTATATGGGGATTGTTTTCATCAAAAACCTTAATTTCTTTTCGAGTGAAGAAAGAAAGACATTGACATCTTGGATGACATGGGGGTGAGTAAATTATCAGGAATGACTACACTTAAAGTTATAGCACACCTACAAAAAGAAAATTCGTACTCATCTTCAAGGTAATGGGCGTTAATTATCCGGACAAACTGAGCGACAGTTTAGCCAATCACAACACACCAGCCCAAACTAACCAATCTTAGCCTACTGCCTGTTTCTGAGGGAGTGGTTTCATAGACTCAGGAAGTCAATCGGTTGTTCAAATGACAGAGGAGAGCACGGCTTACAATTAAGGTGAAATTTACGAAAAAAAAGAAAAACCACGAATACATGTTATATTGCACTCCATAAACACAATCATGCAAAGAAAAAAAAGCAGTAAACCACCCCTTTAACATTCGGTGACATATGATAAATAGTAAATTATTTATTGTAGTATTGAAAATTTGCAAGGCTGCAATTCCACTGTTTGTCGCCATTTTGTCAGCATTTGTTGCGTGACCGCAAAGTATGACTTGCAGTGAGGAATTCTCTTAAAGGGAAAGTTCACCCAAAACTGAAAATTGTGTTTTTATTTACTCACCCTCATATCATTTCCAAAACTTATGACTAATGTGATCCTCTGTGGATAACAAAATGATATATTCTGAGGAAAAGTTTTTGTCAGTCTGTCAGGACCAAAGCAATTTTGGACCCCATTTCCTTTCATTGTATAGAAAAAACAAAACATTGAGACAGAATGAACCTCGAAAAAAGAATCGTTCATTTTAATGAACAAGTTCAAACAGGAGAGTCACGAACGCGTATCACAGAACAGAGCAAGGCGACCATTTATAAAAATGAAACTGTTAGTTTTTTATTTATTTTTTTTAATCATTTCACTTGTTAAGGCCCTTATTCATTGTCTGAATTTGTTTAAAGCCCTTTGAACAGTTTGCAGTTTGCACTGAAACTGTCTTTTGGACCTTGAACCGTTTGGTTACCAGTGAAGTCCATTAAATGGAGAAAAATCCTGGAATGTTTTCATCAAAAACCTTAAAGCAATTTTGGACCCCATTGACTTTAATTATATAGAAAAAACAAAAAATTGAGACATGTTTTTGCGTTCCACTTAGGAAACAGTAAGTCACACAGGTTTGGGTGAGTAAATAATGACAGAATGCTCATGTTTTTTTGGTAAACCCTCCCTTTAAGTACAAAAGTATTATGTTCTCGATCACAATTAACACATTCAACATCCCATTTTTGTTCTCTCACAACACACACACTGAGGGCTCACCGCAATCCGCAGCAGTGTCCCCTTCACCGATGCCCATCTGTCTTGCCGGCGGTCAATGACCAGGATGAAGCCGACCCCCGTCGAGCTGAGACTGAAAATCAAAAAGACACCATCACCATGGCAGCAAGGGCGCACACACACACACACTTCCAAAAAATCATAAACATTGACATATCCGATACCTTAAAAGCCATCATTAAACAGGTCTCTACTAACTAACAACCACACTGCAGTCATCCTTACACATCAGACTGGCAAATTAACCAGCACCACACATATTTCATTAATGAGAACACATCTGCATTTGCCCCCACACACTCAAAAACGCAGGCAAAAGCGTATCAATACACAGAGACGTACGGTGAAATGCACTAGCCCAGAAGAGATGCTGAGCTGGATGCTACGTCCATCACCATGGAGAACGCTGCTTTTTAGACACCAAGGCAGCGGAAAAATCCAATTGCACACTCCTGATATTTAAAAAAAGCAGCTTGGATGTACAAAAACAAGCCCTAATGCTGATACTCCAAGTGTCCTTCAGCGAATTTGGATGTCGTCAGATGGTTTCTTTCTTCCCTTCGGTGCACCTTTGCTTTCAGCCCCTCTGTTTATGGTTCCATTTGAATGAGTGCCACCATAGGCACAGACCGGGAGAACAGCTACATTTTGCCTCCCCCTCTACAGCGACCAATCGTGCAGCATCAGGTGCTCCCTCTCAACCTATCAGAGCTCAGGAGAGCGCTGATGGACAGAGACCTAGAGACTAGCTTGAATCGCGAGTACAGAATGTGGGTGCGGATTGATAATGGCAGCTCCTCCCAAAAGAAACTGGCACTGCAGATAGTCGTGTATCAAATCTGCCGCCATTACACTGACACAGATTGTGTGTCTCTTCCCTGGCTCACGTTCCCGCTCCCGCCTTCTCCAGCAAATTTTCACACTCCCCATCCCATTTCTCTCCTCTCAATCCCACCTCCTCTGTCCCCCTCTAAGCCTCTGGCTGTTTTTCTCAGGGACGTTTGTTCTTCGATCCTTTCATAGCGGAGGGTGAGATTAAGAAGGAAAGGATAGAGGTGTAGGGGTCTTATCAGCTGGAAAAGTCTCTGTGTGGCTGACATTGACTAATGACCTTGAGTGTCTGTCAGTAATAAAGATCAGAAATCTGATTACAAACATCACTGTAATTATAAGCTCCCATTCAAAGGCTTCTAAAGCCATCGGGTGCTTCAATGCACATGATTTATGGTCATACTGGTGCTCAGTCCATTATTGTTTTTAATTATTGTTCGGTGTTGTTAGTGGATTTTATTAAGAGCGACATCTAATATTTTTTTTAAATTATAGATAGTTGAATGCTTCGAGTGTACAATGGGACGAATATATATTCAATAGAGGGCATTTGCATTTTCATTGTTAACACAAAATATATAACCGCAAGTCAATTGTTAAAGTGATTAAATTATTACATTTTTAACATTGTAGATGTTTTGCCAGAAACCACAGAGTAAATTCAGGACAATGGATGAATTTTACAAATAAATTATTATTTGTATTTAAAAAAAAAACTAATTGGTTATATTTCATAAAATAAAATGAAAATGTTAACATCGTAGATGTTTTGCCAGAAACCTCAGAGTAAATTCAGGACAATGGATGAATGGTTATATTTCATAAAATAAAATGAAAACAAATGGCAAAAAAACATACAAATAAATAAAAACAAGCAAATTAAAATAAAAGAAACAAAAATCAAATTAATAAAATTAAAATATTAATTGTGGCATCATTTTCAAGCACATTTCCCTGATTGCATTATGTGTCCAGAAAGTAGCAATGATGTTTCATTTAAATTAAGGTAGTAAAAACATTTTTTATTGCATTACAATACGTTGGGGCTAAATGTACTTAAAGGGATATTTCACTTTTAAATTATTTTTTAGTATGTTTTAGCTTACCTCAAGGTCATCCAAGATGTAGATGTCTTTGTTTCCACAGTAGTTTCAATTTTGATATTTTTAGGTCAAACCGTTCTTGTCTGTCAGTCATTTAATGGAGATCTATGGTCACCACCTCAACTTAGTTGATATATCGTCTTCCATTGCGATTTTTTGTATATTAAAATATGTTTAGATCTTCAAAGTGAAAGGTAAAACTTGAGTGACCTACACGCGCGAGAGATCACTTCCGAGGCTTTCCGGCGCTTGCTCCAAGATCACTTGGATGTGGCTGTGGTTTCAAGAGGTAAAAACGATATAAATACTGTTCGTTTTCTCACACAAACCACTCGTTTCGTGTTTTAGACCATCAATGTGTACTTACATTTTATGAGTCATTAAATCATGTTTAATTTGGACTTCTCTGTGCATGCTCTTTGAGGTGGTGACCATAGACCTCCATTATATGACTGATAGACAAGAACGGTTTGACCTAAAAAGTATCAAAATTGAAACTACTGTGGAAACAAAGACACCTACATCTTGGATGCCCTTGAGGTAAGCTAAAACATACCAAAAATTAATTTCAAAGTGAGCTACACATTTAACTGTCGTGAAAATAATGCCACAATGCAATTAAAGGTTTTATGGTCAAAACATACTTTCTTTTGTGTTGATATATGACTAAGGCACATTCTTAAAGGTTTTCATGACGTTCACCCCTTTATTTCACGAGCTGTTGTATTTTGCTCCCGGACTCCTCTCATTCACCAAACCAGAACCAAATTAAAACCCCATCGGCCATTTTCAGCATGAATAAATCCACCTAATTACTCAATCACCCCCCCTCTCTGTTGCTCGCGGGAATAATGGGGATGCAAGAGAGAGTGACAGAAAGGACCAGAATCACTCTTTCATTAGAATATTAACAAGGGGTGTTAAATTTAAGAGGATTTCACAGGATCAGCAAGTAGACCAATGCACTACTGAACTGATAAATATAAAAAATAATACATAATAAATATACACATGCTAATTAATTCAACACCTATTGGTTACTTATTGATATAATAAGTCAATAATAACAATATATGTATTTACCTGAGAATCTCATGTATTCAAATTAATCACAAACTAAGAATGCATATGTAAAACAAGGGGCATTAAGATCACCTTGTTAACCATGTCCGTAATTACACATTCTAATTGAATATGCATGATGAATATTAATGAGGCACCAGTCACACACACACAAGCAGGCAGACTCGTCACATCTTCATTGAATTGCAATTGCAAAAAGCATGACGTTGCAATGGGAAAGCATTAGTTTGCCCCCTTCTGTCCAATTCAAGAACTAAAACACCAAAATATGTCTCCTCCAGTCTCTCATATACAGTCCAGTGATTTGAATAAATAAAATAATATACATAATTTTAGACTTTTTATTCTAGATTTAGATTAGTTTTGTAGATTTTTAATAATTCTAACAGGATTCGCAGGGTAATTTATTGCACACACACTTTTCAATCGCTGATAATCACTGGATTTTAAATCGTGTTCGATTGAGGCATTTTTGGGATCAGATTAAAATACATTAAACACATTTCTTCCAATAAAACCCTCAATGATGAGGTTATCACACTGGTTTGCACGCAAGTCTACACTATCTACAAGCACTTCTTAAATAATGACTTGTATATATTTTCACATTTCCTGTTATTTCAGAGAGCCCCATGAATCCTGGTTATTTTTGTGTAAGTGCTGCAAATGACAGATCCTTCCTGTTTTCTCACCTGGGAATGCTGGTCAGGTATGTCAGCACATTGTGAAACTCCTGTTCCTCCAGCTCACCAAACGCCGGGTACTCTGGGAAAATAATGATGGGGCTGCCGTTTTGTCCTCGGCCACCTGGAAACGCAGATTTGGAAGAACGCAGCTGTTAGCAATTCTGTTTAAGACACAGCATGAATATTAAACATAATTTGGGAACACTTTACATGACACCTTCATAATCATGACATGACATATGTTATGAATATGAAGGTTTTATGCATGTTTGTGACAACTGTCAGTAAGTGTCAATCGCTCAGTTATGACATTTTTAATGCAAATATGACATTGTTTGAGATGTCTTTGACATAAACCAATACATCATAACCTGTCAGTGTCTTTGTCATGACAACTTGACATTACTAGACAACACAACCTGTCATAAACATGGCATAGCAGATTAATGATCAAACTTAAGAAAGCACCTAGCTTTATTGGTTAACATTACATTAAACTGTCAGGTGGTTGGTTTTGACATTGGCTGTCATGAAGCCATTATAACTTTTTAATGACAAATTCAATTAGTACAACTATAGTTGAGGTCACGAAAAATATTCATAACAGTTATAATGACCTCATGACAGCCAATGTCAAAGCCAACCACAAGACAGTTTAACTTCATTTTATGTCAAGTTGTCATGACAAAGACACTGACAGGTTATGATGTATTGGTTTATGTCAAGATGTCATAACAAAGACGTCTTAATGTCATATTTGCATTCAAAATGTCATTATTGAGTGAAAGACACTTAATGACATGCATAAACCTTACTTCATATGACATGTCAAGATTATGAAGGTGTCAAGTCAGTCTTATGCACACCCCTTCAAGTAAAGTACCCATCATTTTATTTAATTTTGCCTTGTAATACCCATTTGCCCAGTTATAATATCTGAAACCCTGCAGATTAAGAGTGGACATTGTCTATAACCAGTGACCTGGAATCAGCGTTAACCTCCCGAATTCATCTGAACACATTTATAGCCATGACTGATCTCAGATTTGAGATATTTGCATTTGTAAAAAAGTCTTCTACCCACAAGGGGGCACTTCCACATCTTCCCATATACAGCTCGCACAGAGGAAGACAGAGACTGCGTACATTCACAGAAGACTAATCTCCGCTATTACCAACTGCATAGATGTGCGAGATCAAGGACATGAGGCAATCTCAAGGGCATGAGGACCAAACCTTCAAATCTCCTTCTCCAGTCACTGCGCTTTGAAATACAGATGATAAACATCATACACGTCATTACTGAGGCTTTAACTTTGTCAGTCTCTCTTTGTGTGTGTAGGGCGGCGGGGTTTGGGGGGAGAGAAAGAAAGAGGGACAGAAAGGGAAATAGGAAGAAGGACATGTTTGGTGCATTGCGCGCAGTGACAAAGGTCATGTGGTGGTGTGTGTGTGTGTTTGGCTGCTACACTGAGATTAATAGAGCAGGATGAATCCACTGCAGAGCTCACACTAACACCTCTATAACAGCCACACACAGGTGAACACACAAGGTGAAAAGGACACTGCTGTCGCATTTGTAATCATAAGTAGAGCAAAACCAAAAGACCAGGTGTGTGAGTGTGTCAGTGTGTGTGTGTGTGTGTGTGTGTGTGTGTGAGTGTAAGAGAGAGAGAGACAGAGACAGAGGGGGGAGGTGTCGTCATCATTCCATTATATTAAAACATGCTACAGTATACAAAAAGACAAAGAGGATTTTCATCATATTCAACACACAAAACCTGGGGAGGGGGTTTGGGTTGTGGGATATACACAGTATGGAAGAATGACAAATTGCATAGAATTGAGTATAAAAGGGAAGAAAAGAGAAAATGGAGTAGACTGGAGCGTGAAGAGTCAAATAAAACAGTAAAATATTGTATTTTATAATTGAAGATAAAAGAGCAGAGTAGAATTATGTATAAAATAAAAGAATATAGTAGAATGGAGTATAAAACAGAAGGACAGAGAATAATAAAGCAGATTAGAATATGGGTTAGGGTTAGGTTGGTATGAAGATAGGCTATATGTCTCATATGTATGAATATGGGAAATAGAGTGTCTAGTGTAAGGCTGGGGCTATTCTCTGAGAAAACAAAGGAAATTAACATTTGAACTCTCTCGTGAAGTTTTCACCACCATTCGAGACGCAAATCTCACCTAAGCAATCTTAATCTAAATCTGAGCCCTCCATTACCCTGTTCCTTCTTTCTATCATGGTGAGATCACATGAAGTTCACCCAAAAATCGATATACACACGTCACGTTTAGTATCATTTGGAATGTCTTGGTGCGACTGGTACAAATGTCTCATTCCCAAAGAGGTAAACCAAAAGGAAATAAGTTATTAAGAGTTTTAGGGATAACCTGTACACAAAGGAGGGTGTGTCTTCCAGGCAATCTGCGCCCAAGAGGTGTAAACTCTGAATGCAAATTGCTATTGTTGGAAAAAGTTTCTGTCTATATAATGAAATGAAGGAAGAGGCTCGGCACAATTTGGAACTCAAATTAGCCCATAATGTTGGACCTCAGCATTATGTAGTTTTCTCAAGGTTTAATGATGCACAGATATCATTAAAACCTTTTCCTTTATGGAGTCAGATGAAATAATGAGTTAGTACAGGAAAAATGTATTTCCTTTAATCAAATTACTTTGCCACGTGACACGCAGTCACATAGACAAAGACAATAATACACAGAGACCTTCACTCGCTGATTGAATGCCGCCATTGGATTGATTAAGTCGGGCTTCCTAGCAAAATTGAGAATAAATCAGTACAACACAGTAGAATGCAGTATATTGTAGAATGGAGATTGGAGAATAGAATAGGAGTATTAGAGTTGAGCGGAGTATAAAACAGTAGAATGGAGTATATTAGAGTCGATTAATAAGGTAGAATAGAGTAGAATGTAGTATAAAGTTGGGAAGAATGGCATGTAAAACAGTAGACAAAAGAAGAATGGAGTATATTAGAGTAAAATGGAGATTAAAACAGTAGAATGGAGTATATTAGAGTCGAACGGAGATTGATAAGGTAGAATAGAGTAGAATGTAGAAAAACAGTATATTACATTTAAGTAGAGATAGATAGAATGGTATAACAGTAGAAAAACATAATGGAGTAGAATATGGAGTAATGGAGTATGATAGAAAAAAGTAGAATATAGTAGAAGGGAGTAAAGGGTAGAATTAAGTAGAATGTAGAAAAAGAGGATATTACCGTTAAATAGAGATAGATATAGTATAATAGTAGAACAACAGAATGGAGTAGAATACGGAGTAATGGAGTATAATAGGAAAAGTAGAATATAAATAAATAAATATAGTAGAATGGAGTATATTAGAATAGACCAATAGAGTATATTACAATAGAACGGCGTATAAGGTAGAAAAGAGTAGAACGTAGAAAAACAGTATATTGGAGTTGAATAGAGTAGAATCGAATATATATATATATGGGTAGAACAGTAGAATAGAGTAGAATTTAGTATAATGGAGTATAATAAAAAATAATAGAAGCAGATCAATGTAAAATCAAAGAATAGAGCAGAAATGTGTAAATTAGTGTATAATAGAGTAGAGTAGAATACAGTAAATAATCAGAACACACACACACACCCAAGAACTAAGGAACATGGACAACATTAACAGGAAAAAAAACGATAAAACATCGTTTTACACAACAAAGATTTCATCAAAACTTTGCATACTGGGTGACTTCAGTTTCCTGTAATTCCATCACACACACACACACACTATGTTAATGATAATATCAGACACGGTCAGCTGCAACCGTCTGGAGGGAAAAAGTTGGTCAGAAAAAGATGAAAAAGAGCAAAAAGGAAATGAAAACAGGAAATAAACAGAGGGAGAGTCTCGCAGTTGAGGTCTGTCATTAAATCTAGGTGGAGAACTGAGGCATGATGCCAGCAGAGACCACAGGAACACACACAGCACACACTCACTCGTTCCTGCATTCACAAGTCACCAAGTAATCAATGCTCCACACTAAGGGGAGGTTGGTAAAAGTGAGTGAGCCATCTAAAAATAAACATATTTGAACAGCATTTCTCAGCAGTCCTCTCCAGATTGCAAGATAGGCAATATAGTGTTGGCTAGTACACATCACTCGTGCACTCTAGATGGAAACAAACTTTCCAAGAATTCAGACAACAGTATAAAACGGATGACAACACAACTGATGATGATTTCTTAAAGGGATACTCCAGTTTTTTTGGAAATAGGCTTATTTTACCACTCCCCCAGAGTTAAACAGTTGGGTGTTACCATTTCCGAATGTATTCAGCCGCTTTTCTGATATTTAGAAGAATATCAGTAACCAGACAGCTTCTGGTCTCATTGACTTCCATAGTATATGTTTTTCCTACTATGGAAGTCAATGGGACCAGAAACTGTCTGGTTACTGATATTCTTCTAAATATCAGGAAATCGGCTGAAGGGATTCAAAAACGATAAAACTCAACTGTTTAACTCTGGGGGAGGGGTAAAATAAGCCTATTTCCAAAAAAAGTGGAGTATCCCTTCAAGGAAAACGGCCACCGGTTAACAGAAGCCAACTGTGCAATGAACGCTGATTCTGGTAATCATAGAAACCTCAGTCTTTAAATACTGTACAGCCATAAACAACGCATTAAAAATGAACCATTTTGCACTGAACTCTCTCTCTCTCTCTCTCTCTCTCTCTAAGGGTTACAATAATACATTTAGTATTACGAAAGTCCTATTTGTTTTTGTAAATAATTTTGCATGAAATATCCTTGTTTCTTTAACGATGCAAGTTGGTTGTTGTTCACTCTTCTGGCACTATCGTGGTAAATGTTTCATGGCATGTATAATGCATGAGTTCAGGGTCAGGTTAGACTCTCTCGTAGATTTGATGCATTAAAAGCATGAGGGGTTTTATAGAAAAACCTGAATCCCAATCTAATCCTCTTATTCACCATAAAACTCTTCTATAGGACTCCCACACAGCCTAACTGTCATTCAAATATCCTCGCAAAGCACATCGGCTCAGAACGCTGTTGTCAAGCGCATCGCCAAGGCAACACTGAATAATTAAGGGGCGTTATCCTGGGCAACCTGAGCCGGGCCCTAACTGGGTTATTTACGGAGACCGAAGAGAGTTTGTGTGTGTTATTAAGTGAATGCGTGTGTATGTGGAATCTGTGCACTTTCTGAATGAATCTGCTGTTGACACCACGAAAGCAGACATTTAATAATCTCTGTTGTAAAAACACTTCTGACTCACATGGCATATGTGAAACCGGACACATCGTACTCAGGATGATGTCATAGCATTATAAATATAGCTCATATCAAACATCGATCAGCAAACATAAACAGAAGCTCAATTTGTGTCATTTGTGTTCTGAAGATGAACAAAAGTCTAATGGGGTTGGAAGTTGGAACGGCATGAGTGTGAGCAAATAATGACAGAATTTAAATTTTTTGGTTTAAATAGCTCTTTAAATGAGGTTTTTTGTTTCTACTTTCAGGATCTCTGACAGTCGGCACACAATGCTCTTTATTGGCAATGCATTCTGGGACTGATTGTGTAGGAGACTCACCTGACAGGAAGGCAAACTGTTTCCTGAGGTCTGGGCTGATGTCTGCGGCACACAGAGGACTGCTCTCCTGCTGCATAATCTCATCTGAATGACAAATAAAGAGATAAAAAACGTTGTTACTACACTTTTAAAGTGCCCGATTGTGCTTTTTCAGATATTACCTTTCATGCAGTGTGTAATCGAGTTGTTTGGTATGCAAACTTTTATAGTTATTGTCTACACAAAGAAAGAACCGATTCTGAATCCTTGATCAAACCATTTAGATGGTCAAATTAAACTAATTTTGACTTGGATGAATTCGTTTTTGAATTAAACTCAGATTTATCCAAAAACCATCACACAATATCATAGACAGAGATCTGACTTCACATTCTTAATCCAGATGTGGGTTATAGTGAAGATGGCATGCTCTTGGTCAGAGTTTGAGAAGAGCATATGAATAGTTAGAGGCGAGTTCAGATGGAAGAGGTGTTGAATGAATGGATTGATGGAGATGAGAAGGTGAAAACAGAGAAAAACAAGCACATTAATGGGCATCGGGAAATGATGGATTATTGTAAGCAGCTTTTGAGAGTCTTGAGCCGCTGCGGTGTGTGTGTGTGTGAGCGAGAGTCACTGTGGTGCACCGCATCTCTCTCAGGATCAGACTCTATGACTTTAAGAGTTTAGATTGGATGTGTTCTCATGGGTTACGATCTGATCACACATCAATATGAATAAAGGTCAATTTAGTCTAGTGTGTGAACAGACGAATCTGAAACAAAACAATCCATCCTGACTAACCACTGGCACAGTGCCTATTAGCATGGACACACACACACACACCATTACTGTGTCCAGCAGACAACATCCATCTGTGCAACAGACCATCTGGGTCGACAACATAGAGGTTATAAGAAACAGAAAGGATGGCTTTTGCTGCTTTAAATTAGCAACAAATAAATTATAAATAGTTGAATGTGCTTATGCAGTTGATCAGAGTCCAGAATTAACTTTTTGCCATGCCGGCCATTCTCATACAATTTACATGCAATAAATGTCTTACTGACCAAGAAACTGTAGAGTGAATAAAAGATAAATACATACAGTAAAATAAAATGATAAACTAAGATATGATAAAATTATCTAAAATAAAAACAAAAACTGAAATGAAATTAAATAGAATAACTTTGATAAAACAGTCCTGAAATATATCATGGTTTACCAAAAATTATTAAGTAGGACAACTGATGTGGGGACTGGAGTCACAGACAATGACAGCCATTGCAGAAATTAATTAAAATGTAATATAGGGGAAACAGATTCAATACATTCTATTAAAATTTCACACATTTTACTGTAATTGTGATCAAATAAATTTGGGGAACAGAAAAAAAAAATCTTACTGACCCCAAACATTTGGTAAATAAATAATAAGCCTAAGATTTTGCTTTTATTGCTGGTATTATCAGAATTATGCATTTTATACTATTCTTTTGAGAATTACAGATTTTGAGGAACAAAACACTAAACATTTACGGGGTTAAGCAAGACTGAAAATAAAACTGAAAAAATGAAATAAAAACTATATATATATATATATATATTAAAGATTAAAATTAATTTCTAAAGATATTTAATTATTTTTTATCATAATTATTTTTATACTTTTTTATATTTTATTATTATGTATTGAATGTATACTAAATGTTTTATATGTGAGGCACCATGTGAGCTCAAACTAATTGCCCCACGGGGATTAATAAAGCACTAAACTAAACTAAACATCATTAAAATATCTTAAAAAAATTCCTGTGAAAACAAAATGATTCACCTTTTCAAGCTATATTTAATTACACTAAACAACAGCCACAGTTTTATTGACTTCCTCAATCCCATTTTTCCTCAAATTGACCCTGACTGTGATTCGCTCAAACAAGTTTACGATCACTCATCACTTTTACCTTGATTTATACTACGTTACTCTTGATTATTCTGTGAGAGATCTTTTTTTTTTTTACATAAAAAACCCTTGTGAAGCATCTGATGAAGTGGCTTGTTAACATAATCTCGTAACACAGGAACTTGTTTGGAAGCTGTGGAGAACATAAGAAGCCATCAGGAGAAGATAAAGACGCCTGAAGGACGGTGATGTCAGGCACATTACAACAATATAGAAAAACATTCTAGCTACTCATCCTGTTATTAAGATTCTGTAAAGTTCAATGACATTGTGCCTGTTCTTTAAATGAAGGTTCAGCCTTCCTCAAAGTCGTCATTTGTTGCACCATACAAGCACAGTCCCTTGAACTTCAAAGTTCAGCCCCCTCAGTGTCAATAACAACATGCTCTACTCAAACTGAACTATCTCCCCTCTCCTTTCCCACAGCTCCAATCACTCCAGCAATGGGAAGACGCTCGAGGATAAAGAGAGCGCTGTCAATCCTTAATGGGATCAACCCTGGTAACACAGACGCGGCTCACGCCTGAGAATAGTAACTGCAGATGCTGAAAGTGTGGATTGTTGCACAGATTGCAGACCACATTCAGATTAAGTTGTTACAGGGATTGCTGGTCTCAGATCAGCCGATGACGCGTGACTTTAGAGACAGCTGCCACAGTCCAGGCTCAAACTGAGCTAGAGAGGTTATGGGAAGATTCAGAGATCCACTCGTTGATCACACCTTGACCTGATTGGTGTTTGTGAGGTCAGAAACATCAACGATTTCAAACCGGTTCAATGCAGTTTTCAAGGAGAAAATACTTTCAAATAAAATAAGGGAACTTTAAGCGTAGCATTCAATAATGTCAACAACTGAAGTGCCTGGACTTTGGCGTCAGTGTTTTCCATGTTCGTGGAGATAGTTCATGGAGTATGTATGTAAACTGTGTTTACAAGGCTTTTTAAAAATGGCGGGTGCCAGTGTTTCATATGGTAGATGTTCGGCCAATCATCATACAGTACAACTGAGTCACTGGTAGTTCCTATAGGAATATGTCACGGAAAAATTGAAGACCAGAAGTACATCTTTTAGTAGGGATACGGCTCTTCCGGTTAGCTTTTTACAATGGTGGAGTCCGATAGATACCGCTTGACAAAACTCTCCACAACCTATGTGGTCCCAATGTGGTTCGGATAATAAATGAAAGTGTGAAAGCTGAGGTATGGCTGTCTACGTCCTGATCCAGAGCAACCCATCACACTACAACAACAGCCGTTGGTAGCTCCATACATTCGCCAGTAAGCTAAACGTTTCTATGGTAACAGCGAGTCGGACCAATAGAGATGCTAAGTCCCTCCCCTTCCGGTCGACCACCATGGGACCTTATTTCTGAAAAATATTGTATGGTAGTCAATGGCGAGAGACAACAAATATTTTGATCTGGTTTGAATTGTGCCCGGAATACACATATGATGTTTGTCAATTTAAAAGATACATTTTAAAGTCAAGAAAGTTGCAGTTTGATGTAAAACCCGTTGAGGTATAAGACTGTGAAAATACGTAATTACAAAGACTACAAACCCCAAAGGCGCACATTTTCTCTCAATGAATGAAGCTAACTTTACTGAGGCTAATGTCTGTCATTGTTTCTATAGTCTTACGGTATAATCGTAACATTCGGCCGTCATGCCTGAGTGTTGTACCAGACTGCACACACACGAGCAGCGGATCTCGCTCGTTGTTTCGCTTCTCGGGAGATGTAGTTCATTGAGCGATTTTCACATAAAACTAAATGTTACTCTTCTGTTTTATGACAAACTGCGACGTTTTTTGACTTTCGGAATTATCTTTTAAATTGACAAACATCATATGTGTAATTCAGGGCACAGTTCAGACGGAATAAAAAGATAAGTTGTCTCTCGCCATTGACAATACATATTTTTTTCCGAAATAAGGTCCGGAAGCGGACGGGCGGGACTTAGGCTCTCCATCAGCAGACGTTGCCGCTATACTTAGGATTGTGGGTATTGTAGTTTTTTTTTTCATAAGATCGCAGATAAAACATGTTTTTCTTAAAACAAGGTTGATTTCATACACACTTATATCTTCAACAGGAGCAAAAACCATTGTTTCACCACCTCACAGCTCTTGGTCAGTCTACATCGGATGGTTTAGACATTAGGGCTGATAATCTAAATCCTTATCGAGAAATACTGTTGACCGGAAGTTCTGTATCCCTACTCCGCTTTCCGGAAGCAGGAAGTGTGACATAGGCCTATTGTGCTGAGTTGGATCCTCCTCTGAAGGAGGAGCTTATTTAGGCCCTCTCCCAAAAGCTGTTACTATAACCAAAATCGTTTCCTGCGGTGTGAACATCAAAAAGCGAGAACATCCATTAGTTAGAGCAACTAGGAAAAAAAATATTGCAAATGTCAGAGCAATTTGCGTCAGTCCATCCATACTCAAAGTTCATCTCATGGATTCATCACTTTTTGCTTCAGGCTATAAGGGTTCATTCTACAGGTTGTGCAACATCACAAAGACCAAATGTGATGGGAGAGAACATATAAAAATAGACCTGCTTAAAAATAACAGGTCAAAGGATTTTATGGCCAAGTACTCCATGACAAGTTCCTCTGTGTTGCAAATTGGATTGTATTCCAAACACTATTATGCATTTAAGCAATTAGGTATAAGAGGCTGTTACATTGTGAATGTAGTCACGGCTACGGAGCACATGACATAGACACAGAGGAATGCCAGCAACTCCTACATCTGCGAAGATATTCACATTGCAGCACAAACTCAAATGCCTTTTTCTTTAAACAGCACAAAATATATTAAAGGTGCATTACGCAACATTTCATGTTAAAAATAGCCGTTTTTCTACCCCTTACATGCTTAAACGATTGCGTGATGGGCTGAATGAGCCCTTCTCTGATCACTGTGATTGCCTCTATAATCCTGTACAATAAAATAAATAAGAGACTGGGCGTGACATCATGTGTGTTCACGCTCACCTGGCTATGTCTGGCAGGTTTGTGTATTCGCCGTCATTCTCCGTATCAGCGAAGACAACTCGAGCGTCAAAACTTTAGTCAACTTTCGACAAAAGTAGAAGATGGATTCAAAGAGACCGGCTTGTAGTTCATTCCAAACCCCAACGCAAACTCCATGTAAGACAAAGAAAATAAAACTTTTTTAAAAAACGGATAAATAAATTAAAATAAATTTTAATAAAACGATTCAGACCTGTTTGCCCAATAGTGGCAAGACACATGTATATAAAGGACATCTCAAACCACTAGAGCCCGACTGATAAAGGATTTTGAAGGCCGATACAAATATTTTTTGGTTTTAAAATTTGATATTCCGATATATCGGCCGATATTTTTTTTTTCCAGAAACGCGCAACAAAACATTAAAAGATTAACAGATAGTTATTTATGAGTTTTAACTAAAATGACATGATAAAGCATTTTAAAAGAAACTTGTTTCTTTTTTTGTCAAAACAGAACAGAGTAACATCAAACTATATTAAAGTTCTGATAAATAAAATAATAATTAGTCCCTACATTGCCTTATAAGCTACCTTATAATTACAATGTCAGGTTAGCTAGTCTATGATGAGCCATAATTTACCAATAGATAACGTCATACTGCAAATTGTAAAACATACATTTTCAATTTAGCAGGCCAAGGAGAGATGATTGAAGCGTGTTTCGTTTGTTTTTATTTTATTTTTGAAATATTAATTTATCGGCCATTATAACTGCCGATACTGATAGTTTGGAAAATGTCCAATATCGGCCAGGCCGATATATCGGTCTGGCTCTACAAACCACACCAATGAATAATGAAGCTATTTCAGACCAACCCCCTTTAAACTTGCGTCGGGCGCAAGAGTAATTTATCCCGTCGGTAAAATAGCAACAGCGCTCAAGACCCGCCCACAAAGTTATTGCACTTGATACCCGAGTTTCAGATCATTAAAATAGTGCCCTATTTGACAAAAATAACTTCTAATAAAGAAGCCAGTTTGTGCAATTTTATCCTCAATCCATTAACCGGATGTGGTCTTTCATTTACATTTACCCTCCTGTTAAACAATAGCCGTTGAGATAGAGGGGGGCACGTTCAGTCTTGCTGTCGCCTCAGATGGGCTCATGAGAAAGAAGCTTGAGCAAAGTCCAACGTTTCATTCAGCATCTCATCTCTTGGTGTTTAATCAACAAAGACACGGCACAGAGCCTCCGCTCAATACAAAACATCCTCTCACATATCCGCAAAAACCGAACCAGCAAAAAAAGGCTATAGAAACGGCCCAGGGCCCTGCGCGGACGCCAAGAACGCCAACCGCACATTGACAAAGCGATTCAACGCCGGAGCACAGGGTGATGCGATTCACAAGAACCGGGGGAAGGGCAGACGCTCTCATTTTAATGCCATTCAACGGATAGACGAGTATTCTTTACAAGGCCTTACATATTTAATGCCACTCGGATGGGTTGAGCCGTGACCGCTACCTCAATGTGATTGAAGATCTGTAACCTAAAAGATCCCAGTTATGAAAGACCCATATTCATCTCAGGAAACTGATAGATGTCTTTTGTTAAATGAGTGTGTTAGCTCACAAAAGTAGAACCACAGAAAACATTGTTCAATTGTTATCCATTACAATTAAAGTACTTCGTTACTTAAAGTGCCGCTGTTGTAAATTGTGTCCCTCAAAACTCATCTTTGATTACCAAAATTACATAACATGTTTTCCCGTGAATCGTTTGGATATGGCTTAAAATAGCTTGAATGTAACTCTTTATTTTTAAGTCTTTATCTTCGGTCATAGTGTGAATGTAATGACATAAAAGCTAAACTATGACTTTTATGGGTAAAAAGTGTATTTATTTATACAGGCATCACAATTGAAGGAACAATTCATGGAGCCAAGTGTTGCATTTTGACAATTTGCAAAATGTGCACAATCAATAAAATAAAAAACAAGACTAGCATTGATTAACTCTTGTATTTTTCAGCAAATAAATATAAAAAGGAATGTTAGATTTAAAAAATAAAGCAAAAAATTAATAATACAATTTAATAATTTGAGATGATGGTGATATGGAGCTTTGATTTGATTATAAAAAAAAAAAATTGTAATGTTACATGCGACACTGGTCTTATTATCTGTCGAACATCCTGATGCTCTCATAATTATTATTAAAGGAGTAGTTCACTTTAAAAAAAAACTTTTGCTGATAATTTACTCACCCCCATGTCATCCAAGATGTCCATGTCTTTTTTTCTTCAGTCGAAAAGAAATTAAGGTTTTTGATGAAAACATTCCAGGATTTTCTCCATATAATTTCAGTGCAGCTTCAAAGGTCTTTAAACGACACCAGACGATGAATAAGGGTCTTATCTAGCGACTCTCCTGTTCGAACTCGTTCATCAAAATGAACAAATCTTTTTACGAGTCATGACTCGAAGGGTCCTTGATAAAACCCTTATTCATCGTCTGGAATCGTTTAAAGCCCTTTGAACAGTTTGCACTGAAACTCTCGTTTGAACCTTGAACCGTTTGGTTCACACTGAAGTCCATTATATGGAGAAAATCCTGGAATGTTTTCAAAAACCTCAATTTCTTTTTGACTGAAGAAAAAAGACAAATTATAAAGTTTTTTAAAAGTGAACTACTCCTTTAAGTCCTCCAAACGATTCACTATCGCGTAAAACTCAGCAATAAATGTGCAATCGTGAGCCTCAAGATCTCACCTCTCTTGGAACTGGGTTTCCTGGTGCAGGAGAACAAGGACAGCATGTTTCCCGTGACTCTGAGGTTGTGTTCACTTCACTCTCTGCATTATTTACAGGCGAGTGTTGGGTACAGTGGCTTAAAAACCTAAGTATTACACTAAGAGCTCAGATGGAAAAACAAGACACATACTGACACACACACACACACACACTTAATGTTAACATGCAAGGCAAACATCCTCTTTGTTCTTCGTGTCTGTGCAAGCAGCCCAGGTTAAACACATATTGCAGTTCTTGTTAAAGACCTCTTTGACAGTGTCTTGTCCGAGCCTGTCTGAACTATAAAGAAACCAGGCCACGGTAAAACACACGGAGGTGCAATACAGAAACCATTACTGCTGCACTAGACAGTGAAGGACAGGTAAAGACACAAACACACACACACACAGTCACACCCACATCTCATTGTGATATCCACAATAACTACATGTTTTATGTGCTCCAAACAAAGCAAAGCTCAATGAACATCACAGTGGCTAATCCAACAGTTAACATACTGAATCTTATTATATCATATCACTTAAAGGAGTAGTTCATCAATGGTCTATATCATCTTTGGGTAAGTCTTCTCGTTAGCCATAATTCATAAACTGATGTTTCGATTTGCGCATTCTCTTATTGCCGACTGTACTATCGAGTTTACTTTTTGGTCTATAAAATCTCTAAAAGTCTCTTCATCACTCAAATTGTCGCATCTTCTCTCAGCATTTGACATTTTTTCCTTTCGAACGCTCAATTTACTTTTTATATACAATGTGCAGTGTTTCCGTGACTGTACAAAGCACACAAATGTGTCTGCAATTGGTTGACTGTTGCTAAGTGTCTAGCTTTAGCTTCTTAACCCCGGGTTAAAAGCGGTGTCTAGAACGAAGATAACCCGGGGTTAAAGGAGTAGTTCACTTTAAAAAAAAACTTTAGATGATCGCTCATTTAAAAAAAAAAAATAACAAAGTTTACGTTTTATAAGCTGAAATGGTCGCCTTGCTCTGTTCTGTGATGCACGTTCGTGACTCTCCTGTTCGAACTCGTATATCAAAATGAACAAATCTTTTTTCGTGTCATTTGGTTCATTCAACGAACAAAATGAACAAGTTGACTCGGGAAAAGATTCGTTCATTTAGATGAACGAGTTCGAACAGGAGAGTCACGAACGCGCATCACAGAACAGAGCAGGGCGACCTTTTGAGCTTATAAAACTTAAACTTTTTTTTAATGAGCGATCGTTTCGCTTGATAAGACCCTTATTCATCGTCTGAAATCGTTTAAAGCCCTTTGAACAGTTTGCACTGAAACTGTCTTTTGGACCTTGAACTGTTTGGTTCCCATTAAAGTCCATTATATGGAGAAAAAAACTTAATTTCTTTTCTACTGAAGAAAGAAAGACATGGACATCTTGGATGACATGGGGGTAAGTAAATTATCAGCAAACGTTTTTTTTTAAAGTGAACTACTCCTTTAAGCACAGTGTCAAAAGCACTAATGTGGTCCAACGTTGTTTAAAGCCCCACAGAATAAAGTCAGTCATACAGGGTTACAATGAAAAAAGGTGATTTTTTTATTTTCGGATGAACTATCGCTTTGATATAATTAATTCAGAATCTGGGATCAAACATCAATTTGTATTTGCACAGTTCAGATCCTAAACCACATATATAGTGCTTTATACAATACAAATTGTTTCAAAGCAGCTTTACAGAGATAATTTTGTCGCCAAATCAATCAATTACACTATGAAATTACTTCAATTTCAGCTGCTCTACAGAAGACAATTGTCGTTATTCAGCTCAATGTTGATTTAATTAGTTCAATAACAGTGTTACAATGTTTCAGTTTTTTCAATTATGAGACAAATTCAATTTACAATTCAGCTATAAAGCAGCTGCACAGAGGACAACAGTCTCATTACGCACATTGCATCTCTGATCTTCACCACGCGAAACTACAAACCTGCTCATTATTTATTTCACAACATACACAAACAACTTAGCGAAGGATGTCCCACATAAGCCATTAACATTGCACATGACTGAGTGTCATAAGGGCTCTGAAACCATGTGTGTGTGTTTGTAATGATGTACAGTATGTAGACATGTGGTCTGACTCCAGCTGCATGGACAAATGTGAACAATGCCGTATCAATTATACAAATCACACCAACTGCTAACAAAAAGGGCAGCTGTCAGATGTGTATGTGTTCAAGACAGCAGACAGAAGAATTCATGCACTAACATTTGCCATTATTGCTGCACTATATAGAGTCTCCATCTGCTAGGCTGGAAGGATAAGAATCAGACGACACACACACACACACAGCCCCCCTACACCAATAACAAATGGGTCAAATTTTCTACATTCCAATGCCCATCCCTTTAACAATGTAATTGAATGTATATCAGATCATTGTGGTCCAAACTGGACAAAAATAAAATACGGTCACAGAGTCTGTCTGTAAAAGAGTCCTTAAAAACTCTCAGCAGTAAATAAATGCAGAATGTGACTGATTACGGGGTATGATATTACAATCTTCTATTTTCTCTTACAGTGATGATATTGGAGAGAGTAAAAAGTTTCTGGACTTGGACCCAACAAAACCACTGTAGTTGGCCACACATAACAACGTATTTAGACAGATGGCTACCTAGTCATCATAGTGAGAAAAATTGTCATGACAAACCCTGTGCAGTCATAAAATATAATCATCTGTAAGCGTAAAAATGAGAATTCAGAAATGTTTGCAAGCATCACTATTATGGTTGCTTGTACTATTAAGTCTACGGTAAGACACTACCATTTAAAAGTGATTTAATATCTATCAAAGGTGACAGTAAAGATTTTTCAACTTTGTAAAAAAATCTTGAACAACAAAAAAACCCCAAATGTATTACAGATAGTTTCCCTAAAAATATGAACATTGATTATAATAAGAAGCAATTCTTGAGTTATAAATAAATCAGCATGAAGGATCATGTGACATGAAAATTTAGCTTTGCCATCACAGGACTAAATTAGATTTTAAAATATCTTAAAATAGAAAACATTTATTTTAATCTGCAACTATATTTCACAATATTAACGTTTTATTGTATTTTAAGCAGTCTTGGTGAAAGACTTCATATTAAAAATATTTTTCAATGGTAGCTCATTAAACTTTGGTGTGCAACCCATCCCATCCATTTGAGTTATGGATTACTCAAATTGTTGGACTTGTTAAACACTTTTTTTTTTACTCTCTATACTTACGGAAGAGGATTAGGGTCAAGCAATAACAACAAATAAAACCATCTCGAGATTAAAGTCATTATAATGTAACAATGTTACAAAGTGTATAATGTTACAAAGTGAGAGACAGTGGAGACAGTTTCTCGAAACTCGACTTTATTCTCGAAATTTAAAGAGGTTTCTTTCCCGAAACACGACAACTTTATGCTCGAAATTTAATGAGTTTATTCTAAAGATAGTATTTAAACTTTTTTCTCGAAATTTAATGAGATTTTTTTTGCAAGATTGTATTTCAACATTTTTCTCGAAACAAGACTTTTTTCTCGAAATTTAACAAGTTTACTCTCAAGACTGTATTGTGATTTTTTTCTTGAAATTTAACGAGTTTAATCTCGCATTATAATGACTTTAATCTCGATATTTAATGAGTTTATTCTCAAGGTTGTATTTAGACTTTTTTCTCGAAATTTAATGAGTTTATTTTCAAGATTGTATTTCGACTTTTGTCTCGAAACACGACTTTTTTCTTGAAATTTAACGAGTTTACTCTCAAGATTGTATTTAGATTTTTTTCTTGAAATTTAACGAGTTTAATCTCGAATTATAATGACTTTAATCTTGATATTTAATGAGTTTATTCTCAAGATTGTATTTAGACTTTTTCTCGAAATTTAACAAGTTTTTTCCCGAAACACAATGACTTTATTCTCAATATTTAATGAGTTTATTTTCAAGATTGTATTTCGACTTTTTTCTCAAAATTTAACTTAGCAACTGCTCAAGAATGCCCTGGCATTTATCCACACCACCCAAGCATCGTGACGATGAGTTTTGCGTAGGCAAACACAATTCAAATTTCATCCAGAAAATGTAAAACTCTAGCTAAAATCATGCAAGCACATATCATACGTATAGTGGATCAAATACACACTCTCTAGAAAGAACAGAAACGACTCAAATATAATAGAGACAGTCACACCCCAAAGGGATACTCCACTTTTTTTTTTTTAAATTGCCTATTTTCTGATATTTAGAAGAATCTTAGTAACCAGACAGTTTCTGGTCCCATTGACTTCCATAGTTGTAAAAAATTATATACTATGGAAAAAGTGGAGTATCCCTTTAAATGGCCGGACGCCACCCTATAAATGGTAAAAAACACACCCTGAACCACTCAGGTATCTGTGTTCTTGTTTGACATTTCCCTCAATAAAGCTGCTCTCATTTTCTTCAGCAACTTACATGTCTTATATAGCCTAAGGTCATAGTTATATTGAAAGCATGCCAGTCTAGATTCAATAGCAAATATTTTCCATCACTTGTCTCATACACAGTGAAATTTTGTTCTTGATGAGCATTCACAGCTAAGACAGGCTTGAAGCAAAGCTTTGAATGTAAAACAACTTCTGGTGCCAGTCCAAGTGGGTTCTGAAAGTTGGCAAAAACCCAGACCAATGCCAAAAGTCACCCATGTGTCCAGAGCCAATGAACACGGGTGAAACTGTTACAAACCGTTGACCAACAAACAACATGCTTCTCACGATCTGAGAGCAAATAAAGGAGGGAGGGGGGAGTTTACGTTCAAATTCAGGGTCGCAACTTGCCAGTCAATGAATTGTGGGAAAGTTAAAATAACCTTCAGATCAAGGTACTGTATACAAAGAGAACAAGAACAGTGTGATAAATATAAATCTACTGTTATTTGTAAAAATTTGAACGGTTCACAAATAAAAGCAGCATTAGTGAGAATAAAAAAAATTAAATAATAAAATAAAAAATAAAAAATTAATAAAAAATAAAAAATAATAAAAAATAAAAATAATAAAAAATTTTCATAAACTCTGATATACTGTAAATACTACATGATCAACAAGATGACAAATGTTTTTACATTGCTTTAATGCATCAAAATAATTTAAGCAACTTTCCACTTTTTTGATTCAACTCATTTTTTTTAAAGTCAGTTTTAATGTAATTTAAGGTTGAAATGATTTAAACATCCAAGTTGAAGTACTTAATTTAAGGCGGAAACGTATTCTTTTAGTGTATAAGAGAAATAAATAATAAAAAATAATTCAACACAAACATAAACACTAAAACAAAAACACACGTCTGACCAGCTTCAATAGATTTACCCCATCTATATAGATAAAAAGACCAGTTCAGTCGCCTACCTGTCATTACTTTCAGTTGCAGCCATAGTCTGGTAATGTCCTGACAGAGCAGGGACACTCGGTTGAGTTCCATCCCGCTCAGAGTGCACCTTTCCCGGTCACCCTCCTGCCTCAGGTGCCTCTATCTCTGGGGCTTCATCCTCACGCAAGCAGCCGCGCATTACTCAGGCTAAACTGTCCGTCAACGCACTTCACATATCCTCATCTACCAACAGACACGGACAGGCAGACACACGAACTCCACCAGCATCAGGTTACACCCCTCACACACACACACACACACACACACACACACACACACACACACACGCACACACACACACACACACACACACACACACACACACACACACACACACACACAATGTGCAGGTGGAAGCAACAGACGGTGGAGTTAAAGGGAGAAAAAGCCTCAGGGCAACTGCTTAAACCAGAACGCAATTCTGTAGCGACCTGTGTGTGTGTGAGTGTGAGTGTGTGTGTGAGTGTTTGGTTGGGGGGGGGGGGGGGGGGGGATAAGCTCTTACACACACACACACACACACACACACGCTCTCTAATCGTCCTGCCGCTAACAGGTTTTAGGGAGAGAGAGCGATGGGGAGAGCAGTTTTCTCTGTTTGTTACGCTGCCAGGGACCTGTGGATTAATAATAGACAGCCAATCAAAATACTGGGGCTGGACGGAGGGGCGGATCAAACAAATCACAGCCGTCTACATCATCTATGATGATACTCTAGTAAAGTGAATGAGAGAGAACGTTACTATACAATATGTTCATATTGCCATTACAGTAATTGACAAATTCAGTCAGCTTTACTCTATCCCTTTTAATCTTGTATTCTTTTTTTATTGGTTTTATGTTGTAATATAAATATTTTATTTGTTGTATTTTGTTTGTTTACTTAATTTGCACTATTGTTATTTTACTCCATTTGGCATCCACAAAGAAAGAAGGAAATTATTATAATAATAAAATTGAAATAGAAAATTACTACATGAAGTAGTTATTAAGTAGTTAAGAAGTTATTAATATTTGTTAACAATAGTTAATACAAATACAACTTTTAAATGATATTAACAGTAGGGTTGTCAAACGATTAATAATCACATCCAAAATAAAAGTTTGTGTAATATATGTGGGTGCACTGTGTATAATTATTTTATAGACATAAATACACACACATGCGTATATTTAAGAAAAAAAAATTATGATTTATATATAAAATATTTATATATAATGTAAATTATATATAAATCTATATACAGTATATACATGAAAATATTTCTTAAATATATATACAAGCATGCGTGTAATATATATAAAATAATTATACACAGTGCACCCACATATATTATGTAAACACAAACTTTCATTTTGGATGCGATTAATTGTTTGACAGCCCTACTTAACAGATAACTGATTTTTAATAATTTATTAGTTAATGTTGACAAATCAATATATTAACCAACCATATATTTTTGATACATTTGCATTTTTATGTTTTTTGTTTTATTTTTTTACTCTGCTCTGTGGTCTCACATATAGAGCTGCAGGAGTCCCACACACACAGTTCAACATCTTTTATATGAGAAACCTTTATAGTGTCAGGGAGATCGGCAAGCAATCCATAAGAGCACAGTGAATGGCCCTGTTAGTATTCACAAATAGCCTGGGAAAGAGACACACACACACACACACACACACACACACACACACACACACACACACACGCACACACACACACGTTTGTGGCTAGAAAGAGTCTGCTGCGAATTAAACAGCTCTATAGTTCTGCAAAGCCATTGATAGAGCTCAAAACCCTTCACACACACACACAGAGAGAGAGAGAGAGAGAGAGAGAGAGAGAGAGAGAGAGAGAGAGAGAGAGAGACATCAAAACAAGCTTTTTATGCTTATAAATTAGCAGAACAACAAAGACTGCCAATGTTAGAAAAGTAAAGCTTCACTAAATATATTCTCCAGTGTGAGTACTCTATTCTTAGAGCATTGTGGTTCCTTAAACAACGACACCATGTCATGCATTTTAATGCGCTACATGCTATTTTCAGACAATATCACAGATAAGTTTACAGAAAGGTGTATCTGGGTCAGCGCCCATGGTATCACTGGTTTCACTGTAACTTTTGTGATATGTAATCTCCACCTCAAGGCTCTCTCATTGCCTGAAGGTCATAGGCCACATACAACAGGAGGACCTTCAAATTGCAGGTCAAGTTCAGGCAGTCTCGCTGGAAATCCCCTGGCTCTCTCCTCTTAGATCTTGTGTCCGTCTATATATATACACACACACTCCATGCTCGTCTGAGACACTCACTCTACAGATTATTTAAGAGAGGCTGGCTTTCACTTTTAGAAAGACAAACACAATGTCCCTTTCTGTGCCTTATCAGTCACACTATGCCAGTGAGCCTCAGTGTAAATAACAGTACATCTACTTTATAGAAACAGCCATGTTCAATAACGGAGTAGAAAATAATTGTAGAGTGAACTGGAAGTGAAAAAGAGTATTGGTTTCATCGTATAGCCCAATTTAGTCTATATTTTATAATATACTGTAGTAGAATAATAAAAGTCTTATTAATTATTATTATTATTTAATAATAAATTATATATTATAAATTGTAAATTTACCATATATTATAACGTTAATTTTGTAAATTTCCAAATACATAGTTCTTAAATTCTCCAAACTTGCAAAAACTAAACTAAAGACTGAAACATTTTTAAAAATGAGGGTCTGATAAACATACTTAACTAAAACATACTTTTAAAAACTTTTTTGATCAGAAAATTAGATTGGCCTTGGCAAATAACTGAAAAAAGTTGAAATGCTGAATCACATAACATCTGGTATATAAACTAAAACAATCAATTAAACTTAAATATATATATATATATATATATATATATATATATATATATATATATATATATATATACTGTATATATAGGGCTGTCATTAATCGCATCCAAAATAAAAGTTTGTGTTTACATTATATATGTGGGTGCATTGTGTATAATTATTTTGTATATATATATATATATATACACACATACAAAAATACAAACACATGCATGTATAAATCTATGTACAGTATATACATGAAAATATTTCTTAAATATATACAAGCATGTGTGTGTATTTATATATATATATATATATATATATATATATATATATATGAAAAGCGTACTACTTTTTTATAAAAAAAAATTAAAAGAAAATGGATCATAACAAAATAACCTAATCTAGCTAAAAGCTATAAGATACACTTCAGTATAGACATTCAGTTGAAAAGCAGGGATTTCCATGTTTTATGTGGAAGTGAGGGTATAAATAACAGAAAACAGAAATGAGTCCTTATTGTTTGTTCTCTGAGAGGATTTTTTTTACTGCTCTTCACACACACCCATCACTTTTTCTTCTGTCGTAGTAGAAAACATTATTAAAACAGTAAATGGCACGAGTTTGGATCTGTTTGATCATGTGTCCCACTAATTCATAATTGAATTGTTCATGACTCACTAAAGTTCTGCACCGTAAATTAATGTGAGAGCGATACAAATAAGTGCTTAGACACATTGTTTAGAAACCGATAATAAACTATCCTTATGATCAGTGTTTCCACAAAGCCTTTTTCTGGTTGGATATTACTACATCAGTAACTGCAATTTCTAAAGTCAAACTTTATGCTTACCTCATTAGTCTTAGAGAGGAGTAATCTGCAACCAGTTGAAATCGACCTACAGAGTCTGATCTCATATCTACAGTATCAGTCTGCTAAACATACAGAGGGATGGCAGTAAAAATAGACTCAAGGGCTATTGATTCAGATAAATGTATAGTCTAGCAGGACAGGATACATGTGGCCGTCCTTTATAATTCTACAGTTATAATTAGAAAAACACAAGTCTGTTTCTGCAACTTTGGTCAGACATCCTGTTTCTGGCAGACTGGTTTCCCCGAGCCATTCAGCAGAAAATTAAACCGATACTTCATATATGATATTGCTAAGATTAGACAGAGTGTGTGTAAATTATGTAGCACTGTATACAACGAATCATGACATCACTGATCAGAACAGGGAGGGAAGCATCTGATGATGGATTAACTGACATATTTGCCCTTGTGAAGACGACCAGCCCCTTTAATAAACATTAATCCTATATTACATTACAGGAGAATGCTCTATGGCGAACATGAAAGGGATTGTCAAGTGCCAAATTCACTTGAAAGGCATTTATAGGCCAATATTTAGCATTTTTAAAATATCGGCCGATCATTTTTCTGATTGGCCGAAGTGTTGGAAGCGGGACTTTTATTTTGACAGACAGCGATAAGAACACCAGCGCCTGATCACAGCATTTCATGTGATCATATATATATATATATATATATATATATATATATATGTATATATATATATATATATATATATATATATATATATATATATATATACATACTTAAGCACATAGAAACATATTTTAGTATCTATTAGGGCTGTCAAACGATTAATCGCATCCAAAATAAAAGTTTGTGTTTACATAATATGTGTGAGTGCACTGTGTATGATTATTTTATATAAATATACACACATGCTTGTACATATTTAAGAAATATTTTCATGATGTATATACTCTATATAGATTTATTTATAATTTATATTATATATAAATATTTTATATATAAACAATATTTTTTCATATACTTTAAAATATTTTTCATATACATATACATGTATGTGTATTTATATATACAAAATAATTATACACAGTGCACCCACATATATTATGTAAACACAAACTTTTATTTTGGATACGAATAATTGCGATTAATCGTTTGAAGGCCCAAGTATCTATATAAAAATAAAATACTATACTGCATCATTCATGACAATCATTTTTGTTTAATTAATTTTAAAAAAGAACAAAAAACAACATTTTATTCAGTGAAAAACAGTAAATTGGCTGTAAATAGTTCAAACTAACTGAAAAACATTAAATCAATGAAAGCAATAATATCCATAACATGTTGGTTAGGCTTTAAACCCATTTGATTACAGTAGTTTTAACAACCCAGTCTTTTAACATACCCAAACACCATATAAATATTATTAATTGTAGGGAAATTTTTACCCATTTCTTTTCCATCTTTTATGTTGAGATCTCTATGTGTTATTATTCTTAAATTAATTTAATTATGCACATTGTTACATGTGAAATAAGATATTTATTATTAAAAGGGATTGTTCATCCAAAGAGAGCGATGGGGATAGATAGAATATTTTGGACCCCATTGACTTTCTTTAGAGACTAAACACTGAGATTCTCCTCATAATATTCTCTTTTCTGTTCCGCAGAAGAAAGCAAGTCAAAAAGGTTTAGAATGATACGAGAGTGAGTAAGTAAATGATGACAATTAAAATGAAAGTTTTCCAGGTTTAGAAAAATCAGGCATATAAACACACGCAGTGTTTACTGAAGTCTTCCTGTTTGGTAAAACAGGTTTTTTAAATTTAAACAGCCATCAGTAAGCATGGATAATTCAGACAGGGAATGGAGGGTGAAGCAGAGGCCTAAACAGACTGTGATTCGGTTACTGATTAAATCTGGACGATAAGGGGGTGTGGTGACATGAATGTCCCCCGAGCATAGCTAACCGCTAATGCTAACGGTCGTGCAGCCTTCCACAGGCCAGAGAACGTGACCACCATCAACACTGATGTGGGTTAATGATGGTAGACTGTCCCACTGGCATGACCGAATGTCCGGAGACAGAAAGAATCAAGGAAAACAAGTGAAAATTTTCGATGAAACCATAATCTCTTTGGTAAACTACTTAGTATGTTATTTAAAGGAAATGCCTGATCTTATGACAGAGCATTTCATTGCATTTCTCTTCATCTTTGGGGTTTTACTTTAATTAAAAGGAAATTCCACTCTCTCCTTGTAGCTTCAGAGCCTGCAGAGGAAGTTCTTGTATCCTTGTTGTTGTTTGTTGTTTTGTCATAAACTAGACATGTTGTCATAGTAATATCCTGTGGAGCCGTGGACGGTGTGTATTCATGTCTCTGTGTGTTCCTGGGACTTAGAACATGGTTGTTTTCTTTGCAGGTGCTTGACAGAAAACTACCTTTTGTTTTTCGGGTTTATTTTAGCTTGTTTCCTGTTCCAGTATAGGCTTGGTGATCAAAAGAGCGAGCACAAAATTAAACTGGTTTGTCAGGGTTCCTCAGACAATTTTGGCAATAAAAAGTATGGTAACACTTTACAACAAGGCACTTGTTAAAGGGGACCTATTATGCCCCTTTTCAAAGTCTTGATTTTGTTTTTGGGGTGTACTAGAATAGTTTGAAGCGTTCTGGAATTTTTTGCATTTAAGGCACAATACATACGATTTTTTCGTCACTAGAGGGCGCAGTTTCCAACAATAACAAAGGCGTAGGTTGATGACGCAGTGATGAGCTGAATGATGGGACTAATAATTTTTACGGATGGGTGCAAACATTCATGTGGTATGAAGCAGTTCGCTATTGCTAAAGAGACTATCACACTAAACGGCATTTAAATGTGTGTTGACAGTTATAATGTTAGACTACGTTTTAGTTCGTTTGCTATACGAAACTAGCAATAAGCTAGATCAACATTGGAATAACATACTGACCGTATTCTAACATTTCATCATGTTGAGCTAACGTTATATAACATTGATTTGTTTTATGTACATTTGCTCACCTGTCTAATAAAGCTGTCAAGTCGTGACTCGTGAAACTCTGTCGAGTCCAAGTTAGTCGCGGACGCTAGCTCTCGGCATCTCAAAAATGCGACGCTGATATTGTTCCTCATTTTAGTTCTCCTTGTTTGTCCCAAAGTCTGCTTGCCATGGTCTATGTTTGAAAGAAACAAGAACTGCGCGCCGCTAAACGTTACGCACTATGAAGTTGACCACGTCTGTCGCCATGGTTACGGCATGGCTATGGCAGTATGAACGGAAACCGAACATAGCGTGGATATTGCGTGATTGACAGGCGTGATTGATATTGCGTGATATTTTTTCCAGGACGGCCACTTATTTAAAATTGGAATTTCTCTGAAATAAATGTTTGGAGACTTTTGGGATATTGTAAGTACTCGAGCCAGACCGATTTATCGGCAGGCCGATATTAGGCATTTTCCAAACCATCGGTATCGGCAGTTATAATGGCCGATAAATGAATATTTCAAAAATAAAATAAAAACGGACGAAACATGCTTCAACCACGTCATGAGTGTTGGAGTTGTATAGTTTGTCCACCAGAGGGCACTCTACATTGTCGCTGTTGGCAACGCTCGTTTATAACGCGCCACACATAGCTTATAAGGCAATGTAGGGACTTATTATTATTTTATTTATCAGAACTTTTACATATTTTGATGTTCCTCTGTTCTGTTGTGACAATAAAAGAAACAAGTTTCTTTTTAAAATGCATCATCATATTATTTTAGTTAAAACTCATAAATAACTACAAATAACTAATGTTAGGGAAATCTGTTAATGTTTTGTTGCGCGTTTCTGGAAAAAAAAATCGTCCGATATATCGGAATATCGGATTTTAAAACCAAGAAATATTGGTATCGGCCTTCAAAATCCTTTATTGGTCGGGCTCACAACTGTACACAACTGCAGGAAATGTATCACACTGTGCAAGTGATTTACTGTACTGTATTGTACCTAACTACCTATGTTAACAAATGGGAGCTTATTGTAAAGTGTTACCCACTATAGTTTGTTGTAATGAAAGATGTGTAAGAGTGTACAATTATTTTTCAAATGCTCTGCACATTTTATTTACTTGTGTGTCAACAGGCTTGTGGTTCCAGGAGTTGTTTGGGATTTGAAACTTGTTTGTCTCATGAATCTGATCTTTGTTGCATGGTCAGTGAACTGAGGATTTGATTGGTTGCTGTTTGATCTTTAGATACTGCTGTGACCAAACCCATGCAAATAGCCACCACAGACTGCATGAGACTGATCACATGACCAGCCATGTGTGTGTGTGTGTGTGTATGACATTTGCCAGCGACATCATCTGATAGGAAGTTTTGATGTGTCGGATGATCATTGTGTTGAGCTGACATGCACTCTCATTCTCAAGTGATTTGAAAATTCCCGCTTTCTGGTAAATTTGCAGTCATATGCACACAGCAGCATTTGATTTCCTTAAGTCTGCTGATTTACTGTAATCAAGTATTGTTCACTAAAGCGTTAATGGATTTATTATTTTTTTAAGCCTTGAACTGCTTTAGATTCAGGTTGAATCTGGTCGTGGATCAGTGAGGGGGGATATATATTTCTACAGCAATACAAGAATTACAGGAAAACATCCATTATGAAAGACTATTTCCCCCTAAGATATGAAGAATCATGTGCTTTCCTAAAAGTATCTCTCAGTAAAAAATGCATCCCTGCCTTGTGACTCAAATGAACAGTTTGTTTAAAAGAAGTTCTTGAACATGCACCTGAAATGCCACAATAAAGATTAATAAACTACGAGTCAGGAATCAGGTTACATGTAGATGTAGTAATAATAATATATTAATTTTAAAACGATAATACCAATAGTAATAATAAATAACAATAAAGATAAATAGTAAGGTTAAACAGAAAAAGGAAATATATATATATATATATATATATTATATTAATCAGCATTACAATAAAATAATAACGTTATTTATTTATTTTGTAAACTTAATTCCATTCAATTGTAATAGTTATATTTTAAGTAGTGCTGTCAAATGATTAATTGCAATTAATCACATCCAAAATAAAAGTTTGTGTTTACATAATATATGTGGGTGCACTGCATATAATTTTATATATATATATATATATATATATATATATATATATATATATATAAACACACACACATGCTTGTATATATTCAAGAAATATTTTCATGTATATACTGTATGTAGGTTTATATATAATTTATATTATATATAAATATAAATATTTTATATATAAATTATTTTTTTTTTCTTAAATATACAAGCATGTGTGTGTGTTTATATCTATAAAATAATCATACGCAGTGCACCCACATATATTATATTTACACAAACTTTTATTTTGGAGGCAATTAATCAATCGTTTGACTTCTTGTTCTGAATCAAACTGATAATAGGCATACAAATAAGAGGTTAATGTTCAACACTTTACACTTTTGGTGGAAAACCCCAGCGCAAATGCAGAAATAATTAGCAGCTGATCGTTGCAAAATTTGGGTTCATCAACCACAAGCAACTCTGCATGACACACATAATGCAACAAAACAATAACAAGAGGAAAAATCTTTTAATGATTTCCTCTGAAATGACTGAATAAAATTCATGCCTCAAATTACATTCATGCAAACAGTGAATTTCTGTTTCTGAAAATCATTAAAACTAAGCGCGCACACACACACACACACACACACACACACACACACACACACACACACAAGAATGAATTCTGCAAGAGTACCAACCATACGGAGGAAATGGAGGCCAGTGGCTCTAATACATACTGACAGTAAAGCCAAAGGGGGAGACGGTCATAAAGTCAATGAAAAATTATGACGAGAGGAGATAATGGGGGAAGTGGTCGGTAGATTTCTGCAGAATTTGCTTCAATGCTCATATTTGAGTAAGCTTTTTAACTCAGTGCTGGTGTCTGAACACAGTAAAGCCCACGCAATAGAGATTTGCTTGAGTGTACACTACAACATTGGCTGTTTCGATAAAACAAGTAATGCTGAGTATATATGAACTCGGACTCTGAGCACACACATATGAGGAAAAAGCTCAAACACTGACAGCTAAATCAAATACAGAAGGTCACAAGGAGGCTAAAATGCATAGATTATATAATTGACTATCATGTATAGTGGATTAGTCCTGATCTGTATCACAGATCCATGTCTAAAAATGGTACAAACACAATTCACTCAGGCATTTATGGTCTTGTATATAGCTGCAGCTCTCTACAAAGTGTGTTTATTGGCAGTTTGTCACTGTGCTCCCATGAGAGATGAGTCCATAGCTTCAGTCTCTGGTGATCAGCAGTACAAATGAATGCACTTGCACACCCAAACCTGAATGGCTTAAACAGCAGAAACCTTCAGCCACATTCTGGATGCTCAGAGCCAAAATGGCCGACTCTGTTTCACCAGAGGCTTCATAAACCAGCTGAGCTGATCCAAAATAAACAATGTAGACCAAACCTAGAGAAGTTTAAGATCAACCCTCCCTTCTTAACTGTGTCCTCATAACACTATAAGCAAACCTCACCAACCCCATAGGCAAATAAAGACATGCTCTTGACGTGTATGCTCTTACCGCTTCAGTGGATCATGTGTGTTAGAGGACAGCTCAGTCTTTCCTTGTTTGATGTTAGTGGTGTTATCCCAAAGAAAAGGTTATCCAAAGAGACAGACAGTCGGAGAGAAGCCGATGCTGGAAGAACCACACCCACAGAGGAACATGCCAGCAGGTGCATCTAATCACAATATCCTGTCTACAAATGTTTGGAATCGGATGACAAGTGGAATGTCAGATGTTTCAATGGATAAAGACAGCTTTTCTTATAAATTCTGGTTGACCTAGTAAGTTTTAAGGGAACAGTTGACCAGGGGCCGTCAAGCTCCAAAGAAGGTCATAAATCGACTATTAAAAACTTAAAATAGGGTGCTAACATTATTGCCATCAAAAATACATTGATTGTCACCTGTGGTAATCATGTGACGTTTCATTTTAAAATTCTGGAAGCAAATGAGGGTCAAATGGGGGCAGTGAATATCAGAGGACTTGCAATTTTTATTTTTTTGTCCTTTTTTGAGCTGACGGACCAGGGTTACCATGTTATTGTTTACTAAAACTAAATCTAAAACTCTTAATTTCTTGTCAAGCGAAAAGCTGCAATAAAATTAAAAAAAAAATATTAGATGGAAAAACTTAATATTAAAACTTTTTTTTAAAGTTTTAAAATGACTAAAATAAAATACATTTAAATTTATATATATATATATATATATATATATATATATATACATATAATTAAAATGACAAAATTACATAAAAAATATCAAAAAAGTAAAATAAAGTAAATTATAAAAATAAAAGCTAATTCAAAATAGTAAAAAAAAAAAAAATAAATAACATTGTTACTCAGGCCCTGTTTACAAGAGAACGCTCGTGGGTGAAAACGTAAAAATATTTTATCAGATGTGCCTTTCGTTTACACAGTGACGGCGTTTTTGGGGCTTAAAAACGAAAAAAGTGAAACCACCCTCGAGAGTCGAAATCTTAAAAACGCTCCACCGCCGCGTTCCCGTGTAAAGGGTAAAAACGCAAAACTCTGCCTGACAGTGAAGGTTGTACGCAGGCGCGCAGACTAGGCGTTGTTGTGTGGCAGCGCTTCACATCGCCACCTAGCTGCCTGGAGTGCATACTACATCAAATTTCACACAGTTTTGTGTCACCATATGCACGCAGATTTCCCACCGAAAATGCTCATCTAAACGCAGAATAAATACCACTTTTGCGTTTTCTCTTCAGAATCGTTTCCGTGTAAACATAGCCTCAATATTGAGCATTGTGGTAAAAGTTATAAAATAATGATTTAAACGTTAAGCATATCAGCATACTGGATTGGAACAACATGAGGATTAGTAAATAATTCATTTTTATTTTTAGGTAACTATTCCTGTAGGTGACCTGACAGCATATCATCACACAACCATGCGGATATAGCACATATTCACAATATGACAGATGCATTATCAAACTAAAAGCATCCCATGATACATCACTACCAACAACATCATGCATCATAATACAAGTGCTGGGAAAAACAGCAAACACTTCTCATATTCTCAGCGCATGACATAAGAGGAACTTACAGATCAGCTCATCGCAGGAAACAATGAACCTGTAGAAACTTTCCATTTCCTCTAAAGGGATCTTCACCAAGCTCCTGCAGTTCTCCGGGGGCCGGAGCTGCGTCCCAGTCTCCTCCATCAGTATCATTTCACCTCCTTCAGTCTCAGTCTGCCCTGCTGTTCTTACCTTCCTCAGTCATTCTCTCTTTTACTGTCACATCCTGTCTGTCCTCACACGCAAATATTCCCTCCCTAAAATATCTCGATCTGTCTCTCCCTCTCTGAGACGCTCAGGTGTGAGTGCTGCAGTCAGGAACGTGACACTGTTTTATAATCACGCCCATGTAAAACACAGGTAACGCCCCACAACATAGCCATTCCACACACACACACATACACACACACAGTTACTCTATCAAAAACACACTACACATCTGTCCATTTGCATTATCATCAGACTTTCAATAAAACTACACTGTTTTTAACTAAAACTAACCTAAAACTTTTGAAAACGGGATTGAAAGTGCAAGCTTTTGAAAACGATACCATTATCGTCTCCGTTTAAACTACAAAAACAGGAATTTGTGAAAACAGTGACGTCATGCGCATGGGTATTACGCGTTCAGTCTTTAGGCGAGCAGTGCTTAAATTGACAAATTAAGAACTATCAACAAATATCTAAAAATAATCAAATTATGTGGATAGATGTGATAGCTTGAGATACAAATCTAAATGAGATACTTGAGATTACTGAGGTATTTTTCTAATTTGAAATATAGTGTCACTTTTTTTTCCTCTAAAAATCATACAGTAAAAATCTATTTTAAAAAATCATCAACAGTAAAATTGTTTAAGTTCCCTTACTCTATAAGGTGAGAAACTATATCAGATCAACTAATTTTACTGTCAAATACTGTTAAAAAATTCAATTTTTTTATCATTTTCAAATAATTCAAGATTGTGGCCAAAACTGGTACTGCAATAACTTTCAAATTAGGGTGTATGCCCCGCTTCCACCTTGACTCGAGGTTGCCAGATATGATCCAGCAGCTTCCAATGGCAAGTTACGAGTCCTACACAGTGAGTTTTTTTCTGTTAATTATTTATTTCGGACTTCGTTACAAAGTATTTCGGATTCGAGTTTTTTTTGGCTTCACAACGTTAGTCATTTTGTTATGCGATTCCGATATGTATCTGCAGCTGTGGTAACTAGAGAATAGCTGGCAACCCGAATGCCGTAACACTACTGACTCCGTGATTGGTGGATCGGTGGAGGGTGATGCATCAGAACAAAACACAACTCGACAACATCATCAGCTGAGGGCTGCGTCTTCACTTTTTAAATGACAATATCCTGGCCGGACAACTGCTGTCAGTGATATAAGTTTTTGAAATGAACATGATTTCTTATTGTCTAGTGACATATCAGGGAAAATGTATGACAAATTGAAATAAATTTCTTGCATACAACCAGAAATGTTGCTACCATATTCTTTTTACAGTAAAGTTCTTGCTACACATCTCCAATTTTAGAGTTGTAAGTTACATAAAAATGTCAACACGTCAGAATACCTCATACAGCTCAGAGGTAATTTCAAGGTCTCAGAGGTGAAACAAACTCATTTACCTGATCGTGGGCTCTGGGTTTGTGTCCTCCCAGGTCGGTGAAGGAAACAGCACACCGTTTCCATGTCTGACTATCAGGATTTACTTCTCACAGTGAACACAAACACACGCGTGAATGGACCCAGCACCGCTTCACGACTTTAAACGCTGTCCATTATACTTTGACCTCACGCAAACCGCTAAAGTTAACCATTAGCAGACACCATTACCACATACAGCAGGTTGCAGGACTCCACGTGGCTATGATTTATACGGTGATTTATATATTAAAGAAAAGTAGAGCAAAATATGTCCGATCATCAAATACATCTCAAACTATAAGTATGAGGAACAGGGTTATATAGTTAACAGAAACCAAAACCATACAAATTTTTACATTTTAATTATTTGAAATAGAAAATAAATGTTAACCGAATAAGAAAATATAATATAAAAATCTTTTAGTTGTCAGGGGGGAGCATTTCTCATTTTATTTAGTTTAACTTAAACTGAAATAAAAATCTAACTATATAGAAACAATATAGACATAAACCAACAAAAACACAACAAAATTGCAAAAATTAAAATATAATAAATATAAAAACTCATCATTAAAATTCAAAATATTAATAAAAATTTTAACAGCAACTCAAAAATGGTACAAATAAGCAATTGTTATAGTGACACTTGCCTTAAAAGAACAATACACACAGGCAATCACTGGAAAATTGGACAACTGGTGCTAGATGGGGTGTATAAACTGCATATTCTAATAATAAAAGACTTTGAAGACTATATGCTGAAGCTGGTCTGAGATGTGAATATGACAAATAACGAAGTTCAAAACAGAAGAGTGTGACAACATCACAAGGATGATGCTAGGAGTCGTTTCATATTAAACACACAGAAAGTCAAACATCAAAGAGCAAATACACACACAGACACACTGAGACTTAAGCAACATCCTATTAAGAGCAAGAAACAGACACAGAGAAGCTTAAGATCAGATTTACTCACATTTCAGGATGTCAGACATCTGTTCCCCTGTACAGATAAACTGTCCTTGTCAATGCCTTGTTTCTGAGTGTGTATTCCCTAGTCTGTCCAATCTATTCTGTATACAAAGCAATGCACTTCTTCAGTTTGTTTTACGAGTTGGTATGAGTGTGATTATTTTTTTGGGAAGTTGAGATGATAGGCTATTTGGTAATATTTATACGTCTCTTGTGCCGTGCGTATTCCCTAAATATGCCAGTTCAGCTCTGCGCTGAGACGCATTGGTTTACTGTGAAAACAAAACTTTTAGCACTGAGAGAGAGAGAGAGGATGTGTGTCAATGTGATCTGGGCAATGGGCCATCCACATGCATCTCAATGATGAGAGAGAAATCCCACAAGGAAACCACCTTTCAACTTCACACACACACAAATAAATGGACAAATATTCACTTAAATTGGCCCTAAAATTCAAATGTATACATTTCCTTTCATCACACTTTTTGGGGGTCACAGTACACTCTCAGAAAAAAAGGTACAAAAGCTGTCACTGGGGCTGTACCTTTTCAAAAGGAACACTTTTGTACCCGAAGGCTGCATATTGGTACCTTAGTGGTACATATTAGCACCTAAAATGTGCATATTAGCACCTAAAATGTACATATTAGTACCTAAATGTACATATTAGCACCTAAAATGTAAATATTAGGACCTAAAATGGACATATTAACTCCTGAAATGGACATATTAGCACCTAAAATGTACATTTTAGTACCTAAGTGTACATATTAGCACCTAAAATGTACATATTAGCACCATATTAGCTCCTGAAATGGACATATTAGCACCTAAAATGTACATATCAGCACGTAAAAATGTGCATATTAACACTTAAAATGTACATATTAGCACCTAAAATGGACAAAAGTTTTGTCTTGCTTTGTCTTTGCCTTTTGAAAAGGTACAGCCCCAGTGACAGCTTTTGTACCTTTTTTTCCTGAGAGTGTATGTTCAAGAAATAGTTAAAGGCAGGGTAGGTAAGTTTGAGAAACTAGCAGAAAACTGCTAGCCTGGGAAAACCCAGAAAACTTCCGGCATATTTAGATTTGCTCTGAAAGTTAGTCTGGCAAAGAGCTCATTCAAGCGCATTTCCAATCCGTCGAAGTCGAGGCACCAATTAGAAAAGTTGGGGCGGGCTTTACACGATGATGACAGCGCTGGCATTTTGAAGCAGATTTTGTAGCCTACATTACAAAGATGAATGTCGCCGTCGAACATCACTCGTTTGAATCAGCTATCGCATCTGTTTTGCGATTTGAACATTTCCTTTTAGTTAAAAACAGAGCAAAGAACAACACTCGGAGCACAATGCTCTGCATACGTCATCTCCTTCATCGCTCTGATTGGTTTTAGGTCTATCTGCGACGTCTGTTGGCGACGCCCCTATGGAAATGATTTGTCTATGATTCGTTGCCAGACCATAACTCAGTTAACTGAGAATGGTATGGTTTTAACCAGGCTAGAAAACTGCTGGATTTTGAAACTATTCAACAGAGAAACTCCCACCCCATCCCTTCTGGGCTCCTTCCAAAGCCACGCCCCCAAAACACATGAACACATGATGGCGACCGCTCAGTAAGAGGACGTGTTTACCAGCGCCGGGGGGAGGAGCGCAGTACATGGAGTGACGTTACCTTTACCAAGTCGATCATTTTCGTGCAATTATAATCAATCAAAATCGGAGCTTTCAGGCTTCAATACTTTAAATTTAAAACCTTCATTTTTGAAGTTCTCATTCATTGAAACTGGATGAAAAAGTTCATCTGGTATATTCTTCAAAAATTCTGCTGTTGTACAGAAGAAAGTCATATGAGGGAATGATATGAGGGTGAGTAAATGATGGCAGAAGTATGAACTATTCCTATAACTGTAACAAAGAAGTGTCCTAAAACTGAACGAGTCAACAGACTCAGACTCAGCAACAGACTCAGCAATTTCCATCCTGTTTCCTCAGCAAAAACATCTGAAAGCAGCTACACCACATATGCACACACTGATATTCAGTTCTCTCACCGTTCCAGTCCCTCCAGGAGCTCTTGCGGCTGAAGGTTGTGAATGGAGAGAAGGGGACGCCCTGTAAGACTGTAGCCGATAGGTTGTAGAGGAGCTGGGTCAGTCGGGACAGGATCCGCTGTGGGGCGTCCTGGCCCTCCTGAAGAAACTCGTTCAGAGACATCTAAACTGGTCCCTAAACCAGTCTCAACAGGTCTCGGCTTGGCCTGAACCAGCCCAAAATCAATTCAGATTGATCCACATTCGGTCCAATGCTAAAACAGTCCTGCAATCTGAAGTAAAGCAAGACTAATAAAATCCCAAGCCAGGACGATCTGATCCGAGAGAATGCCGGGAAGACTACAGCAGTCCTGGTCTCAGAGGGCTTCCTCTGTCAGATGGGACCCGCAGAGAGACGCATTTCGGACCTCCTGTTTGTAAGGAAACAACCCCGGCATTCATGCAGGCTGTCGCAATAAACACACGTATTCTTGCAGAGGAGAGAAGAAGAGTGCAAGAGAGGGGAGGGAGAGTTTTAGCACAAATCCCCTTCTGCTCTGCTAATTACACACACACACACACACACAATCATACATAGACTAATCTCCAGCATTCTTGTGCGCCACTTAGGGGACAAACTGACTAACTTGTTCTAAACTGAAATAAACCTCTAAATGAATTTGATCCTTTTCAAAACATATGCTCTACAAACAATCAAGCAAATCATCCTTAAATACCAAATCTGAGAGTTAATAGTGGCACTAGGAATGAGAGAGTAGTTGATTTATGAGCTTTTGATATAGTAAGATGTATAGGTGAGTGGGAAAAAATCTGACCAGAAGTAAGCTAAACCAGACAAAAGATAGATATATACACTCACCTAAAGGATTATTAGGAACACCTGTTCAATTTCTCAATGCAATTATCTAATCAACCAATCACATGGCAGTTGCTTCAATGCATTTAGGGGTGTGGTCCTGGTCAAGACAATCTCCTGAACTCCAAACTGAATGTCAGAATGGGAAAGAAAGGTGATTTAAGCAGATTTGAGCCGGACGGGCCGGTCTGAGTATTTCACAATCTGCTCAGTTACTGGGATTTTCACGCACAACCATTTCTAGGGTTTACAAAGAATGGTGTGAAAAGGGAAAAACATCCAGTATGCGGCAGTCCTGTGGGCGAAAAATGCCTTGTTGATGCTAGAGGTCAGAGGAGAATGGGCCGACTGATTCAAGCTGATAGAAGAGCAACTTTGACTGAAATAACCACTCGCTACAACCGAGGTATCCAGCAAAGCATTTGTGAAGCCACAACACGCACAACCTTGAGGCGGATGGGCTACAACAGCAGAAGGGGTACCACTCTAAAAATAGGAAAAACAGGCAACAGTTTGCAAGAACTTACCAAAACTGGACAGAAACAGAATGAGAACATGGATCCATCATGTCTTTTTACCACTATGCAGGCTGGTGGTGGTGGTGTAATGGTGTTGGGGAAGTTTTCTTGGCACACTTTAGGCCCCTTAGTGCCAATTGGGCATTGTATGAATGCCATGGCCTACCGGAGCATTGTTTCTGACCATGTCCCGTTATGGCCTCTGGTGGCTACTTCCAGCAGGATAATGCACCATGTCACAAAGCTCGAATCATTTCAAATTGGTTTCTTGAACATGACAGTGAGTTCACTGTACTAAAATGGCCTCCACAGTCTCCAGATCTCAACCCAATAGAGCATCTTTGGGATGTGGTGGAACGGGAGCTTCGTGCCCTGGATGTGCATCCCACAAATCTCCATCAACTGCAAGCTGCTATCCTATCAATATGGCCCAACATTTCTAAAGAATGCTTTCAGCACCTTGTTGAATCAATGCCACGTAGAGTTAAGGCAGTTCTGAAGGTGAAAGGGGGTCGAACACAGTATTATGGTGTTCCTAAAAATCCTTTAGGTGAGTGTATATAGATAGTTAGATACTCTCTCTCTCTCTCTCTCTGTTTCTCTCTTTGCTCTGATTCTCTCCCTCTTTCACCCATGTCACTGTCTTCAGATAACACAGAGAAAAGAGGAGAGAGGGAGAGCCTGCCTGCCAAGGTTTGGGCAAAGGCCTCCACAGCATGTAATTTAGGCTTCTAGTTTTCATCCTATTACCACGGTGGAAGTAACCCTACAGAAGAAAACAGCCTCCCCTTGAAAGACGACAGAACCCGTTACCACAGCAACCCACTGAAACTCTACAGTATTTGGAGCCAATAAATACAGAGATAATAGAGGTAAAAGTGTATAAATGATGATGTAATTTCATAAACACATTACAGAGATTAAAGGCTGTCCACTTGTGGCTAACCTGAGCAGGAACATCAATGCTTTTTAGAGCCAATCAAAAATAATGTCACTGGTAAAACATCTACCGTACTATTAAACATGTTGGCTTCACAAAGCATGGTCTGAAAGAATAGTTTAAAAGCTTGAGATTTGAAGCTTGTACTGTCAGATAGACAGAAAGTAAGTGAGATGAATTAAGGAAAACAAAATAAAATCTCAAACGGACCATTAGACTTCCAAGAAACCATATACAGCAAAAATCAGTTCTCTAAAATCGTTTTGAGACCCAATTAGACCGCATAATAAACCGTAACCACAGTTTTACTACAAATACCATGGTTAATTTGTGGTTTAACTATATTAACCATGTTTTTATTTTATTTTATTTGCAGTAAACCTGTGGTTAAATGTGTCTAGGCATTGCCAGATGTAGCTAACATGTTTTATTGTTGCTAACCTGTTTCTAGCATTCTTAGTACGATGCTAGCATGCTTTTTCCAATCCCTAGTACAATGCTAGCATGTTAACACACTGCTAGCATGTTTTAGCATGTTGCTAGCATGTTTAGCTACTTCTCATTTCAAAGGCTGTGCCCTCCAGAGGCCACATCGAGGCTGCCTCATTTCAGAACCATTATATTCCACAGTAGGAAATAAATTGCAGTATTTTAAACCTCAGAAAATAACAGTGAATATATAATGGTTACTTTTCTGAAGTTTCGAAGACATCCTCGATGATGAATGTCACCGACAAATGCAACCTCAGAAGGACACAGCTTTCAAAATGAGACCAAGCTATTGCTAGCATATTGCTAGTATGTTTTAATGTGTTGCTAGCATAATTTAGCACATTGCTTGGACGTTGCTAGCATGTTTCTAACATATTCTTGCATACCGAGTCAGATCATCCTGAAGGTCAGTGCCGAGTTTGGATGAGCTCTAGGACGAAGAGCTCTAGCCAACATAATTATTCGCAATATATATGTTGCTTTCAATAAAGAAAGATGCATTTGCTTCAGACAGAAATTACATTTCAGATCTGTGATCACCTCCTAATCTAACTGTCATGCTCTGTGCGGGGAGATGTGATAACCTAGATTTGCACAATGGGTGACATTTAGAGTGCAGACGTTATGTTGTGTGTGACAGAGAAATTGTGAATATGAGCTGACAGCTGTGGGCCAGCATTAGCTCTTTGGTATATGCCAAGTTTTAAACACCTAATAAACACTAGACAGTTCCTCTTGAAGTTTTTTAAGGCACAAAATGTTGCAGCTGAGAAATATAGGTCAACTTAGTGGACAAAACTGCCAGCATTTTAACATCTGTTCATGGGTGAATCAAATCGGTTTTGCAAATTGAATCAATGGTTGATGTATCGCAGCATTGGGTTGGTGGGGGCTTTCCATCCTATAACTTTCCAAAAATCTTTCTGTATTTTTAGACTTCCACTACAATGGTTGTAGAAAAACATTTTACAGCTGTTTGGTCCGCACAATAGTTGGAATCATTTGTTTTTGATGACCACAGCTGGAATCTTATATTCACTCCAATTCATTTAAAACAACATAAAAGTCTAATAAATTAATGCTACCTCTCCTGGTTATATTATAACTGGGAAGAAACTTAACAAATGACAACTCCTTTTGTAGAGCTTCAGCAAATGAAAGTGACTGTGGGAACATACACAGGTTGAGTGTGAGTTCACCACAGTGTAAACAGTAACATGTATCTTTATAGCCAGAATACTAAAGGCCAAAACCTCTTGACTAAAGGATGACCTAATTATAGACATATAATATTTTTGAAAGACCATTAGGTGTTACTACGCTTTGTGTGTTTGCTGCTTCATTGTGCCGGTGTGTGTTTTCAGCTCACTGCCAGTGGCAGACTCAGATGTAGGGAAATAGGACAAACTGAATTCCTCAGTGAATGAGAGAGAGAAGACATCATAAAAACACTGATAGGGTTACTCATCACAGAAATGAATGAAAAAGAGCAAAAGAGAATCTACAATTCCAATTTGTAATCCATAAAAACAACGGCAGAATTCAGTTTCCAAATGGAATATTTCAAATTTTAAATTTGCGCATCACTCCGGGTCAGTCCGTGTATGTTGCATCCGTCAGTTTTTTTATTTAATACTGAAAGGAGAATTATGAGAATGCCATGCCTTTTTCAAAAACAAGAATGTTTTGTTTTTATGCTTTAAATATCCGTGCAACTCTATTCAAGCTGATAGAAGAGCAACTTTGACTGAAATAACCACTCGTTACAACCGAGGTATGCAGCAAAGCATTTGTGAAGCCACAACACACACAACCTTGAGGCGAATGGGCTACAACAGCACCAGGTACCACTCATTTTCACTACAAATAGGAAAAAGAGGCTACAATTTGCAAGAGCTCACCAAAACTGGACAGTTGAAGACTGGAAAAATGTTGCCTGGTCTGATGAGTCTCGATTTCTCTCGAGACATTCAGAATTTGGCGTAAACAGAATGAGAACATGGATCCATCATGCCTTGTTACCACTGTGCAGGCTGGTGGTGGTGGTGTAATGATGTAGGGGATGTTTTCTTGGCACACTTTAGGCCCCTTAGTGCCAATTAGGCATCGTTAAATGCCACGGCCTACCTGAGCATTGTTTCTGACCATGTCCATCCCTTTATGGCCACCATGTGACCATTCTCTGATGGCTACTTCCAGCAGGATAATGCACCATGTCAAAAAGCTCGAATCATTTCAATGAGTTCACTGTACTAAAATATCCCCCACAGTCTCCAGATCTCAACCCAATAGAGCATCTTTGGGATGTGGTGGAACGGGACCTTCGTGCCCTGGATGTGCATCCCACAAATCTCCATCAACTGCAAGATGCTATCCTATCAATATGGGCCAACATTTCTAAAGAATGCTTTCAGCACCTTGTTGAATCAATGCCACCTAGAATAAATGCGAAAGGGGGTCAAACACAGTATTAGTATGGTGTTCCTAATCCTTTGGGTGAGTGTGTATATATATGTATATATATATATATATAAACAAATGAATGCAACATACAAAATGACTAGTTCAAATGTCAAAAAATGTCATTCAGAATTTATTTATAATTTTAAAACAATTCCAAATACCAATTTCATATTCTAATTGAAGTTCAGATTTCAAAAAATCTGATTAGAAAATGTTAGAAATGTTGAAAAGTTCGTTCAGACTTCAAAACTCAAAATCAAAAAGGCATAAGTGATGCCAATCAAACATAATAAAGGTCTAAACATTACAGCTGTTCTGCTTTCACAGGTTGGAAGGATTCATTTATTCAGAGGTAAAACCCAACTCGTTCTCAGCAAATATTTACTAAAGCAAAGACAAACAGAAGCTGCAAACAACCTTGAGCTACAGTTCCCATCTTTCTCCCAATACCACTGATTCACACACATACACACACACAGAGAGAGCTCCTCCTACCGATTTTCTGTACGATAACAGTGAGTCGTCTGATGAGCTCCTCCAGAGAGTCCTTTCCCATATTCACCCATAGGATCATGATGAGCAGGACGCAGAGAATCAGGAGCAGCACACAGCACTGCTGCTCAGGAAGAAGGAAGGGGAGAGAGGAAGCCGTCTCGCTGCTTAAACCAGCCCTGCTGCAAGAGATGCTCGAGAGAGAGAGAGAGAGAGAGAGAGAGAAAGAGAGAGAGAGTTAGAGAGAGAGAGGGGGGTGCCTCAGCAAAGCGGCAAGGATGAGACAGCAACACACTGACACACATACACTCACACTCTGCATCAGCTATGCAGAGTCAAAACACACACACACACACACACACAGGTAAGCAAACATGGGTGATTTTAAGGTCACTACATGATTCTATGGTGGCAGCAATGCATGCTTAGACTGTGAACATGCATGTGCTCATAAGAAATTATGCATAACTGTGTGTGTGTGTGATATGTCATATTCATGTCTTATCCTCTCTATCAGCTAGAACAGAGTCTGAAATAACAAATCACATCTGATAGGACTGCAGACACCTGAGGGAAGTGCTTTATAAATCATCATTAAGGTCATGAAAGGACATTTGGGTCTATTCTGGGTTAATTCAGTTATGTTTGATTCTGGTGTGTTGTGAGCATATTTTCATGAATATTAAATGACTCACATTCTTTCCTAGAGTTTAAAGCAAATACCTCCACAAATGTAGCACAAAGAACGGATGAGAATTTAGTGGTGCATTACCTGTATCACCTGTAAGTCTACGTCAAAAGAGCCCAGTAGTTTTGGAAAATGGCGACACCGCCATCTTGTGCTCGAGAAGCAGAATTACAGGATGCATGACGTTGGCGTTTCTGTGGAGAGGGTCAAACTACCAGATTCGCCGCTTATGATGCGACCACTTACCAAATACATGCATATACAATAATTATTTTGAAATTGTTTAATCCTACTTGTAGATTAGTCTTACGCTAAGTTAAGGAAATAGGCCTGTAGTTACAACTTCCAATCGGCCTAGCAACAAGATGAACACTGCAACATTGATACTATGGGCTATATGCACGCAACTTCCGCATTTGGCGCAAGGATGCTCGTCAGTTTCCGGTTGGGGAGATTAAAGCGGTGGAAAACCGAGGAAAACGGGATTATGGCAGAGTCTTCAAAATTTACTGTCCTCCCGTCTTTGAAACGAAACTTTCATGTTTAGATGTAATTTTATATATAGTAATGTTTATTTAATATCATTTAAAAAAAAACATAAACACAACGAGGGGTGTCTGTTTTGTCTCTTTTTGTGACAAACGTTTCTTTAGTAGGCTATAACCATGGAGTATAAAATTCAAAATAATTCTCGGTATTGCATTGGACTCTACGATCGGCGGAAAGTTATCGAGCATCCTTAGAGATCGCCAGAAATATCGCCGTGCATAGCGCCCATAATGACCCTTTCACAAGATGGAAAATAATTATCTCATGTCCCCAGAGTGTATGTTAAGTTTTAGCTTAAAATATCCCATCGATATTTTTTATAGCATGTTAAAATCGTCAATTTTTGGGGGTGAGAAAAAAACATGTGCCCCTTTAAATGCAAATTAACTGCTGGTCCCGCACAGAGGGCGGAGCTTCAAGAGCTCCTGTGTTAGCATCTTCGAGACAAACTGAAGACGTTTTTTTATGTTAAAACCAGAGACGGACTCAAGAAGAAGTGACATGTAGAATGTAACAGGAAATTTCAGGATGGTTAGTTGAAGATTTTATGTAGCCGTTCTAGTCATTGATCAGCATTCTGTCATCGCATTCCGGGAGCGGAGTTACCCATAAAGCTTATTGTAGTCCCTACCAGCTGTTGTAGTCCTTAAAAAGCAAGTGGTTTTGTTGATTCTAGGATATAGTTAAATACCTTCAATATTTTATTCAAGTCTTAAAAATGATTAAAGTCATAAAATATCTTGCTTACATGGTTTCATAATGAAAGGAAAGCATTTTTTACTATAAAAAAGGTTTATTAGTTCCAGAAAAGAATGACAGGATGTTTGTTCATTTTGAGTTCTGCTTAGTACACATGTGCAGAACGAGTTTGAAATCAATCATTTGACTCACCTTCACCCTTGATTCCCAGTGACGCATTAAAATGCAGATAAAAACAGTTCCAGTGACACCTCAGCATCTTTTCCACTGAATGCACGGACAAAATTAATTCGTCAGTCCATTTTCATCTTCACCGTGTAAGAGCGTACTACGGGGGAGGAGGGTGAGAGCGACTTTCCCCAGCGTTACCAAGCCACTTCCATCAATACATTTCATGAACATGGGAGAGACAAGGAAAAACACTACAACAGTAATCTATAATCTTGCCCATAATGATCCGAAACTTCAGAATAGTAACTTTGTCCTCACAGTATCAACCTGAGGCTTAAGATCACACAGCATTGTGGGTAATTGATTTTACATGTCTGAGATGAGGCGAGGATCTTACAGAGGTCATGTAGTTCATTTAAGTGCATGTAATTTAACAGGTCCATTCATAAATTAAGGAACTGGTTGACATTTAAGGTAGCTATATTTTTTTGTTTTGTTTTTTACACTCAGTACAAAGGTCACAGCCTGCATAATTACAAACTTAACAACAAAAATATATATAATAATGAAAATGGACCAGGTGTGTCTATTTTCTTGACTTCTGGAGACTTTATAAAGTGAAAAAGAAAGGGCACTATAAGAAAAGCAAGACAAAAAAAAATATCTCAATGGACTTAAATATTAGCAAAAACAAACAAATCTTTACAAAAACAAAACAAAATACTAGTATTCACCTGCGACCTTGTGCTACAGACAGTTACACTGTAAAACCACTAGACAGTCGATTGTGTGTGACTGAAATCATTTGGCCATGACACTGAAATAGGTTATTCTATAAACAATTTCCCTGTTAAATGAGTTTCTTACAGAGCGCCAGAAGAGTTCTGAGTAGCCCTATTAATAAACCGTCTCTTGAGACAGCAACCAAATAACATGAACCTTTCCCAAAGTCTGCAAGGTCAGATGTTGGAGCTCCGTCTCCCTCTTGTGGCCCCGAGCGAAGGCCTCAGGCGTGGGTCACGGGCCTTATAATGTTCGTTGAAGTCCAGACGGAAACTGAGGAACTGAAGACTCTCATCAGAGCAGGTCATTAGCAGCCGCAGAAACTCCTGCACGATGCCCTGAAGGACAACAGAGAGAAAGGATCCGTTATATCCAGGGCTGGAGCTTCAAACAGTTTATTTGTATAAAATCAAATGTCATGTGACGTGATATTGATCATTTGTATCTCTTGGTAACGTACCAGCCTCTTAACGGAGTAGTTCACTTTAAAACAAAACTTTTGCTGATAATTTACTCACCCCCGTGTCATCCAAGATGTCCATGTCATCCTTTCTTTAGGCGAAAAAAAATTAAGGTTTTTGATGAAAACATTCCAGGATTTTCTCCATATAATGAACTTCAATGGGAACCAAACGGTTCAAGGTCCAAAAGACAGTTTCAGTGCAAACTACAAACTGTTCAAAGGGCTTTAAACGATTCCAGACGATGAATAAGAGTCTTAACAAGCGAAACGATCGCTCATTTTTTTTAAAAAGTGTACGTTTTATAAGCTCAAATGGTCGCCCAAAGATTTGTTCATTTTGATAAACGAGTTCGAACAGGAGAGTCACGAACGCGCATCACAGAACAGAGCAAGGCGGATATTTGAGCTTATAAAACGTAAACTTAGTTTTTTTTTTAAACGAGCGATCGTTTCGCTTGATAAGACCCTTATTCATCGTCTGGAATCGTTTAAAGCCCCTTGAACAGTTTGTAGTTCGCACTGAAACTGTCTTTTGGACCTTGAACCATTTGGTTCCCATTGAAGTCCATTATATGGAGAAAAATCCTGGAATGTTTTCATCAAAAACCTTAATTTCTTTTCGACTGAAGAAAGAAAGACATGGATATCTTGGATGACATGGGGGTGAGTAAATTATCAGCAAATGTTTTTTTAAAAGTGAACCAAGGACAACGAATGAAATTTATATATATATATATATATGAAGAGTTCAGATGCAAAAGCCTCTAAGTGCCATTTGAAATTTTCTTCTAAAATGATCATTTTTATCGAGCTTGTATATTTAAGTTCAGTAATTTCACTTAAATGGCAATGAAGATTACCTATTAATTGTAATTTAAGTGAAATTACTGAACTTAAATATACAAGCTTGATAAAAATGGTCATTTTAGAAGAAAATTTCAAATGGCACTTAGAGGCTTTTGCATCTGAACTCTTCATATATATATATATATATATATATATATATATATAAATAAATATGTGTGTGAATTATCCTTGAACTAATAAATAATTTAAATTAATTTAATTGAATTTCATAAGTCTAGTATTTCCACAAGAGTACAGTGAGAACATTTTTAGGTATTCGGATTACGTTTATATTACAAAAATATTTCAATAGCTCTAAGCAAATATATTTTCAATGAATAAAGAGTCAACCATAATATGGGCTTCAATCAGAAAATGATGTTCATATTAAAATGATCAATGTCCACAGCATAAAATGTGGCCATTTAGTGTTTGAGCATTGCATATGTAGCGTGGATCAGCATAAAACACTCTACTAAAGACCATTAAGCATATTCTCTCTCGCTCGCTCACACCTGCTGGTTCAGCACTTCTTCCACGCATGCATGAAATGATATGGGTTTATTGGGCGAGCGCATTAAAGTGTATGAAAGGCTGTGTGGAGTACCTGATAGAAGTGTGTGAGTAATCTGAGCTGAGAGCACATTTTTGGTATGGTGTCTTTAAACTCCTGCACACGTCTGTTCTCCTCTGCCTCCTGCTCTGCCGTTACACCCCACTCGCCCTGAAATACACAGAAACAGAGCTAGAAACAAACACTCTGGCACTCTTTTCGCTTTTGCTTACTTTCATAGCAATTTAGCTGACATCAGAAAAATCAATGGCAATAGAAAATAAACACCGTCCCTGTAAAAGGAGCATCCACTCTACTTTTGACCAACACATTTGCTAATGGCCACTATCCAGAGTCAATGAAAAGAGTGGATTATAATTCTTGTTTTCAGTGCTGGACACGCTGAACATGAAACCATTAGGAATGCTCTGGCCTATAAGAAGCCTTGCTTTTTTACAATATATAGTTATAGCAATGGTCACCTTTGTTTTTGAGCATTTGGGATCTGTAAAAATGATTAACAATTTATTTGACCAAAAATAAGTAATTTCGTGGCAATTTTATTAGATCTAAAAATAAATGTTTTCTATTGTGAAGCAAAACTGAATTTTCAGCATCATTACTCCAGTCGTCAGTGTCACATGATCCTTTAGAAATCATTCTAGTATGATGATTTGTTGCTCAAGAAACATTTCTAATTATTATAAATGTTGAAAACAATTTTTTTTGTTGAAACCGATACATTATTCCAGATTCTTTGATGAATAGAAAGTTCAAAAGAAAAGTATTTATTTGAAATTAGGCACTTTTCATCAATTTAAAGGGATAGTTCACTTTGAAATTAATTTTTGGGATGTTTTAGCTTACCTCTAGGGCATCCAAGATGTAGGTGTCTGTTTCCGCAGTAGTTTCAATTTTCATATTTTTAGGTCAAACCGTTCATATAATGGAGGTCTATGGTCACCACCTCAAAGAGCATGCACAGAGAAGTCCAAACTAAACATGATTTAATGACTCATAAATGTAAGTACACATTGATGGCCTAAGACACGAAATGAGCGGTTTGTGTGAGAAATCGAACAGTTTTTATATCGTTTTTACCTCATGTAACCACAGCCACGTCCAAGTGATCTCCATAGAGATAGAAAGGCATGAAGTAGTAGGAATATTATAATTGACTGCTTGTTTTATTTGGGTTTATCTGACTCCTGTTTTTTTTTTTTTTTTTTGTGCTCTTATTTGTTATTTGTGTGCCTGTACTTTGTATACCTTCTTTCTTTATTGTTTTAAATGTTATTTTTGTCTATGTACTGTTTCTCGTCTTCCATGAAGGACCACAATGGAAACAAGCCCTTGGGCTTTATTGTGTTTTTATCCTTTTGAACACTTCACGTTGATTGTTGTTCAATAAAGTTTTCAATCAATCAATCAATCAATCAATCAATCTGAGGGCACGGGCGCTTCGGCCTTTCTCACACAAACCGCTCGTTTTGTGTCTCAGGCCATCAATGTGTACTTACATTTACGAGTCATTAAATCATGTTTAATTTGGACTTCTCTGTGCATGCTCTTTGAGGTGGTGACCATAGACCTCCATTATATGACTGATAGACAAGAACGGTTTGACCTAAAAATATCAAAATTGAAACTACTGCGGAAACAAAGACACCTACATCTTGGATGCCCTTGAGGTAAGCTAAAACATCCCAAAAAATAATTTCAAAGTGAACTATCCCTTTAATGTGTCCTTGCTGGGAAAAAGTATTAGTTTCTTAAAAGCACAAATTTAAAAAAAAATGTCTGGAATTTATTTGTTTTAGTGTAATTCTCTATACAGTGTGTATTGGTTTACAGTCCTGCACTTACAATATAAATCTTTGGTGCAAGCCCTTCTAAAGGATTAAAAATATCATTTAGTTCTTTCATAGATAATGTTAATAGATCATAGACAAATCAAAATCATGCACAGCATTATTTGAGTGGTAAGACCAGTTTTAATGGCTAGTAAGAAATATGTATGGCTGATAATGTACTCATTTCACCTGACAGAAAGTGTCAAAATGAATTTTGAAATCTGCACACAGCAAAAAGCTTTTTAACTTGCATTTAATGCGTTTCTCTCAGTACATACCATCTCTACTCTCTGTCTTTTCTTGTCCTCGAATTGGACGCGTAGCTGCAGCTCCTCTAGAGCGGAGCGGTACAGTGTGTCCTGAGCGTTCTGGAACTCAATGATCTGATCAAACACTGCACGCAACTGATTCAACAGAGACTGCGCACACACACACACACACGGGACAACAGAGTTACGGAAATGAGGACAAGTACGAGGGATCATCACTGGTACACAATCACCCTGTGTAAGTGCATCATACCCTGTTGTTCACATCCAGCAGGCAGCGAGAAATGATGGTGTCCAGAAAAACATCATGAGCTGCTATGATGTGATCCAGATCCTGAGCCTGCTGGACCTTATTCCACAACTCATCCCAAGAGCATTCCAATACCTATAGTGTGAGCCATGCACAATACAATTAAATATACAGCTCAACTGTTTGAAAAAGACAAATATCCAGAGGGACGTACCTCGAATGTGATATAATACTGCATCTGATGGATGAAGTGAACCATCTCGGATGCGAGAACGTGACACTGGTGCAGTACGCCAGAGAGCTCTGTGAAAACACACAACAAAAATTCTCACAAGAATGTAGGTTGGTTGAAAAACACATAACAGAATGAAAACTGCACTCACCCGGCATGCTCTTCAGCAGTTTGGCGTTACACATTTGACCCTTCCAGATGTCAGTGAGGATGTACTCCATTCTTTTAGCCCTCCACAGGAAGTTGAACACACGCAGGTAGTGGCTCATACACTCACGGGTGAACACCTGATCCAGGTATGACACACATTGTGGTTAGGGATGCACTGTTATAAACAAATCTTGCCATAATGATATAACAATTTAAACTTATTCTGATTTTAAATTCTGTTAAAATTCTTATTTAAAATACTATTTTGTCTAAATAAAATAAAATTAAAGAAATAAAGAAAAAATAAATTAAAATTAAAGAAATAATAAAATTAAAAACATTTTTTAATAAATTAAAAATGAAAATAAAATGAAAGCTGCAGTCTGTAGTTTTTCCTCTTTGTCGCCATCTCTGTTGGAAATCTGCATATGCAGTTATTAGCGGAATTATCAACTTTACGTGGGTTGTGCCTCGGCACGGCACAGCGCGGATGAATCCAATGTTTTGAGGAGAATGTGAGGCTGTCAGTACGCCGTTATGTGTACAGATGTGACGTAACGACGCAAAGACATGCTCAAATCTCCCGTACGGCAAGCAGATAGTTTTGAAGACTGGATGGTTATGTATTGGCTCACAAATTAATTTTGGATTATTTTAACTCCCAAAAAGTTACGGACTGCAGCTTTTAAAACAATAATTTTAAATTTTACAAGTGAATTTAGGCATCAAAAGATAAAGGACGGTATCAGAAATGTATAGTTTACAATTAAAGGGTTAGTTCACCCAAAAATGAACATAGCCCTCATGTCATTCCAAACTCATGAGACTTTAGTTCATATTTGGAACACAAATGAAGATCTTTTTAATGAAACATCAGATTTCTGTTCCGCCACTGAAATTTTGATGCTTAAAAATGTTTAGAGCCAGACCGATATATCGGCAGAGACCGATATTATCGGCCGATATTAGGCATTTTCCAAACTATCGGTATCGGCAGTTATAATGGCCGATAAATTAATATTTCAAAAAAATATTGTGTGTTGTTGATGAAAATTATTCCACACATTTACCGTGGCAATTGGCCCCTCTACATGATAATCCAAACTGAAGACGTCCCAACCAGTGTCCCCAGGAGAAACCTAGACATCACACCCACATTCAGTGATACACAATTATATAGAGATATTTGCCATCAGATATTTCTTTATTAGCTCAGTTTCTTCTCAGTACCTCCAGTAGCCGGACATCAAGCCTCTTTAGTATCTCAGGACTGTCAAACTGGGCATTGGTAGCCCTGACAGCAGTCTCCAGGATACCGGTTAGATTGTGTTGGTAAAGAGTGGTGGCGGCTCTCACCAACTCTGGCCTGAGAGAAAGCGAGAGATGGATGACTCCAAGAATAAATGTCCTTACTAGAGGTTATAAATCCACGATGAAATTGAGCACATTCATGTCAAGCCACACAAACAAACGTACTTGAGAAGGTCCATGAGGTGTCGGATGAAGTCTCCCTGGCCCAGCAGAAGGTATCTCCTCATGGCCTGAAGATGTTCCAGCAGTTGGTAGTTCTTATTCAACACATCCAACAGATACTTACTGGTCTCAAAATATGCAGCATCAATCTTACTCTGAAAGGCCCCTTCCAGATCAGTGAACAATTCGGTCGCTGAGAAAGATATACAGGGTGTTAAATGAAAGCAAGAGCATGGGAGAAAAAAAGAAGAGGAATGAAGAGGAAAAATGAGACAGAGCCAGAAAGAAAGAAAGACCCTTTTTTTCTGGCAAATCCTTGTGGCAAACATATTTATTACAAGCTTATATTTCCCATATAAATAAAATGTAGAAAAAAGACAAAACTCATTTGTCACGATACAAATTTCGATACGATACCTTGAAAAATATCGATATTTGAAACCACAGGGAAAAACATATACATGTTTAATAATGTAGACTTTTTAGGGCTGTCAAACGATTAATCGCATCCAAAATAAAAGTTTGTGTTTACATAATATATGTGGGTTCACTGTGCATAATTATTTTGTATATATAAACACACACACATGCTTGTATATATTTAAGAAGTATTTTCATGTATATACTGTATATAGATTTATATGTAATTTATATTATATATAAATATAAATATTTTATATATAAATTATATTTTATATATAAATAAATAATATTATTTTAAAATAATTTTTAAATAATATATTTTATATTTAAATAATATATTAATATTTTTATATTATAAAATAATATAATAATATATCTTAAATATACATGCATGTGTGTATTTATATATATATATATATATATATACAAAATAGAAAATAAAAAGGGTTTTATACCTGGAAAATAGAAACTATGATAACCTTGGTTGTGACTAACTGTTTATTAAAGGTTTACAAAATTATGGTGAATGAAGTGACTGCATTGTTTGCCAGATTTGTGCCAATAAATAATTGAATAAAATAACCTTTGCAAGGTTATACATATAAAATAATAAAAAAATAACCCAGACAAAGTCAATGCGGAGTAAGAACAGTTCAGGACAAGACACCGGAAAACAAAGAACCTTCTGGAATCACACTGAAGGACAGAGATGTACGTTGGAGGCTAAGAGCATTGATTAGCCATGCTAGCAAAGATGTTAAATACAGCCAGCGTCGATATAGACAAATACACTACAGACAGGCGGTCAAAAACTGCACTTTCCTCCACAACAAATCAATCCTTCTCTCTCCTCTTTCTCCATCCCTCACTTTCAGCAGGTTATTTAACTATTAGCTGCCATTACGGCCACAAATAATCGCATTAGCAAGCATAAATGCAGCTATTTTAAGCAACTACATTAGCGCTAGCTCACCATCTTTGGGAGAGTCGGTGGATTTGGAGGCGGGCATGATCTTTCCCGGCGGCGTCCTGTCGTGGCAAACCTGATGCAGGAAGTTGATGGATTTGCCAATGAGTAGCACCTGGAGAAGGGCAGAAAGGAAGAAAACACATCAGATGGCATCATTATATGATCGTTTCAATCTAAAGATCAATCACTGTTAGGTAATGTCTTGCATTAAACACTCAAACTGGGTTTTTGCTATTAAAGGAAGTAGTTCCCTTTCAAAAAAACTTGCTGATAATTTACTCACCTCCATGTCATCCAAGATATCCATGTCTTTCTTTCTTCAGTCGAAAAGAAATTAAGGTTTTTGATGAAAACATTCCAGGATTTTCTCCATATAATGGACTTCAATGGGAACCAAATGGTTCATGGTTCAAATGAGAGTTTCAGTGCAGCTTCAAAGGGCTTTAAACGACTCCAGACGATGAATAAGGATCTTATCTAGGACCCTTCGAGTCATGACTCGAAAATAGATTTGTTCATTTTGATGAACGAACACTCATCACAGAACAGAGCAAGGCGAGCGTTTGTGCTTATAAAACTTAAACTTTTTTATTTATTTTTGAAATGAGTGATCGTTTTGCTAGATAAGACCCTTATTCATCGCCTGGTGTCGTTTAAAGCCCTTTGAAGCTACACTGAAACTTTCATTTGGACCTTGAACCTTTGGTTCCCATTGAAGTCCATTATATGGAGAAAATCCTGGAATGTTTTCATCAAAAACCTTAATTTCTTTTCGACTGAAGAAAGAAAGACATGGACATCTTGGATGACATGGGGGTGAGTAAATTATCAGCACAACTTTTTTTTTTTAAAAGTGAACTACTCCTTTAAGAAAACGTGAGTAATGTGAGTGCTGATTGGCTGCAAAAAACTTCAAAGTGTGTACTGTGTGGTTGATTGGTTGATATAGGTTAGGTGAAACATGAGGAAAATTGTGTGTTGTGTGTTATAATATACTTTAAGCAATCAAATATAAAAACTTCAGCTGGTGAGTGATCACATTTATATATATATATATATATATATATATATATATATTTTTTTTTTTTTTAATAAATATATACAAGTATATTTTATATAAATAAAATACAAAATATTGTACATAATACTATATACAAGTCAAGTGTATTATTTGTAGTAATACTTTCAATTTCTAATTTTTATAATATAAAAAGTTTTGAATGAGTATCCATAATATTGCACATCATATTTTTCACAAGTGTAAAAGTATTTATAATATTTTCAAAGGGCAAACACCACTCACATTTCCTTTAGAAAACATAAAAACCTTGTTCGTGCATGTCTCATTCCTCGATCAATGACACATGATAAAGTAAAGTACATGATATAAGTGCTGTACCTTCCTAGCTTGGTCCATTGTGATGAAGGACGGGATCATACTCTTCCTCAGAGAGTACTTGTCATGCCACAGTCTGTCCGTCTTCACTGTCGGGTCAGAGGCTACAAAGAACTGAACACACATTTTGATAGTCAGAAGGATGTCTTAACTTATATATTGTTTGATTTATGAAAGTTATTTTTCTAATAATGTTTACACTGATGAAACATCAGCTCTAAGACAAATAAATTCCCTCCATCGCCTGGTCCCTGTAATGCAATGACCTTTCTGTGTTAATTACACAGACGGAAGAAATGAAAGTGGAAGAGTACATCAGTGCTTTCAACACGGCAACTATTATGGCCGAGAATAACGATGTCGAGGAGCTCGTAAACCCTTGGACCAGGAAGAGTGTTTTCGATGGGTACATTAGTGATATAACCCTCAACACTGCTTACACTGTGAAAAAGCCTGTTACACTTCAGCGAGGGCGAGATTAAATCCTGTGATTACAGGCGAGAGCGTCTGATTGGTGCCCATGCCGAGTGGAAGCCGGGAGTTGATTGGGCGATAACTCTTTTACGCCCGGTGACTTCAGACTTAGTCAAGTGGGCACAGGCTAAGTAAAGAAAGATTAATTGGCACTACTTGGTAATGGCAGAGGACAAGGCGAAGTAGATGTGAGAGTGATAGTGGGGGAGAGAGGAAGTGGAGAAGGAGAAGGGCCCATTAGCGCAGCCCCATCTGTCCTCATCTGGGTGTCTGGGTGTAGGAGACTGTGGTTCACTGTGTCTGCAAAACTTAAATCACACTCAAGTGCAGCGGTCTTCTCAGACACACAGTGCACGAGTCAATTTGAGGACACAGGCCTGAGATCAGCTTCCATTATGTGGTGGAAAATTGTATTTAATTATTAACTTTGTATCAATTAAGTGGTATTTCTTACACCAAGCAGACATAAAGTCACTAAAGCAAGAACAAAAACTATCGAGAATCACGAAAATAATTAAGGGATGTTTTCTACAATGTTCTTCGCTAAATAACCTCAAATAACAATATATTTATGCATATAAAAATGCAATTTGCATAAAGAGACTTCTATAAATATTTTACTAGGGATGCACCGATATGAACATTTTGGCTGATACCGATAACTTGATAATTTGAAAGCGGATAACCGATATATTGGCCGATAAATCAAAATTACATTTTTTTTATACACTTTGATAGCCTGTTTACATAAACAAAAGGCTCACAATTAAAAGCCTTGTCTCAAACACTTTTAAAATAAATCAAACATATACTACAGTATAACCTAGTTTGAACCAGTGTAAGATTCCTTAACTTTTAAAATTAATTTTCTATTAAAAAATTGCAACACTTTATAATAAGGTTTAATTTTGTTAGCATTAGTTAGCATGAACCAACAATTTTATAAGACATTTTTTAAGAAAGTTGTATCTAACATTATTCAAAGCACTGTGAACTAACATGAACACACATATTTTATTAACTAACAATTAAGGCTATAGTAGCTCTCTGTTACTTAATGTATTATCTACTTATTATCAATCGGCTTTGATATATATTGGCCCAATTTTCTTATCGGATCGATAACGATAACATCAAAAAAGACCATTTATCGGCCGATATCGATATGTGGTCGATATATCGTGCATCCCTATATTTTACAGCAAAAAATCGTTCAACCAGTTTAAATAAACTCTTTAATTCGGACCGTCTGTATTTTAGTAATTGAAATAAAGCTGAAAAACTCATACTGTACATTGCTAATGACAATCTGTTTAAACACTCTCCTTGAGACATGAGGCTAATGGTGATAATCTAATGATACACTCTTCAGGACACAATGACTAAATTAAAAGTGAATTAAAATTCTTGCATCACTTAATTCTACTCTGCCAGCAAAATCATAGCGAATATATTGTGAATATTTAGTCCTGGCCTACATAAAAGGCACATAGAGTGCATAGGTTTGCAGTGTTGAAGTAACTATAAGTATTTAATTGCAGTCTGAGAACATACAGAAAGTAGAGCCAGACCGATATATCGGCCGATATTAGGCATTTTCCAAAATATCGGTATCGGCAGTTATAATGGCTGATAAATGAATATTTAAAAAATAAAAACGGACGAAACACGCCTCAATCATCTCTCCTTGGCCTGTTATATAGAAAATGTATGTTTTACAATTTGCAGTATGACGTTATCTATTGCTAAATTATGGCTCATCACAGACTAGCTAACCACAAAGCTAGCTAATGCCACTATCATCAGTGGAAGACCGCTAACGTTAACATTAATGAGCTTGGAAACCACAATTAACTTTTTCTGCCTAAATAAATATCTCTAGTTACAATCCCTGCATTGTAAAATGTAAGTTATACTTGCGAGGAGTAAACATTTCGACACAGAGAAAAAGTATCAAATGTATCTTGTGCAGAAAAGTTAGCTTTTCTTTTACACGTGTGTGAAATCCAACAATATTTAATTAAAAAAAAAAAAAAAAAATTTGGCCGATATATCGGAATATCCCAAAAATATATTCCGATATATTCCAAATATATTTAAAATAAATTAAAACCCAAAAATATTTGTATCGGTATCGGCCTTCAAAATCCTTTATCGGTCGGGCTCTAACAGAAAGTTCTAGCAAGGGTGACTCTGCAAAGAAAAGCAGTGTGTGTTCATGTCCTGACCTCATGGTACGTATCCTCCAGCTCCCCGTCATAGATCCAGCGATACAGGAAGTTGAGAATAGGGTGGGACACCAGACCAAGGATGTGCTGGATCAAAGCTCTCATGTGGGGGTCACCCGTCTTTCCATACGCATGTACAGCTGAGGCCAGCTCTCCTCCTTTACGCCCTGTGAGAGAAACCAGACTGAGGCTGATGTCTTTGTGCTAAATGCACCTTTTACAATGAAATATGAAGTCAATGCTGAATATATTTGAAGTGTATTGTGTAACTTTTAAATGAGCCGTTTCCTCACTAACCTTGGCAGTAATCCACCAGGGCAGCCAGTGTTTTCAGCCGAACCTTGGGGTCGTAGGTCCACACCAGCAGTCTCCTCAAAGTCAGACTGCTGTCCACGCTCACGTTTACTCCTTGATCATCTTCCACCTGGAGCTAAACACACACAGACAATACCATTACCACTTTTTCACAGAAATGGCGCTGGTTCTCATACTTATTAAGCTGCTTTTAATGCTTTTAAAAAGACTATCGCAACTTCCATTTCTTGCCGACTATGTTATCCTGCAGATTCCTCCAGCAAAGAAGGAGTAACAGAAAGGGGGCTTAATCAAATAAATCTTTCATGGTCAAACACACACATTCTCCACTGCACATTTGACCCGAACTCACCTGTGCATGAAGTACAGACAGCAATCTGTAGTACTCCTTCAGCTCTTGATGCAACGCAGCACAAAAACTCTGAGAACAAGGGTGAGAAACGTAATAGTCTTTACGTTTGATCATTTTTAATGCATGCTTGCTAAACAAAAGTATTGCCTTCTGTCAAAATAAAGAATATAATCTAGGATCAAAAAGATCTGTGTAGCAGTTAAGGTTGTTCACTGTCAGTCATGTCACATTTCCTACCTGTCCGACAAGGCCAAAGGCTCGATCCAAGCTGTGGGAATCTGTGTATTTTCTAATTTTATTGTGGAGCCAGCCGAGCTCTGCCAGCCGACTGCTAGTGTCTCTCAGAGACTTGCACAGCGGCACCTACAAAGCAAACAAATACAGTCAACAACATGCTGAACAGTTTATGATCACATACTAATGGACTATAAGGAAAACAACTGATTGTATTTGTAAGCTAAATAGTTGAATAATATGCAAACACACATGCAAAATAATTTTAAAATACCCATCTCGGCGAGTATCCTCGTAAATACGGTCAAATATGGCTTAAGTGAATGAAAGAAAATGGATGCGCATCATTATATAGGATCAGTGCATTAGTTCTTAAAGTGACAGCAGCCTAATATAACCCAGTCATTAATGCTCATCAAACAATGAAATGCAAAGAGAACCACTTTTGTAGTTTCAACAAAGATGAATTATATTTAATTTATACAGTGAAGACTAAGCAGTGTTATTTACAAGTGTTTATATTACTGTTAGACTTACCTTAAAAATATAAAGCACTGTTTATTTAATTTGTATATTTGTTTTTATGTTTTTTTATATTTATATATATTGTATTTATCTTATTCTTGTAATTTGTATGTTATTATCTATGCAGATTCACTCATGCGTTTTCTTTGGATGCGTTTCTTAGAGGTTGAATTCAAATCAAAATCTGCCAAACTTCCCATACTACTTATGAAAAGGATCTCTACTTCATAAATTGTATGAAAATTGTGGAAATAATGGTTCATATCACTCAAATCACTTATGGAAATGGAGGCGCCCTTATATGTGCAGTAATGGAATCTGGTTGTGCCCTAGTGGAAGCGTTCGGTACTGCGCCCTAACAAAATTTTACTAAAGCTCATTTTTTGAAATATCAACCTAAAATTTTAAACACAACTTGTTCAGATTTTTGGCTTTGATTTTTCTGCAGTTTTAGAGTAGACCAGGTTTTGAAAATATATATTTTAAATAAAATATAAATATTTTTACATTGTACATTTCCATAAATTCAAACTTCTATAACTTTTATTTCTGTTTCACCTGCTTAAATTTATTTCACTTCTACAAAAATCTGCCAAATGTCTTCTTTAAAACAAGACCAATCTTATCTCTATATTCCAAAGCATTCTTGAATTACAACCATTTAAGTTTGAAATGAGCATTTTCATGTCTATTAAAAAAGGGGGGGTGACATCATGGAATACATACAAATTTACACTGACATGGAGTTTGACTTTTAGGTTTTTATGAAATAAAGGCATTTATCTCCATCTGAGGTTATAAGGACATGTCACGTCCAAAACAAAACAAACAAGGTCTGGCCCATCAGAGTGCTTATTTATCCGGCATACCTCACTGGACATAAAAAGCACATTGTTCTTTTCCACACAAATGGATGCTCCATTTTAAAAGTGTCACTTAAAAAGGACACCTGATCGATGATTCTTGGTCAACGTCTGCCAGGAATGTGAAAAAAATAAACCTGGGGAGCCTCTTGGCTCAAATGGATGGGCCAAAGTTAGTTATAGCCAGACAGATGATGAGATCAATGCCTCTACATTTCCCATTATGCACTTACAAAACAGGTGACCCTATTTAAGTTTGTTTAATAAGAACTCACTTAAATTTATACTTGCTTTGTTAAAAATACACAGTCATTATGAATGACTGAGTGATTTGATTTGCTGTTTGTTATGATTAAATAAAACTTTTTATTTGTGGTGGCATTTAAACGTGTGGTAATTAAAGCAATGGCTTTATAAGAACACAATAAGCAAACATTATGAAAATGTTCTCATAAAATGGCAAACACTCCATTTATAATTTTTACAGTGACAATGACCTCGCTAAATTTTTTCTTCATTTATCATTTTATGCTAATATATGCTACCATTCCACATTTTGGGATCAGATTTTTCATCAAGGCTGCATTTATTTTATATGACAAAAAAAAACAAACAAACATAAAAACAGTAATATTTGTATTATTGCAGTTTATAATTAACTTTATTCCTGTGATGTAAAGCTGAATTTTCTACATTATTACTCCAGTCTTCAGTGTCACATGCTGATTTGCTGCTCAAATATTTTTTTGTAAAAACCAATTAAACATTATTTTTTCAGGATTCTTTGATGAAGAGAGTTATTTTTTCAGGATTCTTTGATAAATTTGCAAGTAGATCTCAATGTGCCAAGTACCGTTCACAAATTTTCCTTTCATTGTTTAAGGTTGCTAAGCAACGCAACTGTCTTGCATGTGGGCGAAAGAGCAACAAAAATCAAAGAGCGAAAGAAAAATAAAGACAGGACCATAATAAAAGAAAGATACAGCTAGCTAATAAAGCATCACCTTTGAATCGATTTTGTAGCAGTTTTCTGGGCTGCACATCTTGATGAACTTTCCGTCTATTCCCTGGAAGACGTAAAGAATGTCTCGGACGAGAGCAGCCTCCCCGATCTCAGCTGGGTCAGAAGAAGAGAAAGAAAGAATTGTGGCGGGAAAAAAAAGAATTTCAATTAAAAAACTGTAAAGGCCATGCTCATAAATCTGTCACAGAAAAAGGTGCTATGTGGCCGACTGCATCTTAAACACCTCTGAAATAGTGGTGACATTTTTTCTCTCTCTACAAGAACGGAGAAAAATCGAATACAAAAGGCAATTATCTATTCTAACTAGTCTTAAAGGGATAGTTCACTCTGAAATTAATGTTTGGTATGTTTTAGCTTACCTCAAGGGCATCCAAGATGTAGGTGTCTTTGTTTCCACAGTATTTTCAATTTTGAAATTTTTAGGTCAAACCGTTCTTGTCTGTCAGTCATATAATGGAGGTCTATGGTCACCACCTCAAAGAGCATGCTCAGAGAAGTCCAAATTAAACATGATTTAATGACTCGTAAATGTAAGTACACATCGATGGCCTGAGACACGAAACGAGCGGTTTGTGTGAGAAAACAAACAGCATTTATATCATTTTATATCACGTCCAAGTGATCTGAGGGCGTGGGCGTTTTGTGTCTGTGGTTTTCTCACGTCATTTTCTCACACTAACCACTCGTTTCGTGTCTTAGGCCATCAATGTGTACTTATATTTACGAGTCATTAAATCATGTTTAATTTGGACTTTTCTGTGCATGCTCTTTGAGGTGGTGACCATAGACCTGCATTATATGACTGACAGACAAAAACGAAGACACCTACATCTTGGATGCCCTTGACGTAAACTAAAACATACCAAAAATTAATTTCAAAGTGAACTATCCCTTTAAGTATTCTAAAACTACTAAAAAAATGAGAGCTTGTCCACAAACATTTATGCCATCTTTTGCAAAAAACTCCCAGACGCCCATCTCTGGTGTTTAGCACATTTTTAAACAATCACTTGTTTTCTTAATTATTCTATTTCTAAGTCACCATAAAATCAAAATGGATGATTCTAAATGTTTTTTTATGTAATAATTAGGGATGCACTAAAATGTTGGCTACAGACAAAACAGATATTTTCGGTTAGCGCTTCTCCGATGGCACGTTTCGACAGCAGTGTGGACACTAGCTCTGGATTTACAATATTCAATTCTTGATTTTAATCGATAATGATATGGTTTCTTAAATCTGTGTCGTTTTCTGATGATGCGTGAAAACCTCATTAAACATTATTTGTAGCGCCTACCACCCGATTACTTTTAATATGAATTAAAGTCTCATTAAACATTAAAACCAACTATACAATTGTATACCATTATACTACATTTTTTCTTGTTCGAGAAGCAGTTTTACGACACAAAAGAAGATCAGTTTCATCTTGAGTTTAAAATACAATTATAAATACTTTATTATTAATAAATAGCTTAATAATTTTAGTTTATAGTATCAGGCACCCAATTGTTTCCAGAACTGTTCATTTCCTTTAACAAAACAGTGATTGTTGCAAACACTCACCACTGCCATCCCCATCCCGTCTCGGTCTCTGTGGGGGTCTGGGTGCTGGACTGGAAGAGGGTCCGCTGGTGGGACGAGGGGCAGCACCTGACCCAGAGGGCGAACTGGACACTGGGAGAGTCCAGGCTAGACGAGACCCTCTCATAGACTCACCGGCGGGCTGAGGTCCAGGTCTGAAAAACATGACACGCATGGAAAAAGTTTCCTATATGAATACACTCTTGTTTATATGAAAACCTCTGCACTTCATTTAACAGCTAAACTCAACAGAAGGTCAAACTCTAGGTATTTTTTTGTGCCTTTTGTCTTGAGACGCATCCTTGCACTCCATTAGCGATACCTGTGGGAATTCACTAATTACCTCGTAACGGTGAGCTTTAACAAATAATGACACTGAAGTACAGACACTTTAATGATGCCGTGGGTTCGACAGATTTACTGTCAAATGGATCCAGAAATCAATTAATTCAGGGCTTGGAGTATATGGTCATATTTAAAATATCTTAAGTGCTGCAGGCGCTAGACAGCTGTGTTAATAATAGATGAGCGTGTGGCAATTGAATCCAATTAAACATGCTACAATTACAATAGCTGTATTATTGAAGGGAAAAAAAATACTATTAAAACGAGAGAAAGAAAAACCCATTTGACTGATGCTGGGTAAAGGACAACATGAAGCAAAATAAAGCACTTCAAATTCAATTTTATGAAACCGCATGCATCAACTGAAGGTCCATTGCTACGTGACACGATAGCCACTTAATGTAAATAAATAGTTTTAGTGAATCTAATGGGAGCTATATTAGTTGCTCATGGCTAGAAAGACACTGAGCTTAAAGGAAAACTCCACCGTTTTTTGAAATATGGCTTATTCGCATTCTTTCCTACATTTAGTGTGTGTGCAAATGCATTTTTGTCTCAGTGCATGCATTGTTTTAGTTTGACAGGGTCGGCGCTAGCTTAGCTTAGCACAATGAATGGATTCCTTTGTTCATTTCTTAATTTTGCACTTTCTAAACTACACTTTTACACATAAATACCCTGATTTAGGGTTTTATTTAGTTATAACAAACAAAGAAAATCGGATTGAATTTATTTTATCTGATTAATCGAAGGGAAAAAAGTATTCGTCCGATTAATCGATTATCAAAATAATCGTTAGTTGCAGTCCTAGGTGTATGTTGCAGAAAGAGAAATCAAGACCACAAATCGAGGATTTTGAGGGATTTAGAAACGACGTTTACTTGTATGGAGAATAACTTTGAAATATGACTTTGTGCTTTGTAACTTAGCAGAGCTTTTTTATGCTCAAACTGCAACATTACAAATCAAAGAAAGTTGAAAATGAGTTAAAGCATATCAGAACCCCTTTAAAATATATTCAAATTGAAAGTTTTAATTCTAAATTGTAATAATACTTTATACTTGTTGATTCTGATGAGGTGAAACGGTAGTGTGTGCATTGGTGTATTTGATTCACAATGGGTGTTGCAGCCATTCTGCATAAATTGAGTCATTTCCCATTTGGAATTACTGGCTTCAAAAAGCAGATGCAACATATGGCATAAGCAAATTATATGCTGATTTTAGTCACTTTTGGAGCTTGACAGCTCATGCTCACTGTATTTCTGCATTTAAAGGAGCTGTATGTAAGAAATTTATTTCAAATAATCATAAAATGGCCCTGATATGTCACTAGACATTAAGAAATCATGTTCATTTCAAATACTTATATCACTGACAACAGTAGTCCGGCCAGGATATTGTCATTTAAAAAGTGAAGTTGCAGCCCTCAACTGATGATGATGTCATGTTGTGTTTTGGTCTGATGCTCCACCCTCCACCAATGCAGCATCCGGGTTGCCAGGTCTGTTCTAGTTACCACAGCTGCAGATACAAAAGTTCCGGACAAAAAAATGTTGGATCCTGCAGCATATCTGGCAACCTTGAGTCAGGGTGGAGGGGATACACCACTCTACAGTAATTTGAAAGTGACTGCAGTACCAGTTTTGGCCACAATCTTACATGCAGCTCCTTTAACTCTTAACCCTAAAACCGTATTCTGGACATACGTGGGCAAAATAGTTTTAATTTATTTTTAAAAAATACTTCCCTTGATCTGAGTTGGTACAAGACTAGGCTACTTTTCCTAAGTTTGCCTCCAGAACACACACAATTTTTTTTTTTTTTTTGACTCAATTCTACAATGTTAAGTGGGTGAAAAACAACAACTCCTTAATCTTGTATTTGGGTCAAAAATGGGCACCCATAGAAATGAATGGGAAAACTATAATTTAGAGCATTCTAAAATAAGACAAAATAAGACACCAGGTGACAGCAAAGTCACTTCATCTTTAGGTTTTAGCTCTAAGAACTTATTGGAATGATATTTTAATGTAGTTAAAAAAATAAAACATAAAAATAAACATAATTTACATAGAAAATATGGTACTTTTTTAAGTAAATAAATTCAAAAATATCCCCAAAATAAAAAAAATACCATAAATGGATAGACAAAACTTTATCAAAGACAGTGATATAACATTTATTATAAATAAAAATTAGGATCACACCTCCTCTGCGCCCACATTTGTCCACAATTACAGGATTAAGGGCTATAAAGTCAATACGGTTTGAGGGTTAAATTCCAAGTCCATCATTGCCACTCACCCAGTAAGCAGAGAAGGAGGGGTCGGTCCAGGCCCGTTGATGGAGAACACTCCCATACTGCTGATGCCACTGGTGGCCATGCTGGAGTTATGGGCGGTGGCAGAGCGCTCCGGGTAGCTGAGCGGGAGGCTCTGGGGACGGGCGTAGTAGAACGGGGTGGAGTGGACATCCCGGGGCAAAGCCTGGGCAAGCAGAGCTCCATAACTACACACCTGTGGACAGGAAAGAACGTTACCTCTGCCCTCATACATAAATGTCAAAATGATTTTCATTATGTTATTGTGCAGTGAATGACTGGAGAAATATTTCATACAGGAACCCGGTTGGATGGCTTCCTTGGGTCTTCACAGAGGCTGAGTAGGAGGTATAAGATGGACCATCTATGTTTCAATATGCCCTGTTCGCCAGACAACAAAATCAACATGTGCACAAAACAATATGCAGTCCATGTATATCTAATCTATGGAAATATTAAGAACTCAACACATTGTGGAGACTGACCTGGGTCTGAAGCTTTCTGTGCAACTCAGAGAAGAGCGCAGCATCTGCTTCCCGTCTTTGTTTCAACACTAATAAATAAGCCAAAAATAAAAATGTTCGTTATTTTGCATTTGAATCACACAAGCCTGAAATATTAAAGAACTGCCTGATGAGTTTAAAGGGATAGTTCCCTTTGAAATTATTTTTTTTTATTTGAAATTAATTCACTTGAGTGACATAAACGCGCAAGAGAAACGATATAAATACTGTTCGTTTTCTCACACAAACCGCTCGTTTCGTGTCTTAGGCCATCAATGTGTACTTACATTTACGAGTCATTAAATCATGTTTAATTTGGACTTCTCTGTGCATGCTCTTTGAGGTGGTGACCATAGACCTCCATTATATGACTGACAGAAAAGAACGGTTTGACCTAAAAATATCAAAATTGAAAATACTGCGGAAACAAAGACACCTACATATTGGATGGCCTTGAGGTAAACTAAAACATATCAAAAATTCATTTCAAATTGAACTATCCCCTTAATAGGAAAGTAACAAACTTAAAACTGTAATTACATTAGAGTTCATTTTAAATGGTATGTTAGTTATCCTAATTATTCATATTTTTATCAGTCTAGATTGTGAAATAACTGCTGACAGCACTAAACATGTTTTTTGCTAAATGATGATTAGGCCTACATGCCATGCAAACTTCTTGCTTTCTATAATGTACTGAAAATTATTTATTCATACATTTTAAGGATTGTTTTGGAAACACAAATGGGTTGAAAATGATAAACGAATCACCATATACCATATTTTCCTGTCAAAAAGTGCTTTTGAATGTATAGCTGTTCATTTTTGTACAGAGACAATAATGTTTAATGATGAACATTTCTTGCTGACATAAATATATGCTGTCAGCTTGTCAAAAATATTTGTATTCTCAGTGCAAGTATATTTTGGTCCTACTACCCAGATCAATTTTATTTTCTAATCTTTATTGTTAAGCCCTGCACAGAATGATCCATGAACGCCATCTGAAATGATAATAGCTCTTGAAAAAGGTAAGAACGGGGTTTTAGATTACTCACGTTCTTTTTTAATTTTCTCAGACACCAGAAACTCATCCCGTTCAATTGTGGGTGCATAATTACTTCCGATGACCCGCACTGCATACTGGAACTGATGAGCTACGTCAGCTGGGAAGATACACAAACAACAGCATTCATAACTTAAAATTACATACAAAAGCATTTTCATACATATTCACAAGACACATTTCAGTTTGATAACAGGATCTAAAGGAGGACCCAAGTCAAAATCAACCACATGAAATGGGTGTCTGGTTCTACAGAAAGTCATTAGCTGACAGCAGGGATCATATTCCTGTAGGTCTGCTGTGTCTACTTCTACTAGATCCACTGATGAGCTGCTCATGTCCTGCTTCTGATGTGTTCTTGCAGATTCACACATCATACTGCGAAATATGACAGAATCAGTGAGCTGATAACATAGTTAATAAATAATGGCGTTGGTTGTGAACAGGTTTGAATCATCAGGGTCTTTATTGATCTAAAACAGGGGCCCTGTATTAACCAGCATCTCCCTAATGTTTTGCCAACCTGTTCGCTTACAGCATCTCATCGATGGAGGAGACCCTCCATCAAATAATCTGTTTTCAACGAAACACCCCATATACTCATCGCTACACATAACGTTACTGATCATGTTACTAAGCAGCTGTGTGACAGTGATGTAAGCGGTTGATAGCTGTTTCTTTACCTTCACTCTTGCCCGTTATCTTACAGCACAAACTCTGCAGAAGCACGTTGGGTGATTTCTGATCAAGAGCCGCCATTGTGCAATTATATATCCCCTCCCGTACGAGCAGAAGCGGTCCGCGGCGTTCTTTTAACCGCTGTCGCTTTTAATACGGTGGGTTTCAGCTGAGAGCAACAACAGCGCCATTTTAACGGAACCCGCCGAAAAGCGCCCACATCGGACACTAAACGGAAAACACGGCAATGGTGCGCAGCGGAAAAACATCCGGCTGTAAACTGAGACTTTGGAAAGCGTTCCTCTCTACAAACGTTCCCTAAAACGCAAAATGTAATTAAGTCATTTGGAAATTATTATTTTTATGTTGTCTTTTACCAAACACTGAAATGGGGCTAAATGACTATTTTTGATAAGTGTATGAAAGGTGCGCAGGACTATAAACTTTAAAAAGTAACTCTGAGTAACGTTACAATACTCTGCACTCGCACATAAATTATATGAATAATTAAGCGTATCGCGATTAATCGTATCTAACATAAAAGTTTGTATATATATATATATATATATATATATATATATATATATATGGATTCGATTAATATACACACGTATGGGCGCGCGCACAAACACAGACATGTTTGTTAGATTTGATTAATCACAATTAATCTATTTGACAGCACTAATAATTATGAATAATTTAATATTATTTGTTATTATCATCCTTGTTACATTTAATGAAGAAGAAATATAACATAATGAAAAAATGAAATAAAAACAGGTCCAAACATAAAAATAAATAAATAACTCACAATAATTTACTCATGTCATTTATTTAAATTTAAAAAAAAAAAAAACAAAAAAAAAAACATGGAAACAGTAGAGAAAGAAATCTCTGATGACCGAGGCACTCCTTCATTAAAATGTCTTTATTAAACAAATGACATGTCCTAAACGGACAAATTTAAAAAGCCCACATGAAGCCTTCTTCAGGGCATGCCCTGAAGAAACATATTTGTATTGAATCATATTAACACAAATGTAGGTTAAATTTTTTTTATATAATATTATAAATAATTGTTCTTTGTTCTTGTTTATTATTTATTAAAAAAAATTACAAAATGATGGCTATTGTATTGAAACAACACATTTTTATTAATAATTGTTAGGTTGATTTTATTATAATAATTTAATTATAATGATCTTATAATTTGTAAATGATGTAATATTTATTATGATAATTTTTGGTTTGATAGCTTCTTTTGCCCCCATGTCATCCAAGAAATCCATGTCTTTCTTTCTTTAGTCGAAAATAAATTAAGGTTTTGATGATAACATTCCAGGATTTTTCTCCATATAATGCACTTTACTGTCTGGTGCAGCCAAACACTGTAGCCAAAACAACGGTGAAGTTACGTCCTTTCCGAGAAGAAAAAAGCAAGTTTATCATTTCTTGTCTGGCAGCAGTGCACAGATTAAAAAGCCAAGAAAAGCGAGTTCAGAAAAAGACCGGCGGTCAGTTCACATCCGGGTCCTCGGGCACACTGACTGGTTCAAATAATGACGTGATTGGCCAACTCAAGTTGACAAGCTAACATTTTGTGATTAGCTAGCAAGATTATATCTACGTTAATATTTTTAATGTGCAACAATTGAAGTTGGAAACAAGCAGTAATGTGCTCAGCAACAATTTCTAAAAAATGAACCAGTTCCCTGGAGGAGATCTATCAAATCGAAAACTAAAGGGGAAAAACAGACTTGGCCCACCGCCTTAACGATTCCAGACGACGAATAAGGGTCTTATCAAGCGAAACGATAGCTCATTTAAAAAAAATGACAAAGTTTAAAGTTTTATTAGCTCAAATGGTCGTCTTGCTCTGTTCTGTGATGCGCGTTCGTGACTCTCCTGTTCGAACTCGTTTATCAAAATGAACAAATCTTTTTCCGAGTCAATTCCATAGGTCAATTCATTCATTTTCGTTCGTTGAATGAACCACATGACTCGAAAAAAGATTTGTTCATTCTGATAAACGAGTTCGAACAGGAGAGTCACACAGAACAGAGCAAGGCGACCATTTTAAAAGTTTACTCCTTTAATGTGTGAGGTACAAAACTAGTTTGGGTGATATTTTACTAGCCAACAATCTCATCTGTCTTAGAGAAAGATAAAAGGCACAACGCTTTCAAACATTTAAATCTCTTTCTTTATTACAAGCAAATGTACATGTTCTTGCTGTTAATAGCTAAAACCGGCAAAAATCCACATATCTACAGATATCAATCTTTTAAAAACTTTATACAAAATGAGCCCAAACTGTACATGAATATTACTACATACTGTATATGCTGTAAAGTGTACAGTAGTATACATATGAAGAGTTCAGATGCAAAAGCCTCTAAGTGCCACTTGAAATTTTCTTCTAAAATGATCATTTTTATCAAGCTTGTATATTTAAGTTCAGTAATTTCACTTAAATGGCAATGAAGATTACCTATTAATTGTCATTTGAGTGAAATTATTGAACTTAAATATACAAGCTTGATAAAAATGGTCATTTTAGAAGAAAATTTCAAATGGCATTTAGAGGCTTTTGCATCTGAACTCTTCATATATATAATACATTTAAGAGCAACATCACGCTTTGTGCAGATAAAACAAAAAGCAATAGATATTTCGTTAATCCGAACAGGCTGGCACAGATGAAGCCCCACTACAGTTATAGCAGTAGACATCTAATCAAATATTTGGTCACACCTGCTTTAAAAACAGTGAGTGTATTTCATCTTCCTATAGTCAGAGTGAGCAATGACCATGCACATAATCTTAAAAACTACCTCAAACATATTTAAAATCATCTATAAAACAAAAAACAAACTGTTAAAGCTATATTTGTCAAACTTTCATCTTTACTGAAGTTGATTTCTCCCATGACCGTACATTTGGTGTTTGTTTTTATTTAAACGGAACAGTAACATTCAAACTCTTAGAACATTCCGAGAAGTTCTCTTCATCCTCTAGATACAAAAGTAGCAAAAGACTCTTTATTTTCTCCACGAGATACAAAATACCTATTTCATATAGCCTTTTTAGACAGACAGAATAGTGTTCGCCAGTGCCTGAACGCACCCCTGAGGCAGACAGCGTTCAGTTATTACAAGAAATCGTTCTGATTCAAAACAACAGTATGTCAGAAACAAGAGAACACATTTGTGAAGGGACATTTGTTCTGGAACCAGCTGTGGTGGTTTGTAGTCATCATTCGCAGCAATCCAATTAACGCTGTAGTGCACAATTTCTTTTTTGTTACATTCAGGAAGCCAGAGATAGTGTAATAGTGAACAAAATACTAGGAAATACAGTGAAATTCAAAATAAAAATACAGTTAAAAAAAACATGAATGCATTAATTTACCCCTATTATATTACAGTAGTCTTGGCTACTTCAAATCATAGCACATTCTTGTTTTGTTTCAGATTCGCCAGCATTGATTAGCACATGTGCATCACTTGGACTGGACTGGAAGTTTGAACACAAGTTATAAAAGTGGTTTATATAAATAAGAATATGACTCATAAACGCTTGATAAAGCTCAGTGATTGGTCCATCACTTCGGCATGCACTTCGATAATCAATAAAATAGACAGTGTTTGACAGATTTCAGGCAGATTATACATTCACACAAATGAAATAATATACTTTTTGGACCAGAGACAAAGTTAATCAGTTCATTTTGTTATGCACTCATCATCCATCCACTCAGCCTTTGTAAACCTCGACATCAATATACTCATTAATATACTGTATATATTTAGATATAATGTGTGCATGGAAACGGACATTCTATTACTATTCAGTGACGTTTCTTTAGCGATTTTGTTCAAAAATATTCCTGTAACACACTAGCTAGCTATACCCATAATGCAATTCTTTAATCTGACATTCTCCGTTGCAGGCCAACTGATGGGCAGTTAAAACACACGTATATGTGCAACGCATGAACATTGAGGTTAAAAAGCACCAGAAGGCACCTATACTCACAAGAAGCTTGGAGTAACCATCAAAACAGTGACCTTGATGGTCTTTGACATCATCTACTTTGTCTCTCTTTAATGGATGATGGTTAAAATGGTGAAATGGGCGACTGGCCTCATCATGAGAACAGAATGACAGGGTGAGAGAGGGAAACCCGCGCCAGGAAAGAAGTCGAGATGAGGAGATGATGCTCCAGGAAAGCAAAACTACATTCAAGAATCGACGGAAGCAAAAACGAAACAAGAAAAACAAGCATGGAATGTGAAGGACAGCAGGGAAGGAGGCTTGTGGTTGGACTTATTTTAGTTCGGTTCAGTTCCATATCCATCTCATCTGTGTTACAGCGTAACTGGAATTTCAGATTGATCTCATGAAATGGCGTATGTATGACACGCCAATTTGTATTTCCATTTTTGGCGTGCTATCGAGACGCATAATCGCGTTTCAGCATGGTAATGAACGCCGTCGACTTAAAGGAGTAGTTCACTTTTCAAAAAACGTTGCTGATAATTTACTCACCCCCATGTCATCCAAGATGTCCATGTCTTTCTTTCTTCAGTCGAAAAGAAATTAAGGTTTTTGATGAAAACATTCCAGGATTTTCCTCCATATAATGGATTTCAATGGGAACCAAACGGTTCAAGGTCCAAAAGACAGTTTCAGTGCAAACTACAAACTGTTCAAACGGCTTTAAACGATTCCAGACGATGAATAATGGTCTTATCAAGCTAAACAATCGCTCATTTAAAAAAAAAAGAAAAGTTTACATTTTATAAGCTCAAATGCTCCCCTTGCTCGTTCTGTGTGACTCTCCTGTTCGAACTCGTTCATCAAAATGAACGAATCTTTTTTCGAGTCAATTCGTTCGTTGAATGAACCAAATGGCTCGTTCAAAAAAATGAAAAAGATTCGTTCATTTGGACCTTGAACCGTTTGGTTCCCATTGAAGTCCATTATATGGAGAAAAATGCTCAAAAAGCTTCATTTCTTTTCGACTGAAGAAAGAAAGACATGGACATCTTGGATGACATGGGGGTGAGTAAATTATCAGTAAAGTTAACTACTCCTTTAACGTTACATTACTGTGTATAAATATATGAGCTACCCCAACCCTGTCCCTAAACCTACCCGTCACTGGGGTTAATACCATTTATGAGTGTTCCCCTACCATACTAGGAAAAAAAAATCACTCCCCAGATGTAGATCTACATTTTGCTTCGTTTCGCTCAGACATTTAACGGCGTAGACATACACGCACACACGCGTGTATAAATAACACACCTGAAAGTGACTTGAAAGTGGCATGTATGTTGTTTACGCAAAAGTCATGATGTCATGTTGGGAATTTAATCCGATTGCATTCAAATTAAATTTAAATCAATGTGAATCAAAAATCCGCGACTTGACTCGACTAAACGGAGATGGAACCGAACGCACTTCACAAGATGAGAATGTCAGGTGTGAGGCACATTTCCACTAGAAAGGAGCCGTTTCTCTGAATATAGTGCCTAAGATAGGCCATCTGTCATGCTGACCTTGATTGAGTTGCTTGTGAACAGTACCACATGCTAATTACATCTGACTTATTTATATCAGAATCATAAATCAGTAATGTGCAACAAAGAATACGATAGCGACCCAGCACAGGGCTCCAGCAGGTCCATCAATACAGACAAAAGGCTTAGGGAACAGTCATGGATGTTACAATCATAAAATACAGACAAAAAAAGAGGTCTTTTGTACTTTTTGTGAACGTAAAAAGACGTCTACGCCAACAGAAATGTTACATTTCATTGTTTTTTTGTTCCTCAGGAGCCCCGGGCTGTGTGTTGGCGGCACTGGAAGATGTCGAATACTACATTTCTCGCTCTACATCCTCCGCTGGTGCAATGTTAACTTAAGGCAGTGTGGTGGGATTCTTGGGAATGCCATCAAACACCTTCCCTCCTCTTCTCTTTAAGCATAAGGCAACTAACACACATTTATAGACTGTATTTCACAACCTTTGGTTCCAAACTGTGGTGTAAAAGATGGGAAACGTTAACATTAAGGCAGAACAGTTAAGCTAAGATGGCTAGCGTAGCCTTTAGAGGTGTATATCCGGTTCTACTCTAAAAAAAACAAACAAAAAAAACTAAAGGACTGATTATAGGGAACTAGAGAATTTTAAAGCAAATCGTCAAGCAGCTAGGACAGAGTAACTGGTTGTCATGACGACACAACGTCAATGGTTTTAAAAACTTTGGAAGAGTAGAATGAGTGGATTTCCACCTTTTTGAAAGGTAAAGGGTGAAACATAATGACAGTCCAGTTACAATATGTCTTTTTATAGTTGTTCTAACAAAGGCCTACACACACACACACACACACACAGACACACACACACAGACCTAGTTCACTCTAGTACAGTGCAGCAGCAGAAATGGCCACAGCCACTTACAATGCAATCGGACAAAGACAATCGCAGCCTATGGAGTGTTCCTCCATAACAGGTTTGCGCAAAAGCAACACCAGTTTGTTCTATAAAAAAGTAGGACAAGAAAAGAGAAGGAGCACGGGATAAAAAAGGGAAGGGGAGACGAGAGAGAACAAAGAAAAGAAGGGAAAAAAACAGGACAGTCAGTTTTAAGAGCATCCGAGGCCATTTTAACTGTCATCCACAATCATATTCAGTGGTAGAGGTTGCGTTTGAGATGGAGAGATTTGTGCTACTACTGCCCAGTGTTGTTTTCAAGTAATTTTTCACATGAAGGATTACAAGGGTAGGTGAGCGAACACGTAAACCCACGTTGTAAAGGAAACACGCTCTCACGTACACAGTCACACACACGCACAAATCAAGGTAAATAGGTCCCAAGGCCACTTAGCGCAGTAGATGGTGCGGCCAATTCTGTTTGGGCTTCCTCCAGCTCCAAAACGAACACACAGCATCACTACCGCCCATTAGCGTTCAACACAAGAGCCAATTTCAGTGCTTTTGCTTCAGATAAAGGGTGACGAGTCTAGATTGGTCTCCCAATCTTGACCCTGGGATAAGCGAGGCCGAATTGGATTAGATAACCAGACTGTTTCTTTTAGAGAGACTATCATACGGACGTCTCTGGACCCGGCGTGCTGTAGGCGTAAGCTGCCCCAGAGAATCTTGGGTTCTCTCCTATTCGGAGAAAGGAGCTGAAGGTGCAGTAGTCAGGCCTGCCACCCCAGTAGGTACACATGAGTTTTTTGGGACGGGAGGAGTCAGACCTGCGGTGTGTGTGGTTCTGGCTTTCGTTGCCCCGTCTGTCGTGTTTTCGCGCAGGTGGAGCGTGGAGGGAGGACAGGGGGGTGAACTCGGACAGGTGGCCTTTATACAACTTATCAGCGTCCTGGAGAAAAAGAAGGAGGCAACAGAGAGAAAGAGAATGAATTAGCAGATTGCATCATCATATACATGCATGTAAATGCTGGTATTGGTCACATCAACACAAATCCAAAGCCCCAGCAAGAAGCGGTGCAAAAAGAAAAATGAAATATTATAATTCACAAGATCACACATCGGATGTTTACCACATGCACAAGCCCAGTCCTAGAAGATGCAAAACTGATCGATTGAGTGGATGTTTTTTTGTTGTTGTTTTTTTCTTAAAAGGAGGGTGAAATGTTACAATTCATCCCAAAATCAAAAGAAACATAAGTTTTGTTTTAAAATGAAATAAATAGTAATGTTAAAAAGTCTGGGGTCGGTATATTGTTTTTGGAAGAAGTCTCTTTTGCTCACCAAGACAGTTATTTGATCAAAAGTACTCTAAAAACAGTAATAATATTACAGTAATGCATCATTACCGTAATTATTCATTATCGTAATGCATCATTACCGTAATTATTCATTATCGTAATGCATCCTTACCTCAATTATTCATTATCGTCATTCATCATAACCGTAATGCATCATTATCGTAATTATTCATTATCATAATGCATCATTACCGTAATCATTAATTTTCATAATGCGTCATTACCGTAATTATTCATTATCGCAATGCATCATTACCGTAATTATTCATTATCGTAATGCATCATTACCGTAATTATTCATTATTGTAATGCATCATTACCTTAATTATTCATTACCGTAATTATTCATTATCGTAGCACATCAGTACTGTAATTATACATTATCGTAATGCATCATTACCGTAATTATTCATTATCTTAATGCATCATAACATTTCACTTTTGATTTTTTTTTTCAATTTGTTTTTACCATTACTGTAATACTGTGAAAAAATTACTGAAAAAAATGACTGTAATAGTTTATTTATTATTTTTGATCATTACAGATTTATTTTTTTCACAGAATGCAAAAAACCTCAACGGTCCCAAAACAGGCTTTATGTTCTTTAAGCAAATTATAATTTCGTGTTTCTTAGTTTTGAGTTTGTGGTTCAAAAAAATAAAAAAATAAATAATAAAAAAATAGTGAGATTCGCTCAGTAGCAGAAATGATCATAAGCATGTTCTAGGAATGGACATTTAGAAATATATGCAAATAATATTTTTAATAGACAAGTAAAAATACACATGCAGGCCAGAGTGTTAGATGTTAAACTGTATGTCAAGTCTGCTGTGTGTATTTGCGTACGTGTCAGAGCCCGTAGTCCCCATGTCCATATACAGTACCGCACACCCCAAACCACAACCCAATACCTTCAAACCAAACCAAACCAGTCTGTAGGTTTCACACCAAACAACAGACCCACACAGGTGTAGACCCACATAGGCTTTTAAATCCCCCCGAGTGCTTTCACTGGAGGATTCTAGAATTCTCAGAATGATTCTAGAACCGCACACTTCATCTGAGAACTCTAGAGCTCCACTCGAGTCGAGTGTGGATTAGTTCTTTCTGGCTTTAGTCTTCAACTTCACATTCTCTTTACCATAGAGTTGCTAGGCCTCAGTGGTGTTCTGAACCCCATCTAGCAGTGAATCATGAATGTTTGTCTCAACCCTTTCAAAGATCCTGTCAGCCCTCATTCTCTGTGAAACATCACACACACACAAACAGACTCAAAATGTGGCATAACAGACCCATGTGCAGAATATTTGTTTTGACACTGAAGTATCTTGCTGGAACTGAAAGTACAGCAGCAGAAAAGGCATTTCCATTAAACAACTTCAGATCTGCAACGTAAAATGCACATACGCAAACATAAACATGCACGTTTCATGCATGCAAACACATAGAGTGACGGAATATAAGGCTCGGAGCATAAACGGAGACACCACAGGGTACTGTGACGGATGCTTTAGGCGTGTTGGGTAGCAGTAATGTTCAGGAGGTCTTCACTCACTGATACACACACGCACATGCAGAGACGGTGTGTAGGTTCACCTCCGCCTCAGTTCAGAAACTGACACTGCTGGAGGTCTGGGAGAGCATAAAGATGGTGGACTGCTCAGCAGTGAGACACTGACGCTTTGTCTGCCGTTACCATGGGTCACAGGCCAAGGGTTAACACACACAGGGGAGGGAGAAGGTCAAGCATCAGAGAGAAAAAGAGAGAGAGACGGAAGAGGAATAAAAACAGACAGGGTTTAGAGAGGTTAACAATCCTCAGAGATTAATAAAGGAACTTCAGCAACAAGTGCAGTTTTCTTGCAGAATTAGTAGTAAAACTTTACAATAAGGTTCAACTTATGGTAGTGTTAACTAAAACTATTCAAGATTATATTTTTTATTTGAAATAAAGAAATATTAGATGAAAAATTGCCTTGGAAACTAACCGAAATAAAATAAATGTAAGTTTAAGTACTGAAGACTCAAATTAAAAAAAATATAAATACTAATAAAAAATTGGCAAACTTAAACTACTAAACGAAAAATGTACTCAAAATAGGAATAAGTATTCTTATAATACCTAAATAATACTAAAATAAAACTGTCAATTACACTGATTCATCATTACCGCAATTATTCATTACCGTAATGCATCATTACTGTAAGTATTAATTACCGTAATGCATCATAACGGTTCACTTTTGATTTTCAATTTTCAATTTGTTTTTGCCATTACCATTCTCATTACTGTAATACTGTGAAAAATGTACTGAAAAAAATTACTGTAATAGTTTTTATTTATTTATTTATTTTTGATCATTACAAAATGGTCAAAAAGGTCATTTACTCAGTATTTTTTTTTTCATACTATGGAAGTAATCAACTGTCTGATTACTGACATTTTTCTAAATATCTTCTTCTGTGTTCAACCTCAGAAAGAAACTCGTACGGGTTTAGAACCAATTGAGGATGAGTACATTACACCTCAAACTAATGTAAACAATTTGAACCTTATGTAAAGTGTTCCTGAAATGTCATAATCTACAGTTCGATCCTAATGTCAACATAAAATCAGAACGGACCCTATTTACACATTCATATCAATGCTAGTTTTAAAGGGATACTCCAGTTTTTTTTTTTTTTTTGGAAATAGGGTCATTTTACCACTCCCCCAGAGTTAAACAGTTGAGTTTTACCGTTTTCAAATCCACTCCGCCGATTTTCTGATATTTAGAAGAATATCAGTAACCAGACTGTTTCTGGTCTCATTGACTTCCATAGTAGGAAAAAAAAATACTATGGAAGTCAATGAGACCAGAAACTGTCTGGTTACTGATATTCTTCTAAATATAAAAAAAAATCGGCTGAATAACATTCTAAAACGGCAAAATCCAACTGTTTAACTCGGGGGGAGTGGTAAAATGACCCTATTTCCAAAAAAAGTGGAGTATCCCTTTAAGCCGATGTCACCAACTCCTGTGGTTTGGTTTGTAGCACCCACCTCTCCCTATCATTATGTTATTTTATTGTTGATCATCCTGTTGAACTGAGAAATGAGGACATTTCATGTTGACGTTAATGTGGCAGTAACATTAGCACACTGGGAAATTCAGACTCAGAGTTTCATGGGGAAGGTGAGCGAGAGGAAAAACATCACATGGGTTAAACCAGTGGTAAGGCAGTTGATCATACACACGTCACACACACACACAATCAATTTCCTTTTGAAATTTCTCAACATAGTATGCTGACATACTATGTGTGCCAACACACAGATAGACCCAATAACAGCATTGAATGGCTTAAAGAGTCATCCAACGTAAAGAAGAGAATCGTGAACCGCATCCAGAATTCACTTACATCAAGCACACTGGGAAGCAGTCCGATGCAAGTGTAAATCTGAAGACCAGTTAGTAGCCATTATCACAAACTATCGCACTATTGAGCTGGTTCAGATCAACAATCATTTGGTTGAATATAACAAATATTTTTCTTAAAATGCTGTATAATTGCAGAAGAAATGGCTCTTAGTTGAGGTAGACACTGTATTTAGTGCTAGCTGTTACGGATAGTGCAATACACTTCATCGTAACTCTATTACTGTAATGAAACATAAACAAATTCATTTACATTTGACGTTCAAACTAGCAGTATCCTTGCATCTCTACGCACATGTAGATACTGGTGTCGTACCTGTATTCTCTCTGTGGTAGTGGGCCATAGAGCTCTACACAGCACTTTCTTCACCACATCAGGCAGCAAACTGACTATAATCAGCAGAATTATACTGAGCCACGCAGGACCGCTGGACAACATCTGCATGAACACATAGTACATCCTCTGATAGTTCAGGAAAGGCCTGTAAAGTACAGAAAAACAGCAGATGAATCACGTCAGATTCAGACTTTGTGATCGTAAGCGTACAGAATATTAGGCGGGCCGTACCAAATGATGCCTCCCCACAGGAGGGAGAAGATGACATAGAAAAGCAGTGACCCCCATATGACAAAGTGGTTGATCCACGTCCAGTAATGTGTATCCAGGGCAAGCTAAAGACAGAGATGGTTAAGTGGACGCCGATCGGCAACAGCTAAGATCGTAACACGGGAGTCGGGTGTATTACCTTTAGCGTGACCGTGAACACGAGGATAGTGAATACAAGTGTCCCAAAGGTCCAGTTTCCAAACATCTAGAACAGAGAAATATTGAAAGAGGCAAAAAGAGATGTAGGAACAGCCGCTTGAATGGGTGTAAATACAGCAGCTCACCCTCTCATCCACATACAAACAAACAAACACGCCATACACTGCATGTTAATGTGCCTTTATTTGAACAATTTAGCACTCGGTAGAAAAAGACTTGTTTGAATTATCCAGCATATATATATATATATATATATATATATATATATATATATATATAAAAAACATTTCTTCAGCTTCTTCATAAGAACATTTTGGGACAATACTGAGTTTACCAAAAGAGTATGCAATAAATGTTTTCTATAGGAACAGCTGATTAAGGAATATTAGATTTTAATTAGGTTTTAAAATGGCACAAGATACTTCAAAAAATAAAAATAAAATGAAAGATGCAACATAACAGGATTTGCCTGAATCATGTATGCAAAGATGTACAAAAATAAATAAATGTGTTTAATTACTTAATTAATTAACTTAATTAATTAATTTTTAATTATTTAATTAATTTAATTATAATTGTTTGTAATTTAATTTTTTTTACAATATATATTTGAAGTAGAAAATATTAGTAGTACAAATCCTTATATATATATCCTATCCTATATATATATATATATTAGGGCTGTGATATATATATATATATATATATATATATATATTAGGGCTAGTAACGATTAATCGCGATTAATTGCATCCAAAAATAAAAGTTTGTGTGTACATAATATATGTGTGTGTAGTGTGTATAAGTATTTTGTATATATAAATACACACACATGCATGTATATATTTAAGAAATATTTGCATGTTTATATTTTATATATATTTATACAAAATTAATATTATACATACATATATATATATATATATATATATATATATATATATAATATAATTATATAATATATATAAATATTTAATATATTACCAACATATATTATGTAAACACAAACTTTTATTTTGGATGTGATTAATCGCAATTAATTGTTTCACAGCCCTATATATATATATATATATATATATATATATAAAAACAATATATTAGAAGTAGAAAATCCGTAAACCCAATAGAAAGTAATAAATGTACCTAATAAAATATATTTATAAATATAGTTTTTAGTATCTGCCTTTAATTTGATGAATAATATTATAGCAGTTGCACTCAACTAAACTTCTGCATCAATACAGCGTTCTCAGAAGCATAACTTATACAGAATACAAGAGACACTCATCAAATGTTTCTTTTAAAAAATCTCTTGTGAAAGATTTGCAAGAAATAGTATTATTACATTACATTTTAATGGCGCTGTAAATTGAAAGCATTTCGGTGTCACCCTATATAGTTTTACAGTGATGTCTGCAACTCGCTGAACTCAAATGAGTTTTATATTTGATCTATAAAAGCTTCATAAATAAATAGTGAGCTTAGATAGTCCCTTAAAATGTTATAATGGATTCAGCATTGGCACTTAGGCTCAATAAACATCTGCTCGGGTGCGGTAAGCCGTTTCTGTGTGATTGTTTTTCTCTTTTTTGGGAGGATTTGTTCCCTCATTGTTTACAGTGTTGGCAAATGGTTGAATTTCGACACAATGGATATCTCTTCTAGAAGCTTCCCCTATCTGTGGACCGGCCGCGCTGTTGATGACACTATGCGAAACATCGACGCTATAATGAAAGCTCTGTATAAAATCACTCGCTGTTAACCTTTAAAAAGAAAAACGAATCACAATGAAAATCAACAAGCCATCACGGCACCAAATGGTTTTAGTGAACAATACAATGTTGATGAGTAACCAGTTAACGAAAAAAAAAAAAAAAAACAAGTACAAGGACACACAATAGATGTCAACAAGTTTGAAGAAAATGTATTAACTTACCTTGAAGAGCACTCAAAATTAAAAAATAGTGTAAAAAAAACACTTGTCAAGGGCAAATGATATTTAAGGATGTTGTCAATGTCAATGTCAATGTTTTTTAATCTGTTAATAATCTGCCACTCTCCACGAATAGGGTAAAAAATAGGGTTTTTATTTCTTTCAACAGTAAGTCGGTCAGTGAAACGAGGTTGAACATCAACATCAGGAGGTTGAATTTGTGTCTGAGCCATTTTATTTTTTTCAATTTTTACAACCCTGTAACCATTTTTTTTTTTTACCAGATTGTAATTAAGTGACCTTTGAAACCATGATTGGTGCAATTTTGCACATTTTCTATCAAACATAGATATTTGACTGGTATTAACAAACAGTGAGCTATACACATCACAATATTTATTAATTTCTGCTAACTTCAGTGTATGTTAAAGGGATAGTTCACTTTGAAACTATGTAGGATGTAGGTGTCTCTCAGTCATATAATGGAGGTCTATGGTCACCACTTCAAAGAGAATGCACAGAGAAGTCCAAATTAAACATGATTTAATGACTCATAAATGTAAGTACACATCGATGGCATAAAACACGAAACGACCCGTTTGTGTGAGAAAATGAACAGTATTTATATAGTTTTTACCACAAAGCGCCCGCGGCCTCAGATCATTTGGACGTGGCTGTGGTTACAAGAGGTAAAAACGATATAAATACTGTTCGTTTTCTCCCACAAACCGCTCGTTTCGTGTCTTAGGCCATCAATGCGTACTTACATTTACGAGTCATTAAATCATGTTTAATTTGGACTTCTCTGTGCATGCTCTTTGAAGTGGTGACCATAGACCTCCATTATATGACTGACAGACAAACGGTTTGACCTAAAAATATCAAAATTGAAACAGCTGTGGAAACAAAGAAAGCTAAAACAATACCAAAAATTAATTTCAACGTGAACCATCCCTTTAAGTTAGCTCAGGTCAGTTAAATAAAATGAACAGATACAACTTTGAATTTAAAAAATGTACAAGTAAATTTCGAAAAGAACATACTAAGTATTTTTAATCATTAGTTTGTTCATTAATATAGTTATCCTCTTTTTTTTACAATAAAGACAATGCTTTAAATCGAATAAAAAAACATCTTAAAGATATCGGAACCTCCGATGGATTTAAAGATTTAAGAAAAGCTAACGAGACACCCTATTTGTGGAAAAACCTTCTAATTAAAAGTGTCCGAATAGCTTCTCTTCCATTCAACGTGTGCCAAATGAAGCGAAATGCTTAATCCACATTTCCTCTCGTTCATTCATTTGCCCTTGCAGTGAGGCATGAGAGGATGGACATGTATCCTACGGGCCGATGAGTATGACAACACCCCTCCGACCCGGGTGTTTGCCAAAAAAAAAAACACACACACACATACAGTCGCGACGTGACACACGGGGCGGACACAAACTCCTACTCCATCACAAGATGATAGACAGAGGGAGATGGAAAGGAGAGGGACTCGCTACTCTATACCTACGGTGGCTGGTCCTCGGTTCAGGGGTGTCGTACGCTACTGTTTGAAAGCTACAGTGATGGACGTGAACGGTTGGTGTTAGTAGACACTATGTGAGTGGGGGTGGCTTTAGGATGAGGGGAGGGGGCTGAGGAGGGAAACAGTAAACTAAAACTAAAAATAGGATGAGAAACAGATAGGGACAGGCTTACCATCTGTGTGTTGGTGGCCATTAGCTGAGGAAAGGAAGAGAAGCAGAAAAGAAAAGAAAGGCAAAAGGGGAGTAGGTAAAAGGAGGAAAGAGAGAGGGGAGAGATATAGAAAGAGAGATCAAGAAGAAAACGAAAGAAAAGAAGGAGAGGGAGGGGACAGGGAGCAAGAAAGTAAAGAAAAAATTAGGATGTTATAACTTAAAGTAAATCAAACAGGTAAAAAAAAGCAATCCAAAAAGGTTACTATGACTTAACTTAATGGCACAGAGAAAGATGTCTGATCTGACTGATTACCCAGCATGCTTTGTGTCGCATAAATGAATGGAGAAGCACCTGTAATGACTTCAAACATACGCAGAGGAGGACAGACGAAAGTCTGCGAGCTGGATCAAGACATCAGTTAAACCACACATGTGTACTTTACAAGTCCACTTTAACTCGCTCGACAAGCATCGGCCACCCATTCAATCTGCGTGCGACTTTAATTTGACTGAGAAAACAAAAAATTCGAACTAAAGGAAAAAAAACAGCTGGTCAAGTCGATTAAAACAAAACACACGCACAGAAAAACATCGGAATCAGGGTTCGGACGGTGAGCGTGTTACCTGTCCGTTGCTGGTGAAGGTTGTGTTGTCGAAAAGGAAGAAAGCACCAAAGAAGAAGACCATGGCATCAAAAACCCCCAGAAATGTCCAGTAGATGAAGGTGGACCATCTCAGGAGGGAGTTCTTGGCAATATCTCTGTGAAAAGAAATACATACAAAATATATATATATATATTCAAAGACACTAATCGTTAAAAGATCTCGAATCATAAACCCACGTGATCCCATTCCTGGATGGCACCAATTAAACCTAGAACTGTCATTTCTGTTACAAACATTGAAATTAATCACAGACAAACTGGGATAAAAATTCATAGTTTGAATATAAACATGGAACAAAACCTTTTCAATGTGTTTCCATTGTAGCTCATGCGCATGTCTTCTACTTGGATGAAAATGTAGTTTTATGTGCATTTTTAGAAGTTATGTATCTTAGCATTTGCATCCAGGGTTAGTTCACTTTTCAAAAAACTTTTGCTGATAATTTACTCACCCCCATGTCATCCAAGATGTCCTTGTCTTTCTTTCTTCAGTCGAAAAGAAATTAAGGTTTTTGAAGCAAACATTCCAGGATTTTTCTCCATATAATGGACTTCAATGGGAACCAAACGGTTCAAGGTCCAAAAGACAGTTTCAGTGCAGCTTCAAAGGGCTTTAAACGACACCAGATGATGAATAAGGGTCTTATCTAGGACCCTTCGAGTCATGACTCGAAAAAGGATTTGTTCATTTTGATAAACGAGTTCAAACAGGAGAGTCGAACAGAACAGAGCAAGGCGAGCATCTGTGCTTATAAAACGTCAACTTTTTTATTTATTTATTAAATGAGCGATCGTTTCGCTAGATAAGACCCTTATTCATCATCTGGTGTCGTTTAAAGCCCTTTGAAGCTGCACTGAAACTCTCATTTGGTCCTTGAATAGTTTGGTTCCCATTGAAGTCCATTAAATGGAGAAAAATCCTGGAATGTTTTCATCAAAAACCTTAATTTCTTTTCGACTGAAGAAAGAAAGACATGGACATCTTGGATGACATGGGGGTGAGTAAATTATCAGCAAAAGTTTTTTTCAAAAGTGAACAACTCCTTTAATGCGATATCCCAAAATGCACATAAAAATAAGTGTAAGCATTATAAATAAGCAATTGAGCAATATAACATTTCATTGCAAGATCGTTATTTGTGAGCACTCAGTGAAATATCAGTTTAATCTCCAACCATCCTTAACATACTAAATATACAGAAAAATGACTTTTAGATCAGCTTTTTCTAATGAAAATGGCCTTGATGGCGACAAGTGCAAGCAAACACTGTGTATAATGTGCTGTATATACTGAATAAGAGGAAGAAAATTGCAGTGTCAGGACATTTGTTGATAAAATGTAAAGTGGCTCTTACAATATGGTTCCCAGTGCTGTGTGTAAGTTGAGTTTAGTGCAAGCGTCCACACAAATATGTTTTCCAAAAGCTGATTGAAATGTCCAATTATTGCAGACTTGTATTTGGTCGCAGTGTGTTCATATGATTAAGTGAGAATACCTGGAGGCTAACAATCAGGAAAAACATTTTACTGAAGAGGAAAACATAGAGAGCGAGACTGGGCTTCATTGGGCGGTTCATTAGATCCAAAAATGATGCAAGGAAAATAAGTTTTCGAAAACATATTTAATAGTTAAACCATCCGAATGGACCAGTACTCTGCCTGTTTTTATTTTATCACGTACAGTACATGTGTTTCTATGCCTTGCAAACTTTGCTGATTAAATACAATGTAAAAAATATTTTCAAGATTTGTTATCACAACTTATTTTCTTTAGTCAAATCAACTTAAATAATTTATTTAGTTGAGATAACTTATTATTTTGAGTTTTTGGTGATTAAATTAATCTCCTTCATTGTATTAACTCACTTTTTCCAGTTCAATCAACTTCAAATTTTAAGTCAACCAGGTTACTTACTTTTTTAAGTTAAACCATCAATATTTTTTTACAGTGTATCTTACCACGGCAACATAACAAACTACTCTAAAACTTTTTGATAATATACATGTATATATAAATAATATTTCTATAATAAAATAATTTTAAAGTAATGTTAAATAAAAAATAATATTAAATACTAGGGCTGTCAAAACGATTAATCGCGATTAATCGCATCCAAAATAAAAGTTTTTGTTTACATAATATTTGTGGGGCCACTGTGTATAATTATTTTGTAAATATATAAAAAACACACATGCATGTATATTAAAGAAAAAAATATTATTTATATATAAAATATTTGTATTTATATATAATATAAATTATATATAAATCTATATACAGAATATACATGAAAATATTTCTTAAATATATACAAGCATGTGTGTGTATTTATATATCTAAAATAATTATACACAGTGCACCCACATATATTATGTAAACACAAACTTTTATTTTGGATGCGATTAATCGCGATTAATCGTTTTGACAGCCCTATTAAATACAATTAATAATTTTGGACTACAGGTCCAACTGGGTCAGCCAGAAACGCATAATAATAATAAAATAATAATAAATATAAATAATAATAAAAAAAGTCCCATGCCCATGTTTCACAAGTATTTACCGTGAATATGTTTTATTTTATGATTTTACTCTTGTCCTAGACCAATGACTTTCAAGCATATAACAACAATAATACAACGAAAGACTAATAATAACAAAAAACAGTGCAAGTTTATCTTTGGGAAAAAGGTGACAACAAATGTCAGGCTGTGAAACAATGTGTGCTATGAGCCAACAGTCATACAAAAAGGAGGCCAAGGTTGATATAAATAGCCTGCATGTAGACAGGGATTTATCAGTAGGTCTCAGAGAGGGAACCAGAAATAGAAGCTAGTGAGTGTGCTGCTCCAAAACACCTCCCTGTACACGCGATGAGATGCATCACGTCACGTATCATATATCAGACTAAAAAAAAACCCTTGTTACATTTACATTTATTCATTTAGCTGACGCTTTCATCCAAAGCGACTTATAATTGCTATATATGTCAGAGGTCGCACGCCTCTGGAGGGACACATTGGTGTCTCGCAGTGGATTCGAACCCGGGTCTCTCACACCAAAGGTATGTGTCTTATCCAAAATTATTAAATAAGTGAAATTATAATTATTGCCTGACATTCTGACCACAGGAGTGGGTAATAATGGGTATGAATATTCCTGACCTGTACAGAGAGGGGTCCCGTTTGAGGATGTCCATGTTGATGTGCTGCTCCATCAGACTGTAGAGGAGGATGGGTAACGAGGTGAAGCTGATATTGTACAGGGTCAGATATGCCGTGTCGTACAGTGGCTGCGGAGGGAAACATAATTGTTGCTGTAAACGTACAGAGTAAGTGCATCACTTCCAGCGCCCTCACCCTCAGAGTACTTTGACGTGGCTGTGATTACAAGAGGTAAAAACGATACATATACTGTTCGTTTTCTCACACAAACCGCTCGTTTCTTGTCTTAGGCCATCAATGTGTACTTACATTTACGAGTCATTAAATCATGTTTAATTTGGACTTCTCTGTGCATGCTCTTTGAGGTGGTGACCATAGACCTCCATTATATGAACGGTTTGACCTAAAAATATCAAAATTGAAACTACTGTGGAAACAAAGATACCTAAATCTTGGATGCCCTTGAGGTAAGCTAAAACATACCAAAAATGAATTTCAAAGTGAACTATCCCTTTAGTTTTAAGAAACGCTACCTATGAAATAAAGATTTTATTTCCATAAATGTTTAAAATATCATTCCCACAACACAGAACGAGAAGTTTATTTTCTAAATATGAAGACAGAGTGTTCTTTTCCAGGAGTAGTATAATAGTGACCTCTGCGATATGCGTTTACCTGCTGAGAGAAGCCACAGAAGAACTGATAGAGAAACTGAGGGAAGATGAAGCACACGTTCTGTGGAGAGAAAACAGACCCTCAGTACCTGATGAGCTAAACCCTTTAGGGGGTTTGTGTGCGTGTGTGGAATGAGTTCGCTATAAATAGTGCTGCATTGAGTAGCATTATCAACAAGATTGTTTAGTGGGTTATTCAGAACTCCTGGGAAAAAAGCAGCATCCACACACATTAAGCAACTTTTTCCGTGTTTTCAACCACAGGCGATGTGGTTTGTGTCGCGTCAGCTAGTGATCATCAGCTTTTTTGCTTGTGATTATCTTGTGATTAACACATTTTGTTAGTTTGGGTTCACCTTGTAGAAGAAGTACTGGACCAGCTCAGCGATTCGAATGTAGTAGTAGTGCCCGTGAACCAGGAGCATCTTCTTCAGGTGTTTGAACTTGGTAATTGCATAGTCGCTGTTACGGGCCGCCTGACGCCCCTCTTTACCCATGATCCCTAGAGGCAGAATAACCAGTCAATAGGCATGTAATAGGCATGTAACATACTGCTGAACACAAGTCTATCAGAGAGGACTGGAGAAGTATTAAAGGAGTAGTTCACTTTAAAAAAAAACTTTTGTTGATAATTTACTCACCCCCATGTCATCCAAGATGTCCATGTCTTTCTTTCTTCAGTCGAAAAGAAATTAAGGTTTTTGATGAAAACATTCCAGGATTTTTCTCCATATAATGGACTTCAATGGGAACCAAACGATTCAAGGTCCAAAAGACAGTTTCAGTGCAGCTTCAAAGGGCTTTAAACGATTCCAGACGATGAATAAGGGTCTTATCTAGCAAAACGATCGCTCATTTAAAAAATAAATAACAAAGTTTAAGTTTTATAAGCACAAATGCTCGCCTTGCTCTGTTCTGTGTGACTCTCCCGTTCGAACTCGTTCATCAAAATGAACGAATCTTTTTCGAGTCATTTGGTTCAAGCGACGAACGAATTGAATGAATTGACTTAATGACTTTTTGACTTTGATGAACGAGTTCGAAAAGGGGAGTAACGAACGCGCATCAGAAAGGTGAGCATTTGTGCTTATAAAACGTAAACTTTGTTATTTATTTTTGAAATGAGTGATTGTTTCGCTTGATAAGACCCTTATTCATCGTCTGGAATTGTTTAAAGCCCTTTGAAGCTGCAATGAAACTGTCATTTGGATCTTGAACCGTTTGGTTCCCATTGAAGTCCATTATATAGAGAAAAATCCTGGAATGTTTTCATGAAAAACCTTAATTTCTTTTCGACTGAAGAAAGAAAGACATGGACATCTTAGATGACATTGGGGTGAGTAAATAATCAGCAAAAGTTTTTTTAAAAGTGAGCTACTCCTTTAACATCTAAAACGACTTGATTTTGCGTGCGAGCGTGAAATCACCTATGCCCACGTGAGCTTCCAGAATCATGCTGACATCATTGGCTCCGTCCCCGATGGCCAGTGTGATGGGGTGTTCTTTCGACGCTTTAATCATCTTAACAATCTGAAAGAACAGATTTATTTCCACAGGTTAAATCTGAGAGATACAATGATTAATCAGGGGTTTTGGCTGAGGAGGAGACGGGATAATATTACACTCATCATCAGCTATCTACCCTTTCTCATATGAAACGACTACAATATCAGATTGGCTTTTAGTACACATTGATTACACAGGATTTTATTGTGTGCTTGAGGTCAGTAATGGTCTTGTAATACTGTGAGTTCTCTCACTTCTTGGCTTTACAGTCTCCAGCAGCCGCAGAGAGTGACTGACAGGTTTAGCGTGCAGTAAATTAGAAAGAGAAATAGACCAGAGTCTCTTTTGATTGCATCGTCTAACTCACAGACTGAGAGATTACAATAAGGGAACAAGGACAACCTTTCTCTGGCATGTGGCTGTGTATGTGCGTGTGCGTGTGTGTGGGTCAGGATTTATCCTCATTGTTGGGACCAAATGTTCCCAAATTGATACCAAGGACTAAAATCACCCATAGCCACTGGAACCCATAATTAAACTGTCTTTATGAGGGAGTCATTGAGTTATTCACTGAATCGATTTGTTCAAAACAGTGATTCATTGCAGGATTTAATAAGTCAGGGGTTCTCAACTCTGGCCCTTGAGGTGCACTTTCCAGAGTTAAAGGGATAGTTCACTTTGAAATTAATTTTTAGCTTACCTCAAGGGCATCCAAGATGTAGGTGTCTTTGTTTCCGCAGTAGTTTCAATTTTGATATTTTTAGGTCAAACCGTTCATATAATGGAGGTCTATGGTCACCACCTCAAAGAGCATGCACAGAGAGGTCCAAATTAAACACGATTTAATGACTTGTAAATATAAGTACGCATTGATGGCCTAAGACACGAAACGAGCGGTTTGTGTGAGAAAACGAACAGTATTTATATCGTTTTTACCTCTTGTAACCACGTCCAAGTATTCTGAGGGCGCGGGCGCTTTGTGGCTGTGGTTTTCTCACACAAACCGCTCGTTTCGTGTCTTGGGCCATCAATGTGTAATCACATTTACGAGTCATTAAATCATGTTTAATCTGGACTTCTCTGTGCATGCTCTTTGAGGTGGTGACCATAGACCTCCATTATATGACTGATTGACCTAAAAATGGTTTGACCTAAAAATATCAACTACTTGAAACTACTGCGCAAACAAAGACACCTACATCTTGGATGCCCTTTAGGTAAGCTAAAACACACCCAAACACTCAAACAAACCTGAACGAGCTAATCAAGGTCTACAGGATTGCTACTAGAAAGTTGCAGGTGGGTGAGTTTAATCAGGGTTGGAGATAAACTCAGCAAGAAAGTAGATCTCAAGGGCCAGAGTTGACAACCCCTGAAATAGTCACTAGCTATGTTTCCATCACCTTGTTTTTATGCGCATTTTGAAGTATCGCTTCAGAAACGAGTGATGGAAACGGCAAATTCATTAATTTAGTTTGCAAAAAAAGTTTTTACACTGGCTTGTGGTTTTTGACTTGTGCGAAAAATAGTTCATGCGAATAATGAATCACAGGAATAAATTACATTTTAAAATAGATAAAGAGTTATTTTAAATTGTAATAATATTTTAGAATATTAAATAGATGCAGCCTTGGTGAGAGTTGGCGAACTTTTGAACGGTCGTGTGTGAAGGGCCGCATTACCTGTGCTTTCTGTAAGGGTGCCATGCGGCAGCAGAGAACAGCACTGCAGTTCCTGCAGATTTCCAGGAATATTTCCTTGTAGTTCCCTCCGCTGCTGTTTCCTTCCTGTGTTGGCTTCAGTACAGCTGACAGTGTTGCCCCATCGATTATCAGACCATAGTCTTGGCAATCGCCCGAGAGCCTGTGTGGACGACACAATATTATGTGTGAAGGTGTCTGTGTGGGAACATGAGTCCATGTATACATTTCCACTGTACCCACCCTGAGAAAGTGTCCCTGGTCATGCTGCCATGCTGTCTCAGGACGGTCCTGCTCAGGTCGAACAGGACGTCGTGGAGACTCTGCTCTTCTGTCCGCTTGGTCGTCAGTTCCAGGATCTGTGTATTGCGATGGAACAACTTGCTAGCATAGCATGTGGCTGCTGCAGTCTCCATTTTGTCCCCTGTGAGAACCCAAACCTTCATACCAGCCTTGTGCAGGGACTCGATGGTGTCGGCCGCTTTATCCTGCAGCCTGAAACGTAGAATAATAACTTTTTTTAAGCATTTCATGAACGTGATTAGCCTATATAAACAAACCTTCGCTAGCTCTGCCTTTAAGGAGTAGTTCACTTTTCAAAAAACTTTTGCTGATAATTTACTCACCCCCATGTCATCCAAGATATCCATGTCTTTCTTTCTTCAGTCGAAAAGAAATTAAGGTTTTTGATGAAAACATTCCAGGATTTTTCTCCATATAATGGACTTTACTGGGAACCAAACGGTTCAAGGTCCAAAAGACAGTTTCAGTGCAAACTACAAACTGTTCAAAGGGCTTTAAACGATTCCAGACGATGAATAAGGGTCTTATCAGGCGAATCAATCGCTCATTTAAAAAAAAAAAAGAACTAAGTTTAAGCTTTTTAAGCTCGAAAGTTCGCCTTGCTCTGTTCTGTGATGCGCGTTTGTGACTCTACTGTTCGAATTGACTCGGAATCTTTTTCTGAGTCAATCCATTTGTTGTATGAACCAAATGACACGAAAAAAAGATTCGTTCATTTTGATGAACAAGTTCGAACAGGAGAGTCACGAACACGCATCACAGAACAGAGCGAGGCGAGCATTTGAGCTTATAAAACTTAAAGTTTTTTTTTTTTTTTGTTTTTTTTTAAATGAGCGATCGTTTCGCTTGATAAGACCCTTATTCATCGCCTTGAATTTAAAGCGCTTTGAACAGTTTGAAATTGTCTTTTGGACCTTGAACCGTTTGGTTCCCATTGAAGTCCATTATATGGAGAAAAATCCTGGAATGTTTTCATCAAAAACCTTAATTTCTTTTCGACTGAAGAAAGAAAGACATGATATCTCGGATGACATGGGGGTGAGTAAATTATCAGCAAATGTTTTTTTAAAAGTGAACTACTCCTTTAAACATGCTAATGACCCTTGCAACTGTTGACATCCACTGTGTTTCCTTTCTAAAGTCCTGGATTTAACAGACAGTTTTTAATCCTGTGTGATTCACACTACCATTCAAATGTTTGGGGGCTTTAAGATTTTAGTTTTTTTTTTTTTCTTAAAAAATTAATACTTTAATTTAGCAATGATGTATTAAATTATTATCGAGCAGCAAATCATCATATCAGGATGATTTCTGAAGGATCATGTGACACCGAAGACTGGAATAATGATGCTGAGATTTCAGCCTTGCCATCACATTAGCATTTTAAAATACAAAACAGTTATTTTAACAACATTACTTCACAATATTTACAGTTTTTGTATTTCAGGTCAAGTAAATGCAGCCTTGGTGAGCATTAGAAACTTCTTTCAAAAACATGATCCTAAACATTTGAACTGTATTGTAAAAACACCAAAAATGTCCCCAATTGCGTCAAGCTCACATAAGAATAATATCCATAAAAAAAATCTCCACTTTAGTTAAACCCGACATATTCTGTAAAGCTTGGGAGTGGAGCTTAATAAAGGGTCAATGTCAAATAAGTTCACCTTTTAAAAACAAATCTAGTGAACCTGTCACACCTTGATGTAAATAGTACCCAAAGTACTGACAGTTATGCAATTGTTGCTTTGACAGCCCAAGAATTGTTTTAACTGTACAGTAGAAGCAGCAGCTCCGTTTTGGCACAGTATGTACCGTAGCAATCCTGCGTGCTTTATTCTTTGCGCAGTGCTGGAGTGAAAGTTAATGGACAGTGCTCTGCATGGCTCGGTGGCCTCGGAGGTCTCGTACGGCAGTGTGATGTCTCAGCCCACTTCACTCAGTAATTAAGCAGCCCAGCAGTCAGGATTCACAGAGCCACACTGCTGCCAGATCATTAAGACTGCGCCTCACTCACAGCCCAGCCATGCGGGGACTAGTGACATTCTCAGGGAGACTCCCGGGAAGACATTCTATTACACTCCTTATTAAACGTTCTAATAACATGAATAGCATTTCACTCAGCAGCATTCTATTGAAGAAGCTAAACCAATTCCAACATTCTAAATAAGTCATAACATTCCTTCTTACGTCCCCAACATTCATAACATTCTAAGATATTTTTGCAAAATTTACATTTATTCATTTAGCTGACGCTTTTATCCAAAGTAGAGATAAAGGTTTTTGAAGGCCGATACCGATACAAATATTTTTGGGTTTTAAAATCGGATATTCCGATATTTTTTTTAAGTAAATATTGTTGGATTTCACACATGTGTAAAAGAAAAGCTAACTTTTCTGCACAAGATACGTTTGATATTTTTTCTCAGTGTCTAAATGTTCACTCCTCGCAAGTATAACTTATATTTTACAATGCAGGGACTGTAACTAGAGATATGCTAGTTATAAATACAGTAATCGTTACTTTATTTAGGCAGAAAAAGTTCATTGTGGTTTCCAAGCTCATTAATGTTAACGTTAGCGGTCTTCCACTGATGATAGTGGCATTAGCTAGCTTTGTGGTTAGCTAGTCTGTGATGAACCATAATTTAGCAATAGATAACATCATACTGCAAATTGTAAAACATACAATTTCAATATAACAGGCCAAGGAGAGACGATTGAGGCGTGTTTCGTCCGTTTTTATTTTATTTTTTAAATATTCATTTACCGGCCATTATGACTGATTATTCGTTATGATGGCCATTATACCGATATTTTGGAAAATGCCTAATATCGGCCGATAATATCGGTCTGGCTCGACCTACAATTGCTATATATGTCAGAGGTCGCACGCCTCTAGAGCAACTAGGGGTTAAGAGTCTTGCTCAGGGCGGATTCGAACCCGGGTCTCTCACACCAAAGGCATGTGTCTTATCCACTGCACCATCACCACCCTAACTAAACTAACCGAATCAAGAAAAAAAAAAAAAACAGACCGCAAACTTTTACAATTTTTCTTAAACACATTCATGGCCTTAAAGGGATAGTTCACCCAAAAACGTAAATTCTGTCAGTATTTACTCACCCTCATGTTGTTCCAACCCCGTAAGACCTTCGTTCATCTTCGGAACATGAATTAAGATATTTCTGATGAAATCTGAGAGCTGGATCACTCCTCCATACAAGTCCACAGGCTTCTAGAGGGATTGAAACTTGCCGGTCTCGAAAAGTTATTAAAGACATCATTATAATAGTCCAAGTGACTATATTAACTCAATATTAACTTTATCAAGTGACGAGAACACTTTTTGTGTGCAAAAACAAACAATAATAACGACTTTATTTCAACTATTCGAGTCAGGTTACTAGTTTAACTGCGTAAGCTTCTGTTATTGTACGTCACGCGCATGACCAGCGTCGGCCAATAGTGAGCCTACGTGTGACGTAGCTTTACGCTATCACACTACGTTAACTGACAAGGGGCTCATTGAGAAGGAAGTGAATAGAACAAGTAAAGTCGTTATTTTTGTTTGTTTTTGCGCACAAAAAGTGTTCTCGTCGCTTGATAAAGTTAAGGTTGAGCCACTGTAGTCACTTGGACTATTTTAACGATGTCTTTAATAACTTTTCGAGGCTGGAAAGTTTCAATACCTCAAGAAGCCTATGGACTAGTATAGAGGAGTGATCCAGCTCTCAGATTTCATCAGAAATATCTTAATTCGTGTTCTGAAGATGAACGAAGGTCTTACGGGGTTGGAACAACATGAGCGTGAGTAAATACTGGAAGAATTTACATTTTGGGTGAACTATCCCTTTAAGCTGCATGGAGATCCGAATCGGACGACAGACGTTGCCTAGCAACACGCCCCCTTTCCTCGGATTTCTCCTCTCGGACGTCGGACAACCGTGAGGACACCGAGCAAGAATTCCGTTTCGGAATTCAAGATGGCTGCACCCTGTGACTTGTAAGAATGAATTGTTTTCATTGTTTTTGAACCGCTTTGGTATTTAAAATGACGATATAATCACTCGTATTACTGCGTCACCTGTAGGTATGGGAATCGGTTGTTGTGAGTGCAATTACTAACGTTGCTAGCATTGCTAACAGAAGATTAACATGAAAAACATTAAATAACGTGAACATTTTCAAGTTCAAACGGCTGCGTTTTGATAAGGTGTAGTCATAATATATATTTTTTTAATGTTAGTGCCTGTTACTCGGCCAGTGCTACCATTATAACAGCTTTCCGGGTGGCGTCCATTTTTTTTCTCCGACTCGGACACGCAAAACATAATAGAACGCTTGAAGTGTGGACGTGACGTTGTTGGGTATAATAGAACGCACCATAATGTTTACATTTGCCGTTTCATGTCGAGTAAGAATATTTCTCGCATATTGTTTTCAATCCTGTTTCAAACAGTGAGCGATGCCTTATCAAATTAGCTTGGTGAATTTTTGACTGTAACACATCATCTTGAGTGACCTCTTGAAGACACAAACAGGCTGGTGCCTACGGGGCAGTGATTGCATCTAATTAACACAGCCTGACAAAATAAGTTCCCGTCCAGTAATCACTATTTGTTTGCTCTGTCATATTCATTAAGGCGGTCGACATGGATTGATGTGTTTATTTATAACGTAGGGTTGGATGGCCTCCATAAGTGCATAAGCCAAAACAGTGGTTCATCAGATTCGCGTCCGCCGGCCCCCGATTGATTCAAGAGGGGGTCTAATTACGTTAGCTGCTCATTATCAGGACACTGGAGCCTAATGGATGGACTCTATTGATTGCCTGTGCAATTAACGTTAACTCACACTGGTTCTGCCAGGAGAGCGGGTGCTCACGTGCGCTTCAACTGGACGCCGGTCTCACCCAGTTATTGGGCCAATCGACACCTTGGCATTCAGCCAGTTAAAAATCTAATACTGCTAATGCACATATATGATCAATTTCATTCAGGGAAAATGTACGCCGATTCTTGTTTACTTAGCGAAATGCATGACGCACTTTATCGAATTATTAACATGCTGATGTTTTTCGCAACACTGGAAAGCCAAATCGGACTTGCTCAGAAATTCATCAGACGTCATGGTTCCATATATATCCCGACACTATGGATTTTTTGATGGTGCAGTGGGTTGGAGCATGAGGGAATGGCAGAGTAATCTGCATATTTAGAGCACATAGATGAAGGACTTAAAGCCGGATCAATGCAACAGTTCCCTGATTCTCTATAGCGACTCTGGTGTAGTTACAAAATGTTGTCAATGTACACTGGGGGTTAAAATAAACAGAAAATATTTGATTGATTTTAGGCTACTAACTAAGAAGTCACATGTTCTTGCTTCCACTGAAACGCAAGATTCTCTTTGGATCATTCTCAAATCATGCTGGAGAGGAATACTGAAGTATTTCCCGCCTCAAATTATAATGCACACTTGATGATTTCTTAATAAAAGCACACTTTCGAATGATGTTGGACAACAATACTAAGAATTTTTTAAATTGACTCTTTGAAAACCGCCACGCCCGAAAAACCGCCATCGGCCAATTGTGTCTTAGCAACCGTAACTAGGCGCAGGAGGTCTGGCAAGCTTTCGAGCGAGGGAAACATGCCGAAGCATTGTGCGTATGGATTGTGCAAATCTGATACCTGGCATCCTAAAAGTTTGGATGGGGAAGTGTATTTTTTTCCTTGCCGAAAATCTAAAAGCCGCGGGGAGAAATGATGGGCGTGATCAAGCAGTGTGGGAGACCCATTCACAACTAAATGTCGACAGGATTAACAAAAACACCTATTGCTTGGAAATACTGACGGTTCTTTGTCAATAATCTCGAATTGAATCCTGCAATCCCTTTTGTCGTGCTCTCTCAGATATTTCACATGTTCGCCAAAAATGACTAATTATCTGCTTGGGAATGTCTGACACTGGTGCATACACATTGTAATAGATGTGCCAGCCGCGAAAGCTAGGGAGGGTGGGGCTTAGCAAAGGGTCAATTAAATATTTCACTCAAAAAGTTATGCAAACACCATCCCTTTAACTACAAAATGCAAAATAAAACCAGTTCCACTGGTGGGTTGACATTTGGATCCCACTGTATCTTTTATTTGTATGTTTTATTTGAGTTATTTGTATTTGCATTCTGGATTCGACAAGGGAATACTTTCTGGATTCCAATCAGTCAGCTTCTGTTAACTTGTGAACTTTAAAATCGAAGGTTTGATTCATTTCAGCACAAGAATTTTTAAACAAGTCAATCAAACTTAGGAGGCAGCGATTCACCTATCTTCCACCGCCGTGGCTCCCAGCAGGATGAAATCCTTTTCGATGACATCATAAGCTTCAGCCAGTTTCTTGTCACGCTCCTGCAGAGCGAGTTTAGCGCTGTTGAGGAGATGGCACGTTTTCTCGTACTCCTCATGAGTCAGCTTCTTATAAGCCACACAGAGAGTCCGTAAACCCTCCTACAAGGGAAAGATTTGAAACAAGTTGTCAGCTTAGCCTTCCAGGATTTGAAAACAAGTTGTCAGCTTAGCCTACCAGGTCCATTCATTTGCTAAAAGAGCCAAAATTCAACACCAGAATTCATTCTTTGCCCCAAAACAGAACATAAATGGAAAGAACAATACCAATGCGAAGAGAAATTTAAAGCTACACTGTGTGATTTTTACCCCCATCTAGAGGTGAAAAGGTATATGACCATCCAGTGAATATTAGTTTCTGTTCCTCTCAATTCTGATTTCGTTTTAACTCCTACGGTGGCCAATGTAGTTCAAGATTAACATGGCTTCCAGTTCGACCTCGTCCATGACCATTAACTCAAAGTAAACGCTAAAGGCGAAGCTTGAATTAACGGGTATGTCCATCTTTGGCTAATGTACTTTCAAGATGGAGGGGCAACATGGCGATCGACATTAGAACCCCTCACCCGTATGTATTTTCAATGGCATATTATACACTCACAAGAAAACTTTATTACTTGAACACAGTAAATATACATTTACGAGCACATATATTTTTGAAAGAACTAAGTGTTTTTAGCTAAGAATAAACTAAAAGAGTTACACCGTGCAGCTTTCACACTTGTATTGTTCCAAATTTGTGACTTTCTTTTTTCTGTCGTAAAACAATATTTTGCAGAGTGCTCACGCTGCTCTTTTCCACAGAATCGATCAATGTTGACCACAAGCTGTCAAGCTCCAAAAAGGCCAAAATATTGTGCTTATGTGCAATATTCAAAATCAAATTTAAATTATGCGTTTTTATTTGCCTTTTTTTAACTTGACTTGCTTTAGTTGGAGCATGAACATTCTGAAAAACATTTAATTTTCCATGTAAGAAAGAAAGTCATAAGGGCTTTTCACGCTGGACTTAAAAGGATACTCCACTTTTTTTTCGAATCCATTCAGCCGATTTTCTGATATATAAAAGAATATCTGTACACAGACAGTTTCTGGTCTCATTGACTTCCATAGTATATTTTTTTCCTACTATGGAAGTCAACGAGACCAGAAACTGTCTGGTTACTGATATTCTTCTATATATCAGAAAATCGGCTGAATGGATTCGAAAACGGTAAAACTCAACTGTTTAACTCTGGGGGAGTGGTAAAATGAGCCTATTTCCAAAAAAAGTGGAGTATCCCTTTAAAAGAGAACTCCAGTCAAAAAGATAATTATATTCATTAGATTATAAACAGCAAAAAGTACAAATGACTTCTGCTGCTATAGGTACATAGAGATATTAAACTAATAACAGTTGTAATAGGAAAGCTAATGAGAATGCAAATGCATACATAGAACGGCAATAAAGACTTTCTGGTTTCTTTCTCGTTTTACTGTGGGTACTTTTCTCTTTCAGCCTTTCTATTGAAGATGATGCTCATGCTAAACAAGCTACACAAGCAAACAAAGAGGAGCTTTTTTACACAAAGATCTAAAAAGGTGCTTTTGTGGCCTATTAATAGCTCTGCTAAAATAGGAAAGAAGATGAAGTTGTTTGCGATTTCTGCTCACCACAGCGTTGTGCTCTACTCGCGCTCTGACCGGCTCCACTTTCCCGGAAACCACCCGTGGGAAAATAGAGGAATCTGCACCTTTACAGAACAAGTAGTACTCTCCTAAAACAAACAAACAAATATGAACACATGCAACTAGAAGAAACTGTATATCCCCAGGAATAGCTTTCAATAAAAGCTTTCAATAAATTCATAATAGGTATTAAATTGATAGTTCTGAAAATTATCTCATCATTTACTCACCCTCATGCCTATCTTATGTATATGACTTTCCTTCAGATAAACACAAACAAAGATTTTTTTTTAGAAAATAATCCATCTCTCCACACAAAAACCTTGTGATTGTAATCCATACGACCCCAGTGGCTGGACTAGTGTCTTCTGAAGCGAAACGATAGGTGTGTGAGAGAAAAAAATACTAATATTTGACACTTTTAAATCTGCTTTACTATCATATGAGCGTTCATGAGAGGCCACGAGAAGTGGTGGTCCTCTGTGTTACTTCTCGCGTGAACTTCACAACGCATTTTCATTTATGTTAAGTTGAACATGTGAACGCACCTAGGACAGTTGGCTGGAAGTGATAGTTTATAGTTAAAAGAGTGCAATATTTTAGCATTTTTCTTGCTAAGAAGAAGACATTAGCTACGTTTATATGGAAACCTTTTATTTGAGTCTGAATTCATCCATTCCGATTGATTAAACCAAGCAAAGTGTCGTTTTTCTATCCGATTAGGGGTAACATGTCCTCTCGATCAGATTAGAAAAGGTGTAAACCACGTCTTACAAATTTAATCGGATTTGGCCAATTTAATTGACATGGTTACATGCGACATTTTGATCCCGAACGTGCTAGTAGTCTCACAATCGGATTATAAGGGTCCATGTAAAAGCCGCGATTGATTCATCCACCGGGGTTGCACAGATTGCCATCATGAACGCTTAGTGTGGTTTTCCAAGGGTCAAATGAACGCCACCCATTCAATGGCATTATATGGACTCGCAGAGATCCGAAGAAAGAAAGTCATTTAAATTGGGGATGGCATGAAGGAAAGTAAATAAGAGAATTACACATTTTTGGGGTGAACTATCCCTTTAATTCGTAATTGTAGCAAAAAAAGTAAACATGAAATAAAAACGATCCCGTTTCTCTCAGAAAAACTATCATACATCACAACAATATGGAAATAAAATTGGTCACGAGCATCATTTCATTGTTTTAAATTTGCATATTAGTTATGCTGTCAGGTTCTCAGTATATTCAAGATTATCTTCATTTTTTTTAATCAAAAGAGTAGTTATCAGGTCAATTGTGTGTGACTGAACGTATTCAGGAGTCATACAGATGTTAAATCTAGCTCTTGTTTGTATGCTAGTAGCACACTGACCCACTTGCATTAACTGGCTCCTCAATTTGGGCACACATGGTGACTCAGACACTTTCACTGGAATGTTTAACAGTCACTTGCTGTTCCAGTGTGTGTGTGTGTGTGTGTGTGTGTGTGTGTGTGTGTGTGCGTGAGTGTTTACTCAGCAATGATTTGAGTCCCAAATTGTCTCCTGACGTTAGCTAAATCCCTTTGCGTATGTTCTCAGATGGGAAAATCATTCATAAATTAAGTGAATAATTAGGCCTGTCAATCTCTAAAAATTCAAATAAAATTAATTACATTATTTGCAAAACAATATTAGGGCGGTGAAACGATTAATCGCGATTAATCGCATCCAAAATAAAAGTTTGTGTTTACATAATATATATGTCTGTGTATAATTATTTTGTATATATAAATACACACACATGCGCGTATATATTTAAGAAATATTTGCATGTATATACGTTATATATATTTATACATAAATATAAATATTTGATATATTCAGAACACATTTTTCTTAAATATATACATGCATGTGTGTGTATTTATATAAAACAAAATAATTATACATACAAACTACACACACATACTATGCCAACACAAACTTTTATTTTGGATGCGATTAATCGCGATTAATCGTTTCAAAGCCCTAAACAATATATCAAATTAATCTAATATAAAGCAATATATCAATATTTCTAGAGATAATTCAAAGACATTGCATTATTTTGACAGGATAAAACACTGAATATGACTGATGAAGTTAATATATTGTTTGTTTTATTTGTATTACTGTATAAAAGTATGGGATTAAATCACTCATCAGGAGCCATGATTAACTTTTCATTAACATGTTAAACTGACATTATATTTTAATATATTAGAAAAAGGCATCAAGGTTTCCTATAGTTCCTATAGCTCATTTAGATTAGTAAATTTGTATGTGTGTGTCTGTGTGTACCTACTTAATTTGGGGGGAAAATTTGTACCCAGATGCAAGCTAAATCTTTATGTGTAAAAAACTGGTATAATATAGTAATAGTACATAAAGTATAAATGTGTAATGTGATTCATCATACCTGTGCTTGATCTTACGATTACACTCATTCTCCTCCTCACTGAATCAAAGTTCAATACTTCCAACAGCTCAAATCTGTGAATGCATAAACACAACCAGATAAAGTAAGGAGTATTTCCATTTAAAAGGACATCTATGTACAGATAAATCAGAGGCGCTGACTGGATCCTTTGGGATGCATCTTTATCACAGACAGATGAGTTTTTATGTGACTGTGCTGACCCTCATGTTCTCAGCAGTAGGACAGTGTGTAGCTGCACTAATTATGGCTGATCCTTGTCCTTCAAGGGCATTCACACACACACACTGAACAGAGAAACTTCACTGCTTGCCGGAACATACTGTATAACAGTGTTATTTTAATAAACACACAACTATATTAATAGGACAACCTGCTGAGTAAATACACAAATGATTACAGATCAAACTGTTCCTTTGCTGAGATCTCTTTCTCACACCACATGTGGGAAAATTACATAGCATGACAAGAAAATTAAAGCTGCAGGCACCACAGGGGGTGTTAGCAGCACTGCTAGTGCTAGTGGTGTGAAGCTAAATGTTTATTGTTTAATTATATGCAAATAAAAACGTTCAAATGCACAAAAAAGTGCATAAACAGTGTGTGTGTGTGTATACATATATATTAGGGCTGTCAAGCGATTAATCACATCCAAAATAAAAGTTTGTGTTTACATAATATATGTGGGTGCACTGTGTATAATTATTTTATATATATAAATACACACGCATGCTTGTATATATTTAAGAAATATTTTCATGTATATACTGTATATAGATTTATATATAATTTATATTATATATAAATATATTTTTTATATAAATAAATATTTTTTTTTCTTAAATATACATGCATGTGTGTGTATTTATATCTATAGAATAATTATACACAGTGCGCCCACATATATTATGTAAACACAAACTTTTATTTTGGATGCAATTAATCGCGATATATATATATATATATATATATATATATATACACTACTATTATTAAAAAAGCTATTATTTTCCTAATTATTAATTTTACTTTCATTAACTTTGTTTTTAAGTAAGAAGTATTAATTATCATATTCAAATATATATTTAAAAAATATATAGATTTACATATGATAAATGCAGTGTGGGATATGTTTAATACCTGCATACTTTTTAGTATATTTAAAAGTAATTATAAGTATTATATAATATAAAATGTTAATTATCATATGCAAATCTACATTTAAACATATTCTTCTATTAATATTTGACTTTTTATAGTCTTGTATTCATTTTACTATTACTTTAGTAACACTATTACAAACTATTTAAAAAAAAAAAACTCAGACCAGGCTAACTGTCCAAAAGACATCAGAATGCCGCCGGTTTCCTCTTGGTCATTGCGCTCATGCTGTTGTCCAGATGGCTCACCTTTCCATTTCATCCTCTCTGTTAAGGATCTCCATGTGACTGTCCTTCAGACGGAGATAGGTGAAGCCCAACCTGAGCAGGTGAGAGAAAGAGAAAGTCAGCTTTGTTTCTTATTGTGATGCAGGGCTCATGCCATAATGAATCAACTTTACTTTGAGCTGTTCAAGTCCTCAGACTCGGATTTATGCGTTTCTGTGTCAACGCAGCAGTCAGTTGGTACAAGTAAGAGCTCTGTAATTATTGTAATGTTATATAGTTTGAGAGACTCTGCTGTACACATTCACGTGTTTTGAAGGAGGTGTGGCTCTGTCGAGCGCTCTAAAGGAGGGGGTGGGATCTCAAACTTTCAATACTAGCTTGCTATCACTAACCTCTCCGAAATTGCCTACCCTACCTTTAATAAATGCTGTAAGAATATATTGCTCATTGTTAGTTCATCTTAACTAATGAAGTTAACGTGTGTCAACAAATGAGACCTTATTGTAAAGTGTTACCATGCAGTTTTATAAAGTGTGTAGGTGTGTGTCTTGCCTTTTCATTCCCTCCACCAGCGCAACCTCGTCTGGAGAGGAGGAGATGTAGAAGGAGGTGGATTTGCCCTGATGGATTCCTCTCTTAATGCCGTCCACCGTCTCCTCTTCCTTCACCTGGACTGTGTGACACAGGCACAATGCACGGAAAAACAGCTCCTCTCGCTCCTGACGAGACACACACACACACACATCAAGAGTCAGAAATGACACCACGCTCAACAACACTGATCTCTGATATTTCACTTCATGAACACAATATTATCCAAACATAGTCTAATTTGAATAGGCAAACTGAGTTTATCCATTATTCACAAATCACAGTCAAAAATACAACTGACAAGAGATGTACGAGCTAACAAATTCTTTGATAAATGTTTTAGTTAATCTTCAGCATTAATCTGTCACATCGCTCAAAAATAAAATTATATCCATCACTCAACCTGTCCACTGCTAAAATATTCATGCAAAACTTGCCTTGGTGATAGCATGATTCATCTGTGCAATGACGCATAACTAGCTATTGATAATAGCTAAAGATAAAGATGTTTTTTATGCTTTTATTCAATCAAACATACACAGAACAAACAAATAAATTGGGAAATATTATACCGTTTTCTACTTGAATCTATTGTGTGATGCTAAGCTGCATTTTCAGTCATTACTCCAGTCTTCAGTGTCACCTGATCCGTCAGAAATCATTGTCCACATGTCCAAGTCCTACGGAAACAAACACCAAGCTCACCTTTCCGTCTACGCCCGGAGAGGAGTCGATCATGTCCATTCCCGCGGCTCCAGGTAAGATCTGCCCGTTACAGATGGCGTGCGGCACATACACGTGCCCATCCACACAGCATTCCCTCAACTCCATGTTATTTTCTGTCAAAGTGCCAGTCTTGTCTGTGAAGACATATTCCACCTGTAATGGAGAAGGAAAGAATAAAAGAGAGAGAAAATGAACAAACGTTGACCCGGACGGTTTTGAAATGTACTGAAATGGGTTCGCACCTGTCCGAGTTCCTCGTTAAGATCCGAGGTGTTGACGAGCGGTCGCTCTCCGAGCTCCTCGTCGAACATGTCATCGTCCCACAGGATGAAGTACGAGCCCAAGAACTTCTGCATCTCCACGGTAACGTACATGGACACGGGAATGATGTAGTTGAACAGAACCATGTAGGCCAGGAAATCTGTGAATGCCCGGATTAACTGAGGAGACAAACGATGATGGGAATTAAATAGTTTTGAGTTTCATTTTGAGCATTTGTTTAGCTTTTTGTTAAGTATTTGAAAGTATAAAATATAGTAAGTAATATAAATATATATATATATATATATATATATATATATATATATATATATATATTAGGGCTGTCAAAATGATTAATCGCGATTAATCGCATCCAAAATAAAAGTTTGTGTTTACATAATATATGTGGGTGCACTGTGTAAAATTATTATATATATATATAAACACACACACATGCTTGTATATATTTAAGAAATATTTTCATGTATATTCTGTATATAGATTTATATATAATTTATATTATATATAAATATAAATATTTTATATATAAATAATATTTTTTTCTTAAATATACATGCATGTGTGTTTTTATACAAAATAATTATACACAGTGCACCCACATATATTATGGGATTAATCGCGATTAATCGTTTTGACAGCCCTAATATATATATATATATATATATATATATATATATATATATATATATATAAACATACATACAATATATACATGTGTGTGTATATATATATATATATATATATATATATATATATATATATATATATATTAGGGCTGTCAAACGATTAATCATGATTAATCGCATCCAAAATAAAAGTTTGTGTTTACATAATATATGTGGGCGCACTGTGTATAATTATTTTATATATATTAATACACACACATGCATGTATATTTAAGAAAAAATATAATTTATGTATAAAATATTTTTATTTATATATAATATAAATTATATATAAATCTATATACAGTATATACGTGAAAATATTTCTTAAATATATACAAGCATGTGTATGTATTTATATATATAAAATAATTATACACAGTGCGCCCACATATATTATGTAAACACAAACTTTTATTTTGGATTCGATTAATCACAACTAATCAAATCCGTATATATGTATATATATATAAATATATATACTGTATATGTATATATATATATATATTCTGTATATAATAAAATAAAACAATAGCACTACAAGCACTAACAATATAATAGCACGTACTACATGCCGTTGCCTCTCAGTCTCAGTTTTCTGGTTGTACCAGGGCTCATCTCGGTTTGGGTCGGCCTGCCAGACGTACTTGAGGAGTGTATTGATCAGAGCTTTACTGATCAGAATGCAGAGGTACACAATCAGGTAGGCATTCATTGACCTGCAGGACAAACAGACAAACAGTAAGATCTCAGATCCATATAGCATATGCATAATCATTTATGGACCTAATTATACAGACACATACCATCATACTACATCAGGGTGATGAAATCCATCCGCAATTGACCTATGTCTAAGCCACGCCCTCAAACGCGATGAGCCAATCACAGTGCGCAGCTAACCCAATGCACTCGGACATTCTCGTCCATTGATATGCATTGCAGTCAATCAGTTTTCATTCGTTTTTTCTTCTCATTTTAAGTTTAAAGGGGTACGTGCAACTCCGACATTAGGTTCCCGAGAGGCTCAGGTATCTTCTATGGTGTCTTCTAGGTATAGCCATAGCTCAATTACTTTCCCTGACAGTCTCGTATCCTGTCCGAATGACATCTATAATATTAAATTAAGGTCTAAAAAACAAAATCAACATAGATTTGATTGAAAAAGTCAATGATATCCAAACTTTTGAAAGAAGATCTCTGGAAGTACACCTGCTCATTCAATATAAACAGGTTTGATGTATTTTCTTGCCGGCTGCATTTATCTGTCTGACAGCATCGTCAGCGAGACACATATGAGCGCAACCTGATACAATTCATGACAACAAATACAGACGCTTGCAATTTGCTTTACAAAACGGATACTAAACGCATTACGCCGTGCAAGATAAACCGATCGAAAGCCTATCATCGTGTCTTACTTTTCAACAGCCGAGCGTTTCTGAGACTTGGATTGGTAGTTGAGGGCCATCTTGGTTTCCATGCCTGTGTAGATGGCCACAGCTAGAGAAACAAGAGAAGACGAAAAGCATTTTGAGAACGTAATTCTCTTGTGAACATCTCTATACAGCCTGTTTGGTGTTATGACAATGTGAAACCCGTTGTTACATAACTGAGCTCTTACCGTACGGTAAGGCATAATGGCTCGGCTGTAACAAAGTTAAACATTTTTAGAGCTTGCCCTGCACTTACAATCCTCACGTGTATAATGTGACATTCATCTCCCTCTCTGGCCCTTTCTCTCACTCTCTAGCAATTAAGAACTTCTCTCTGATCTCACAAGCTTCAGTGACTCATTTAATTACAGTGGGAACAGAGTGACAAAATGACCAGCAACTCTTCTCTCATTCTCCTGGCCCTTCTTTTTGCCTAAAAAACTGATCACACATGCATTGTACCGGGTTATAGTGATAGATCTTGGCATCACTGACATCATTAGGTTTAGATTAATATCTAATATAAAAAAGTGTCTGCCAAATCCATAAATATATGCACTTAAAGGAGTAGTTCACTTTTAAAAAAAACTTTTGCTGATAATTTACTCACCCCCATGTCATCCAAGAAGTCCATGTCAGTCGAAAAGAAATTAAGATTTTTAATGAAAACATTCCAGGATTTTTTCTATATAATGGACTTCAATGGGAACCAAACGGTTCAAGGTCCAAAAGACAGTTTCAGTGCAAACTACAAACTGTTCAAAGGGCTTTAAACGACACCAGACGATGAATAAGAGTCTTATTTAGGACCTTTCGAGTCATGACTAGAAAAAAGATTCGTTCATTTTGACGAACGAGTTCGAACAGGAGTCACGAACGCTCGTCACAGAACACAGCAAGGCGAGCATTTATGCTTATAAAACTTAAACTTTTTTATTTATTTTTGAAATAGCCGATGCTTTCACTAGATAAGATCCTTATTCATTGTCTGGTGTCATTTAAAGCCCTTTGAAGCAGCACTGAAAGTGTGTTTTGGTCCTTGAACAGTTTGGTTCCCATTGAAGTCCATTATATGGAGAAAATCCTGGAATGTTTTCATCAAAAACCTTAATTTCTTTTCGACTGAAGAAAGAAAGACAGGGACATCTTGGATGACATGGGGGTGAGTAAATTATCAGCAAAGGTTTTTTAAAAGTGAACTATTCCTTTAAATGATATGTAAATATATAGTGTGGATTTTATTACCATGTATGTATTCAGTGTTTTTCAGTGTGGCTCCACGCAGCAGCAGGTTCTCAGAACCCAGGGGTCTAAAATAATCAAACAAGATCAAATTGAGCATGACAAAGATGAACAAATTATGCTCACATCTTTTGACAATTGAGTAAAGGTGAATTAAATGGTAAATAAAAAATTAAAATAAATGGTGACCAGTAAAAGCAATGAAATATACACTTTACCTTATGCAGTGTGTGCACATATATTCATATGAATATATGAAAATATACATTTGTGAAGATGCCTAAATATATTATAATGCAGTATATAAAATGCAATATACAATCATAAATATTATTGATTTTTTATTTTAAATACTATATTTATTAACATATTAAGATACCAATATTTTGCATTATACATGAAATACATAATATCTCATTACATTTACTTACATACACTCTAAAAATGCTGGGTTGTTTTAACCCAACTTTGGGTCAAATGTGGACAAACCCGAACATCATTAAAAAATGTAACCCAATGGCTGGGTTTGTCCATATTTGACCCAAAGTTGGGTTAAAACAACCCAGCAATATTTAAAGTGTATTTGAATGGGAACATTTCTTTCGTAAGAATCAGAATCGGAAGAGAGAGCTGTTCTATGAAAATGACAAATTGTCCCTCCTGAATTCAATCTTTCACACACTGGCCCTTTAATTAAGAGTCAATTTCCTGAGTATAGATTTACCTCGCGATAGGTTCGTCACGATCCAAATAAATATTGATGCGTCCCACAAATCTACAGCGGGAGAGGAAGAAAAGACAGAAATTAATGACTAGTCTGGGCTTTGTGTGTGTGTGTGTGTGTGTGTGTGTAGAGTGTGTGTCATGCATCAACAGTAGTTCTATGCATACTGTGTGTTTTTATAAGAGAAAGCAAGGGTTTGTTTATGTGTTCACAGCTGATACTGTGCGTATTACTCACTTGTAAAGGTCCGGCTGGGGTTGTTCGCATTCTATCGTGGCATGCAGTGTGTCCACCTCCTCTGCTGTGTTGAATGCCTTTGTGTCCTGAACTGCATAATAGGTCTTTGTGTAGAGAGGAGAGCACGAGAGAAACCAGTCGACATTCCAAGGTCAAAAACTCTCACACGTATTTCTACAATCTCCTATCAAATGAGAGTAACTGGCAGTGCGACCAACACATTTCAGTCACAATGTATGGAAGATGACACTACTGTTTTCTGCAGAGCCGCTTTATAGATGATGTGACTTTGTTTCATAATTAATGAATTTTGCCACATCAGCAATCAATACTGAACCAACTTGTGCTGAATTAATGTCACTATTGTCTTTTTTAGAGCTTCTTTACAACTTGAATTTGATGAACACATTACTTGAAGGGGTGTGCATAAGACTGACATGACACCTATAACCATGACATGACGTATGTCTTTAAAGGGATACTCCACTTTTTTTGGGAAATAGGCTCATTTTACAACTCCCTCAGGGTTAAATGTTTGAGTTTTACAGTTTTCGAATCCATTCAGCCGATTTTCTGATATTTAGAAGAATATCAGTAACCTGACAGTTTCTGGTCTCATTGACTTCCATAGTAGGGAAAAAATATATATGGAAGTCAATGAGACCAAAAACTGTCTGGTTACTGATATTCTTCTAAATATCAGAAAATCGGCTGAATGGATTCGAAAATGGTAAAACTCAACCGCTTAACTCTGGGGGAGTTGTAAAATGAGCCTATTTCCCAAAAAAGTGGAGTATCCCTTTAATATGAAGTAGTGTTTATGCATGTTTATGACAACTGTCATTAAGTTTCTTTCGCTCAATAATGCAAATATGACATTGTTTAAGATGTCTTTGTTATGACAACTTGACATAAACCAATACATCATAACCTGTAAGTGTCTTTCTCATGACAACTTGACATTAAATTAAGTTAAACTGTCATGTGGTTAGTCATAAACTCCTAAATTTAGGAATAATAACAACAGTGACCAATCACCTTATGGCTGGACTCTCCATCTAAGCTGGCTGTTGTGACGAAACATGTCCCGTCTTCTCTACTGGAGGAGAGCAGTATGAGGTCACACGGAAACGTCTCGTCCTCCTTCACCTGGACGATATCACCCACCTGAAAGGTCAAACAGCAGGAAAGGGTTCAATTCAACATGTATAATGTGGGACAGATTATGCCTTCAATACCCATACTGCAGAGCTTTTGAATAAAGTAAGATACACAGTCACGCTAAAATCAACAAATCGACTATAGACAAAGGCTGTGTCCGAAATCTTCTATATAGTGGACTATATAGTGAGCTCGCCATTTTGTAGTGCTGTCCGAATGTATAGTGATGATTATTATACCCTACGCTATCTCACGACCAATTCGTACGAGTGATTAAAGTGGCTAATTCATACGACCTCACTCGTACGAATTCGTACGATTTGTCCAAACCCACGTGATGGGTAGGTTTAGGGGCGGGGTCAGGGGTAGGTCATTCGTACGAATTCATACGAATTGGCCAATTCGTAAAATATGTACGATTTAGCAAAAACGTACTAATTCATACGAGTGAGGTCGTACGAATTGTTACGAATTAGCCACCTCGTAAAATTCGTAGGAATTCTTGTATAGTCCACTCAACGTATCCCAGAATTCATTTTGAAAAGTAGTGTACAACTGATGGTCACTAACCCAAGACCAATACCATCATGCATTGCGCTGATCGTAAAAATGGCGGACGGGCGACAATAAAAGGGGAGCAGCGCGACAATACAAATTTGTCGTAGAAATGTAAGTTATGTTCTGTCTCGTTTAATTTATGATATGTAGTAGTTTTACAATTTTGTCAGACATGTATAAATTGTTTGTAAGCACGCACGCGTTTAAATAGCGCGACAGCAATGAGTCGCCTCATGAGTTATAGATAATGGGTTGAATTTTTTTTTTTTTTAATAGTGGGTATTACAGTGAGGATAGCAAAATAAAATAAACAGATTTATTATACCCAAAAATTGTTCATCCCAGTGAAATTTATTAAAAAAAAAAATTAGGACCAAAAAATGATTCAGACCCTTTGACCTGACCATGTTTTGCTTAAAGGAGTAGTTCACTTTTAAAAAAAAACTTTTGCTGATAATTTACTCACCCCCATGACATCCAAGATGTCCATGTCTTTCTTTCTTCAGTCAAAAAGAAATTAAGGTTTTTGATGAAAACATTCCAGGATTTTTCTCCATATAATGGACTTCAATGGGAACCAAATGGTTCAAGGTCCAAAAGACAGTTTCAAACTGTTCAAAGGACTTTAAACGATTCCAGACGATGAATAAGGGTCTTATCAAGCGAAACGGTCGGTCGGAAAATAAGTTTAAATTTTATAAGCACAAATGCTCGCCTTGCTTCAATGACTCGAAAAAAGATTTGTTCATTTTGATTAATGAGTTCGAACAGGAGAGTCACACAGAACAGAGTCACACAAAGAGGAGAGTCACACAAACTTTTAATAAATTTTATTTATTTTTTAAATGACCGATCGTGAACCAAAAGTGAACTAATCCTTTAAGTGATTTTAAGTGACTTTTTAACTAAATGAAGTATTGCTTGGTAATAGGCTTACCTGAACTGGTATTATTTAATTGTGTACTTCACTTCATCAGCTGACTCCTATTTCACCTCATTCATTTGTTGGACAGTCTAACAGAAGGATGGCCAAAACCAGTTGTCATATTTTATTACCATTTTCGAAACTACAGTGAATAAACTGTGATAACGTAAGAAATGTTGGAGGTGTCTGAATACATTTAGGTTTGACTGTGTATTCATGAATCTACACAAATGAAAATCCTGATCTTGGTAATTGTTCCCGCTGGCCTGTCTGCGTGTGTTGCATAACGGATTACAGATGCCGGGGGGATTATCAGTGGGAAAAGCTGTGATGGTTAGTATTCAAGCACATTTTTCCTTTATTCTTAAAGCTTTCAGTGTGGGTTTTTTTATCTCACTTTATTGCATGAAATCATGCAGAATGAATTCTGGATAGCAAAAATGCCATGAAAAACAATGGGATGATCAGAGTGGAGTGGGGGATTCGAAACTAATAAAGACATTTTAAGAAAATGTACTGATTCTGATAATACTGATAATATAAAAAATACTGATTATTTCATATTGAAAGAGAGTGAGAGAGCAATAGTTCCACAATTAAATAACAAAAGATTCCCAGTGCATTGTGGGTAACGTGGGCACACTGTCATCCTGCTTGTTGACATGCCAACATTCTGTTTCCAAACAGCAAGCTGGCTGTGTAAGCAGAATGCTGGTTAGTAGAGCGAAACTTTGTTGATTTATTTCTCTGAGAATAAAACAACAAAAACTCATTTTCACACTTGAGGTGTGTCACTTTTTCAGCATTTAAAGGGATAGTTCATTTTGAAATAAATTTTTGCTATGTTTTATCTTACCTCAATTGCATCCAAGATGTAGGTGTCTTTGTTTCCACAGTTTTTTCAATTTTGATATTTTTAGGTCAAACCATTCTTGTCTTGTCAGTCATATAATGGAGGTCTATGGTCACCACCTCAAAGAGCATGCACAGAGAAGTCCAGATTAAACATGATTCAATGACTCATCAATGTAAGTACACATTGATGGCCTAAGACACGAAACGAGCGGTTTGTGTGAGAAAACAAACAGTATTTATATCGTTTTTAGCTCTTGTAACCACAAGCCGCGGGCGCTTTGTGGCTATGATTACACAAGGTAAAAACAATATAAATACTGTTCATTTTCTCACACAAACCGCTCGTTTCGTGTCTTAGGCCATCAATGTGTACTTACATTGATGAGTCATTGAATCATGTTTAATCTGGACTTCTCTGTGCATGCTCTTTGAGGTGGTGACCATAGACCTCCATTATATGACTGATAGACACGAACAGTTTGACCTAAAAATAACGAAATTGAAAATACTGCTGAAACAAAGACACCTACATCTTGGATGCACTTGAGGCAAGCTAAAACATATCAAAAATTAATTTCAAAGTGAACTATCCCTTTAAATATATTTTATCTTAGAACGAAGAGGACTGTTTAGGAAACCTTAACAGACAGATTTATACGCACCCGTAGCTTTTGACTCTGTTTGCGTACGACTTTGCCATGCTGGATGACGTGGACCGGACATTGGTTTATAGCGTTGTCCGCTTTGTGCCTGATCCAGTCCTCATAGCCCTGCAGAGAAGAAGTGTGGCGAGAGAGACGAGTGAAGGAGTGACGTCACAATTAGAACAGGATTAATTAGATAGGAAAGTCAGGGGTCTTTTCTCACCTGTTTAATGGCTGTAACAGTGATGACGAAGAAAAGAGGCAGACCGCTGGTCATAGGACTGGTGGGTGTGTCAATGATCAGCTACAGAGAGGAGAGATGGTGAGAGCGGAAATATCACACATCACGCCGTCACAGAAAGGTCAACTCATGCTAATGGGACAATTTCCATAAGCGACACCATCACACACCTGCACTAGAAAGATGATCAGAAAGTAGAAATTGGCGATTCTTCTGAACTGCTCAAAGAGATTCTTCGGTATAAAATTCCAGAAAGTGTACTGTGGAGAGAAAGAGAGATGTTTGACCAAAAACACCTATTAAAGCTAAACTGTGCAACTCTTTTAGTTTATTCTTAGCTAAAAACACTTAGTTCTTTCAAAAATATATGTGCTCACTAACGTACATTTACTTCGTTCAAGTAATAAAGTATTCTCGTGAGTGTATAATATGCCATTGAAAATACATACGGGTGAGGGGTTCTAATGTCACTCCTCCATCTTGAAAGTACATTAGCCAAAGAGGGACATACCCGTTAATTCAAGCTTCACCTTTAGTGTTTACATTTGAGTTAACGCTCATGGACGAGGTCGAACTGGAAGCCATGTTAATCTTGAACTACATATCACTATTAGGAAGGATAACACTGTCTGACTGTACGGTAAGGTACGTATTGTTTTTTGGAGCACATCTGACCTTTGAGGAGACGATTCTGTTGTCAGGAAATCTCTGCGGGATGTACGCTTCTGTTCCTGGCGGAGGCTCTTTTTGTCCAATATAGACCGTCCTGCTGTCCACCCAGTTCTCCTCTCCTGTACACTGAAACAAAGAGACAGAGAGAGTGGACCATTCTTTTAGTCAATCAAAGATCATCCATCTATGTGACTACTTCCTGTTGAAGAGCACACTCTTTAATCGGTGTAGACACATTTGAGTTCACAGGTCAGACCCAACCATTGGAGAAAACAGATGCACGAAATGAGGAACTAGCTTTCAGCTACTATAGAGTCGCTCTGATGAGAAAGAGGACAGATACAGAACTTCCCGTCATGCGAACATAGTTTCATAACAAAGAGCGAGAGAGACCGACAGAGAGGCAGAGAGAGAGAGGGGGGGGGGGAGGGGGGTAAAAGACAAGGGAAAGTACATTATGATACTACAGTTTTACATTTCACCCTGAAGATGCTTTACGGTGGTTGCCAGTCCATTGCTTTCTGGTTGCTAAGGTGTTCTGGTGGTTGCTAAGTGGTATTCTGTATGATATTCTGGCTTGCGTCTCTACTTCAATGTAACTCCGTGTTTTTTTGTTTTTGTTTTTTTTTTTTTTCACTTGTTTTATAACCCATTAGGACATTTTTTATATTCTATTTATATAGCGCTTTATCAATGCAGCGTCACAGTGATAGAGCCCGACCGATAAAGGATTTTGAAGGCCGATACCAATACAAATATTTGTTGGTTTTAAAATCCGATATATCGGCCGATATTTATTTTTTTTTTTCCAGAAAACGCGCAACAAAACATTAACAAATGTCCCTAACATTAATTATTTGTACTTATTTATGAGTTTTAACTAAAGTAATATGATAATGCATTTTAAAAAGAAACTTGTTTCTTTTATAGTCACAATAGAACACAGGAACCTCAAAATATATTAAAGTTCTGATAAAAAAAATAATAATTAGTCCCCACATTGCCTTATAAGCTACCTTATAATTACAATGTCAGCTTGCTTATCCCTTTATCTGCACTTTTCAAATTCAAACCGCCATTTTCAATCATCAGTTGCTGCTTGCCTTCTAAAACCTACTATTTATCGATTCTAAATCCATTACAGAACGACAGTCTTCAACGTACACTTGGCGTCGTTGGATTTCAAACACGTGTAAAAGAAAAGCTAACATTTATGCACAGGATGTGTGGCGCGTTACACACGAGTGTTGCCAACAGGGACGGTGTAGAGTCCCCTCTGGTGGACAAACTATATAACTCCAACACTCATGACATGGTTGAAGCGTTTCGTCCGTTTTTATTTTATTTTTGAAATATTCATTTATCGGCCATTATAACTGCCGATACCGATAGTTTGGAAAATGCCTAATATCGGCCGATAATATCGGCTTGCCGAAAAATCGGTCTCGATCTACATGTTGATGACATGAAAATAATACAACAAGTTAGTTTCTAGAAGAAAATTACGTCAATGTCCACCTTAAGAAAAGCAGATCAATATGATTGTTGAATATTAAAGCGATACTCCACTTTTTTTGGAAATAGAGTTAAACAGTTGGGTTTTACCGTTTTCGAATCCATTCAGCCGATTTTCTGATATGTAGAAGAATATCAGTAACCAGACAGTTTCTGGTCTCATTGACTTCCATAGTATATTTTTTTCCTACTATGGAAGTCAATGAGACCAGAAACTGTCTGGTTACTGATATTCTTCTAAATATCAGAAAATCGTCTGAATGCATTTGAAAACGGTGACTCTGGGGGAGTTGTAAAATGAGCCTATTTCCAAAAAAAGTCGAGTATCCCTTTAAATGTCCCCAACTCCCAATAGATCGCAATAGACATGAAGGACTATAATGTGTTAAGAGCTCGCTCAAGTACTGGGGGAGCTAGACCATTTAGTGCTTTGAACCAGCTATGGTTTGTTTACTAAGCATGCAGGGCAACCACCCAATAGGGCATTACAATAATCTAGCCTTGATGGCTTAATAAAACATCAAACTGAAAAATATCAAAAGCACATAACAAAATTACTAAAAATAAAAATGAAACAAGACCATTCTAATATTCTAATAAAAATATAATTACTGTAAATAAATGAATAATACTGTTATAGATAAAAGATATATATATATATAGAAGTGTTTCACAGAAGTAGGAAAGTGAACCTTTTACGTTTGTTTCTTGTAGTAGGCCTACATTAACTAAAATCAAAAAGCATAAAACTATGTGGTAATAGAACCAACAGCGTGTAATATTCATCCTAGCAGGTTTGCACACATCATCATTTCTCTCTTTTCCTCTTTCATTACTCATAATTCACTCAACATGTGCTATTCTGAAGCATCTGCTCTTACGCTGCTGCTGCTGCTGCTGACTTCAGATAGCTTTAATAGCAGGTTTGGATTATGCAAGGAAATATGATCTCGGATCAGGCTGAAGGGAGACACCTAACGCCGTGTGTCTTTACATTCCAGCACTGTACAACCTGTCTGCAACCACAGCGAGTGTCAATGGCAGTGAGGGGATTGGCTGGCGTGTGGCTCCGCCTTTCCCTGTCCGTCAGGGCGGGATTAAATCCAGTCGAGCCTCTTAAGCTCTTACGTAAAATGAGAAATACAAGCCATTAGCACTTCAGACACTGCCTGTACCCAGCAGCGCATGCAACAGGACACGCATGCAGATATCTGTCATATTACCATCGAGAACATGTCAGATGTGCTTGTGTTTGGCTTTGAGGGGTTTAGGTTTTGGTAGGGATTTAAACACATCTGAGGTCAGCTGTTGGCAACATCAATTATACAAATTAAATCCTAAACCACTCAGACCGACGTCACGAACCACAGCAATGTCAAATTCCTCACATCACCTTGATCATCATGGAAAATCCTAAGAGACCCACAGGAAGTCAGTCTGAAGTTTCTCTTTGTGACTCATGCATCTCTATGCCTCTGTGTATTTGTGTGTGTGTGGGGGGGGGGGGGGGGGTGATTTTGACCTTGCAGAGTGAGCTCAGACAGCATCCACACTAACACAAATTACTCAAAATGTCTTTCAGCTCTTCTAAAATGACAACGCACATTCAAAGAAAACCAATTCAAGGATACATCTCATAAAATGTGTTAAAATACAAGAAAACAATATGCTTATTTTACTATCATTTTTTTAATTTAATTGAGACATTTTTTTATAAATTAATTCATTTATAAATTAACAAATAAGATAATTTTTCCAATTCTTATTCTAATTCTTTCTCATTACTGTATTGTGAATGTGAAATAAATATTATTATTAATTTATTATAGATATATAATATAATAGTAGTGCTGGGCAACGATTAATCACATCCAAAAAAAGCTTGTTTTTACATAATACATGTGTGTGTACTGCGTATAATTATTTTGTATATATAAATGAACACACATCCATGTATATATTTAAGAAAATGGTTATTTATATATGAAAATATTAATATTTTTATATATAATATACATACAATATATACATGCACATATTTCTGAAATATATACATGCATGTGTGTGTATTTATATATACAAAATAATTATACGCAGTCCAAACACATGTATTATGTAAACACAAACTTTTATTTTGGATGCGATTAATCGCGATTTTGAATTAATCCCTATTTTAACAAATCCCTTATTTTAACGGCCCTATTTTAACGATCTGAAACGCATGTATGAAGCGCTAAGCGCAAGTAACTTTGTGGGCTGGTCTTGGGCGCTGTTGTTATTTTACCGGCAGGATAAATGACTCTTGCGCCCGAAGCAAGTTTAAAAGGGGTTGGTCTGAAGTAGCTTCATTATTCATAGGTGTGGTTTGGGCGTAACGTGAAATAAACCAATCAGAGCATCATCCAACATACCCTTTAAGAATAGGTGCGCATGTTGCATGGTGGATTGTAATTATTATGGCTTTGCACGTGTGCAAAATACGAATTATACATGGGTTAGTGTACGAAGTCATTTGCACCGGCTGTAAGATAGGGCCCCTTTTAATTATCTTCAAAATATATTTTTTGCTGAAGGCCTAGACTCTATATTAAACAAAAATACTGCATTAATATTTTTTTAAATAAATAATATATATATATAAATATATATATAGAAAAATATATATATATATTTCCATTGAACAAAATAGACCATAAATATTGCATAAATATTAATAAATTCAATCAAATTGTCTCAAAATACTAAATTAAAAAGAATAAATATTATAGAACAAAAATAAATTGCATTGGTTTTACTGGGATGGAAGAAGTTTCATTTTTAGGCCTCCGGTCACTTCTGACCGGGAAGGCCCAGGACATGACTCATAAAGGAAGACCATCAGAGGGTTAACTTCATTGTGTCTGTTTTTGTTTTTTAAAAACTTTATGTAGGCTTCAAAACGTATAATTTTTGGATTATCTCGTAAAGATTATCTTGATAGACAAAACATGTAAGGGTCACAACTCTTTGTTGAACATCTTATTTTTTGCGATTTTCCAAAAGTCTATGGGGAAAATACATAGCTTTTTGATCGATGAACGTCATCACTTCGGCACTCTATTTTAATTGTGCTGTTTTTCATGAGATTCACCCTCAAATATAAGGCTGCTTCACAGAATGTGCTAGAAAATGAGTCATAATTCCATTAATGTGACTCGTTTAATGCGGCAAGAAATCAAATTCTAATACAGTACAAACAGACTGAAATCACACAAAGAAGTCTTCTGATTTCCTCTCACTCTCTCTGTCTTTGTGAAGGAGAGGTGGCTTTCAGCTGAAAACACTGAGCAGCTGGTCAAAGCTTCAGTGAACCCTGATCCCCCATAATCACACCTAATCCACTGCCCTAAAACACACACACTCACACCACCCACAACAGCCAGACCAGCACTCGCACAACAAAGAAGTCTGTTGTGTCTTCTTCAAGTCACCAGATGGATCATGGATGACCCACATAACCCCGACATCCTCAGCAGTTTAATAACGGTATATTATCTGTTACTCTTCATTTACTCGCCCTCGGCTGAGTTAGGCTCGGGGTGAGACTGATTGTGCTGAATAATAGAAGAAATCAGACCAAAATCATTGCATAAGCTCCCATGAAAAGTACACAAGTACACAACCTCATGAAAAGCAAAACGTCACACAGGAATGAGAGGTGGCAGGAGTCTGGTTACTAGAAAAAGGGATTATCCCACGGCCGACTCGTGCCTGAGCTCCCGAGGAATAGCTCAAGTAACCCTACCACACACACACACGTACACAAACACACCATTGCCAACTCTCTGAGTAAACAACGGGTGACAATTCCTCCAGCCGCCGCTGATCCGTGCTGATCCAGGAACAGCTATCCCTGCTAAAATAATTTATATTTTGATGACATACTCCAGGATATGAGTGGCAAAAACTGACTTCAGCAATTTCCGTGTCACCACAGGACACACACTGAAACATAATGCTCTCCGTGACGACATTTTCCAGACATGACTTTACAAGCTAGCGACAGTTTGATATGTAATCAAACCAAAAACAGCAGGCAGTATGAGAATATGAGAGGGAAGTAGATGCAAGTCCTGTATATTGGAAGTAAATTATATCATAAATGCGCATTTCTATATATTTTTAATTTCTTAAACTGATAAATCAGTCATTAAATATTTGCTTCGCTCTCATAAAAACATTCTAGATCATCGGATGTGATGTACATGGGGAGTCTAGCATTGTACTTGGGAGATAACTTTTTCAAAAACACTAATTAATTAGTGCAAAAAATTAAACAATAATATTATTGATAATAAATAATATATAACTATTGTGATATTTAATTTATACATATAAATTTTGTATTAACATATACTGTCATTTATGCTGATTTAAAAAAATGATATTATTTTATTATTTCAATTATTTTTTTTAAACAAACTATACTATTTGATACTATTTATATTATTTGGCATATATTAACAAAGGAATGTCAGAGTGAGTTAATTAGTGCAAACAAATTCAGGTTAAAAAAAGTCCCCCAATTCTCATTATCATGTGAGAAAATCTAAATCTCATTACTATAATGCATAATAAATAAAGATTATTTTATTAATAATGATACATCATGTTAAACTGGATTTAATTTATATATATATATATATATATATATATACACACAGTATATATATTAGGGCTGTCAAATGATTAATCGTGATTAATCGCATCCAAAATAAAAGTTTTTGTTAACATAATATATATGTGTGTGTGCACTGTGAAAAATTATTTTATATATATATATATATATATATATATAAATACACATACATGCTTGTATATATTTAAGAAATATTTTCATGTATATTCTGTATATAGATTTATATATAATTTATATTATATATATAAATATAAATATTTTATATATAAATAATATTTTTTTTCTTAAATATACATGCATGTGTTTGTATTTTTATATATATAAAATAATTATTCACAGTGCACACACATATTTATGTTAACAAAAACTTTTATTTTGGATGTGATAAATCACAATTAATCACTTGACAGCCCTAAAATATACATAAAACAAATATTATTTTGCATATATAAACAAAAATATGCCAGAGGCAACTCATTAAAAGTTGATCCAGGTAAAAGTGTTTCTGTGAGTATAAATGTGTGAGGAAAAGAGCAGATGAAAAGGGTTTTCCAGAAATGTGAATAATGATTACAACTACTATACACACACTGTTAAAGTGCTTCTGGGCATCATTGAAGTTGCATGGGGTAAAAATAGCTCTGCTGCATGATTCCTGTAACTTAATGCAGTGAGGCCTGAGTCTGACAGACTGTCGCATGTGAAACATGATGAAAACAATTACACACACGAACAGTCAGGAACTCTTAAAACATTGATGGTTCTCACAACATGGCTTAGGAAATTATTATATGGGCAAAATGCATCTGTAAACAACTTGAGTGGTCATAATTGAATCAAGTCATATACAGTAATAACTCAAACTGTCGAACTGTAAGCCAGCATTGAATGGCTCTCGTTTAAGCGTGGGAAAGTTGGGTCACATTCCTGAGATGGAAATGCAGAAATACAGAAGGAGGAGTGTAACAAGAGCATGTGTGTACTTGTTTGCTATACGTACAAAAATCTGTCATCGCAATACACTGAAACCTCTAAAAAGTCACAGTCAAAATACACACACTGTAAGAGTTTTCATGATAAAGAAAGGTTGTAAAAATTCAGTTAAAAAAAACATGTGACAGGTTCTTATTAATGTACTATTTGTATCCATGTTGGTATAATATGTTTTTTCTAAAAAAACATAAAACTTTTATACCTTCAATAACAAATTAAATATGACTTTTATTTGAGTTTTGAGGGTTTTTTCTCTCCTTATATAATGAATATATATTTATCATTATTATCATAGTTTTAAAATGTATTTTATCATGCATTATTAATTTATTTTACAAAATTTTGAGGATGAGGAGTCTCAACATTTTACACCCAACCTGAACTAAATGTCACATAAAGGTCAAATTTTATTTAACATTGCAAGTGATTTATTGACCTTCACATAGTAACAAAGGTCAGTGGGCTTTATGATGTATTTCCTGTAATATGTTTATTTTCTGCATGAAAAAAATATCACAATGAATTTAAATTCAATTAAATTCACTATTAATATTAATTGAACAAGCACTGTGGCTGAAAGTTATGCTGAATCTGGATCAGTCAGTTATCACACCTCTTTGAACTGAATCTAGATTGTGTACTAGAGTGTGAACTGAAACTGGAACTAGATTATCCTTCTCTTGACCTCTCTCTGACCCCTGCTCAACCTGGCTTCCTGTCCAAGTATCTCTCTCTGTGCTATTGTTTGGCTGGGTGTCAGTTTCCCATCCAAATGTCTTGTTGCTTCAGTACAGCTTTCAAAGAAAACAGACAGAAGAGACAAAAGGAGAATATCCTCCCCTGAGCCTAGATAAACTTGAAAATAAACAATTGCTGTTTACAAGAAGGAGATGTACAGAGAAAAATGTATGATTTTAAGGACGTTTCCTCTTTTTCAGAGTTTTTAAAAAACATCCACTGACTTTCTCATGTAAACAAAGTGGGAGAACATTGTTTGCATTTCAAATATTCTGTGGGAGGACTCCTATTTCGTATCCCTCTCTCTCCTGCTTCCTTTCTTACTCATTCTACACTAAGTTGACCTGTTTTCTTAAAGGAGTAGTTCACTTAAAAAAAAAAATTGCTGATAATTTACTCACCCCCATGTCATCCAAGATGTCCATGTCGTTCTTTTTTCAGTCGAAAAGAAATGAAGGTTTTTGATGAAAACATTCCAGGATTTTTCTCCATGTAATGGACTTCAATGGGAACCAAACGGTTCAAGATCCAAAAGACAGTTTCAGTGCAAACTGCGAACTGTTCAAAGGGCTTTAAACGATTCAAAATGAACAAATCTTTTTCCGAGTCAATTCATTCGTTGAATGAACCAAATGACATGAAAAAAGATTCATTCATTTTGAAAAACGAGTTCGAACAGGAGAGTCACGAACACGCATCACAGAACAGAGCAAGGCGACCATTTAAATGAGTGATCGTTTCGCTTGATAAGACCCTTACTCATCGTCGGGAATCGTTTAAAGCCCTTTGAACAGTTCTCAGTTTGCACTGAAACTGTCTTGGACCTTGAACCGTTTGGTTCCCATTGAAATCCATTATATGGAGAAAAATCCTGGAATGTTTTCATCAAAAACCTTAATTTCTTTTCCACTGAAGAAAAAAAGTCATGGATATCTTGGATGACATGGGGGCGAGTAAATTATCAGCAAAAGTTTTTTTTTTTTTTAAAAAGTGAACTACTCCTTTAAGCGAATCCCAGCCCAGAAATAACCCCAACACACACACATAGTGCCTGGCTGTTCACTCTACACTACACACACATACACACTCAGCAACTTTTATCACACAAACAATCTCACACATCCGCTCCATGGGGAAAAACAAGCCCTTTCAAGAAAATAACAGCATAAAGACCTTTTCATGGATGTAACTGGCCCTTGAGAAGCGGTTTAACTTTGAGTGACTATAATTGCATGTTTAATGCCACGCTGACTTTGAACTCAAAATCTTTTTAATATCAACCTGGCAACAACACCAAGAACAACTAATCTCAAATATTATGCAAAATACTACTGGGCTTCGTTTTGATCACAAACTGACAGGAAGGGGACGTTTAAATGGCCAATAAAGTGACTAACCACAGTTTAGGTGACGTTTAGGGGCGTGTAAATCTGAAATCGATGCCTACTATAAGAGGCTTGTGCACCATAAAGTGCTGGCTTGTCCTTTTCAGACAGAAGGAAACACAATTTTAGCACAGTATACGGTATGTATGTTAGAGGTGGGAATCTTTGGTCACCTCACGATTCGATCCGATTCCGATTCTGGAAGTCACGATCCGATTCCAGAACGATTCTTTATATCCCCCCCCCCCCCCCCCCATTCTTTATATTACCCAACGATTCTTTATATTACCCATTATTAATTCATTAGTTTAGATAATTATGTAGGTCTACTTTTTTTTAATAATTACAAATTTTCTACAAAATAATTAAAACAGTTCTTAAGAATTTTAAACTAATATAACTTCAAAACATAAAAGCAAGTATCTAAATAATAAAGAGGAGCATAGAAAACATATAACATAACAAACAACAAACAAAAAGTGCTTTCAGTAGCCTATAGATTATCTGAACGTTTTCCATTCAAGAACTGTGAGGGAATTTTCTTCATCTTTAGCCTGTTATTTTGTTACTATGACAACATAGACTGCGGGAGATGTATTAAGCTGCATTCACGCACGCATCTCTTTTGAAATATAAGAAGTAATGTGGTTTGTCCAGTCCGTTTAATCCCTTAAGACATATGTGGCTGTGTTTACGTTAATTTTGCTCAAGTACATTAAACCACGGAGACGCACAGCCGCATGCGCGCGCAGTCTACATAAACAAAGCGCGCGTGAGGATGTGAAATTGAAAGCAGCTTCCGTTAGTGAGGTTCATATTTTAAATATATAAGTCCATTGCATTGCAAACCACATAAATGATGACTTCGTCGAGCATTCGTAAGGAAAATATACCGACGGGCAAGTACAGCACACTTCAAGTGCAACATCAAACAAAGTGCGCGTCTCTCACAGCGCGTGCAATGAAGCCAGTGAATGACCTCGTAATTCGCTTCAATCCTTCCGAACTTTATGAAAGATTATTTCACGGGGGGTTCGAGTGGTGTATGTAGGCATACAGCAGCTATGAGGAATTGGAAGCAAGCAGAATACGGTGTTTCTAAAGCAAACTCAGCGTCATCGCACATCTGCTTAAAAACTAAGCTCAGAATCGATTCTGAAATTCTCAGAATCGATCCAGAATCGTTGGAGAGAGAATCGCGATGCATCGATGGATCGATTTTTTCTCCCACTCCTAATGTATGTGAATGAATGATTTGTGGGTGGTACATCAAGAGCATTACGGATTTGATCAATAAAGAAAAGAAGAAGACATGGGCCGCCCACCACTAAGCCTGTACTACATGTCAAAAGTGTAAAGATCTCTTCTTAAAGTGAATGTATGAAAATGTATATTCAAGAGGCCTTGAGAGCATGTGGTTCAGATGTTGTTCAGTCTTAAGAGTAGCAGACAGCTGGTGAATCATCTTATCTATAACGGATTAACTGTAAAGCTAAGACACATGGCGATGCAAAGTGAGAGCCAATTATAGTAGTACGACGACAAAGCCAAGCAGGCAGGAAGGGTGAGACTGGGAAAATGCTTTCTCGGTGGGAAAGTGAAAGAATGAAAGTACTGCAAAAACAACAAGGCTGAAATAGCAGCGTGATTGAATGGTGCTGTTTTCAAGGGAAATCGCTCTGAGAATCAGAAATAGAAAACATAAATCAGTGAAAGAGAAAGATCAGCCCATTACCAGAAAACTCTGGACAGTTCGGTTATAATCCAAAAGTCCAAGTCATTCAAGTTAAAGGAATAGTTCACTTTTAAAAATAAAAACTTTTGCTGATAATTTACTCACCCCATGTCATCCAAGATGTCAATGTCTTTCTTTCTTCAGTCGAAAAGAAATTAAGGTTTTTGATGAAAACAGTCTAGGATTTTTCTCCATATAATAGACTTCAATGGGAACCAAACGGTTCAAGGTTCAAAAGACAGTTTCAGTGCAAACTGTTCAAAGGGCTTTAAACGATTCCAGACGATGAATAAGGGTCTTATCTAGCAAAACGATCGCTCATTTAAAAATAAATAAAAAAGTTTAAGTTTTATAAGCACAAATGCTCGCCTTGCTTCAATGACTCGAAAAAAGATTTCGAAGAGTTCGAACAAGAGAGTCACACAGAACAGAGCAAGGCGACCATTTGAGCTTATAAAACTTAAACTTTTTTGTTTATTTTTGAAATGACCGATAGTGAAACCTAGATTGCTCATTTAAAAAAATAAATAAAATAGTTAAACTTTTATAAGTACAAATGGTTGCCGCGTTCGAGACTCTCCTGTTCGAACTCGTTTATCAAAATTAACAAATCTTTTTTTGAGTCATGACTGGAAGGGTCCTTGATAAGACCCTTATTCAACGTCTGGTGTCGTTTAAATCCCTTTGAAGCTGCACTGAAACTCTCATTTGGTCCTTGAACCGTTTGGTTCCCATTGAAGTCCATTATATGGAGAAAAATCCTGGAATGTTTTCATCAAAAACCTTAATTTATTTTCGACTGAAGAAAGAAAGACACGGGCATCTTGGATGACACGGGGTGAGCAAATTATCAGCAAAAGTTTTTTTTTTTAAAGTGAACTACTACTTTAACATCACCTATATTAAAACTAGAGACACAACAAAATTTCTCCCGGGTAAAATGTTACAAGTAAATGTTTTCTGGGTCAATAGGTCTGTGCAGAATCTCAAAACCTGCTTTTGTCATCAAACATCTCAAAAAGCTTGGAAAGAAATCGCTTTTGTTCACCAAGGCTGCATATACTTGATTCAGAATCATTATTTCAGTGTCACATGATCCTTCAGAACTTCGATGGTCAAGAAACGTTTCAAACAGTTGCAAAGAGCTGTGCTGCATAATACTTTCATTGTATAGACATTAGCAACACATATCTTCTTTGTGCTCCACGGAAGAACATTTGTGTGGACTGTCACTTTAAATGGGAAAAGAATATTATTTGTCTATTCAGGGCAGGGTATGAAAAAAAAAAATCATAATGTAAATTCAATCCCGCTGAGCTGTTGCAGTGCAGTAATGGTTAAAAGTTAACCGCTTAAAAGAGAGCAGTTACTGTCATTTTATTTTATGTGCTTTGGCAACAATATTTTACGACTGGAATAAAAGCACACCGCAGGTATCCACTTTGCAGCGTGAGTGTGTGGATTTTAATAACATGATTGAACATTCCATTATATGCTGACCAATGGAGCGCACAGCAAGTTATATAACCTAGAAAATCTGTTAGATTACATTTCTACAAACTTTTCAATTCACCTGAAAGCCACTACTCTGATACAGTGAGTTTTATCAATGCTTAAAACACTAATAAAATAGGCTCTATGCACAGCTCCACTACTTCCTGAACTTCAGCCAGCTTCTTGTTTCCTGTCTGTCATTATTGGACACATTGATTAATTCAGGTGTGTTTGATTATTGTTGCTGTGACTACTGAGGTCAAGCACACCTGAATTAATCAATTTGTCCAATAATGATAGACAGGAAACAAGGAGCTGGCTGAAGTTCAGGAAGTAGTGCAGTTGTGCATAGAGCCCATACCAGGAAAATATGTCTGATGAATGTGCATTCATGGATCTCAAGTAAATGTGTTTTAAAGATATTAGCAAGTGAGTTTCCATAAGCAACAATGCTGCAAAATATCCATATAAGACCTTCGTTCATCTTCAGAACACGAATTGAGATATTTTTGATGAAATCTGAGAGCTGGGTCACTCCTCCATACTAGTCCATAGGCTTCTAGAGGGATTGAAACTTGCGAAACTTGCGTCTTACGAGGTTGGAACAACATGAGGGTGAGTAAATACTGACAGAATTTTCTTTTTTATGGTGAACTATCCCTTTAAGTGAGACACTTAGGCATTTAAAGGGATACTCCACCCAAAAATCAAAATTCTGTTGTCATTTACTCATTGCAAACCAGTATGAGTTTCTTTCTTCTGTTGAACACAAAGGAAGATATTTTGAAGAATGATTGGAACCAAACCGTTGTTTGGCACCATAGGCTCTATGCACAGCTCCACTACTTCCTGAACTTCAGCCAGCTTCTTGTTTCCTGTCTGGCATTATTGGACACATTGATTAATTCAGGTGTGTTTGATTATTGTTGCTGTGACTACTGAGGTCAAGCACACCTGAATTAATCAAATTGTCCAATAATGATAGACAGGAAACAAGGAGCTGGCTGAAGTTCAGGAAGTAGTGCAGTTGTGCATAGAGCCCATTGACTTCCATAGTAGAAAAAAAAATACTATGGAAGTCAATGGTGCCAATCGTTCTTCAAAATATATTCCTTTGTGTTCAGCAGAAGAAAGAAACTCATACTGGTTTGCAATGAGTAAATGACAACAGAATTTTCATTTTTGGGTGGAATATCCCTTTAAGGACAATAAAAGCATAGCAGTTAATTTCTAGCTGCTAAAGTGGAGATCACTGAATGTGGTTCTGCTATTGATCTGGTTTTAGCTGGATTGAAGAGTGCATTACAGAGATGTCCGTCACATTAAACCTGTTTCTAATCTGTTTGATAAAAACAATCTTCTATTGGGTTACACAACAAGGATGTGTGGTATAGTGGTAAAAGCTCAGGATTCGTATCCAGGGGGAGTTTGTATCGAATCCCGTAAGGATTGAACACTTAACCCCAGCTTGCAGTGGGACTGTCAATTAATACTGCTGTAAAAGTGCTTTGGATATAAGTGTGTCCTTTAAATTAATAATTATGAAAAGTAAAGCACAGAAAAGAAGAATCAATGGTGTGTTTTTTTCTGTATAGGATCATTATTAGTATGGTCTGATAAAATATAAGCTTCATGTGCTTACTCTATCAATGGAGATTATTATATTACTCTATATGTGGACAAATCACACATCCATAGTAATAATCCATACAAAGTCTGTCCAATAAATTGCATTTAATTTTGCTATTAATAAGACTTGTGTGACTACTGCCTATGTGAGCAGGGGAAGAAGTCAATATATCCTCTTTTCTATCTTGTACAATAGAAAACATGGGGACTCGGATAGCTTTGGCAATTATATAATAAAGAGCAAGAAATGCTTTTAGCCTCCCTAAAGTAAAGTAAAGTAATACAAATATAGAAGGAGGATAGATGACATAAATTATTAAATAATGTATTATATGAGAGCCATTGGAAACATTGAATTTCATTATGGCAGACATTCTCCATCTCTGTCACCAGAGAAACAGAAGATTTCTTTGAATTGTATCTATGGCATTTGTTTTAATTAGTGATACATTGTGGTTAATATTGATAATTATTTTCATATTATGACTGATAACTGATTATTAATGGCTGATTTTTACATTCTGTTCTATTTTGTCTTCAGGAAACACAAAAAAATTAAATCCATAATTTGATAGAGATTAACTTATTAAATAATTATTAGTGTTTTAAACCATTAACTTCAAGTGAGCTAAAATGTAAAAAAGGATAAATATTTAATAAAACAAATAATAAAGTAAACAATAATAATAATACAAATATAAGAAAACAGAAAAATATTAAATAGCATTATAATTACGTCACAACATTATATGCACTATATATTTGAAAAAGATTACAGTTAATTAACTGATTAATTATTAGTGATTCAAACCATTAACTTCAAGTGAGCTGAAGTGTAAAACATAATAACATGTGAAAGAATAAAAAATAAAGTAAAAATAACAGTATAAACATATAAATATCCTATTTCATCTCCTCATTATATTGTGAATTCCTAAACCAAACAGTAAAATATACAAGAAATCAACAACAGGCAAATGAAAGAGATTCACAAAGTCCATATTCACCAAGTAAGTGAATATAGTAATATTTAGACATAAAATGAAATTGAAATGTCATATGTACGGTGTACATTTTAGGACATCCTCAGACCTCAGACATATGAAGACAAGGCATCATGCCTCAGACTAAAAGGCTTCAGTTATTGGACAAAACGGCATCGCGCCTCAGACTGAAAAGCTTCAGGTCTCAGGAAAAACAATGTCAGGTGTCAGGTCTCGTACAATTAGGCATCAGACAAAACAGCCTCAGACAAAAAGGCATCAGACAAAACAGCCTCAGACAAAAAGGCATCAGGCAAAACAGCCTCGGACTAAAAGGCATCAGACAAAACAGCCTCAGACTAAAAGGCATCAGGCGAAACGGACTCAGATGGAGTTTGGAGGTTCGCATTGCCCCGCCCCTTGTGACGTCACGTGTACACGCGGAACCAAAGAACGCTTTACTTTACAATAGTTTGAACATATTATGTCATCTAACATTTTAAACGTGCAAATTAAACTCGCGAAATGCATATTCTCTTCTGCATACAATGAAATAAGTGTAACATTTAATTAAAACATTTATGAATGATAGGCCTATAGCCTAACACTAAGATTTTCAAAATGTTTTTAAAAGTATCTTCTGCTCACAAAGGCTGCATTTATTTGATAAAAAACAGTAATATTGTGAAATATTATGCCAATGTAACATTCAAGAAACATTCATTATGATTATCAGTGTTGAAAACCGTTGTGTAGGCCTACATTTTTTTTTTCAAAATTCTTTGAAGAGAGAACAGCAAAAGAGCAAAAGAATCTTTCAAAAGTACATCATGTATCTGAAATCTAAAGCTTTTGTAACATTAAACACTACCGTTCAAAAGTTTGGGGTCAGTAAGAATTTTTATTTTATATTTGGGGGGAAATAAATAAAATAAATCAGAACATTTATTCATCAAGGATGAGTTAAACTGATCAAAAGTTACAGTAAAGACATTTATAATGTTAAAAAATAATTTATTTTAAATAAATGCTGTTCTTTTTAACTTTCTATTCATCGAAGATTTTGGAAAAAAAATTGTACACTGTAAGCTGTTTTCAACATTGATAATAATAATGAATGTTTCTTGAGCATTAAATCATATTATAGTATTTCTGAAGGATCATCATGTGACACTGGAGTATGCTGAAAATTTAGCTTTAATCACAGGAATACATTACACTTTACAACATTAGAAAAAATCTTAGTGATATATATATATATATATATATATATATATATATATATATATATATATATGCTCTAATTAAATGTTACACTTATTACGTTGTATGCAGAAGAGAACATGCATTTCGCGAGTTTAATTTGCACGTTTAAAATGTTAGATGACATAATATGTTCAAACTATTGTAAAGTAAAGCGTTCTTTGGTTCTTTCGAGCTATGAACCGCGTGTACACGTGACGACCTCCAAACTCCATCTGAGTCCGTTTCGCCTGATGCCTTTAAGTCTGATGCCTTTTAGTCCGAGGCTGTTTTGCCTGATGCCTTTTTGTCTGAGGCTGTTTTGCCTGATGCCTTTTTGTCTGAGGCTGTTTTGCCTGATGCCAATTTAGTCCGAGGCTGTTTTGCCTGATGCCTTTTTGTCTGAGGCTGTTTTGTCTGATGCCTAATTGTACGAGACCTGACACCTGACATTGTTTTTCCTGAGACCTGAAGCTTTTCAGTCTGAGGCGCGATGCCGTTTTGTCCAATAACTGAAGCCTTTTAGTCTGAGGCATGATACCTTGTCTTCATATGTCTGAGGTCTGAGGATGTCCTAAAATGTACACCGTACATATGTCGAACTCAGGCTGTTCTTGAGTCAGCTGAGCTCTTGTCCAAAACACAAAAAAACAGACCTTTATGTGTTTTATCTCACCCACTGATAAGCACAGCGTGGACGACAGAAATATAGCCGTTCTCACACAACCCACACACATCCTGGCCATTGATTCAGTGGTAGCTCTGGTAACGTTTGCTAAACACTTGTGTATAATTCATGGATTGTCCACAAACGTAGCTAGCGATAAGAGCTATCATGCTTGTCCAGTCAGCTCATCTTTAACAACATTTTACATCACAAAAGGCGTTTTAAATATTGTTGGTTGGTGGAGGCAGACAGCCCCGTACAGGACTGAGATTAACAGGGTTGTCAACAGGCCAAACAATCAGTCTTCAGCCAAAAACAGCCCAACAGGCAGCGAGAGAATGTGTGAGGTAAACAACTCCAGGATGCTAGTAAGATGTTAGCGAGAAATGCTAACCACCGTCTGTTGCTGATGTATAAAGTACAATTCTGCTTCTCACTACTTGTAATATTTTTTTGAATCATTTCCTACATCAAAATCCACTGATTATGTTATCAGTCACCTAAAACATTAATTTAGCTATTTTCTCTGACCCTTAAAAAATTAGGCTAAACAGTTTAATACTGTAATATAATTTTAGCTGATTCATTAAAGAATAGCTGACTAAAAAAATCCACTCACAAATCAAACATCACTAACACGTCTTCTATAACTAAAAAAACCCCATAAAATAAAGAAAGTACAACATTCTTTCTTGTTGGCATCCATTGCTGGCAGGCAATTGTATAAAACTCTGCAAAACCAACAATACTGTCCATCTGTGGAGATCACGCTATGTTCGCTCGCTGACCGAGGTTCATGCTGTTGCTGGTGGAGGTGTATCTATGGTAAACGCTACACTTGCTCTCAAATGCGCTCCATCTGTTACTGTAGCTACTTCCGCCGCCGGAAGAGAGCAAAGAGGTCTGGAAGCTTCTAGATGGTCTTCTCTCACCAAGCCGTTCTCTACAGAGCCCCATTGCTCTGTAGTTTACACGGTAAGACTCTCTCACTAGTATGTGCTATCTCACGGGGAACGCCGAGCCAATGTGATGCTACATGTGCACATTAAATATTTAAGGGCCTGGAGTTAGTATCCATTAGCGGAAAGTGTACCTGTCCTTGTGTGTCACCATATTAAGCAGAAAGGATAAATGAGGTTTGCAAGTTCAAGGTATAGCCTATTATTATTTAAGACACATCAATATAATCGCACAAGGTGGAAACTTTTGGCAGCTGTTCTAATTCAACATATTGTTCAGATCCAAAAAGGAGGGTATGTAAATTAATAAATAATTTTTTTTCATTAAAAATAACAATAATAAAATGTGTATATATTATTATTATTAATAAATAATAATAAATTATTATCAATTTCCCATTATTCAACTATACCTTACATATTAATAGATACAAGCTGTTGTACTCCTAAAGGTACAATTTTAGCATATTATTTCCGAGAGTGTGTGTACGGATCGAACAGATGCTTAGAGGCACTCTCAGCGACCGGCTGATCAGTCCAGATGTGAAACCCTCATGAGGAGTCAGCGATATAAGTTTCTGTGAAAGAATAAATGGCAAGTGCCTTCCAGAATGATCACTCTCCCCACACAATAATCAATCTGTGCTAGCATGTGACCAGCCACAGGATTTGAGCCAATCAGACTCAAACTCACTCCAATCTGTTATGTTTGGACAATGTGACCACAAGAGGTGTGGCTAAAACACACACTCACACGTATATGCTCACATGATGGTTGTTGGTACTCAATAACAGGACTGATGTAATAGTACAGTACCTTACAAAATAGTCACAATATATGAAGAGTTCTTAAATGACAATTAATGGGTAATCTTCATAGCCATTTAAGTAAAATTGCTAAACTTAAATATACAAACTTGATAAAAATGATCATTTTAGAAGAAAATTTCAAATGGCATTTAAAGGCTTTTGCATCTAAACTCTTCATATATATATATATATATATATATATATATATATATATATATTCACCAATATACTGCAGCCTATATATTAGAGTTTTTATGACCAGAAATGATTTTACCTGTCAAATTCTTCGGTGTATGATTTTTCAGACAGGAGGGATAGTTTCTTGATCTGACTTAACATTTAATGTAAAGGATACAGTCTCTCAGAGTATTCACCAGCTCTCAGTGGCCCTGACCTGCAGTAAGCACTTTTATCATTACGCTCACATTAAAACACATGTTTGCTCCTCTTTAGTGGGTCACTCTAATTAACCCACTTACCAAATGAGTCATATAGAAGCTCTGCTAGGCTTTACTTCTCTGTAGTGAAATGTATTGACATAAAAAATTCAAACTAGTGGTGTGTAATATTGATAAAACACATTATAGATATTTTGAGCCATTTTTTTTTCTTCGATTTTTTTAGACAATGCTGCTGCTGAGTTTGTTTTTGTGTTGGTAATTTGGCTGGTATAGGCCTGCCAGGGAATAAATATATGAAACTAAGGGTTTATATACACATTTTTATGCATTTTGGCCATTTATTTGTACGACAGTGGCATTTCGAGGGGCTGAAAAAGCAAGGTTTTAAGGTACACGTTTTTCACCTCGCATACTGTTAAAAAAATAATTACAAATAAAAAAAAATAAATAAATTAAAAATAATAAAATTAAAAAATAATAATTATAATTAAAATAATTATTATAATAAATTATTATAAATAATTAAATAATTAAAAATAATTAAAATAATTACTCATATACATGAATGTGTGCAAGTTCTACAGAAGGAGCCTTAAAGGGATACTCCACTTTTTTTAGAAATAGGCTCATTTTACAAGACCAGAAACTGTCTGGTTATTGATATTCTTCTAAATATCAGAAAAATCGGCTGAATGGATTCGAAAACGATAAAACTCAACTGTTTAACTCTGGGGGAGTAGTAAAATAATCCTATTTCCAAAAAAAGTGGAGTATCCCTTTAAGGAGTGCAATCACAGTGTGTATTTTAAAATGGTTGTCCTTTCTGGGTGTTTATTCACACGTTCTGTAAAAGCATTTCAAAAACGTGTGACATAATGCCTCAGAAACTCTATAAATATGAAATTATATGCGCTGGCATGAAGTTTCATCTTCACATCCCTGGCTTTAAATTCGAAAACTCAGGCAACATCAAAAACTGGTGATGAAACTTAGGAGCTTAAAACTGAATTGATTCGAGCTTGCTCAGCCCTCATCCCATTCAATTCCCATGCAATCAGAGATTTAGCTTCAGTGTTTTATCTTTCAGCAAAAAAAATGGGTGTTACATAATCTGTCTGCTTTTTCAACAGCCAGTGACTTTCAGTAAGCCCAGGGTATGGCAGAAATCCACTATCATTAGCGATGTTTAACGCAGAACCTTCTCATGTGTCCATACACTGAAATAACAGACATCTGACTTACAGAATGTGAGAATGCATCCGACTCTTGAATAAAACATAAGACTCAGGAGAAATAAAACATTCCTGAAAGTCATAGGCAAACATTACATAAGCAGAACATGCACCTTCGAGAGAAGCAAGACAAGGAAAACTGAGAGGACTTTCAGTTATCGGTTATACAGCCTCAAGCTATCTCCAAGACTCCAAGTCAAAGCTCCATTAGAATCCCACTTTGAGAGCCAAATGTCATGCAAGAACATTTCAAAAAGAGAGTATTGCTATGGGTGGTATGGCCAAAGTCTCATATCGATAATAGTCATTTTAAGTGGAAGATGAATCAATTAGTTAGGCTAAGTATTGTTTGTTGACATTATAGTAAAATATGGCAAATTAAAGACTTGATCATTTCTCTATTGAAATTGGAACTTTGCAAAGATTAAAAGTTCTAATTACTTCAATTCTAATTAAAATCACTGAATCATTCACATATCTATCAAAACAATGATTCATTCAGGAACTAAATGTCACTGCTTTGTTATTTCCGCTGACGGAGGAAAAATGCTCAGAGAAACTGGCAATTGTTTATAAAACGAACGTTTAATCAAAATTTATATTTTTTTATTACAGTTTCGTAAACAAGATCACGCTAGCAATCGTGCTAATGAGATACTGCTTAATTATATGGTTTTTATTGTGGATAAGTGTTCCAATGGTTATTAATGAATATAAATATGTTAATGTGGAAGTTATAATGTTGGAAGTGGAAATAAGGAACACATCCTGCCCTGTTTTCTATTTTCAATTTGCTCATTTAAAAGAAATAACAAAGTTTAAGTTTTATAAGCTCAAATGCTCGCCAATTCAGTCAATTCGTTCATTTCGTTCGTTGAATGAACCAAATGACTCGAAAAAAGATTTGTTCATTTTGATGAACGAGTTCGAACAGGGGAGTCACGAAGTCACGAGTCACCATTTGAGCTTTTTATTAAATGAGCGATCGTTTCGCTCGATAAGACCCTTATTCATCGTCTGGAATCGTTTAAAGCCCTTTGAACAGTCCCTTAAAGCCCTTCTCCATTATATGGAGAAAAATCCTGGACTGTTTTCATCAAAAACCTTAATTTCTTTTTGACTGAAGAAAGAAAGACATGGACATCTTGGATGACATGGGGGTGAGTAAATTATCAGCAAATGTTTTTTAAAAGTGAACTATTGCTTTAAAGCTTCTTTGTCGCTCACATGTGAATTATGTAAAGCAGTTCTTCTCAGTGACAGCTGCTCAAATACAGTAGGGGTATCGCAGAATCTTAACCGCTATTATGTGGACTTTATACCGTTATATCATCCCATTATTGTCATTATACTCTTGAGTCCTCTACAGAATACACCCTCTCACTGTGTAACACAAGGAAGGGCAATTTCTACTAGACTAACATTACTAAAGTGGCTTAATCCCCCACTTCACAATGAAACCACTATGAACTCTCTCAACCTGTTCCTCGGTTCAAAGAAACGTTCACACGCTTTATCATCCAGAGATTCAAAGGATTGTGTGGTCTTATGAGGTCCCTGGCTCTATGTTGTGCCCATTAACGGCTTTTCCCTGTGTGATTTTAATGTTACGCAACGCTTGATCCGACTGTCGGATTGTGAACCAACCTCTTTGCTAGCTGAGATACAGAGTGAAAGTGGAGACATTCCTGTACGAGACATCAGAATGCTTGACTATCCGCAAGAAGATACGCAAGCAAATATCCAAGAGTGTTAAACACTCTATCTATCTTTGGGCCCTCATATTTCCCCAGAGAAGATAAAATAGGTCAATAGAACAAGATTCTGCAGCGCCTTAGATGTACAGGATACCCGTTCAAACGAATATTTTCAAAATAAAGGTGCAAAAAAAGGAGCTAATATGGATCTGGATCCATAATCTTTATTCAAACAAGGTAAAGATTAACAAAATATGACTGTCGACAATTAGAAAACTAGTTAATGGTTAGTTCACCCTCATGTTGTTCTAACCGGTAAGATCTCCGTAACACAAATTAAGATATGTTTTGATGAAATCTGAGAGCTGGATCACTCCTTCATAGGCTTCTTAAAGGGATTGAAACTTGCCGGCCCAGAAAAGTTATTAAAGACATTGTTAAAATAGTTCGAGTGTGACTACGGTGGCCCAATCTTAAATGGATACTCCACTTTTTTTGGGAAAATAGGCTCATTTTACAATATATATATATATATAGTAAACAGTTGGGTTTTTTCAGAGTTGATTTAAACAGTTGAGTTAAACAGTTGAGTTTTACCGTTTTCAAATCCATTCAGCCGATTTTCTGATATTTAGAAGAATATCAGTAACCACTCAGTTTCTGGTCTCTTCCATAGTATATTTTTTTTCCTACTATCGAAGTCAATGAGACCAGAAACTGTCTGGTTACTGATATTCTTCTAAATATCAGAAAATCGGCTGAATGGATTTGAAAACGGTAAAACTCAACTGTTTAACTCTGGGGGAGTATCCCTTTAACTTTATCAAATGACGAGAATACTTTTTGTGTGCAAAAACAAACAAAAAATAACGACTTTGTTCAACTTTTTCTGTGGGCCTCGACTCGAGTGAGTACACGTAGTGTAACAGCGCAGCGCTTCTGTGTTGTACGTCACACGTAGGCTCACTATTGGCCGATGCCGCCGTGTGTGATGCGTGTCAATTTTCGTTTTTGTGTGTAATTTCTGTAAAAACCCTAAAATGTTGCTTTAGGCTTTTCGTGTCTTCCAAGTGGGTCAGATGGGTCCAGGATATTAAATGTGATGGTCCTGACCCAGCACATATGTCCGCCTACCAACATAAGTAATCAGCAACGGAAGAAAGCAGCTTCCTATTTAAACTGACTACAGGCAATTTCTGGTAATAAGATTGTCATCCATTATAACTTATCATTGTCAGGCCACTCAAAAGAATGGATTGTGTTCTCAAAGAACTGCATCATGGGGCAAAAAGTTCATTTTCAAATATCCCATGGCAGAAGATGACAAATGCCATCATCCCACGCAACACCACTGGTTAATTATGAGTAATTCCAGAGTCGAAAAGAACACATTCTCTTGGGGACAAATAGAGTCACAGGCGGCGGCGACTATTATCCCTCTATTCATTAATGTGCCATGCTGGCAAATGGAGCTGCCGAAAAAGCCAGGTGCTCTCGTGAGGTTTGGTTTCATTTGCCAACTCTTAATAAATCAATCCTTCTGCTTCCTATGAGCTCAAATGAGAAGAGTTCAAAGTAAATGTTTGAAAATGATGCCTTTCTTCACACCTTCTTATCCAGCCAGCTTTATAATTTCCATCCGAGTAGTGCTCCTACAAGTGTAATGACGGCCAGTTGCATTGGCCATGTGCCTTTACGAGACATAAAATAAGGGAAGATCTGGCAACAGTGGATGCCTCCAATAGTAAATTATTCTTCTCCCGAAGCTTGGGTAAAACTGACCAAAAAAGGTCAATTTCATTTTTTTATATTTTTTATATTAACCAGGTCACCTTTATTATTCTGTTCGAAACACTATCTCACGCCCAATTCGTACGAATTCGACGAATGATTAAAAAGTGTCTAATAGGGCTGTCAATCTTCCTCTATAATACTACTCGAATTCCATCCCTTATTTTATGTAATATTCGAATAATATTTGAATATTAAATGCTCAAATTTATCCTATTAGTAATATTTACGACATTACACAATGCCAATAGTCAAACGGATATTAATCCGATCTTCAATTCCCGCGCTATATAATGAAGTGCACGTCACCGAAAGCAACAGATATGAGCTGCATTTTATTAATCATCGGCTAATTTCAAAATCAGCCAAGGCACCAATAAGAGAGAGATAAGATCATTTCGTTTCTTTACTTTTAATGAAGATGGTAGTGTTAAGCATAGCGACTTACTTTCACTTTGATTTGCGATAGATTGCGGCGCGTTGGCTTGATGAATGGGCTCAGCTGCTCATCTGAGGTGATGCGTGTCGCAGTAGCGTCGTCATATCGCGTCTGAAGTTCAGGGAGTCTCCCGCATATTGATAGCGTCTCCCTGATGGACGCAAATTAGTCAAAATCCCCAGGAATCCGCGCATAACACAGCGCACGGCGCGTGCATGGCAGAGAGGGAGTGAACGAGACCTTGCGAATGTGCCACGCGAAAGCTAGTCCCGCGCTCTCCTATTGTTAATAAGAAAGCGATCTAAGGGAGCGTTTACACCTGGTCACTTCGGAAGTATACATATATTTTTAAATATATATAAAAGCAATATTCGAATAGTAACTTTAGCATTCGAATAGTATTGATTTTTTTAATATTCGAATTATATTCGAATTTCGGAATTCGTTTCAACAGCCCTAGTGTCAAATTCATAATAATTCGTATGACCTCACTCGAAACCCACGTGATGGTTAGGTTTAGGGGCGGGGTAAGGGGTAGGTCATTCGTACGAATTCAAACGAATTGGCCAATTCGTAAACATGTACGATTTAGCAAAATCATACGAGTGAGGTCGTATGAATTGTTACGAATTAGCCACTTTTTAATCATTCGTCGAATTCGTGCGACTTGGTCGTGAGATTGGGTTGTCAGTTCACATTGTTCAAAAACAAACTTTATGTATCCATAATCTGATGCACTATATGCAAATCGCAACAATTCGGGGTCTGCGATCTCTAAATCAACTTTTCTTGGCTGTTGAGATCTCTAATAGGCAGTGTGGCGTCTGGCTAATTAGCCTTTGCTCATTAAGTAGCCTCCTCACAGGGAGTACTAATCTTGTAATCATCACGAGTCCTGGCCATGTTAATAACATGACTTCATCCGCGACTTTGATCTCATACATAATTAAGCAAACCAGCAGGAAGGCAGACAAACATGTTAGTCTTCATAATCCACCCTGATGGGCACAGAAATTTGGAGTCAGGCAGTAATTACCATGATTTACATTTAACGGTGCTTCTAAAACAATACATGTAGTGGGATGTGCAACAAGAACAAGAAGGCTATTTATTAAAAAATTGGATGGATGGATGACTTTAAACTTAACTCTGACCTGAAAACACAGCATTTTATTATAGCTTTACACAAACCCAGTATGTGTGTGTTGTGTTTGTGATAGTGCTGTGGCTATATCTGCGTGAATAAGCAGAGTCTAATGTTGGCAGTGGTGTTACTGTTATCTACAATTGTACTTTCCTATTTTTCTTGCACCTGCACGAAGCAGTTCATCATCAGAACGTGTGGAGAGTCTCTTAGGAATATTGTGTTACAAAGTTTGACGTTTTGTTTCCTTTCTCTCATTAAAAGGAGATATAGCACAGGTCTATGGGGAACTGGAAGTCACTGGGTCACACTGTTAATGGCCGTCCATTTTGTGCTGTCAGTTTCCATTCCTTGTTTAGTTGTGTAAATCCCCAACACAGTGCGTCACATGCTCCATTTGAGAGTCGTTCAGACAAGGACTGCTTGTGTCGGACTGACCGACGCACACACATACACACACACACACACAATGCCTGAAGGCCAGTGAGATGATAGCAGCTTTCTTGATTGGCAGTCTTAGAAGTCTGTTGTCTATTTCGACCCCTATTCTATTCAAATAGCTTCACTGTTGGACAGACAACAATATATTTGTATATGCTGATTTGCTGTTCAAATAACATTTCTTATTATTATCAATGTTGAAAACAGTGGCTGCTTAATATTTTTGTGAAAATGGATGTTTCAGGCTTCTTTGATGAATTGAAAAAAATTATTTGAAATAAAACTTACTCTCATTTTTGATCAATTTATTGCATCCTTGCAGAATAAAGAAATTTTCCAATCTTTTTTTGAGTATTGATCACAATATTAATTTAACCATTTGGCCTAGAAAAAGTGTCTTATTGTTCCACTTTGACTGATGCTAAAAATTATGATATTTGATATAAATATATATGCCAATAAATCTCTCTTTGCCTTCCTGGCCGGGTTCTTATACCACTTGTCCTAGGGCCTTATGGGATCAGACAGGGGTGAGGAGGTCACATGACCAGGACTTTTGGCAGCTTGATCTGCTGAACTCTCCTGTCAGGTTAATCTCCTATAATACATTCAGGGTTATGGTACGATGGGATGAAAAGAAAAATCGAACGAGGACAAGTGAAGGTTAGATTATGTTTGATAAATTAAGGGCTGTATTAAAACACATTTATGAAACTTCCATCTGGACACCTGTGAAAAGCCAAATGGCCATTACAGTGTGCTAAATACAGCTCTTTCAATCTAACTACTCACTTCAGCAAAAAAAAAAAATGTTTTAATTAATTCCAGGCTATTTATTTAAAAATGGGACTTTCAAGATTGCAAGAAATGCAAAGTCAGTGCTAAAAATAAATAATTAATTAAGAAATGCCCAAGTATGCTGTGATCAGATCTATATGTACAATAACCGAAAACCATGCATATACTCAAGAGGATGTCCCTCAGTCTTTTAGCATGGACAAAAAAAGGACAATACTTAAAGCTACACTGTGTAACTCTTTTAGTTTATTCTTAGCTAAAAACACTTAGTTCTTTCAAAAATATATGTGCTCATTAATGTATATTTTAGGGCTGTGCAAAAGTTAATTGCGATTAATCGCATCCAAAATAAAAGTCTGTGTTTACATAATATATTTGTGTGTGCTGTATATAATTATTTTGTATATATAAATAATTATGTATGCATGTATATATTTAAGAATTATTTGCGCTTAAATTCTCTCTCTATATATAAATACATATATGAAAATGTGACATTGTGACAAAACAGAGAGCATCCTGATTGGTCAATTGATAAAAATCGAGAATCGAATCGAACCGTGACCTTAGAATCGAAAATGTTATCGAATCGAGGATTTGGAGAATCGTGACACCCCTACTTGTTATCCGATCGACCAAAACACATCTTAATAGCAGGTGTAAACAGGGCTAGAGCCCGACCGATTAAGGATTTTGAAGGCCGATATCGATACAAATATTTTTGGGTTTTAAAATCCGATATATCGGCCGATATTTTTTTTTTTATTAAATATTGTTCGATTTCACACACGTGTAAAAGAAAAGCTAACTTTTCTGCACATGATACGTTTGATACTTTTTCTCAGTGTCTAAATGTTCACTCCACGCAAGTATAACTTACATTTTACAATGCAGGGATTGTAACTAGAGATATGCTAGTTATAAATACAGTAATCATTACTTTATTTAGGCAGAAAAAGTTCATTGTGGTTTCCAAGCTCATTAATGTTAACGTTAGCGGTCTTCCACTGATGATAGTGGCATTAGCTAGCTTTGTGGTTAGCTAGTCTGTGATGAGCCATAATTTAACAATAGATAACATCATACTGCAAATTGTAAAACATACATTTTCAATATAACAGGCCAAGGAGAGATGACTGAATCGGGTTTCGTCCGTTTTTATTTTATTTTTTAAATATTCATTTATCGGCCATTATAACTGCCGATACCGATATTTTGGAAAATGCCTAATATCGGCCGATAATATCGGTCTGGCTCTAAACAGGGTCTACAATGTTCATCAGACAGAGTATTAAACTGATCTCAGATCAGCTAAGAAACAATTGCAGCGTGATTTTCCATTCCCAGCAGGCAGGGACACCTGGATCTAAGCAGCTGAGCCCTTGTAAACGCTTCGATCGATCTGTTGGTACACTGCATAAACTCAACAACACCTTCATACAAAGACAGTCTGACTCAGCAAAGAATGTCTGTTGAATTACTCAAAACAAAACTCATTTTATTACTACGCATCTTCTGCAGGGATCTCTTGAGAAGGGCAGGCAGTTCTTTTATGTCAGGACGACAGATTCATTTTTCATTCACATTTAAATGTAGTATACAGGATAACATTCCCAAAGATTAAGAGAATTTTTTTTAGTTCCACTGAAGGTCATGCTCCGTTTCGAAGGAATCCCTCCACATCTTAAAGCTAAATGTAATGTCCAAAATCCTATTTCAAATAAATACCTGCCCATTCAATGGCATTCAGACTTCTCTATTGCTATCGAGTGGAGGGTCATGTGTTCTTTTAACAAGCGCAATTCAATTTCACAGCCATCAATAGGCCATTATTCCAGTGGCTTTTTCCTCCGACTGTTGCATTAAGAGTGCAGTAAGCCCTCAAGAGCTACAGTGCTTTATATGGGAGCAGAAGGTCTACAACAACCGAGTTATCATCAGAGGCTTTGAGCAGTCTGAAGTATGATTTAGCCCTTCCTTATCCTGATTAAGTGGTAGGCTAACACAACGTTGATTTAAGAATCCGAGTGAACGTTTAGGCAAAGTTTTTACTAGTACGTAGGGCTGTCAAACGATTAATCGTGATTAATCGCGATACAAAATAAAAGTTTGTGTTTACATAATATATGCGGGTGCACTGTGTATAATTATTTGGTATATCTAAATAAATATAAATAAAATAATTACACACAGTGCACCCAAATATATTATGTAAACACAAACTTTTATTTTGGATGCGATTAATCGCTTGACAACCCTACTAGTACGTTTACATCTTAAAACGCATAACTTGCTACGGTTACCCCGCTGTCCACACTACTTCTGAGTTTTCGATCCTTGACTTTTGGAAACGCTGCAGACCCAGTTTTAGTTTGAATACTCCAGGGTTGCGTTTCAGTGTAAATGGACCAAAACGGAGACTTTTGATTTGTCACACCCCTATCATATGACCATTAGGCCGTGTGTCCACCAAAACGTTTTTCCACACGCCTGGCGTATGTTTTCAATTGTTTTCAATGGGAGTGCCACGTTTTTTAAACGACATGAGCGTGACGAGGCGCTGAACGTTTTTCACGCTGAAGCGCCCGGCGTTTTTTACTGGTCGCCGAGAGTTGAAAAATGTTCAATTTTAGATAAAACGCAGCGCTCATCACTGTCACTTTTTACACAGCCGTCCAATCACAGTGGAAGAGGGGCGGGACTAAACCACACTGACCAACTGTCACAACATTCAAACTGTGCTGCGGATATTCTGTATCATAGCAACGAAACGTCTCAACGGAAAAAACGCTGTGCTGCCAAAACGCTCTCAAGCGCCAAAAGCACGGCGTCTTCAGCAGAGCGTCTAGCGTTTTCACCTGGCTAAAAACGCTTTGGTGGACACACGGCCTTACACTACCGGAACACGACAATAACAGACCAGCTATATCATGGAGATGGAACTGCGAGATTTGCTGACTTCGTTGTCCTTTTTAGCAGCCATTGTACAGCTAAACTGCATTTTACACTCTACCTACATGAGGCAAGCTATTAGCAATGGGAAAAACTGCAAAAATGGCCATGTGACGTGTTTTCAGAATTAGATATTTTCTGACGAGAAAAACACCCCCCCCCCCCCCCTGGAAAAAAAAAGAAAAATAGCAATGCATGAACAACACTCTACATGTTGCAGCATGTTGTTTTTTTCTTAGCACAATTGAATGAGTCTATACAGGGTTACACCCAAGACTTCAAACTCAAGGTCTTTAGCTGGTTTCTATCTTAAAGGGATACTCCACTTTTTTTGGAAATAGGCTCATTTTACAACTCCCCCAGAGTTTTACCGTTTTTGAATCCATTCAGACGATTTTCTGATATTTAGAAGAATATCAGTAACCAGACAGTTTCTGGTCCTATTGACTTCCATAGTATATTTTTTTCCTACTACGGAAGTCAATGAGACCAGAAACTATCGGGTTACGTATATTTCCAAAAAAAGTGGAGTATCCCTTTAAGCCTCCCTTTCAAATGTAATTGTCTCTACACTCTTGTCTTCAGCTTTAAAGTTTAAGACTAAAGGGTTTGGTGTTTCTATAGATCATTAACCTACAACTTAGTTCCAAGTCTTCAGATTTACCCAATATAAAATCCCAGACTCACAGTCATATGATTGTCAAATGATCTAATATGTTCTTATCTAAGAGAGAGAGAGAGAGAGAGAGAGAGAGACTGTTACGTTGTGCTAATGCATCAATTTTGTTGGATCACACTATTTTCTGCTTGAGAGAAGAGAGTCTGATACTTTTACATTTTTATGGAAGGTGACAATTCTGTCAAAACATAAGCATGTCTTCCTGACCTTTATTAATCTTTCTTCGAGCATTTTTCTCTGTCACTCTCACACACAGCCAATGTTTACACCCTAAAGCTACATCAAACGATTAAACCATCCAGTTTTTGAATGCGCTTTTCTCTACCGAACTCAAATACGTACACAGGGGGACAAACCTCAGCATTATTACATCACGTTTGACCACAGCAACAGTCATTAGATCATTCTACTTAGCAAAGAATCACATGGTGCTGCTGTTTGACAGACCCTGAGGGACCAGGGTTCGGCTGACAGTTTGCTGTCACTTATCAGATGCCCAGAGTGGAATGCAGCTGTCCGCTCAAATGGGAAGAGACTAAATAAGAGTTTGAGAGAACACATTTAGTCATTTTAGCCTAAAAATCACTCATCTCTGCAAATAAGGGTTAGGACCGTGAACTCCAGTTGAACTATGATGGGCACGTCAAGCGTGAAGATAATGATTATCATTTCATCACCCATATTGATTACCAACAATTCATTTATCATTCCAGGATACGGTTCACGGGTCAGCATCCGTTGTCAGCGGGATGAATGCATGTGTAAATGTATGTGTGTGTGCGTGTGTTATGAGAGGGAAGTAAATGATGACAGAATTTCATTTGTGTTAACTTTGACAACAGCATCACTCAGATCCACTGCCGTTAGCTTTATTAAACCAACCTGATCCATCACAAGAAGCTCACACACGGTCTGGTTTGGTCAAATTTGTTGGAAAGTTTTTGCCAAGGACATCAGCCAAGTTCTACTCTCGTACTAAATGAAATACAGTAAAATTGTCACGTTCGACGTAGCAGCTTGTGATGACTTTGCATGTTCCTTCACTGTCTGACCAGCAGAAACATATTCCTGCTCATGTAAGATGATTTCCAATAAGTCTTTCCTGCTAGTCCGCAGACAATGAGATTACCTCAGTACAAAGAGCTCAAATTACCTTGAAGCCTCCTGAGACAGGATATGGGCAGTCATGCTACTTCCTGTCTAAGGATGGAAATAATTAAGAAGCCGCCGGTGATGGCTCGAAGTTGCCTTTTTGTGCAGTGATAACCAGTTCTGTCATGTAAATAATTGTGCATATTGTAAGTCAATTATTCTGTATTATTTGGGGCTTTCAAACGATTAATCGTGATTAATTGCATCCAAAGTAAAAGTTTGTGTTTACATAATATATGTGGGTGTACTATGTATAATTATTTTATAGATAAAAATACACACTCATGCTTGAAATATTTCCATGTATATATTGTATATAGATTTATATATCATTTATATGATATATAAATGTAAATATTTTATAGATAAATAATATATTTTTCTTAAATATACATGCATGTGTGTGTATTTATATATAAAATAATTATACACAGTCCACCCACATATATTATGTAAACACAAACTTTTCTTTTGGATGCGATTAATCGCGATTAATCGTTTTGACGGACGCAGAATAAGGTGGATAGAAGAGAACCACGATTTTTAACATTTCTTTCTCAATAACTACCAAAGGTTAAGGCATTTTTTGCACAAAATACATTAGTAACGTTTACTAAGATTTGAAATGTCTATTGAATAATGAGTGTCTTTTCACTTACAGCATAATATTCAGTAAAGACATTACTCAAATTAATAAACTGATTTTTAAAACTCCACTGCCATTGGACGATCAAAAAGATATCCCTCATCATCCCAACTTACACCATTGGTTGAAAATGTTGCCATGTTAGGATGTTTTGAAAGCACCAGAGTTTTACTTTGCGCTAGGGAGAATCAATCTACAACCAACTAAATACTATTAGAAATATTTGACTGGTGAAAAAAATACACACTACACACATTCTAATCTAATCTGGAAACATTCCACTGGACTTTAAGGAAGAAAACAATTACCATTTATCTAACCTACTCTTCTAGCCGAACGAAAAATGATGAGCTTTACGTATTAAAACAGGTCTCACATTTCCATTTCATATTATCTTCCTACACTTAAAATGCCCATTCAGCAGACAGACTCTGAAGTGAGCGCTACTACAGGTGAAAGCAAATCATCCCACTGTCACTTCCTTTGTCGTCTGAGCCAGTCAAATCCACACGGGGACTTATTTCTCATCTTCTCTGACCAATCTCATTCCCCATCATTCTTTTCTCGCTCCATCTCTCTTCTGCACGGTACTCTCATTTGCCTTTCTCCTCTCACTCTGCCAACCTGCATTACCATGCATTAGATCAAGGAGCAGTGGGGTGGACAGCGCTTCTCACAGGAAAACTCATGTGACTAACTAACACACTCCGTCCGATCTCATGACACAGCTCTATCTAAACGAATGTTTTGTTTTTTGACCTTTCATAAATATTGAGACTTTCTGTAAAAAAAATATAGTTGGTTTAACTTGGTTGGCTTCAAATTTTAAGTTCATTGAAATGGAAAAATTGAGTTAATACAATGAAGGAGATTGATTTAATCATCAGAAACTCAAAATATTATGTTATCTGAACTATATAAATTATTTAAGTTGATTTGACAAAAGAAAAATCATGAAAATGTATTTTTTTACAGTGAGAAAGACTTGCATTTTATTACTTAAAAATATAATTTGCATGTTTGACATAACCTTAACAATACAAAAATTTCAATAACCATGGTCAACAAATGATCTTTGCCAGGCATAACCCCAAACAAATCTAATATTTAATGACACAGTGCACTAAAAGTGAAATAAAATAAAATAGACAAGAAATTAAACTTTTTTAGTTGAGTTGGCAAGGCAACATTTCTCAATTTCATTTAGTTTCACTGTCTAAACTGAAATAGAAATTAATAACAATCTATAATGATAAGAATGTAGATATTTATGGCGTGAATTCAAGTTGAATAAGTCACTTTTTGCCATTGAGATGACTCAGGACACATAACATTACTGAACATTCAAGGGCTGTGAAACGATTAATCACGATTAATCGTATTCAAAATAAAAGTTTGTGTTTACGTAATATATGTGTGCGTAGTGTGTATAATTATTAAAAATATAATTATTTTGTATATATAAATACACACATGGATGTATATATTTAAGAAAAATGTGTTCTCAATATATCAAATATTTATATTTATAATATTAATTATGTATAAATATATATAAATTATATACATGCAAATATTTCTTAAATATATACATGCATGTGTGTGTATTTATATCTACAAAATATAGACACTACGCACACATATATTACGTAAACACAAACTTTTATTTTGGATGCGATTAATCGCGATTAATCGTTTCACAGCCCTAGAACATTCAACAGAAAATATACAAATAAAAAGTCCAAATATAAAAACTAATATCCCAATGATACTAAAATAACACTGAAGAAATAATTCCATCCCAAAACTCTCTCGCTGTGGCCCCTACAGTATGTGTGTTATATGGTTTACCGTAAAAACCTGAGCAAACAAAACACAAACATAAACAGACAGGTGAGAGGTGTCCGTGACATGAACATTATTTCTCACGTCATGTTTATCGCACACTCTTCATCTTTTCATCACTATTTTTTCAGACTGTCTAGACAGCGCAAGAGATTTTGCTCATCAGTCCGCATGTCAGCTTGATTACAGAGTACGGAATAACAGATTCGTATGGCCTTCAGTGATGGGGGAAATAAATACTCATGCAATTTTTAGGCCTTTTTAACCATTTCAGCCACCATATTCTTAAAGACACCAAGAACGATAATCAGAAATATAACTATAACTACACTGTACCAAAAAAATATGTTCATGTTTTGTAATCACAACTTAAATAAATGTGGTTCAGATAACATAATATTTGGAGTTTCTGATGATTAAATCAATCTCCTTCATTGTATCAACTCAATTTTTTCCATTTCAATGAACTTAGATCTTTAAGGCAACCAGGTCACTTCATTTTTTAAGTTAAACCAGCAATATTTTTTTAGGACGATATCGTTCTGTTATTTCTAAGCTCGTGCTTAAAGTCAGTTTAAATGCAGGATTCTGATTTTTTTTTTATCATACATTTTATTTATCATACATTAGCTGGATAAAATCATGATTCTAACGATATCGTTTCTCTGTGCCGTTTTGGTTATAGCCGTGTGGTGTGAATTCTGCTATTCTTAGAACGATTTTCAGAACTATATTAATCGTTATCTTTATAGTTCGTCCTTGATATGAACAGGTCAGAATATAAACTTAAGTGTTGTTCCATTGCATCTGACATAATTAATACCCTACAACATTCAAGATAAGGAACTGTCCTAATATTACGCTCTCAGCAGCACACATTATGTAATATCCAAGTTATTGTATACATATTGTACAATAGATTTGAACATACAAAATCTGGCTTATACATCCACTAGCTACTAATTTGAAAATAGTATCTTACCTAGGAGTCTTTAAATTAGGAAACTAACAAGTTGCTCTACTACTATAGACAACAAGTGAATGTTGTCTATAGTAAAATGTCCATGCTGACACATACATAACCTGCACATATGAGCAAATCTCTTTCTCTAACCCCCAACAGCTTGGACAGTTGGTTAGCGTGTACTCTTGCCTAGGCTATACCGAGTGCTAAGTGGATTAAAAGCAGGCCTAATCTGTGTAAGAATGGCATGCAGTAAACTATCGTTTGAACCCGTGACCCGTCTAAAAAAACGATTCGATTATATAATAAAAAAAAAAAAAATTCCCTCATTTTTTTACTGATGCACAAAATAACATGAAATTCAGCCTTTATAGCACTTCATATTTACGGCGTACAAAATAGTTTTATATATTTTTAATGATTTATAAACAAATCATAAAAGAGGTCAAGCAACGCTATATTTATCAAAACCAGAATATTAGCAAATTCAGTCCAAATTAAGTGGTATCTATGTAGTTTGGAGCAAAAGTTGCTTTAGTTATTGCTACATTTGTGATTATTGTTCTTACAGTAACTAGCAATATTGACTAAAACACTATAGTTTGGTCAAAATGACCATTTTAATTGAGGAAAATTAGACATTTGATGTGTTTAAACTAATTTTTTTCTTTCTTTTTCAGATTGTCTGTTAGACTTTAGTTTAAATCATAAGATTTGTGATTAACTCGTTACACTACAACGTCTTCTATTAATAAATACACTAAACGACTCGCGTTCTTTTTCAATGACCAAAACCAGTCCGTCCACGACTGTTTTAATTCATTGAGAGGTCAATTTGCATTTTTGATATTTCATAACAACACAAGCTGTGATTTCTCAGTCATGAGCTCCTCACGAGGCATTGAAATATAAAATGAGTGACTTCGCTTGGGAATTCAGGTCACAGTCAAACGGGATCGAACCGCAGTGAAAACTTCATTACAAACGCCTGAGATTAGTAACTGTAAATACATACCGGTTGCGTCCATTGCTAGCTTACATATTAATTCACAGACAAAAGTGATGGACACACGGACAAATAAAGATACAACGTCTCATTTATGGATTTAAAGTAGCCAAACAAATGTGTATTACAAGCACTGCAGCCCTTGAAATGGAGCAAACCAAACCAACAAGTTGTCGAGAGTGATCGCGTGTCTACTCACGTATCTAGTGATGAGGTTCCGGATGGTGGTGAAATCCATTCTGCTCGAGCCGCTCCAGGTGTGCTGCTGCTGTCTTCGGTTTCTCCTCTAATCTTGTAGATTGGGCACATAAGACGCTAGCTGATCATTGTACCAAGTCTCTGTTCCATGTCTTCAGCGAGCTTCTTCTAGGATTGATAACTGACAGTCCCTAACGACTCGCGCGATTATTATATGTCTACTGAGCGCCTACTGAGATGATGAAGGCTACTATGTAAAGTCCGAACGTTGTCATAGTGACGTGCTCCGGTGTCACCTGTATATACCCTAACTGATGGACAAACAACACGCTCTCGTTTTCCAATGGTTTGTCTTGATATTTTAAAGGGACTGGCCACTTCTTCTTTCTCGAGCGTCCCTTCGGGCTGTTCTCTGATGTACTGACGTACTCACTCACTCTCCTTCTCGGTGTAGTAGAGCCCTCCCGATCGACCAGTCTGGCGCGTCATGAGCGCATGCGCACTCGGCAGCTACACCCTCCCGCCCACAGCTCGCACAGCCCTCCATCCCCGCTACTCCCCCATCCAGTTACTGACAATCAGCTTTAAAGGGACAGTTCATCCGAGAAATGTACTCACTCTGTTCCAAAGCTGTATGAGTTTCTTTCATCTGCTGAACACAAGAGAAGCTATTTTGAAGAATGTTGGTATTTAAACAGTTGACAGCACCTATTGACTTCTATTGAAGTGGAAAAAAATACTATGAAAGTCAATTGACGTCAAGTTAACTGTCTGGTCACCAACATTCTTTAGAATGTCTTCTTTTGTGTTCAGCAGTCATACTGGTTTGATAACTCATGACGTTCTAACCTGCCACTAGGCAGTGAAGCCACCGGAAAGGGGCGGAGTCGGATCCAGATCCGAGGGGCGGAGTGGGATCCGGATTCATGGGGCGGAGTCGGATCCAGATTCAGGGGGCGGAGTTGGATTTCCTCGCACTGCATTCTGATTGGTCGACAGAGAGAATGGCGTCATTTTAGCGGCCCCTAATTTAATAACAAATGATCGTTGCGACGGAAGCGAATCAATCAAAACTAACTTTAGCTGAAAATAACTTTATTAAAGAACCACAGTTTAGCTAAACAATCTCAGTTACCTTAAATTAGCTATATTTATCTCTGTAAAGCTGCTTCGTAACAAATCTACAATGTTAAAAGCGCAACATAAATGAAGATGACTTGACTTTTGACGGGAAAAACAAACTTGCTGAAAACAAATCTTATTTAATAAAGTTTAAAAAGTTACAAACACTGTAGTTTGTAACACAACACAACAAACATTGTGTGAATGTGTACCTTTTATTTCGTACAGCGGTGGGCAGCAATAGCCAAGTAGCCTATTTTATTAGATTTTTTTATCATTTGGAACAAGCATATAATTATAATCAAAAATAAAAAAAAATCCTTATATCTTCCCTGAAAAGCCCGTTGTTCATTGTTACATGCAAGAATATCTATTAAAAAGAAGTGTATTCTTTGTTAGGCTGATCATTTACCCCTCTCAGTGAGTGATCCACATGCACTTTGATTTCAAACACTTTTTTTGAATTACCCATTTTCAGTGATATTAAATCAAGTTTTAATTCAAGCAGAAAATATGTTTGCATTTTCCACAACTGATTATGCAACTGTAAGTGACTAAATAATAGCAGCACTAATTTTATACTATCTGACATCATTTACTGCTAGTGAGGTAATCAAGTAGGGCGAGTACATAAAGGGTTTCAGCCAGTAAACAGGATGGTGTATCGGTCAGGACACAGGAATAAAGACGAGGAGATGTAATTTCCTTCTTTAACTGTATTAAATTCCAGTGGTACTGATCAGAACATTCCAATATCCAGTATTGTCATTACAGTCTGATAAAACAAAATAAATCACAATTAATTACTGTACTTTTAAACAGTTCCAGTAATAAATTATTATGCAACAAGAATAATAAATCCACACACATAATACAAATCAGGATCATCAAACATATATCTCAATAAACATTGCTATGCCCCTTTAAACAATCTCCAATTACATAAAAATTATTCTTTATAAAGAGTTTTACCCATCTCACTAACCAGTTAGCATATAACTGTTTTAAAAGGGGTTTACAGATGAAATAATGGCGACATCCTCTGGCCAGAAAAGGCTACTACACATGAATAAACATCAGCACGTAACTAGAACATTAGAAGGCTCACACAAGAAAGCTGATTATTTTGTATAAAATCCACATACTCACATACAAGGAATACAATCACTGGTATTCTATGAGGCAAAATTTCTACAATGTACAAATTGCTAGTGACTTGGCAGACATTATACCATAAGAATCCAATGGTCCTGGGACAACCATGCATGTAATCCACTTGATACTTCGAGGCTTCCCTATAACATGGTAAATGGTTTAAAAAAAATTAAAAGAAAGTGAAAACTTTGGAAAGACTGTTTTTTGTTTTGCGAATCTGATTCTCACCTTCCATGGCTCATGCTCTTTAACGCTAGGTCCAGCCAACGCTCTCGGATTAAAGGCATGTCAGTCTAAGGAAACAAGAAACAAACAAACAAACAAAAAAACATCAAAATCTGAGACAAAATGAAAGAGTCATCAAAACATGTCTCACCTGGGTAAAATCAAATGGCCACTCAAAAGTAATGTAGGCTATAGTGCATACTTTAACACATAATTTCTTTATTTTAAAGTTTTTAATTTCCAAGCACTCACAAATTGTTTTACAAAGCCACTTATGCAATCCCCAAAGTCAGGGAAGGTTAACTTGAAGCTTCATTTATTAGCCTGAACACTCCACAGTCCAAGTGGTCTCTCTGCGATGGTGGAATATCCTGACAAAAATCCAAAACATACTATATACATTGTGTATTGATGACAGTTGTCAATGCTAAGCAATGAACCTTGTTCTTAACGAGTTGCCAGTTTCCAGCTATCAATTTTGTTGCAATCATGCAGTTCGGCATCTTCAGTAGCTGGTCGTGGCTGGGGCATGTATCTTGGCATACTCAGTATTTAAAACAATATCTTCTCTTCTGGTGGTGGTATGATGGTGACACCAAAAAAAAAGGATTTTGAAGGAAAATTCACTATTTCAATAAGTAAAAACTAAAATATATACACATTTGGTTGGTAATTTCCCTTGCTCAATTTAGTTTAATGCAAATATTTTAAAACAACTGTAGACTGTAGCATCAAGGCGGCAAGTTGGCATTTCTTCTTCTGAAGAAATCCCATGGTGCACACCAGGTGTAGTTCTATACTACGACCTCAAGGTGGCAGCAAATTGTAACGTATTGAGGCTGCTTCAAAAATGTCCCTCTGCTAGGCTACTCTAAATTATACAGGACATTACTGTTAAATACAAGACCTAAAAATAATATAGAAAACTATAATAATCCGATTTTACACGGCAAATTTATTTCGCTGATTAATGCGTCCAGCCGTCCACCTCCAACCATTTGATCGTTTACATGAAAAATTGATCATCAGCTCTTATAAATATATGAGGTCTATAAAATTATAAAGAGACCCTTCATTCATCATTCGACATAACTTTGACATAAAGAGCTTATATCCCAAAACGATGACCTCACATTAAGTGAGAAAATCGCGACAAACTTTTATATGCATTTTAAACAATGACAGTATTACTGTTGGCATGGTAACATTCTAACAAATCCTCTGAAGATAGACCAATATAAATCTTTTTTGCTAGAATTGTTAGAGCAATCGTGTCTCTGCAGAAAATGTTGGTCTATACTGCTCGATTCATGTGGATTAGTTTTTTTTTTTTTGAAGCGTTAAACTGGCGGGACAGAAATCTCACAGATTTCATTCAAATCTCTTCATTTGTGTTCTGGAGAGTAATTTGAGGGGGAGTAATTAATGACTAAAGAATGAATCATTTTTGGGTGAACTAACCCTTTAACTGTTGTATATTATTATGCTGATGTTTCCAGTCAACACTCAACAGGTCAGTGTTAAAATATTATAATTGACCATGTCATTCAATTACAATGAATCAGGATAAATAAGGACTGTGGTCCACATGCACTGCTGGAGGTGTCTTGAAGTTGTAATCCTCTGACTAAGTCTTCATTTAAAATGTTTAATGGAGTGTACGCTCATGTGTTCTTAGATATGTGTAAGTGTGTGTGTGTGGCCAATGGCCATGCTCACTGACTTGTGAAATCGCTCTATTAGATGTGAAATTGCTGTTATTTGCTAATATTATTTATGAGTCATTTAACGTTTCGCGCTCACTCTGGCAGTGGTTTGGTTCGTTATTGATTTAAAATGTCTTTCAATGGTCCAGAACACATTGAGGTGCTGCTGAAGACCTCTTACTTGATTTGAGTTGGATATCTAAGAAGGGATGACAGACAGATTTGTGTGGGGGGATCACTGTGGCTCCAGGAAGGGAATGATGGTATGTTTACAAACTTTTTTTATCCATTTTATCTGTGAATGGATTTAAACAAAGCTCTTTCTCAGCTGATTTACAATCCCCATTCTGTGGACAAAATCACCCTAATATACATGAAAAACAAGTAGCATATGTGGAACGGAATAAGGCCATTATAATTTACACACTAAGAATGCTTTAAATGCAAAGGAAACCAAGACCTGTGTATTCTTCATACCCATTAAACACGTCAGGTTACTTGCAACAGGCATATTCCTCTCACCCCATCTTCACCTCTTCATCTCCATGGCAGAACGCGTGTCAAACGACACTGGAGATTCTGACCTTGCCGTCACAGCTGTAACCTCACGACTGCCTCCGTCACTGACCTTGAGCAATGAATGCGGCAGAGAGCAAAGCGAAAGCGAGAAAAAAAATAAGAGAAAGGGCGAGTGAGCCGTCAAACTGTCCCCTCTTAACCTCTTATTATAAAAGAACAAATTGCACTGGAATTTCATTTGATAGTGTACCTAGACTTCTCTCTGTGCGCCAATGGAGATGCTGAACAACTGAGATATAGGGCCCTATCTTGCACCCAGCGCAAATGACTTCGTACACTGACGCATGTATTTTGCACACGCGCAAAGCGGACTTTTCCCTCCGCACACACGCACATCGGTAAACTAGGAAATGAACTTGCGCTCCCTGGGCGGGTCGGTGCAAAAAATAGGCGTGTTTCAGCGCAAATATTCCCTGGTGCTATTTAACAGTTCCAGAAAACAATAACTTCTCTTTCTTTTACAGCCCTGATGAGAACATCGATCTTCTCGGCTGTGAACCGATGGTGAATCGCGCCTGTAAATGCGCCGTTATTGTGTTGACGCGCGGAACGCAGATGGAGGGCATTGAGTGAAGAGCGCAATGGACGAGATGGAGGAAAATCCGTACTGTACTACTTTAGACGCTATTACAAGAGAAATATATAAACAGAAAATCGAAACATATGTTGGACGGGATCCTTATGTTATGAAGAGGACCGATTTTCAACTGAATTGAGAGATTTGCCTGCCATCAAGGCTGTAAATATCAGCAACTAACTCGTCTTATAGACATACTGTGACTTTACAAAGTTCGGAAACTGGTACGTTACACAAACAGCCACATAAGTCTATTTAATCACCTGAATAATGTAATTATAAGCCACATGAATAATGTATTAACTCACATTTGACGAAGTGATCACTGCACACACACACAGGCATTTTCCCATTCGGCTCCTCCTGACCGCAGACGTAGGGTTGCAAGGCATTTTTCCCGGTGTTTTTCTGTCAATTTCTTGTATTTTCCCCCCTTATGAACAACAACTTTTGTCACACGATAAAAACTCCTCGTGGTTTGATCGATTTGAGCAACCGTAAAACGACGCAAAACATTTTGAGTGAGTTATAGTGCTTCCTAAATATAGAAATCACTTCCTGCCCTCCATCTGCGTTTCGCGCCATGGCAACGCAGTGGCGTGACGTCACGTGAACAAGCGCACCTCGTTCCTCGTGCTCTAATGGTGCGTTCACAATGGACGCTATAAGCGCAAATGATTTTAATGTTAAGTCAATGCAAAGACGCATTTTGCGCGTAAAAAAATAATGTGGCGTGAATGAGGCGTAGAGCGCTATGGAAAGCCTTTAGGGCCAAAAACACACAAATTTTAACGAATTTTAATTTTTTTATTTCACTGAAATACGCGTTAAAATTCGTGTGTTTTTGGCCCTATAAGGCTTTCCATAAGCGTCAAACTACACGGTAGACACGAATTTGACGCGCTAACATAGCATTATACGCCCAAACCACTATGAATAATGAAGCTATTTCAGACCAACCCCTTTTAAACTTGCGTCGGGAGCAAGAGTCATTTTTCCCGCCGGTAAAATAGCAACAGCGCTCAAGACCCGCCCACAAAGTTACACTTCGCGCTTGATACTTGCGTTTCAGATCGTTAAAATAAGGCCCATAGTCTTAAAGCAGACGAGACAAATCATGGCATGAACCACAACTCTGTGATCTACAGAAACGGCTGATAACGTTAAAGGTGCAGTAATTGACTTTATTTTTTAAAATAAAGTCATTTTTTTTTTTTTTGCCAAAAACAAAATCCAGCCAATCAGAAATATCACTTGATATTTAATGCTCAATAAAATGGCCATTGTTTGTTCCCTAAATATTTGAGTGTACAATCATGGTGATTTATATATAAAAAAATGTTGTGATATTTTTCCAGTATATCTTTAATCTTGATCATTCATGATTAAATCCAGCCTATGTCATTCTAAAGACAATCAAATACAGCAGTTAGAACTGCACCTCGGTCATCTAGACATTAAAAAAATCACATGCAATATTTATGTATGTTAAATACAACATCATTTGGTGCGTCTTAGCCTCTACAGAGCCCACGTCTAAAGAGACCAGTGAGGTTCTCCTCTGGCTAAATTATATCAGAGGATTACAGACATCACTTTCAAAAGCAAGGATGGATCAAGTTGAAAGGCATCTTGATTTGAAAGCCACTATTTGCCTAAGCAGACTTTCGAAGATTGAATATCAAAAGAAGAATATACCTTATTATACTGATCATATTAAAGGGCCAAAACATGTAAGTGTTTTTAAAGACCAATATAGAAAATGAAATCCATCCATCGGAGGATATTACAAATAAAAGAACAAGTCTCTGTGCTAAAACAGGGGGTTCTTTCTCTTTTAATTGGCACAGGCGCTGTATGACATCTGCAAACTATATGATCGAATTTCTTTCAAAGTCCTAGTAAATTAGATTTATTATTTTGACAGATGCATTATTTAAAGCAGTTGGTTTTATCAATAACAATCTGTGTTGACAGTCTCTATATGCGACTGTGAGAGACATATGAGCTACAGTGTGCATTATAACACATAATTACCTATTATTGATCTTGAACTAACAGGCGGGTTTTCTTTCAGTCAAAACATTTGTTTTCAAGCATTGCCAGTGGAGGACGCTCTTCTACTGACAACCAGAGTAAGACATGTAAAGTGTTAGATGTGAACCAAAAAATTAGAGACCTTTGATTGTTGTGATTCTACGATGAATATTTTTGCAATGAAGATAAATGCTGATTGTTCGTATTGCTTGCCACTTTTATAATGCAAGGACACAGGGACAGGCTGTTGTTGACTAATATTTTATCTCATCACGTCTGAATATAGTGAATGTTTTCTTGAATTGATGACCTATCCATGATAGAAGATGATGGACACATCTCTTGCATAGAGGATATAATAAAATAATTGGGTAACACTTTACATTAAGGTTGTAACTACCTTAGTTAACTAAAAATGAACAGTATAGCCTACTTCTTTAGCATGTGTTAAAACATCAAAGGTTAGTTTAAAATCAAAGGTTAGTTAATGCACTGTGAACTAACGTGAACAAACAATGAACAGCTGTATTAACAAAGGTCTCCTGTAACACATTTCCTAGTAATCTTATTGCTCATTGTTAGCTCATGTTAGTCACTAGTCTACATTAACTAATGTTAAAGGAGCTGTATGTAAGATTGTGGCCAAAACTGGTACTGCAATCAGTTTCAAATTACTGTTGAGCGGTGTATCCCCTCCCCCTCCCCCTTGACCCCAGGTTGCCAGATATGCTGCAGGATCCAACTTTTTTACCCCACATGTTTGTACCTGCAGCTGTGGTAACTAGAGCAGAGCTGGCAACCCGAATGACTTCATGATTGGTAGATCGGTGGAGGGTGGAGCATCAGACCAAAACACAACATGACAGTTGAGGGCTGCAACAACACTTTTTAAATGACGATATCCTGGCCGGACTACTGTTGTCAGTGATAAAAGTATTTGAAATGAACATGATTTCTTAATGTCTAGTGACACATCAGGGTCATTTTATGATTATTTGAAATAAATTTCTTACATACAGCTCCTTTAATTAACCTCAATGTAAAGTGTAAACAAAAATGGTCATACCGAGTCAGTTTGGTTAATCAAAATTAACAGTTTGTTGTGAGCATATTAAACCAGTACTCTAATTACTGATAGAAAGGCCTTCCGAAATGTCGCACTTTCGATTTTAGCATTTACGCCTAATATGAGTGAAACAACGTCCAATTGAAATTCATTAATAACGATTATTCGTCGAAGTAATTAACATCCCCGATGATAAACACGGGAACAATACCCTAATCAGCGACCGGTCTGAATGTGACTACCCACGGTGCTCCGTATGGTCCGCGCGCAGCAGGCCTGCTGGGCCGTGTGTGTCTGTGGAAACAGGGCGAGCCTAATTACACGGAGAAATCCTTCACCCACCCGAGCGAGTCATTGTACGGTGTCCCTTTTCTTCCCGTCAGTCTTTCAGCGAGGGGCTAGATTGGCGCTGGCCCCGGGGTTTGTGGGAACCGGGACAGCCCTTTCACGCAAGCCCTCCTCAGGTCGACATTATTACACGGCCAATTAAGCCAGTTCAACGGGCTCGAACTTGAGCAAACAGCGGGGGCGATTGTTTTCCGCAGCCCTCCCCAGCTAGCCTGGCTAATTACTCATGGACCGCACATAACCAGGACACAGGAGGGGTCTGACCAGCTAATTATAACCTGAACCTCTCTAAAATAAGTTCAAACGAGAGGTTGGTGGGGTCTTAAAACAATACATTTGTTTTTACATTAAAGTTAGGCCTATAGACCATTTCACAAGATGTAAACAACACTGGTCCAGAAGCACTTCCTGTTTCAGTTTTTTAACACTACATAAAAGCTGGGATAAAATACAACTAACAGAACATTTAAAATTGAATCAAATTACATCTTTTGAAATGGTCTATACCATACGTAAGATATCTTTAGTCTCTATGTGGTCCTAGTAGTACATTATGGGGACCAAATGTCCCCACAAATAGTTATTTTTTGACCTTGTGGGTGTTTCATGTATATTCTCATGATATTCTCAAAAACAGCTTATAAATCAAATAGAATCATGTTTTTTATTGAAAAATGTAAAAATGTAGAAAGTTGTATGTGATGGGTAGGTTTAGGAGTATGTTAGTGAGGGGAGAATACAGTTTGTATGATATAAAAATCATCATGTCTATGGAAATTCCCCATAAAACGTGTGTGGGTGTGCCACCATATTCTGTGGACAAATTTGTTCCCAGAAGTGAGCTAAACCTGACAGAATCTCTCAAATCCTCCTTTTGGGTATGTACTAATTTATAAAAACTGTGTAAAAAATAAAGTGTGTGTGTATTTTTCAATGTGTCGTCTTTTCACATCTGTAAATTCACAAAAACATAACATTTCAGATCTGTAAAATGGATGCTGGGATGTACAATGATAAACACAAGCACTGTCATTATACGTCTCTTATCAAACGATTAGTTCATTTTATTAGCTGTTTTTCCTCAATCAAAACGTATTGACTGATTTTATCAACTAAAATATGACGAGCAGAAGCGATTGTTGACTTATGTTTTCTGATCAAATACAGGTTTCCATTACAAACAGGCCCTGAGGTGACCAACTTAAAACAGGTGACTCGTTTTTGCGAGGAAAACAAACACAAGAGGGGGATTTGTGCTGGAGGCAGCTGTGGATCCTGCACGCTCAGCTGGTGCTGCACAAAGAAACAGGTGACGGGGTAGAGATGTTTGCCCTGCGAGGGTGCCGCCGCGTGCTGCTTCTCCCTGGAACCAGCCCTCTCGGTAAAACCTGCACCTGGCCTGGTGGTCTTGGCAACATCGGTCAACCTCTAGCAGATGTTCGTCTCTCTCTTTTGTCGCTGACTTCGCGGTGGCTGCTCCGCGAGACAAAACTGTGGTGAGAGGTGCTCCTGCCACAGAACGCTAATCAAAAGATGACTAACATTCTTCCCCCTTTACCCCACACTTCCAGAGAGTGTGAGAGGCCACTTTCAGAGTGGGGAGCTTGGATGGGTAATTGTGCATGATTAGCAATTTTAATTACCAGGTGCTCGGGGTCCCGTCTGAGAGAGTGTAAACAGCACTCGCAGCTCCTTGAACATCCCACATGACTGTCCATTGCTGTGTGTGTGTGTTGACATATTCACTGTAAAAAATAGTACCGTAAAAAAACAGTAAACTACTGGCAGCTGTGGTTGCCAGCATCATACCGTAACTAAACAGTGTGTTACTGTTTTTGTGTTAGAGCAAATAGCCGTTAAATTAAAGTTCACTGTAAAAAACTAATGCTGTAAAAAACGGTAAAATACTGGCAGCTGTGGGTGCCAGCATCATGCCGTAACTAAACAGTGTGTTGCTGTTTTTGTGTTAGAGCAAATAACCTTTAAATTAAAGTTCACTGTAAAAAACGAATCCTGTAAAAAAAACGGTAAACTACTGGCAGCTGTGGTTGCCAGCATCATACCATAAAAATACGGTGTGTTACTGTTTTTGTGTTAGAGCAAATAGCCGTTAAATTAAAGTTCACTGTAAAAAACAAATCCTGTAAAAAAAAAACGGTAAACTACTGGCAGCTGTGGTTACCAGCATCATACCGTAAAAATACGGTGTGTTACTGTTTTTGTGTTACAGCATATAGCTGTTAAGTTAAAGTTTTATACTGTAGCTGACAATACGGTATTTAGCTGTTAATTTCAAAAACAGTAACACACCGTATTTTTACTGTATGATGCTGGTAACCACAGCCGCCAGTAGTTTACCATTTTTTTACAGGATTATTTTTTTACAGTGGTAGCTGACAATATGGTATTTCGCTGTTAATTTCAAAAACAGTAACACACCGTATTTTTAGCCGCCAGTAGATTACCGTTTTTTTACAATGTAGGGACTGTAAAGTTCAGGCCGTGACCCCTTTGGTTCATTTCATTTTTGTTTACTGTCCTAGATCATATTGTTAGTGTCACTGCACTGAAAGCAAACTGGTGCTTGCAAACTTTTCAGAAAAAAAAAATAAGACAGCCATGAGCACAATCCAAGGAAATTGTGATTTCGCTTTAAAGCGGTGTTATTCCTTTCCAGGTCTGTTAACCTTGCAAATTTCTATACTGTTTGTTTTTTTGTTTGAATGGCACAAGGATGTCTTGATGTCTTAAAAGACTTGTTTTTATAGCAAGTTTCTAATAGAGAAAATGGGTGATGCTTGTTCTTTGTTCAGGAATATCTTGCTTTTGAATCGAAAGAGCCATTCATTCGCATATCGCAATCACCTTCGTTCGCATATACAACATGCATAAAGAAATGTGTGTGTGTGTAATGTGTATTCACCCTATCAACTTCTTGTTCTCATTTAGAGTGGGAGCATAGCCTTGAGGACCATTCAGACCCAGGTACAGTACACTACCCAAGACATCATGTACCGTGGTCCAGATCTGGACTGACACTACAGTATATCGACCAGGTTTGCTCATCAAAGGCAAACTCAATTTATGAATATTCAGAATTCACGTATTTGATCACACAGTGGTCAAAGCCTCTCCTTTTCTCTCTCAGATCTCACGGTCCGACATAATGAGAACTGTTCTGAAGGACCCAAGTGAGTCTTTTGTGTCGCAGTCCAGTGAATACAGGTGTTTAAAGATGAAGAGAAGAATGTAAGAGGAACATTTCAGGATTTTCCAGTGTCCTTGCATCATATTTTGATGTGTTTTTTTCTCTTAAATAGTGTTTTTCTCTATAGGGGGAAAAATAGCTCATTTGTTATTGGGTATAACTGTGTGTTTGTGTGCGCAGGATCCTCTGCCGCAGCGATCATATGTGATGAAGCTTTACTCAGTCACCTGATCCGGGATGAAAGTTGCCCTTTGGCTGTGTGACAGACAAGAAGAAAGGGACACTCACGCTAGTCTAATGGTATAGTGAATTAACTGAACAATACAGGTCAAATTAAAGGCTTTTACTGCAAAGAGTCACTGATACACACAAACACAAACCTGCATTAGTTCACATACAGGGAAAGCATTCATGCATTTCGTCTACAGAATTTACAGTACTAATGATGGACTGATATATTGGAAAGACCAATGAATAAGACATTATTTTTTTTAGATTATCACCCACTTGAATAACAGATTTGGTAGAAATCATTCAATTAAATGCCTTGTGAATGCATTTTCCTGGAATAGTGAATTTTGAGTTGATACTGTTTAAAATAAGGGGTAATTTTAAATTTAAAAAGATTTTTTGAGACCCATTTGCTGGGATTAAATTTAATTTTATACACTAAACGTTTTTTTTTTTTAATCTTCAGTAATATTTTTTTAAAGAAAATAATACATACTCCACAAGAATGCATTAAATAGATCTGAAATTTAAAGACATTTATAATGTTACAAAAGGTTTCTATTTCAAATGTGTGTGCTTGAATATTCCATTCATCGGAGAATCCTTGAAAAATTACAGAAATATTAATATATTTTAGCAGAAATCAGTTTCTGTGTAAAATATTGAGCAGCACAACTGTTTTCAACATTGATAATGATAAGAAATATTGCTCACACTTTAGTTTGGGGAACACATATTCACTTTTTACTATGACTTTTCCCTCAACTAACTCATAATTTACCAAAATAGTTGTTAAGTTTAGGTACTGGTTAAGATTTAGGGATGTGCAATATGGTCATACAGAATAAGGCATTAATATGTGCTTTATAAGTACTAATAAACTCCCAATATCCTAATATGGAAGCTAATAAGCAACTAGTTAATAGTGAGAATTGGTCCCGAGCATTACCGAGATGTGTCTTGAGCAGCAAATCATCATATCAGAATGATTTCTGGAGGATCATGTGACACTGAAGACTGGAGCTAGGATGCTGAAAATGCATCTTTGCCATCACAGGAATAACTTTAAAATAGAATAAAATAGAAAAGTATGCAAATAGATGCAACTTTGGTGGCAATAATAGACGACCAAACTTTTGAACAGTGATCCGCAGTGTATTGGCCATCAGCCTCCTCTGATGTAGTTTTGGAGAATTGTTTTTTAGAGAGACATGTTAACAGTGGCCTAAGATGTGGCTGTTTGGGTTGTGTCAGTGCCTATGGCGTGTCAGACCGGGCCCATGCTGATTGTTAATGGTCTAATCCATATCACATTACAAACAGGATGATTAAGTGCTGTCTCACAGTAGGATTATCATGGGATTATTATGGGATCAGTGATATCTCTGATCTGCGAGACACTCTCTCTCGTCAAGTACCCTCCCAGAGGTTCATCATATCGCATCAGATACACATCGACTCGAGAGACTTCAATCAGGTGACCTGCAGACAGAACATTCCCATTGCTGTCATAATTGAAACTGGCGAGTGTGATTTATAGTGTATTACAGGATGTCGGTGACATTGTTTGAAATCATTCAATTGAGGATTTGTAAAAAGAAACAGACATTTAGAGAATCATCAACACAGTGGTTGCATTTTCTCATTATTGGTTTTATCGGTTTCATCGGAAGGCAGGTTAACGTGAGACGGTTGATGTTTGACTTGGTGCCGTGCAGATCCATAGATCCCACACCAACCAGAACATGATCCCTGTTCTCATGTTGGATTGGTTTACAGATGATTGACATCTTTTGGCAGGCTCCCAAGATCTAGGGATTCTGGGATGCTTTGGCTATAGGGACTTGTGATGTTGTGGTGTAGGTGATGTTTGTATTTGTTTGTTGTTGGTATCACTTGTCACTGTCCGCTCAGCTGCTTCGCTGAACACAATAGATTACGAGGAAGTTGACTGACAGGTTCTGCAAAGTTTAGCTTTTAATGTGCGCTTGTTCTACAGTACAGATGCGTTGTAGGATTTGAATCTGTAGATCAAGACTTTTGTTGCAATTATATACTGTATATATATATATATATATATATATCAGTCAAAAAGTTAGAAAAAATATTAAAAATCGTTATATTTTTAGAAAAAAAAATATAAAGATATATATATATATATATATATATATATATATATATATATATATTAGGGCTGTGCAAAAGTTAATTGCGATTAATCGCATCCAAAATAAAAGTCTGTTTACATAGTATATTTGTGTGTGCTGTATATAATTATTTTGTTTATATAAATACCTATGCATGCATGTATATATTTAAGAATTATTTGCGCTTAAATTCTGTATATATATAAATACATAATCTATATTATATAAATATAAATATTTTACATATGAATAACACATTTTCTTAAATATATACATGCATGTGTGTGTGTATTTATTTATAAAAATAATTATATGCAGCACACAAAAATATATTATGTAAACACAGACTCTTGTTTTGGATGCGATTAATCGCAATTAACTTTTGCACAGCCCTAATATACAGTATATATATATATATATATATATATATATATATATATATATATATATATATATATATATATATATATCAATCAGTTAAAAGTTTTGGATTGGTAAGATTTTTAATGTTTTCAAAAGAAGTGTCTTCTGCTCACCAAAGCTGCATTTATTTTATTAAAAATACCAACGAAAAAAAAACAGTAATATTGTTAAATATTATGACAATTTAAAATAGCTGTTTTCTATGGAAGCGTATTGCATTCACTTGAAGAAAAAAATCTACTCTGTTTTTCTGAATTAACGAGTTAATTATCTCAGAATTACAAGAAATTTGCTCTGTTTTTCTGAATTATGAGTTAATTATCTCAGAATTACGAGATCATTTTTCATGGATTTTTTTTTGCTCTGTTTTTCTGAATTAATGACTTGATCTCAAAAACTCAGAAATTCAAAAAAACAGTGTAAAAACTTTTTTCCATGAAAAATGATCTTGTAATTCTGAGATAATTAACTTGTTAATTCAGAAAAACAGAGCAAAAAAAATTCCATGAAAAATTATCATGTAATTCTGAGATAATTAACTCGTTAATTCAGAAAAACAGAGCAAAAACTTTTTTCCATGAAAAATTATCTTCTAATTTTGAGATAATTTACTTAATTCAGAAACACAGAGTAGATTTTTTTCTTCAAGTGAATGCAATACACTTCTTTCTATGTGAATATATTGTAAATAAGTATTTCTGAGCTGGTTAATATTAAAAAAGCCTTGTAGAAAATCTAGGAGCACAAACAGGCTCATAGTGTATTTTTAGGTTCCAGATCAAGGGCCTCTCCACTCAAAAGGGGGCACTGTTACTGCATTACAGATCACACATTAACAGCACTACTATACACTTTCATTTATGTTTTTAATACCAGCCCAATCACTCTATACCAGGCCCTTGAAACATCCGCCATCCTCCTAGTTTTAGACTGTTATTATTTTAGCCATGCTGAAAAGTACAAAGTGAAGAGAGTAATATTTCATTTAGCACTTCTCATGTAAAGGCTGCGCACTATATGCTACTGTACAAAAAAAGTGAATACTGAGGTTATATGATCAGCTCTTTTTTTAGGTAGTCCTGAAAACAAATGAAAAGTACATTAGGAAAGTTGGCTTTAAAATATACAGTACTGCTTATTGAACATCTTTAAAATCACATGATATTAAGCAGCACAAATGTTTTGCAAATCATCACATTAGAATGATTTCTGAAGGATCATGTGACACAGAAGACTGGAGAAATCTAAAACAAAATATAATGTAATAGGAAACAGTAATTGTAAGTTATTGTGTATTTCACAATATTTCTGTTTTTACAGTATGTTTAAAGGGATAGTTCACTTTGAAATTAATTTTTGGTATCCAAGGGCATCCAAGATCTTCTGCAGTAGTTTCAATTTGGATATTTTTAGGTGTCATATAATGCAGGTGTATGGTCACCACCTCAAAGAGCATGCACAGAGAAGTCCAAATTAAACATGATTTAATGACTAAATGTAAGTACACATTGATGGCCCAAGACACGAAACGAGCGGTTTGTGTGAGAAAACAAACAGTATTTATATCGTTTTTACCTCTTGTAACCAAGTGATCTGAGGGCGTGGGTGCTTTGTAGCTGTGGTTAAAAACTATATAAATACTGTTCGTTTTCTCATACAAACCGCTCGTTTCGTGTCTTAGGCCATCAATGTGTACTTACATTTACGAGTCATTAAATCATGTTTGATTTGGACTTCTCTGTGCATGCTCTTTGAGGTGGTGACCATAGACCTCCATTATATGACTGACAAACAAGAACGGTTTGACCTAAAAATATCAAAATTGAAACTAATTTCAAAGTGAACTATCCCATTAATCAAGTAAATTCAGCCTCTGTGAGCATTAGAGATTATATATATATATATATATATATATATATATATATATATATATAGAGAGAGAGAGAGAGAGAGAGAGAGAGAACAGAAGAAGAAGAAGAAGATGTATAAAAACGGGAAAGAAAGGAGAAAAAATCTGCCAGGAAACCAGCTTTATTGCACAATTGTCTGTGTATCCTGGGTCGCCTCACCCTGCATATCAGCGCTCCCCTGCATATTCCCGTTCACCTGACATTAGGCCCCGGTTCAGTCCCAAAAGCTGCCTGCACCCTGCTGGGTTCACTCCATTAGATACTCCCTACACACTTTGTCTGTCATACTAAAAGCCAAGCCTGGGGAGCAAGAAGAGGTTAAAAGGTACGAAGTGAGCCTCAGCCGAAAAGAGCAGGTGATTTAGGAGGCTGATTGCTCTGATCTGATTGGGCGGGTGGTTGAATTGAGGTATCTCTCATCTCACTCTGCAGTATACAGTATGGTTGGACTGGATGATGAGGTTCAGGTCATTGTCTTTACTTTGAATTTAAGTCACTATGAGTCCATTTAGATGTTTCCTATTGTTATTGAGGTAATTACGTCCTACAGTGTACCTGACTGCTTACAAGTTAAGGGGAGAAAAAGAAGCCCATCAATGTCTTAAACCTGCGTTTGTGTGTGTGGTTCAGCCTTATTTTTTTGTTTCCATCTTTTGTTTTTACATCTATGCCATTTTGTGGACACTTTAAACCCAAGTGACTTGCATTGTGTATATATTTAATCAGTTGGTGCATCGCTATGCACTATGAACTGTGAAGAAAGTAGTCCTGTTTCTAATGTTGCTATGGTGTCTGGAGTGTTTTTGTGGGATGTCTGGGAGTGGAGCCCTCTTTGATTATCTGGTCCCTAGAAATGGCTTGGATCTTTCCTTCATAGCAAACCTACAGACTGTTTTTCTCTTGTTTCGGACATTGCCAGGTGAGATGTCATTCATCATGTCATTCATGTCAAACATATAGAAGTTTTGAAGATAGCCTAACTACAACATTCGATTCCTCCAGCTCATGCAGTACTGCACCCGGAGGATCACACGGGTGATGGAGAGGTCAGGGGCGGATGGAGATATACCAATATGTGTGTGGTGGATCTTAAACAAAGACAACTACTGCTTTCCCTGTAAAACAGCCATGTGAAATGGTTTCACAGCCAGCCAAACTCCCTGAATCCTCTTCTGTGGAGAGACGCCAAATAAGGGAAGCCAAGAAGAAGAGAGACAGAGAGAGCTGAAAGAGAGAGATAGAAACAGGTGAGGAGTGAAGAGAGAGAGAGAGAGAGTGGTCTCTAAATTGTATTTCTGTATTATTCACTTTCAAAGCTCAAGAAGCGAGTTCTCAGTTACTCTTTTTAGATATTAATTTTGCTTGAAAATGCCTTTTTTGTCATGATTTGTGTTGAAGTTATCAGTCGGATTTTATTGATAATTTTAAAGATGAAATCATATTCTTGGTGAACAGCTTTGAAAAATTTGATGTGTCCCTAAGAGACAGGTATGGAAGCTTGTTTCCGCCACTGAATATAACAATAAAATAAATAACTGTGACTTTATATCTCACAATTCTGACTTTATTTCTCAGAATTGCAAGATAAAAAGTCAGAATTGTGTGATATAAAGTCGCAATTGCGTGTTATAAAGTCAGAGTTGCGAGATATAAAGTCAGAATTACGTGATAAAAAGTCAGAATTGCGAGATATAAAGTCAGAATTGCGTGTTATAAAGTCAGAATTGTGATATAGTTATATAGTTTTATATCACGCAATTCTGACTTTATATCTCGCAACTCTGACTTTATAACACGCAATTCTCACTTTATATCTCGCAATTCTGACTTTATATCTCGCAATTCTGACTTTATATCTCGCAATTCTGACTTTATATCTCGCAATTCTGACTTTATATCTCGCAATTCTGACTTTATATCTCGCAATTCTGACTTTATATCTCGCAATTCTGACTTTATATCTCGCAATTCTGACTTTATATCTCGCAATTCTGACTTTATATCTCGCAATTCTGACTTTATTTCACGCAATTCTGACTTTATATCTCGCAATTGCGACTTTATATCACGCAATTCTGACTTTATATCTCGCTATTCTGACTTTCCATCTCGCAATTTCGAGAAATAATGTCAGAATTGCAAGAAGTAAACTCGCAATTGTGAGGAAAAAAAGTCAGAATTGTGAGATAAAAAGTCGCAATTACCTTTTACATTATTCATTCTATGGCGGAAACAAGCTTCCATTGACAGGAGCTGTGTTTGCATTACAGAAATAGCTGCACGATAGGCCTTTCAAAGATGGCCGCCGAGGTACATGACTTGCCTTAAAGGGACTTTAGTATAACAGACTTGCATAAATCTCATGTAAATATCAGTCATCATCACTCTATATCTCCCAATAATGTCTATATGATTTTTTAAATGATTAGTTTTATGATTAAAGCTATCGTAGTAGCTTTGTAGTAGTTTGTGTACAACAGGTTTTTCAACAAAGTTTTGATCATGTTGATGATTTAGACTACCGGTAGATGCCTTTAGAAATCAATACATTTATAATGCTCACTGCTGTATGGGGGAAATGTATCAACATAACCTGTGTGTGTGTGTGCGTGTGAGAGAGAGAGAAAGAAAGACTGACAATAAAATAACAGACATATCAGCGCTTTCAAAGAAAATCATATGTTCGATGTTTTTGTATGCTCCCTTAAGTATCTCCAGGGGGTCTATAAAGAGCATTATCAATAAAACGCTCTGAATTTTCTTAAAACAACCAACTCTTATACATTTATAACTTTCTTTATAATGAAAGTTGCTATAAATCTTCTTTTTTTTTATACCTGTGTGTGTTAGCGGAGAGACTGGGGGGGTCCTGCGGGGGCCATACATACAGGTTAAAAACTGATGGTGATAGATTTGCTGTTGGTACGTTGTTACGTTGATACGTAAGTTTGTTTTGATGTAGGCTGCTATTAGAGCTGACCAGTAAATAACTAAGCAAGGGAAGAACACACATCAAGATGTCAAAATCTTTCCATTTTAATTGACATTTTTATAGCGCGCCAGTTATAGCCAGTCTGAACATTAAACATGAAGAGGAAGGTGTAGAATATGAAACAGCCATATAAAAATAACAGCCAAAGTTTCAGAAATCTTCCACCGGCTGAAACACATGTTGATTACCGAGAACGGAGGGTGGCCGCACGCAGAGTTCAATTAGTCAATCAATTAGCGCTGGTCCGAGCGCGGTGGGTGCGCGCCTCAGTGTGACCGACAGGTCTCGCCGTTACAGCCCTATAGCGTCCTTAGCCAGCTTGATTTCTGTGGCTTCGGTGGGCAGTCAGATGTTATTATCGAGGTCTGGAGTCAGCGGCTTAAAGTGGCGGCCATGGTTTAGATTCGAGACGCACGCGGTGCGCGCGAGTTCAACGCCATTTATCACCTTTTTCCTACACCCCATGACGCTTTGCTACCGTTACACCGTAAACAATCAGCGAAATGTTCGCTCTATGAAGTTAGCAAAAAGCATTTTCAAAACCTGGGTAGCCTACAATGAGATTAGTATTCCACTCACCTTCAACCATAGAAAATTTAAAAGTGTAAACATTAATAGTGAACCTAACCTCATGTAACACCTTTCCTTATGTAGAAATTAGCTGACATTGAGTGAAAAAAATTCAAAATGATTCCAGTTTTACCTCTTGTAACCATAGCCACAAAGCGCCCGTGCCCTCAGATCACTTGGACGTGGCTGTGGTTACAAGAGGTAAAAATTATATAAATACTGTTCGTTTTCTCATACAAACCGCTCGTTTCGTGTCTTAGGCCATCAATGTGTACTTACATTTACAAGTCATTAAATCATGTTTGATTTGGACTTCTCTGTGCATGCTCTTTGAGGTGGTGACCATAGACTTCCATTATATGACTGACAGACAAGAACGGTTTGACCTAAAAATATCAAAATTGAAAATACTGCGGAAACAAAGACACATCTTGGATGCAATTGAGGTAAGCTAAAACATACCAAAAATTTATTTCAAACTGAACTATCCCCTTAAGTGTATAATAAATATTCAATATTAAATACTGAAAACAAATAAACTATTTGCTGCGTATTTCTCATTCACACCACGGCTACAGCAAACAGGTTTTTTGAGATCCGCCCCTTCATTATAAACACTGTTTAACTAAAAACAAATACTACTAAAATGCATTTTAAATGTGTTTGTGCACACTTTTGGTGTGCACTACTTTTCCACCAACATGGCAGCCGACTCAATGGGAAAACAAAGGTCAGAACTTTTAGGAAATGTCACTCATTTCATCTCTCACCACTTAGTGGTCTGTTTGACAGGAGGGGGCTTGGCCTGGCCCCGGTCACCGGGGGCAACGAAATAATGAATCACCACGGCAGCGAGGCTCGGCAGCCAGAGCAGCGCGGCGGGACACTATTATGCCTTGGCCTGAACTATAGGCAAACCGAGAAGGCAGGAGGTCTGGAAATAGTTACAGTCAAATAGAGGCATATACTGATCAAGAACACAAGAGGTCTGCTATCCACATGGGCTAGAAGATGGTTTTCTTTTGCTTTCCCCATCCCTCCCTCTCGCTCTTGGCCCTCTGATCAGATAAAACATACTGTAACAGCACTTAGTGTTTGGCTAATTGACATTTGTCACACATTTTAAGAGATGGCAGTCATTGTATTGAGGCTGTGTAAGGGATAATGTACATCCAGCCGGAATAACCCCCAAAAAGGCGGATCAGCCCCCCATTGTAAAACAGATGAGCATGATAATGATTACTTGTCACATAAATATTGATTTGAGTTGAAACATTTTATTAGCTTATTAAACACAAAGATTCTCTTGAGAAAAACTCTCTCAGAGAGAAAAAAAGGTACAAAAGTTGTCATTGGCATGGCTGGGTAGTAACAGATTACATGTAATCTGGATTATGTAATCAGATTCCAAAAATGAAGTACTCGTAATTAGATTATATTTCATTTTAAAATACTTGTAATCAATCGTTACTTTTCTAATGATTACATGATACACACTCTCAGAAAAAAGGGTGCAAAAGTTGTCACTGTATATAATTGATTACATCTAATCTGGATTATGTAATCAGATTCCAAAAATGAAGTACTCGTAATTAGATTATATTTCATTTTAAAATACTTGTAATCAATCGTTACTTTTCTATTGATTACATGATACACTCTCAGAAAAAAAAAGGTACAAAAGTTGTAACTGGGATGGCTGGGTAGTAACTGATTACATCTAATCTGGATTACGTAATCAGATTCCAAAAATGAAGTACTCATAATTAGATTATATTTCATTTTAAAATACTCGTAATCAATCGTTACTTTTCTATTGATTACATGATACACACTCTCAGAAAAAAGGGTACAAAAGTTGTCACTGTATATAATTGATTACATCTAATCTGGATTATGTAACCAGATTCCAAAAATGAAGTACTCGTAATTAGATTATATTTCATTTTATAATACTCATAATCAATCATTACATTTCGATTGATTACATGATACACACTCTCAGAAAAAAAGGGTACAAAAGTTGTCACTGTATATAATTGATTACATCTAATCTGGGTTATGTAATCAGATTCCAAAAATGAAGTACTCATAATTAGATTATATTTCATTTTATAATACTCATAATCAATCATTACTTTTCTATTGATTACATGATACACGCTCAGAAAAAAGGCACAAAAGTTGTCACTGGGATGGCTGGGTAGTACTGATTACATCTAATCTGGATTACATAACCAGATTCCAAAAATAAAGTACTCGTAATTAGATTATATTTCATTTTAAAATACTCGTAATCAATTGTTCCTTTCTATTCATTACATGATACACAAAAATAGGTACAAAAGCTGTCACTGGAATGGTAGTCTTTCAAAAGGTACACCTTTGCACTTAAAGAGTGCGTATTAGTCCCTCAAAGGTACCAAAGTACACATTAGCACCTTTTTTTTTTTTCCTGAGAGTGCATGTTATTCTCAAAATGGCAGGAAAATATTCATAAATCATCTTCTAATCTAATCCATTAGTGTCCAAAACTAACGTTCAAGCAACAAGACAGACACTTGTAACACTATAGGCCTACTGTTGTTAATTCTGAAGTGTGTTAGTATTGCAGTAGTTTTTGGTGTGGCAACTTTTCCTGGAGTGGTGACAATGATAAGGGAGTTAGGTTGTGCCGGCTCAGTGCTCTTCGTTTTTTTTTTGCCCCAGGTGAGGGCAGACTGATCAGATGATTATTTCTGAAGGGGTAAACAGTGTCTGAAATAGAGCCGCGGCAATTACCTGAGTTTCAGGTAATCAAGGTAGAGCTGAATAAAGGGCGCAGTCTGCGTTCCTCCACCTCGCCTCAGACTCCATTACCTGTTCTCTTTCAGACAGCATAATAAGAGCAGAGTAACCCAAACCAGACTCACAGCAGGAAAATCTGGTTGTCTGTCAAGTTCATTGTGTCAAGGAGCTCAGATATGGTTCCACTACTCTGAAACAAGACCCTGGGTTTGAGGTTTAAAGAATCAAAGAGCTTCCAGATTGAGACTTGACCCCACGATCAGGGATAAACTGTGTATCTGTCTGACCTGAACATCATTTTAAAGCGTAATGATTGAAAATCGCTATGTTTGAGTACGAGGGTCAGACAGTCAGTAGAACTAATTCACATTGTACATGTATTTTGTGCATATGATATTTATTTTGATATATATTAGGATTGTTTGCATTATTTCAGTTTGTAATTTATCCAAATTATTTTAAAAAAGAGCAAACGATATGCAATATACCAATTATGTATACATATTTCACATTCAAACAGTTGTCATCATGAAAACCAAGGAGTAGATGGCTCTTTAACGGTTGGACATGTCAAAAATGGATCTGCTATTTACCTACTATGTCATGCACACTCCCTCTAACACTCTTCCCTTTTAGTTTCTCCCATTGCCTTTGTTGTCTGCTTTTCCACTTGTTTTTAACTCGTATGAAAATCGTCACGCTTCCCTTCTTCTGCTCCAGTTCTGCTTAATCCCCTTACAAACCATTTTATCAATGCTTACAAAATTGCACGCATGCACAAACAACAAAATCCTTCACCCATTAGAGGAACAAACAAATGCTTTTAAACCCTAATCATTACATTCGTACAATGTTTATTTTACTAAATTGCAAAGAAAATATAGCAGCATCTAGATCTACTGTAAGCACATGTCCTGATTTTAAGTTAAATTTTCCTCTTAAAGGAACACTCCGACTTTTGGGGAATTTAGCTTATTCACCATATCCCACAGAGTTAGATAAGTCCATTTGAGCCAGATCGATATTATCGGCCGATATTAGGCATTTTCCAAAATATCGGTATCGGCAGTCATAATGGCCGATAAATGAATATTTAAAAAATAAAATAAAAACGGACGAAACACGCATCAATCGTCTCTCCTTGGCCTGTTATATTGAAAATGTATGTTTTACAATTTGCAGTATGATGTTATCTATTGCTAAATTATGGCTCATCACAGACAAGCTAACCACAAAGCTAGCTAATGCCACTATCATCAGTGGAAGACCGCTAACGTTAACATTAATGAGCTTGGAAACCACAATGAACTTTTTCTGCCTAAATAAAGTAACGATTACTGTATTTATAACTAGCATATCTCTAGTTACATTCCCTGCATTGTAAAATGTAAGTTATACTTGCGTGGAGTGAACATTTAGACATAGAGAAAATGTATCAAACATATCTTGTTCAGAAAAGTTAGCTTTTCTTTTACACGTGTGTGAAATCCAACAATATTTAATTAAAAAAAATATCAACCGATATATCGGAATATCAGATTTTTAAACCCAAAAATATTTGTATCGGCCTTCAAAATCCTTTATCGGTCGGGCTCTAAAGTCCATACCTTTTTCATCTCTGAGCCTGCTGTAACTCTGACTCACCCACCGCTAGCCTAGCTTAGCACAAAGACTGGATGTAAATGGATACAGCTAGCATAATAATCCCAAGAGACAAAATTACACAAATGTTTTTCTATTTACATGTTGTGATTTGTATAGTCACTGAGTGTACAAATAACAAGGTCATATGAGACTTTTAACCATATAAATATTGGGAACTATATTCTCAGAAGGCGAAGCACTGCTACTTGGGCGGAGTGGTTACCGCAGGACCTGAGACGCACCGTGGTGGACTTGGAGTAAGAGAACCACTAGATAGTAAAAGCGATATATATTTTAAATGCAATTTATTACAGCTGAACCAAATGTATTCAACAGCATATAATACAGTAACGTTAGATAATTGCATAACAATAGGCTATAATAAAGGGAAAGTTTACCTCTTGTTTGGGATTAGTATGCTAGCTGTATCCATTTACATCCAGTCTTTGTGCTAAGCTAGGCTAGCGGTGGGTGCGTCAGACAGAGTTACAACACGCTCGGAGATGAAAAGGTTATGTATGGACTTAAGCAAAAGTCCCAAAAATTGAGAGTGTTCCTTTAAATGACCCTTATAAGACCATGAATTTGTAGATTGAACCAGTTTATTAATTCACTAAATACAGCTAATTTGAAATGGCTATTTTTTTTTAATTTAAGAGAACACTTACTGTCAGCATGAAAGAAAGGTTGTGATCGATTTGTAAAAACCAATTAGTTCAGTTTACTTAATTTTATTATGCAAACTCATTGCCTTAATTTCATTAAGTAAGCATAACATAATTCTGTCTGTGATCCGAGGAAGTGTATTCCCAGAGTGCATTGAGTGCATGAATAAATTAATTGCTTTGTTTTTTTATTTTTGTCTTTATTTTACCATTACAATTTTGTTTGATATCGTTATTGGGGTTATATTGGGGAGACCGCAAAAAAAAAAAAAAAAAAAAAAAATTGTAACGGTCAATTAATTAAATCATTAAAAAAATATTTTATATCTATTTTATATCATTAAGTAAAGTTAACAAAAAAATATTTAGAAATTAGTAAGAACAATGATAGATTTTAAAGAGCAATTGAGACATATATCTGAGTGAAACGGCTTCTCGAATAAGAAAAAAAAGTAGGACGGGACCTGATTTTGTCCATCGGGAGTTGATTGGAAGATTTGCTATTGCTGTGATGTCATGTGAGTGACATCCAGGTTGCCCCACCCCTCGCGCCAGTAAACACATCATCAGAGAAGAGAAGTCACTGCAAGAAGGAGGGGAAGTTATTGTGGTTAAAGATTACGAGGGCACAAATTAAAAAAAAAATTGCATGGACAAATCATTTTTTATATAAATACTGCATTTTTTTCCCATTAAAAATACTTTTTATTTCATGGGGGCTTTAATTAGTGGTAAAAGTCCTATTTAGTTAGCAGCTCAGAACTTCAACCATTAGGCCACATCATGCTAGATTCATTTCACTGATGTACGTTGTGTGTCTCGTTAGAGAGAATCTCAATAACATGCATGCGGTTAAGTAAATTAAAGATTGAAGAAACATGCACACAACTACACCCACATGAATATTCACGGGCATCATGGCCATTGGCCACAGTTGGGTACGCGCCACCCTAAACTCCATCCCAACCAAGAAAGCACCAAATGGCGCTACACGAGAGGAAGACTTTGACTTCATCTCATGATTAAGTGGTTATTATGTGCTAATGAACTGCCCCACGGGGCAACAAAATGTTCAGTCTGTTTTTCTGTACCCTCACCCACTGGCACTTCATGGAAAGCATCAGTGAATTGCACAGTAGGCATCATAAATTGGGCTAATTTACAGCCTTTTATTTTTTTGGCAGCTCTGACCAACCAAAGCCAAAAGCCAGAGGAGAGGTGAGGTTTTACCCACCAGCCAGCTGCAAATTGCAGTCAATTGCAAAGAGAGAGAGAGAGAGAGGGCACTTCACAAAAAACGTCAACAGTTAACGGAAATTCTAGAAATATAACTGCATACAATTATAATATAACTGCATATAATGTAAGTCGAGTCTTGTGCCATAAGTTCACGTATGTTCGTATTCAAGCGAGTTCACATCAACCTCGTCCACTTGACAAAAAAAAAAAAAATAACAAAACGATTTTTTCCCAATTGCATTTGGATTGAAAGATAACCTCTGTGACTCAACAAATTACATGTATTACATGTTTTGTTCATCATGATCATGATGAAGCCTACATACTAAAAACAAAATACGGTTACATGACTTCAACATCACCACCATTACGTTTCCAACAACTTTTTCAGTCATTATTTCAAAGCATTTTTCCTGACAGTTTGAGTTACTATAGTTTGCAAAAGCATGGTTATAAAAACACAATGAGGCTGTAAAAGCGGACTAGCGAGTATATGAATTTATTTGTTCGGCTTGAACCTCTGTATAGTCCCATATTTAGCAACCACATTAGCACATCAAGACAAGTATTTTATGTAGTATAAAAGTATTTTATGTAGTATAAAATCCCTTTAAAAGAAAAAGGAAATCTTGTAAAGTATGAACTAACTTGTCACGCATCCTTATAAACTTGTTTCCTGTTCAAGTGGATTGGTAACATTTTCAGTATTACACAAATGCGTCGTGTTGTACTAATGTTTTTCATTTATGGCAAGAAATCTTACACGAGGCGGACATTATGTGCCAATCAAACTTAATTCTGCAATTTAAAACCTATTAATAGCAGGCCAATGCTGTAGATAGGCTACCACCTGTAAAGTCAAACATATTGCTCGTTTGATGTTTGAAACCTTTGTAAGCCACACTTGTCAGCATGTTTGGTTTCAGCACCTGGACAGCTCCGCGCGCACTCTACTGACACTTTAAGTTTCCTTTTATCTCGATTCATTCTTCGCATTTTCACAGGCTATAAAAGTGAGGTTGATCGTTCCACTTGTTTAAGGACAACGGTTTAAGATGTCCGTTAGCCGAGACATTTAGGTGTCTGCTCGCGAATGCAAAATAGTGTCCTGGGTTACTGCAGCTGCGCACGCAAAGCTGTGGAATCCACAGAACAATTGAGAGCAGTGTTCGCCATCTTCTCGCCTTCTCCGGGCTATTTGCATAGTCCGTTCTGGTTGACTGGCTGCCACAGACCGTCCGGGAGACCTCTTTTGTCCGTTAATCGGCAAGTGACGCGGGGTGACAACTCTCAGGTGACGGGTCTCCCTTCGAGGAACGCGAGGAAGAAGAGACATCGAAAGAGTCCACTCTCGCGCACCTCTTGATTCAATTCTGTTCTGAAATCAATCTGTTATTTAAACCCACACGCACACCATTCTGAACATAAGTCGCGACTGCTGTCAGCCCTTCGAAAAGTGGTTTAAATGCAACAATTATTAGCCTATAAAAACTACCGACTGCTTAGACCTTGGATTACAGTGTCAACAAAGGTGTCGTATTTGAAGGTAGTATGTCTGAGGTAATAAAAAGAAATCTAGTAAATCAAAAAATATTTTTAATTCACATGTGAACGTTTCCAAATCGAGGTTGAACAAAACATTCCTAAATGAATGAAACATCCACATTATATTGACATAACGCTACTCGAAGGATCATAAAAGTCTCTCAATCATAAATAAAAATATTATTTATTTTTCAGAAATGGTATATATTTTGCAAAGATGATTTCCGCAGCCTTTTTAAAGTTAGTGCACTTATTCGCCTCAGACAGGTAATATATCTGACTGGGCGAGGCTGTTCACAACTTTCAGCTACATCCGCGCATGTTACCCTCTCGTGCACCTGCATCGCCTCTCATTGCCTTCAGGAATTCGCTGATGCTTGTAATCAGCTTTGTAAGGCCAATGAGTGCACGGATGTGCGACACTTCCCAACTGCACAGTGAGTCGCGCAGGCCCGGTGAATGACAGTCAGCGTGGGGCGCCGTTCCAAAGCCGCGCGCTGCCAAATTCCAACAGAGTCTCTCACAATCACTTCGCCGCAGGCCCTCGCACAGGCGGACAGTAACAGGGGAGAGTAAGAGTTGTGTGAGTGTGTGTGTATGCGGGAAAAATAGACTAAGAGAAAGAGATAACTCGCTAACTACCAATACTGTGCTTCCCGAAGCGCTGAGCAGAACTTTAGTCGCATGTAGTAATCTCTACGGCACGTTTCCTACGAGCGTCTTTGCCCAAGTAGCACGTAAAAACGTTCGTAAATTAAAAAGAGCCTCTGACCTCTCGTAAACTCATTACATGCTTAAAGGGATCCTTCTTGCCTTCAGTTTGTCATAAACAAAAAATGATGCACTTTTTAAGTCATTGCAAAGTACAATTTACGCTGTACACTCTAAAAATGCTGGGTGGGTCAAATATGGACAAACCCAAACGTTGGTTTAAATTAACATTTAGGTTTAAATTATGGTTTTGTCCATATTTGACCCAAAGATGGTTTCACTGTAAAAAAAAAAAATAGTTTCATGATTTGTAATCGCAACATTTTTTCTTTTGTCAAATCAACTTAAATAATTTATGTAGCTCATATAACATAATATTTTGAGTTTCTGCTGATTAATCAATCTCCTTCATTGTATTAACTCATTTTTCCCATTTCAATGAACTTAAAATTTTAAGGCAACCAGGTTACTTCATTTTTTAAGTTAAACCAACTATATTTTTTTACAGTGCACTGCACTTGTAACTATGACTGACACGGAGCAGGCCTAAACCTGCCATTATGGTTAAAGATGTTAACACACTCATTTGTTATTTAGTATAGACTTAATTTCACCACAATATTGTTGGTTTAACTTAAAAAATGAAGTAGGCTAACCTGGTTGCCTTAAAAATAAGGCAATTAAGTTCATTAAAATGGTAAAATTGAGTTAATACAATGGAGATTGTTTTAATCATCAGAAACTCAAAATATTATGTTATCTGAGCCACATAAAGTATTTAAGTTGATTTGACAAAAGAAAAAAGTGTTGTGATTACAAATCATGAACATAGCCTATATTCTACACAAAGTTATGCTTTTGTTTGTCATATAAAAACAGGTGTGCAAATGTTTTTTTTACCAACACTTTTAAAATAGCCTGTAAAAAAGATTTCCATGATTTATCACAACTTTTTTTCTTTTGTCAAACTTCAGATAACATCATGTATTGAGATTCTGTTGATTAAAACAGTTTGTAAGTCAAATGTTTTTTTTTCACTGAACTCCAAATTTGAAGGCAGCCAACTTATTTTTTTTATGTTAAACCAACGATATATTTTCTCCTGCACATCAAAACTGCTGGGTTGTTTTATAGATCTCAAGCCGGATGATTACAACATTATTGAAATGCGTGTGGAAGACAAACGTTTGGACACATTTAGTACGGCGTAAGGAAAGATGATCTTAAAAAGCCGGATTTGCAAAGGTTATCGTGATTCAAGTTCAATAAAGAGTAGACAAACACAAAGGTGAGAGGGAAAAAAACAATTTCTACCAATTTAAACAAAAGAGAAAGATAGTTGCCCCCTAATATTTTGTGGAACATTTAGGTTTCAGCCTATTCGGTAAACATTTAACCAAGTCTAAAGCGTGCCTCTCGGAGGTTTGTGGATTAGGAATAAAGACTGCGAGATTGTTAAACATGTCAACGTGTAATTGCACGATAAGGCCCGCGCAAGGAATTTACTGGCCCAGTTGCTGTTTCTATTCCCCGCTAATCTGGCGCCGCACATTCGTCCTCTGCAATCTGTCTCCGTAATCTTCCGTAGCAGAACGGCAACCGGCTTTTTTCCTGAAGAGGCAAGAAAATATGCACGGGTATGATAAACCCGATGCTAATTAGGAACATTTATGACAGCGAGTGCAAATGACAAAATATACAAGCCCATTTTTGACCATTTCACTTTAGACCATGGCGGTGTAAAGGTGATAAAGGTCTGTCTCTATTAAAGATGTATCGGCGGTTGTAGCCTTTTCTTTCCTTCTGCCAGGAAACGGTGAAGGTGAATAGGGCGAGATTTGCCAGTCTGCTGGACTGGTGCCCAAGCTGCGCTCACTCTTTTTGTTTCTGGATGCAAATCCGCGTTGCCAAGAATAACAATGTTGTGTATTGCCCTATCCTTGCGCATGTGAGGACATAAAACGAGTTTATTTAAAAATATATATTTTCTTGAAATAAGGAAAATGTCTATTTTTAGTGTCCTGTCCACTTAAAATAGAAAATAAATAAATAATTAAAAAAAAGAAAACGGTTTCCATGTCATTTTCAAATAAATGAGTTACGCGTTATTTTTCCCAAACTAATTTCCTTTAGTCCTATCCATTTTTGTTACAAAGATTATAGTGAAAATTCTTCGTCTATATTCTCACGGTCGTCTGTGTGGAGTTGAAAGAGCTCCCTGAATCCTGCTACTTGTTGCGGGATAGCTCCCGCGTCACGTCACTCTTCCGGTGGGTGTCATTGTAATAAGAATGTAACTTGTCGCTGACCCGGGGGTTCAGCTTTTAGGGCTGTCTAATCCTCCTCTTTCCCCGACACAAAACACTCTCGGCATTCATCTTAATCCCACCGACACCCCACGGAGGATACGAGCAACATTTGCTTTACGGCCCACCACTGATTCAATTATAAGAAAATTAGGTTGTCAATTTTAGCAAAAGAAAATAAAGCCACAAGGCGAAGAAAAAAAAATAGAATTCTTCTTAAAACGCATATCGAAAGTGGAAATAATAAACAGTAACGTTTTTAATTCCATTAGGAGATTTAGAACGCAATTATTCCATATCCGGTAAATATAGTCATGAGTGGCTCGCGGGAACCCAGGCGGATTTAATTGAAGTGGAGCGGATTTAAAGCATATGTCTTCACAATCCGGGGCTCACGGGGAAAAAAACATGGGGTTGGTCCTTTGAACAATGAATAATGTGGTTCGCTCTCTATTTGCTGTTCTTCGTTTTTCATTGGACACTCTTTATTTTGAGAGGTCTTGAACTCTGACCTCCATCATATGCATCAAGACACAGCAACAACGCCACGGAAGGCTTATTGAAAGAAACAAAACACAGAAGGTTTCCTTACTGTAAAATAGCGTTGTCGCAATTAAAGCAGCTGATCACGCTCAACAAAAATAGTGGCATCATAAATAGTAATTATCAAGCGATCTGAAGAGGTTTCAGTTATTAGACAGAGACAACCCGATCTAAGTGGAGTGTATAACACTCGTTTAGTGATATTCATTGAGTAATATAGCCTTTAAGCTTCCCCTTCATCCATTTATTCTTAATGTATTTTAAAAAATTGTAAAATTGTGTACCCGAGAAAATGTAATAGCAATGGAAAATTATTTGGAAATGAAAACGTGATTTATATTAACAATAAACACAACTGCACGTGGTCCAACATATGCGAGAGTCCCATACAATTTTCAGTCGTTTTTTTACCTCAGTTGAACATACAAATATGTTTCAATTTTACATTTTATGTGACAGCCTGAATATATAATTAAAATAGCCTAATACTGTGCTGTTGGAACGGTTTTCAATTTTAAAATGTTCAATTTTAGGTTCAGAATACATCAAGCAGAGAGTGACTAAATTTAGTGGTTTATACAAACGTTATCAAATTTACATAATATTTCCAGCTGTTTAATCGCGAGGTTCGTGGGATAAAAAGCAAAACAACACAGCAAACTAACTTTCCAGAATCAGAGCAAAAGCAAATTTATTCTTCTCACATCAACGCAAAACGTTTCCTCTTTTTTTTCCTGGCAAATCCGAATTATATTTACAGGTGTGTACCAATCTCCTCTGTAATATATTCACAATGTACAAGGGGGGAAAAATACAACAAACAAATAAGGAACAGAGCAAATACAGTAACTCACGTGTTGACAAATCAAAATGTGATAGAGAAAAATCTTAGAAAACTTTAAAAACATTGTATTTAGACTATTCACTGTTGCAACCACTCTTTAAAAAAACATATAGCCTATCTCTCTCTCTCACACACACACACTCACACACACACACACTCACTCACTCACAAAAGAATAATTAATCCCTCGCAAATAAAGCTCACGCATATGGTGTCATTCCGGACAAATTATTCAGACAACATCCCGAGGACACCCTTCAGTTTAAGTATTAGCCTATATTTAAATAAAATCACTTTCAAATTTACAAGAACAGACATTCTGTACAAAAAAAGGTAGTTATGCTCTAAAAGAGGTACATATTTGGTTATTGGAGTCTGAATGCGTATGGTTTCATATGTGCGTCAGTGGAACGGTTCCGTTTACGCTCGTCGTGGAGCTTTGATAGTGCTGCGGTACAGCGTGAAGTCTGCTCTGAACGGACGGGTCCCCTCCCTCCGGCGTCGGTAAGTACATGCTTATCATCTCGCGCAAGTCTCCGGGACAAGGGGCTCGAGCGTGAGCGGTAACGGGAGGGCTTACGCTCGGCTCGGATTTGACCAGCGAGCCCAGCGCGCCGATGGCCCCAGACGAAGCCACGCTGGAGTTCTGATGCTGCGCGTAGGATATTCCCCCATAGCCTGACGGCGAGGCGCTCATGTAGCTCTGAGAGTTTGAGATGGGGCTGTACTGGAGAGACGTCATTTCGTAGCGGTGCATGTGCTGGGGGTTGTGAGGATGGTGGTGGTGCCCGTGGTGGTGATGCGCTCCGCTGCCTGGGTGCTGACTGTAGGCGAGCTGAGCCTCCTGCATCATCGCGGCGGCAGCCGCGGCGGCCGCCACCTGGCCCGAGTACGCGCCGTTGGTCCAGCCGTTCATGTGCGCGTAGCTCGCCGCGGTGCTGCCACCGTGACCCACCGGACTGTCTAACCTCTGCCCGACCCCCGCTGCACCCATCCCCAGCCCCATGCCGCCTCCGCCCCCTGATCCAGCGAGCAGGCCACCCGCCAAAGAGTACTTGTCCTTCTTGAGCAGAGTCTTGGTCTTCCTCCGGGGTCGGTACTTGTAATCCGGATGCTCCTTCATGTGCATGGCGCGCAGTCGTTTCGCCTCGTCAATGAAGGGTCGCTTCTCCGCCTCGGTCATGACTTTCCACTCCGCTCCGAGGCGCTTGCTGATCTCCGAGTTGTGCATCTTTGGATTCTCCTGAGCCATCTTTCTGCGCTGACCCCGAGACCACACCATGAACGCGTTCATGGGTCTCTTGACGCGGTCTTGGTTAACTTTGCTGTTGGGTCCCGTGTGGCCCGTGTTCGTGTTAGTCTGGGCTCCAGGAGAATGCAAGTCCGTCTCCATCATCATGCTATACATTCACCCGGCTTTAACTTACTCAGCTCACACACAGAAACATTCACACGTCCCCGTTCGCTGGCAGGCGCACACGCGTAGAACCTCCTAATAACAAAAGAGGCCACTCGAACAGGAGATGTGGTGGGCGCAATCCAAACAGAGGATGATGGATGGGAACTTTGCGGCAGCTCGTCTCCCTTTTGTTTTACTCGAACTTCCTCTCGGGGTGATTTTCACATCCAGTGCACTGCAGAATTGTCTTTGAGCTACTTTCAGCGGCAGGCTAGAAAAGTTAGTGGAAGAGCGGCCATATGATGCGCTTTGACAGGGAATAAATGAGGGAGAGAGAGCCAATGGCGTTTGAGGACGGGGCTGATTTGCATATGGCTCGCGGTCAGGTGACGAGCAACGGAGAGATCCATCGCGCGCGCCACAGGCGCAGCTGAAGGGTTTTTCTGCGGCACGCGGAAGGTAAACAGCTGGCTACAAACCACGTTATCTTTGGTCAAATTTTCACTGGAATTAATCGGTATTTTCTATCTTTTTTGGCTCCAATGTTTACTGAATTCATCACCTTTTTGAAACGCCGGAGACTGAACTCCGACTGAATGTGAGCAATGTTTTTTTTTTTTTCATGTAGCTGATATGGTTTTCTATCAGAACAATTCCTGTTATGTGAACAACATATTACGCAATAGTTATTAGGCTATATTGATTTCAACTTTAACCACAACAATAGGCCTAAATGTCCCAAATAAGAATGAAATAAACTTCTCCGCAAACATATAGATTTGGCCTCACACACGTTTCCAGTATCTTTTTCATTATTTAATCACAGTTTTTATCACAATCCTTATTTGAACAAATAGATGCCACAGGTGTTTTCATGTTGTGACGGTTGCTAAGAAACAGGTGACTCACGCCCGGTGCATGTGCCATGTGAGGCTTTTTGTCATCAAGTGCAGAGTGGGGAACAGCTTAAAAATGGTTAGTGTGCATAAAAAAAGTAATTGGTGTAACCTGCCATGTTATTTATTCCCCCCCAACGCTGCAGTAGCCCATCTCCTGTCATCAACACTTTTTTATTGGTATCAGAAATGTTGACTAAAACAATAGGCTACGATATCAAGTAGCTATAAATTCTTCCCAATTAATAATAAAAAAAAAAACTCCGCATTTCGCCAGTTCAAAAACACGTCAAATAATCCCCGGATCGATTTTGACGTCATCAGTGGAAAACAATATCATACACATTTACGAAGGCCATTTTACTCACACGTTCCCTGGGCTTTTCTATCGGAATTCTAATGATTTTGATCCACAAAATGTGCACAAGAAAAGCAAAATTTGTCACCTCGTGCTCTAATATTAATTTTAGAGTGCCGTCTACTGGACGTGCACACAAGAGGACCATCAGCGCACTGTCCTACTGAAGAAACTCAGCTTTATAGGCGACATACACTCGAACCACCACAACAAGTTCCTTTTACCCCACACATATTTGATCACGACACAATCTGTTAAATAGGCTAGTTATTGAAAAATGGAAGAAAACCTTGGAATATGTTTTGAGTTTCCTTTTTGATACGTGAAAATGTGAGGTGGATGATATTGAAGGGGAGGCGTTGAGGGAGTCGCTCAAATTTCACACAAGACTTGCTCGGAATATCTCCATTAATTGTGAAACGATGCGAAAAATAAATATCGCATCGGTTAATGTGTTAATCACCATTCCCATCAGTGTGGAACAAGTGTTCCAACAAGTGGAAAAGGTGTTGCCATCAGTCAATTTAGTCAATCAGTCAAATTAAAAGTCAAATTAAAAGTTAGATCAGTCAAATTAAAAAATGAAAGAAAAGTGTCCATCTAATCAATCTCCAGTCCAGATAAAATGACTATTTTTTTTTTAATTGAAGTGTGTGCTATTTTATATACCAAAATAAATAAGGCCACATACATTTGAGCATCTGCAAAATTATTAAATGTAGGCTTACATATTTGTAATAAAAAGAATAAAAGGTTCTAATGTGCAAGTGTAACAATAGAATATGGTTAGTATTATTTTTTTACAATATTTCACTTTGATTTAATGATAATGCACATTATCATGAGGACCATGAGAACCACTGATATAGGGAAGAACACAATAAAGTGCAAGAAAACAAACCCAATAAAGACTATAATGGAAATCACACTATGAGCTTGGTGAACTGCCTGATCTGAGCCTCAGCATTAAAATCCTCGTGTGTCGGTCTGTGTTCCAAAAGCTCAGTAAGTGGCGTCGCTCCGTTATGTCCCGACTGCAAAGTGAATTAGAGAGTCTCTTGAACTTGTGAGAGCGAGCAGGGTTTAAAAACGGTCAACATCTGTCAGGTGCGCCTGTTCTCGCTCTCCACCGTGTTTTAAACATAATTGGACAGGAAGGGAGGGGAGACTCGAGCAAGGGCTGCATGCGTGGAGGGGGGGGCTGTCTCTCACACATATTTTCAGCTTCATTTTCAATTCCCAGACTTATTTCCGTATGATTTACACGTTGACACTGACACTCTGAGAGGACTATAAAGGCATGGGGGATGATATTGTGCTCAGGAGAAGAAGGGAGTTTGCACACCTATGACCCTTGTCGAATTAAACAATCATACATCCATTTTACACAATATCCAGGATCTCGAAATGCAGGTGATTTATCCTGGAGTCACTTAAAAATATATATATATATATATATATGTTCATGATTTGTAATCACAACATTTTTTCTTTTGTCAAATCAACTTAAATCATTTGTGTGGTTCAGATAACCATAATATTTTGAATTTCTGATGATTAAATCAATCTCCTTCATTGTGTTAACTCAATTTTTTCCATTTCAATGAACTTAAATTTTTAAGGCAACCAGGTCACTTCATTTTTTAAGTTAAACCAACAATATGTTTTTTTTTACAGTGGAATTGTATTGGTCTTTTGTATCTCTCAAAATATGTCAAATAGAAGGGGTTAAGCCATATTTATTAAATTCTTTCACAAAGTCACCTAATAAGAGCTAATTACATGTTTTCAGCAATAAACTCGCATGCACCTCAATGTTTTGCACTTCAAATGCTCCTCTAGTCTGAATGCTTTCAATTATACAAGTAAAAGAAGGGGAAGGTGTAGGAAAGAAAAGAATTAAGGCTTGGCCTGATCACAAAACTCTGGTCTGAGATGGTTTGGGTAGCAAGAACACAACGGTGACAGATTTCATTTAAATAAATGTTTCAGGTTCTGCAGTAGTTTCAATTTTTATATTTTTAGGTCAAACTGTTTGTCAGTCATATAATGGAGGTCTATGGTCACCACCTCAAAGAGCATGCACAGAGAAGTCCAAATTAAACATGATTTAATTACTCGTAAATGTACAGTAAGTACACATTGATGGCCTAAGACATGAAACAAGCGGCTTGTGTGAGAAAACGAAACCTCTTGTAACCACAGCCACATCCAAGTGATCTGAGGGCGCGAGCGCTTTGTGGCTATGGTTACAAGAGGTAAAAAACGATATAAATACTGTTCGTTTTCTCACACAAACCGCTCGTTTCGTGTCTTAGGCCATCAATGTGTACTCACATTTACGAGTCATTAAATCATGTTTAATTTGGACTTCTCTGTGCAAGCTCTTTGAGGTGGTGACCATAGACCTCCATTATATGACTGACAAGAACGGTTTGACCTAAAATGATCAAAATTGAAACTACATCTTGGATGCACTTGAGGCAAGCTAAAACATACCAAAAATTAATTTCAAAGTGAACTATCCCTTTAATCATAAACCGATTCATTCAAATATCACTTCACTAAGTCATTATTGGGAGTGCGACTCTATACCGGGACAAACAAAACACTTTGATATTTTAAAAAGATTTTATCTAAATGTTTAATAAACGGTTCCATTTTTAGATTTTTCTGAAAATTATTTCATTTTTCAGGCTAATTCACTAAATTCTTTCTGAATCAGACCTTTATATCTTACTATTCTGTGGGGGGAAAAAGATAACCATTTTTGTGTGTACAATGAAAATCAGTGGGGTTCCAAACACTGGACCCATGCATTAACTTTCACTGTAAAGAAAACCTATTTTTCTAAATATCTTCAGCAGAATGAAGAAATGTATGCATGATTGGACTGACATGAGGGTGAGTAAATGATGTCCCTTTAAGAGTTGAATTAATTAGTTGCCATAAGCGACACGTTTCAGAGCATGACTCTCAAGGGGGTCCAACAGGATAAACAAATCAAGGGAAATGATGGAAACATGTTCACACACCGTGTTGCTAACTGACTGGCCTTGAGACCAAATTAGCAGCTCAGAAGATCAAAGGTTGTGCAGATGAACACACACACACACACACACACACACACACGGGCTATGATCACTGTATGGTTTTCCGCCTGCATGCGCACATCTCCCCGCTGTTAGCACAGGAATCTCTAAGCCCACAGTTGTCTCCCACCACAGCCGGCTTCACAGGATCAGCTGAAGCTTCTAGAAACAACATGTTAGCGCGCCACGGGGGCTAATGGTATCAAAGGCATTCCTTTTACAGCAGATGGCTTGCTTAAGCTACCCGTCACACTTTCTGTCAGAGCTACTGTATGGGCGGAAGGTACACACTATGGTATATCTGCATGGAGGCTTTAAGGATCTTTGAAAACCACAAAGGAAAAACATAGGATGATGTTCAGTGGCATTCTGTGAGGAAAGAATGAGTTCAGTAGCAGCAGCACGTCTTTGAATCCATGTAATATAGATGGATGTTGAGTAAAATCAACGTTTTAGGGTTTTTCGATTGACCGGCGATTCATATTGATAAATTGTTGACTTTTTGCTAACATGGAGATTGAGTTTGCACACACTGTTGATTTGCATACTGACATCGTAACAAATCTGCAAACTTATCCTTTAATATTACATTACACTCTAAACAATGCTGGGCTGTTTGAACCCAAATTTGGGTCAAATATGGACAAACTTGGGTTGGGTTAAAAATGCAATTAAAAATGTACAGTTGAAAGTGAAAGTTGAAGTTGGGTTAAAATTTGAAATTACATTTTTAACCCAACATTTGGGTAAAAATACTTACAAGCAAATTAATACACACTCTAAACAATGCTGGGGTTTTTGAACCCAAATTTGGGTCAAATATGGACAAACCCAAATTTTGGGTTAAAATTTTTCATTTCAAATTTTAACCCAACTTCAACTTTCACTTTCAACTGTACATTTATTAATTGCATTTTTAACGCAACATTTGGGTTTGTCCATATTTGACCCAAATTTGGGTTGAAACAACCCAGCATTTTTTAGAGTGCAAGAACATTACACAGACATCGGCACGATTTAAAATAACTTCTCCTACTAGCTATCTAACAATAAAACTTACAATAACCTCAACATTATGTTTGTAATTTGTTCCACAAGAAGTGGAATATTTCTTAATCAACTGTCTGAAATCTGTAAAAAATGATTGTGATTTTAACGGTAAAAAACTTTAAAAAATGCTACAGTTAAAAACTGTTAATTGGTTAACAGAGCCTGTCCTTACTATAATATGGTAAATAACTGTGATAGATCTAATGGTAAAATTAATGTAATTTTACTGTAAAATACCGTTAAATGTACAGTTTTAAAGTGAAAATGAACAACTCATTGAATAATTTACCGTAAAAAAAAACGTAAATTGACATTCCCACAATTCCCAGAGTGACACTTCACATTCGATGTATTTTTGTTTAAATAACTTGTTTCTTTTCGTATTCTTTTTCTAATCAGTTATGTACATAAGGGTTTTATATGACATTTAATGTTGGTAAATTAATGTGTATTGCCTTTTTAAAATTTCATGTGTGTTACCATGATGGTATATTAATCTTTCTATATTTTAATATTAAGTTTCTTGTGGAAAAGCTTCATGTGATGAGCTACTGTGATTCTTAGTTGTCAGTGTATTACAATGGTACAAAACAGATATTAATACTTCAATTAATCGATAATTTAACATTAAATCAGATAATAAATACGGTTTATTTCTGTACATTTTAAGTTAAAAATGTAAAACCTTGCTGCTGTATTTTAAACCACAGCTGCCGGTATTTTACCGTAAATGGAATTTTTTTTTTTTACAGTTTAGGTTTACTTTTTGTCACGTCATAAAATTGATAGCTCGTGTTTTTGATGGAATATTGCAGTATTTTCTATCAATAATGAATCCATGCCCTGGAAGTCTTTATTAAAAATGTTCTTTTCTCTGATGATGTGTTCACTCGCGTGAGGCGGGACTTCCTGTTACTCACATCACTGCAAATAGCAAACCACAACCATCCAACAACCCAATCAATTCACAAATGGACAAAATTAAGTCCCACCCAATGTTTCTTGTCTTCACAAGATGAAGACAAGAAACATTGACACAATAGATAACAAAAGACTTTTGCAACTTCCATTTCAAGCTCACTTTAAGGTTCTCAAGGATAATCCAAAAAAACTGATGAAACAAAGTATCCTGTGTCAAAATATCCACAATAAACCAGCACAGCAAGCCATTTACAATTCACTAATAAAATCCCTTTAAATCCATTTGGACAGATTTCCATTCTTCTTTATTCTCCACTTCTATTGATCCCCAATAGGCATAATGAGCAGTCAGCAGATCTCACTCAGGTTACTGTGTTAATGTCTGTGCTTACTGTATTCAACAATGTCAGCTTGCACATAATTATGCTCAGGTTCATTAGAGGGTTATGATGGTGTCATTCTGATGGGGGTTTGACAAAGCACAAGTGTCTTTACAGGAGTTTCCCGGCTCACGTAGTGGAATAAAGAATGGAAATGGGTTTTTTGCTCTACACAGTTGCTATGCACCAGTAAAGAGAAAGAAAGTTATCTCTGGCTAACCATTTTGCAGCTAGACCTTGTTAGCTGATGTACTTTTGTATGTTTTTTGCCACTGGATGGGGTTTCAAAGGTGGATTACAAATGAAATAAGGACTTGAAAGTGAGTAAGGCTGGATTTAAATGATGTCACCAGATATGAAAACAGCTACTCTCTAAGAAAAGTCTGTTAAAAAAAAAATAGGGCCCAATATATTATGAAGGAACAATAAAAAAAAAAACCTTTAACATGCACGTTACGTTTCATTAAGAAAAAAAGCTTCTTTGAGGAACCCAAAGGGGTTCTTCAATGGCATTGATGTGAAAATCACCTTCATTTTTAAAAGTCTACTGATATTTCACAAGCATTTTGATGATTTTTAGGATAAACAAGAACATTACTGGTACCGACTGATCTTTCTGAGAGTCCTTATAGAATATACTCACATTTGAATTGAAATGTATCTGGAGGTGAGAAGTAGCTGTTTCTTTAGCAGCAACCATCAAAGACGCCTCAGATCAATACCCCACTTCTCGTAGCCATAGCGTGTTATTACCCATAATCCCTCTGTAATACATGTACAAGGGTCACCCATCCTTGTCCAAATAGCTACAATCTCATTACGCCTCAAATAAAACTTTCCTATTTATCTACAGATTTCAAATGAAACTAATAAGGCTCTAATATACCCCTCACACCCCCTCCTTCTCTCTCTGCCGTTCCACAACCCTAATTATATTTCTCCCTATCTGAAAGCAATCAGTGATTGTGTGTGCCACGGTACGAAACGTGCTGACAATACCAGCCAATGGCGCAAGTGCCAGTGCAGCTGGACTAATTAAATTAAATGTGATGCTGCCCTGCCACTGCGCTGCTCAGTGAGAGAGAAATGAGCCGGAGCAATAATGAGTACTGTAGCCGAGCGGGGAGGAGGGAGATATTGCACTGGAGACCGGACACTTGCATCTGATACTTACAGTACTTAAAGGGATAGATCACTTTGAAATTAATTTTTGGGATGTTTTAGCTTACCTCAAGGGCATCCAAGATGTAGGTGTCTTTGTTTCTGCAGCAGTTTCAATTTTTTTTTCTGTCAGTCATATAATGGAGGTCTATGGTCACCACCTTAAAGAGCATGCACAGAGAAGTCCAAATTAAACACGATTTAATGACTCGTAAATGTAAGTACACATTGATGGCCTAAGACATCGTTTTACCTCTTGTAACCACAGCCACAAAGTGCCTGCACCCTCAGATCACTGTGGTTACAAGAGGTAAAAACGATATAAATACAAAAAATGTGTGAGTTTGTTTTCTCACACAAACCACTCATTTCGTGTCTTAGGCCATCAATGTGTACTTACAATTATGAGTCATTAAATCATGTTTAATTTGGACTTCTCTCTGCATGCTCTTTGAGGTGGTGACCATAGACCTCCATTATATGAACGGTTTGACCTAAAAATATCAAAATTGAAACTACTGCGGAAACAAAGACACCTACATCTTGGATGCCCTCGAGGTAAGCTAAAACATATCAAAAATTAATTTCAAAGTGAACTATCCCTTTAAGTGCTGAAGCATGGAGGTGTTTTCATAAATAAAGCACATCATAGCACCATATTCTCAGAAGGGATAAAGTCTCTAGACAGTTTACATTTGAGTTTAGTTGTAATTCATCGAATAGATTCTCATTGCTGTTCAAATGATTGCATAGATTAATGGCGGTTTGACAAATACTACCATGATATGTTGTTACTTTACAATTTAATTAAAAAAATACCATTCAATATATATATATTGTAATAAAATGACAAAAATCTTACTGACCCCAAACATTTGAATGATAGTCTATCTCTATTTATTATTATTATGAATTTTTTAGCAGGTTGATTTTTTTTGTCATGTGCTTAAGTATCAAAGAAATAACATCAAAATGCAAAGAAATCATCTCTACATTTATATTATTTATTTCGATTTTTGTTTGAAATATGAGCCAGAACGTTTTGTGAGATTTGCATCATCCGAAACAAATAAAACAGAGCTGTCTTATAAATTTAAAGATAAACATAAAACATATAAAAGCCATTAGGAAACAATCAAAGCGAAAATGAAAGCTACCCTCTTTTTTTTTTTTAAGAGACCTCCTGCAGAGAAGGAAAAAACAGCTGACTATTAAACGACGGTGAAACGGCGGCGGAATCTGGTGAACGTGTGTAAAGCTGCTAATCTTTTTTAACCCTGCCTTGTAAGCCTTGCAAATTGGACCTGACACGCATAACAACACTCATAAAACAGTCCTTAGCCTCAAATGTCAGTCCTCAGAGGAGCCCCTGACCTCTCTCTCTCTCTCTCTCTATTACTCTTTTCCCTCCAGCTCTTTCTCTGAATCTTTCAAGCATTTTATACATTTGCCACAGTCTCCCTTGCTGGAAATCTCACCCCTTCCTGCCACCATCTCAAACACTTCACCCACAGTCCTCCCATGGCCCACATTATTTTTCCTCCCTCCCTCTCTTTTCTTTCCCAGCATTTGAGTGGAACTTTCAGTGGACCTCTTTCTTTTCTCTTTGGCAGAAAGGGCAGGGATGATGCGACCAGACCCCCATCTGAGGCTAGTTTGGGCCCTGATCAGATCCGAGCGGGGCTAAGTGTGAGCTTCTCAGCGGGACGGCCCCTCTTCAAAACTCCCCTCCTCTTCCTCTTCCTCTTTTAGTCATTGTAAATGAGGTCATCTCTTCTGCTCCATCCAGGCTGATGCCCAACGGTGCTCAAAGCCAACCTCTCACTACCTGGCCTTTCCTTCCCTTTGTTTTGTCTCTCTCAGAGGTTGTCCATTAGTCCCTTTATCTCCCTCTCTCTTCATAAATGATTTCTTATGCTACCGCAACTAGGTTCTGCGATGCATCTCGAAATCAGAGGTAAACAATGATCCACCGGCTTTAATAGCCCACTCAAAAATTAACTGCTAATCAAAATCCAATTTAAAGGGATAGTTCACTTTGAAATTAATTTTTGGTATGTTTTAGCTTACCTCAAGGGCATCCAAGATGTAGGTGTCTTTGTTTCCGCAGTAGTTTCAATTTTGATATTTTTAGGTCAAACCGTTCTTGTCTGTCAGTCATATAATGGAGGTCTATGGTCACCACCTCAAAGAGCATGCACAGAGAAGTCCAAATTAAACATGATTTAATGACTCGTAAATGTAAGTACACATTGATGGCCTAAGACACGAAACGAGTGGTTTGTGTGAGAAAACGAACAGTATTTATATCGTTTTTACCTCTTGTAATCACAGTCACGTCCATTATACTCTGAGGGCGAGGGCGCTTCTATCTGCGCAAGAGCACCAGAAAGCCCAGGAAGTGATCTGTCGCGCGTGTACGGCAATCATTGTTTACAGAGAAACCTTAACCTACACTTCCGGGGTTTTCCGGTGCTCGCCGGCGCGCTTGCGCAGACAGAAGCGCCCGCGCCCTCAGATCACTTGGACGTGGCTGTGGTTACAAGAGGTAAAAACGATATAAATACTGTTCGTTTTCTCACACAAGCCGCTCGTTTCGTGTCTTAGGCCATCAATGTGTACTTACATTTACGAGTCATTAAATCATGTTTAATTTGGACTTCTCTGTGCATGCTCTTTGAGGTGGTGACCATAGACCTCCATTATATGACTGACAGACAAGAACGGTTTGACCTAAAAATATCAAAATTGAAAATTCTGTGGAAACAAAGACACCTACATCTTGGATGCCCTCGAGGTAAGCTAAAGCTAAAGCATACCAAAAATTAATTTCAAAGTGAGCTATCCCTTTAATCACATAAAATAATCAATATAAAAGCGAACACGGGCGCTGCCTTCTAAATACAGCCACAACCTAAAACACATGAAACCAGATCAAATTCAATAACGCCATTTTTAAAGGGTCACTTTTAAGCTCCACTTGCACCTGTTGCTTCTAAATCTGAAAACATTAACATTCACTGAAAGAAAAATTGTGTAAGGTTCACTTAACGATTTTCACTCAGTAGACTTTAAAGAAAAGGCAATTAAACCATTGAATTAGACATGAAAATTTGAAGACGTGAGCCTACAATTTACCTATCAAGAGACTGTATGATAACAGCTCCTATAAACAAGGTCAAATACACACTAGAGTCTGAAATCTCAACAAAAAGCAAAGAAATTTCCAAAGACGCCCTCATAGCAGAAACACTTCCTGTATTTTGTAGCATTTGCATAAAACCGAGTCTAACTCCAAGTAACTCTTCCTCTGTCATGGCTGCCGTGCACTTTTCTCCTGACATTTCCTTTTCCTTCAGATAAACCCCTTTTGTCCCAGCATCCCACGACCCACCTCGGGGTAAAATAAAAAAAGATCCATGCCCCGTACCTGCTGCCCTTTTGAGGAGGGGGGCTGGAGAAAGGAGAAAGCTCCTTTGTCCACTGGAGAAAGAGGGGTGGGTGGGGACCCTCTCTTCACTCCCCCCCCATCCACTCCTCATCCTCTGCTTCGTCTCAAAGCGTTTGCTTCGTTCAGCTTGAAGAACCACCAGCGAGGTGGAGTAAGCCCAACGAGATGCGCTCTCTCCCAGCGTGCTCGCCTCCCCTGGTCCTCGCAAACTAGGCTAGCTCAGCCCGGGCCGCAGCCTCTTTAGGCAATGGAGTGGTTTATTTAATTTGCCGCTATAATGGAGAACTCTGAATGAGGCGCTGGGGAAAAAAGAAGAGAGAATGCGGGGCGGGCGCGAAGCAAATGAAAAAAAGAAAGAAAGAGAGCCAGAGGAGTGAAAGAAAAGAGAGAGAGGGAGAAAACAAAAGCTAAAAGCTACCACTATTTTGATTCACCCGTCCCTTTTTTTAAAAAATTACTTCCAAAGTGTGATATCTATTGTACGGGGAATAATACAGAACAATGCAAGCGGGGGTCTTGGCAATATTCAAAGGGGCTTATTCAGAGCCGGGCCGGTGGCTGGATGTACATTCAGGCCCAGAACACTCCCATACAAGCTCGTTCGGCGGCCACTATAGCGCTCATTGTGAGGGCAGTGTAAACAAAAAGGCGCCCCAGAGCATGGTGGGATGTGGGAAAATGAGAGCAGCTTTATTCCCCAGAGGTCCAGCATTATTATGGGGTTAGAGCGTGTTGGTTTTGTCTGGTGTAGGTCCGACCCCTTGCAGTCACGCCGGCATCAGATGCAAGAGTATTTAAGCAGAGGCGAGGTACGGAAGGGAAACTTTCAGCTTTCAGGCTTGTGGTTGGTTTGGGCTACAAACTCCACATCCTAGCAGTTCTATGGCAAAATGTGAACGGATATATGGGTTTATGGAAAACTTGTAGAGGGGGAAAAACCTGGACAGTATAAAAAACTAAATCCTGCCTTAAACATTCAAGTTGATTGCACTTAAAAATTGAAGTCATTTTTACTTAAATTACAATTTGAGTTGAATAACGTACAATATATAAATAGTATAAAAGATATACAACTATCACTGTAAAAAATGATTTTTTGCCGAAGTAAATACAAGTGAAAAAACCCAATGTAATTTACTTGAAAAAGTTAGTTCAATTTAAAAAACTAAGTAAATTCCATATCAGAACTTAATTCAAGCGAGTAGAAATGAAAGTGTAAATATCAACTTATTAAAATGAAGTAAAAATTACTCAACTTTTCTGATACTGGGGTTCCCATCATGCACTGGACCTTGAATAATTAATGAGGCTCATTTTTCACTGGTTTCCAGCTGTATTTACACTGTTTTATCATGGATTTTTGTTGTTAGTACACTGTAAAAATGAATATACTTTATCTAAAATTGAATTGTGAACAGATTAAAAACAGAATAAAATTGTGGCAACAGATTACAAGCAATATTATTTATTAAATTGAACAAATTAGAATTGCGTAACAGTTAATCAAATTAACATTGTAATTAATTCTAATTTGTACAATTTAATTAATAACATTGCTTGTAATATGTTGCCACAATTTTATTGATTAGATAAAGCATATTATTTTTTTCAGTGTATTAGTAAATTGCCATTTTGTGACATTTCGAGTAAATTTTTTGCTCAAAATGGCACATTCAAACACCAAAACGACCCATCAAATGTTACCGCCAGTGTGTATTGTCTACCAAGTAGTGAGGTGTTTGCATTCACACAAGGCTTAATGTCTGACATGATGTATATATACATTACTTAGATGATTTAAATAAAGCACATACTATAAATGACTAATAAAATTCCAGATTATTGTTTTAGTGAAATGTAATACAAAGGCCAAGGAAATCGGTATTAATCAACCTTTTACTAGCCAAGTTAAAATTACTTATTTTTTATTACATATTCCAAGTAAATTTAACTTAAAGATTTCTAATTAAAGCTACTGATAAATATGTTTAGGTTTTTACTTGGCAAATCTTTGTAAATTTACTAGCATTTTCTGAGTGAGATAGTTTTTTTCAAGTAAATCCTACTCCAAATTTTTTACAGTGTACTTAGCATAAAAATAGTTGAAAATTGCTTATTTTAATAAGTTAAAACAATGTAAAAACATTTGCTGTCATAACTTATTGATCATATACTTTTATCATTTTTATTTATTTTTACAAAAGCTGTCTGGGGTGGTACTTTTTCAAAAGGTACACCTTAGCACCTTATTTTACCCTATATATTAGTACCTAAATGGTAGATTTTAAACTTTTTTTTTCTGAGAGTGTAAATTTTTTACGTTTTTACAGATATTTGTTTTTTATATCATTTGCTGGTTTTTATTCCTAAAAACACGGTAGGCTACCTTTATTTTTCTGACAGTATTTTCTAAAATTGTGAGTGATGAAAAGAGACATCCAAACCCCCCTCCAAACCACCCTCCGTAATAACTGTAACTTTTAATATGGCAACAAAATCAAACAACAATTTCGAAACTGGCCCTATCCAACATTCAGATTTATGTGCTGGAAATTTACGCAAATTAGTGCATACAAAATACCTCAATTCCATATTTAAACATACAAGTTTTCAGAAAACTAATACAAAACAGTTGTCTTAATGTACTGTGACCATATAGTGATATCAATTAGTTAACAAATCTCTTCTCTGATGACGTGATCACTGGTGCGAGGGCGGGACAACCTGTCACTCACATGACATCATAGCAATAGCAAACCACAACCATCCAACAACCCAATCAATTCACAATGGACAAAATTAAGAGAAGCCGTTTCACTCGGAGATGCCAACTTCATTGAAGATGCCAACTTCAATGTTAGTTAGCACATGAATTACCATTAATAAGGGCCCAATTGAAAAGCGTCACCAAAAAACCCTAAATCAAATGCAGAGGAATGACTAAACTTTAAAGGAAGTCAAAGGAAGATCCATAATTGCAACAGTCAGACTGTTGCTTTTTTGTGAAGCCTGAAAGGCTGGAGCTTCTGATTGCAGCCTGTTTCCACAGATAGACTCCTCTCCCATTCACATGGACCGACACACGCGGCTCTCTGAGACCTCACCGAGACTGTGTCTCATTCATACAACTCCACCTGAGAGACGCGCTCGGTGTTTACACAAGATTATATTCCCCATGCTCAACACATATACAAACACACGCGCACGGCAGCCAATGCGAGCGCTAAACAAACAGCCCCTATGCACATAGAGAAGCAGACATATCATTATGCCACATAATAGAGCCGGGCCTTGAATATCAGAAGTCTGTCTGTCCGGGATGTCAATCAAAACTCCTTACACAAGAGCCGAATGTTTACATACACTCTTTAGGATTCGGCTAAAATGGAGAGATCGGATATCGTTTTATTAAATAAATAAAAACATTCAAATGTTGATTTTATGTGGAATAAACATCTGACAAGGGATATCTGATGCATTTTAGCCGTATCGGGTGCAACACGAGTGAGTCTTGGTCTGTGGCATTTAGACAGGGCCTGTTTTTTAATGTTCATCATGTATAATATATTATATTTTAGAAAGTCTTTTATTAGGCTAAGGTTATAAAGATATATAAAATCCATAATGACTAAATCAGGACACAACCTCTGACAAAAAAGTATACAAAATCATACAAACTATGAGCACCAGTCCAAAGAATCAATGACATACAGTAGTATATATACCAATACATACCAATAATTTGTGGATAAGACAATCAAAAGCTTAGCTGTTTTGAACTTGGCACACACACACACACACACACTCAAAAAAAGAAAAAAGGGCCACGCCCAAAAATATTAAACACCAAGCTTTTAATTGCCTTAAGTTATTGACGAGGAAATTAATGAAATTTAAGCAAATGCATTACCTCAGAAAAACATCAAAATCAAAGTTTTTGTCAGAATACAGGAAGATGAAGTGATGAATCACAATGAAATATAAAATATGACATATGAAAATCTTTTAAAAGGAGGGAAATTACTTGCAGCGGTTTGGAAAAGCTCTTGAAATTGGCGTCAAGTAAAAAGTAATATTTAAAACAGTACACATCTTAACCATTATTTCCATAAAAGTTTTAAAATATATATTTTTCAAGTTTTTTTTCCCCACCAAATATAATTCATTATTAAATTATTAGTAGTATAATTTTTGGCCTGCACTGTAAAAATTAATACGCTTTATCAATTCAATAAAATTGTGGCAACAGATTATAAGCAATATTACTAATTAAATTTAACCAATTAGAATTGAGTAACAATTAATCAAATTAATTCCTTAAAAGTTAATCATTTCAAATGAGTAAAGTTTACATGAAAAAAATTTACAAAAATATCTCACTAACAGACAGACGTCAAAGATTAATTAAGAATTCTTTATTTTATATTGCCAACATTGACACCTGATGTTAACAAGCAGAATCACTGAAGGAGAAAACCGTAATTTTCGAACAAACCTAAAACAAACACCGATCACCATAATGATGACTTAAATTTACGTGTTTTTAAACTGTTGTAAGTTTCACTCATTTTAAATAGTTAACTTTTAAGGAATTAATTTGATTAATTCTTACTCAATTCTAATTTGTTAAATTTAATTAATAATATTGCTTGTAATCTGTTGCCACAATTGTTTTGATTAGATAAAGCGTATTCATTTTTACAGAGTATATGTGATATTTTACAAATGATCAAATGATCTTATTTTAATATATACTACCAAGGCTGCGTTCAAGAGTAATATCGTCAAATATTATTACAATTAAAACTGTTCTGCTTTTAATCAGCAAGAACACATTCATCTGATAAAAAAAATATTACGCAGCAAAACCAGATTTACATTGACGATAATAATAAATCTTTCTTGAGCAGCAAATCACCAAAACAGAATCTTAAAGATTGTATGCAATGTAATGTATTTATAAAGTAAGAACATATTTGAACAGAGACCTTGTTAATGAATATCTTGTTTCTATGCATTGCCTTAACACAATAGGTTGATCGTTCTGCTGAAAAAGGACTAAACAGAGCCAGAGAATAGCCAGGATGTTTTCCGCCTACAGAATGGATTAGGCAGGCAGTTCTATACAGGTTTCCAGCAGGCATTACAACCAGAGCCTGCTCTCCAATAAAGAGAACAAAACAGCGTGTGTCAGAGTGCTGTCACAGCAGACAAACACACACAGACAGAGAGAAAGTTCTTTGTCATTCATCAGAGTAGAGAGTCAGCATCGGGGAGAAAAAAAAGTGGGCTACCTGCGAAAATAATACAAATAATAAAACCTTTCCATGTGTCAAGCTGATATATGCTCGCTCTCTCATACAAACACACACTGGATTATACTGGACGACTGTCATGCCAAAGACATTTTGTTTGGTTTTTACAGACTCTTCTAAGCCAACAAAACATGTCATGGGCATTACGCTAACATTGCCAAGGATGTCTTATTAATTCTTTTTTTTATGGTGCCAAATTATCAAATTGCTGTGAAAAGTTCAATTAAAATTTTCACAAAACACATTAAACTGTCAAAAAATGTTTTGTTTTGTCCAACAGAATCCCATATCTGGTGACGACCACAAATATTGTCTGAGTCACCATTGAATTTCTACGATTCTCAATGTCTCGCGCCTCGTCTACGCCAATACAATTTCAGCTCGTTTTTTTTTTAAGTCGGGTCAGAATAATGCTGTTTCATCCTGTGATTTTTTAAGCACTGCTTAATTAGTCCTCCCTCCCTGCTCCTTGCTCACAGTTAATTAACTTGAAGGCGCGAGTAATTAGCTGGAGACGCTGAGTGATTCACGCGCTGTCCCTCCTTTAAACACCTCGTGAGAGTCTCGCATGTGACAGACCCGTAAAATCAGACCCATCTAATAGAGGAAAAACACAAAATAGGCAACTATTCACAGACAATAATGCTGTTCTAGGCGGTTTGACCAAAATTGTATATCACGTTTTTTTTTTTTTTTAATTTATTCATTTTATTTTATTTTTATTTTTTTCATTCACCAGACGATTATTAAGGGTCTTATCAAGCGAAACGATAACAAAGTTTAAGTTTTGTAAGCACAAATGCTCAATTCGTCCATTTTGTTCGTTGAATAAACCAAATGACTCGAAAAAAGATTCGTTCATTTTGATGAACGAGTTCGAACAGTAGAGTCACGAACGCGCATCACAGAACAGAGCAAGGCGAGCATTTGTGCTTATAAAACTTAAACTTTGTTATTTATTTATTAAATGAGCGATCGTTTCGCTTGATAAGACGCTTATTCATCGTATGGTGTCATTTAAAGCCCTTTGAAGCTGCACTGAAACTCTCATTTGGACCTTGAACCGTTTGGTTCCCATTGAAGTCCATTATATGGAGAAAAATGCTGGAATGTTTTCATCAAAAACCTTCATTTCTTTTCGACTGAAGAAAGAAAGACGTGGACATCTTGGATTAAATTATCAGCAAAAGTTTGTTTTAAAAGTGAACTACTCCTTTAAGAGAAGAGAGTATACAATTTCGGATGCAGTCTAGTTATCCTGGATTAGCGTGTTCAGGTGTGTTAAACTGGGGTTAAAGCAAAAATCTGCAGGACAGTGAACTGGATTGAAAAACCATTTTGAACCACCATTTCTCCGTCTAATAAATTGCAGGTAGTTTTATTCGATGATATGCATGTTCTTATACACCATGCCGAGCAGGGCTATAGAGTATGTGTGAGACCGAGACTGTTTGTGTGTCAGAGAGATAATGTTGAGAGAATAGGGTCGTAATGGGGTCTCTATTCTCAGTCTTTGAAGGTAACGATATGCTGTTACAGCATCAGAGGGTGAAGAGGAACCAAAGGCTATAATCACTACAATTACCAACCGCTCTCACCTAGACCAGCACTCCTCAGCTCTCACTTTAATACAGTCACTCACTCACTCAATCACTTACTCTCTCTCTCTCTGTCTGTCGTCATTCTGAAACACTCTTTACACGCAATTTTAAACTTAAATGTGCCCGTTTCATGAGTTAAAATCTTGGGAGATTGATGTTTAGCAAAATAGAGGTTGCCTTGCTTAAAAAACACCTGCAGAAATTGATAATGGGGGAACTGATATAAGAACTGAAGACTTTTTTCCCGCATCAAAACATCCCTCTGTCAGCGACGTGCCAACTCTATACAGTATCATATTTGAAATGGAAATTTATAAGGCCTCCAAAATAACATGGCCAAAACTAAACTTTTTTTAGTATAAAAATGTGAGTATCAAATATGATACATCAGGCTTTTGAATGTTTGTTTGAACATCTCTCAATCATCAGTTTCAATATATGCCTATTAATACACTGTCAAGTATATTCTTCATTTCTATATAAACAGCCTCTCCAAGCGGATGTGAACGATAGGCCAAAGAATGGAATTGGAAGGGAAATGATTTAAATATAAATAAAAACAATAATAATTTATTGTGTTTTGTGTTGTTTCAGATTAGTTAGATACATTTCCATGGAACATACTAAAAGCATAATTATATTTATATATAAAATATAAATTGTGTTGAATATAAACAGTAATGTTTTTATTCCCTCAGATGAATTATTGTTGCAATCTAAAAACACACTGACAGTGGTGACTTGAGTAGACAGTTGCATCGATCTTCAATCTGCTGGTATTTCTGGAAGATTTCATCGCATCTGAAGGAAAGCGCAGTTTGATGGGTGAATGACAGATGATGTTTGAATTGGATTGAGTAGACGTGCCTTCATGGTTCGCATGAGCTCTGCTGAAGGTGTTCAATGAATTCAAACCAAGTAAATTAAAGGGATACTCCACTTTTCTTGGAAATAGGCTCATTTTACCACTCCCCCAGAGTTAAACAGTTGAGTTTTACCGTTTTCGAATGTGTTCAGCCGATTTTCTGATATTTAGAAGAATATCAGTAACCAGACAGTTTCTGGTCTCATTGACTTGCATAGAAGGAAAAAAAATATACTATGGAAGTCAATGAGACCAGAAACTGTCTAGTTACTGATATTCTTCTAAATATTAGAAAATCGGCTGAATACATTCGAAAACGGTAAGACCCAACTGTTTAACTCTGGGGGAGTGGTAAAATGAGCCTATTTCCAAAAAAAAACTGGAGTTTCCCTTTAAGTATTGAGCAAATCCTTTTCTATTTAACTTGCAATTTACATTATTCGCCTTAATTATAATAGCATAACCATTTAGTTGCTATAGTATCATATGCTGTTCTTTTAAAGGGATAGTTCACTTTTTGATATGTTTCAGCTTACCTCAAGGGCATCCAAGATGTAGGTGTCTTTGTTTCCGCAGTAGCTTCAATTTTGACATTTTTAGGTCTAACCGTTTGTCTATCAGTCACATAATGGAGGTCTATGGTCACCACCTCAAAGAGCATGCACAGAGAAGTCCAAATTAAACATGATTTAATGACTCGTACATGGAAGTACACATTGATGGCCTAAGACACGAAACGAGCGGTTTGTGTGAGAAAACGAACAGTATTTATGTCGTTTTTACCTCTTGTAACCACAGCCACGTCCAAGTGATCTGAGGGCACGGACGTTTCTCACACAAACCGCTCATTTCGTGTCTTGGGCCATCAATGTGTACTTACATTTACATATATTTACTTAATGACTACACAAACTTAGTCCCAGTCACATTGGAAGTTACTGAGCTGGGGACTATTTTCAGGTGCTGCGTCATATCATTACGCCTGCTGCACTCATGGTACGGCAGTAAAGCTTCTTGATTATTACGCAGGAATGACAGTATAGTTCCAAGTCATATCAGCCTAGAAAATAACAACTTTACGTTTCATTTTCCGTCGGTCTTAGTGCACGATGTAACTACAGTAGAGTCAAGTTTTAAATCGGAAAAATATCGAAACCCTTTGGTCATTTTTTTTTTGAGGAATGCTAATGGTCTTGTCCACTTCAATGATGTATGCTAAGCTATGCTAAAAATGGTACAGCCAGAACCGGAGATCGGCTGAATGGATTCAAAAACGTTAAAATTCAACAGTTTAACTCTGGGGGAGTTGTAAAATGAGCCGATTTCCAAAAAAAAGTGGAATATCCCTTTAAGCAATAATACTTTATTTATTCACTCTAAAAAATGCTGGGTTGTTTTAACCCAATTTTGGGTAAAATATGGACAAACCCAGCCATTGGATTACATTTTTAAATGACATTTTTAACCCAATGGCTGGGTTTGTCCATATTTTACCCAAAATTGGGTTAAAACAACCCAGCATTTTTTAGAGTGTTGGTTTTAATAGATCGGACAACATTTGTTATTGGGATGATAACGCTAGCATTAGATATATCGTGTGTCCCTAGTCATTATTCAATAATAATCATCCAAATTCAAAAAATGATAAGTCAGTGTAACTGTTTTTGAATTCTGGATGTGAATATAGGCCACATGTAAGATTATGTGTAATTAATAAAAAAATCTGTTCAGTAACACAAACAAAGCTATCATATTTTATATATTTTTTTTGCTTGACAGCATGTGGTCAACAACTAAAAAATTGTATGAAAAGAGCTGTGTGAAGATTTCTGAAAAAAATAACCTTTTTGTGTTCCATATTAATAATAACTGCAGCATGCAGGTGAGTAAACACCGACACAATTTTCATTTTCCTTGGAATTTCCCGTCCAGTGAGCTCAATTGAGCTTCCCTGGCAAAATTTTCCTTGACATTTAATTCTCCATATTCCTTTGTCGTCCTAAACTTCACCATCTCTTCTCTCATCGACCGCACTCACCTTCTCCTCCGCCGTGTCTCGCTCGGTTCACGCTTTGTCTCTCCATTATTCTTTCTCTCTTAGCTCCTCTACCTCTCCAGCTTCACTCTCATCTCTCCCAAGGTCTGCAAGCACAATAGCCAACCAACAGATTAGCATTTTTCTCCACGATGTGCGTTTGACATTGTGTGAGAGAATGAGCGCCGCTTCTCTGGGCCGCTAACCTTGCCATGAAAGGCTAATTACAGTCCTCACAATTAGCACGCTAATGCTAGTCGCAGCATGAATGTCATTCACCTTTAATAAAGTCGCGGCCTTGCGGCAAACTGCCTGTGAGCCAGTGTATTAGCCCACATTATCCATTCAAGGCGTTTGAAGCTAATAAGCTTTGGTTTATGTGAGATTGGATGTAAAAGGAATTAGATAACCTGGTCAAGCAGGCTTGCCAAGAATGCCAGCGTAGACCTCCATTACTGGAGGCCCACCAGTCAGTCTCCAAATTCTGAAAAAAACCATGAAAAAGCACTCCACTTATCAAAATTACAATCAAATGAAATCCCTGGGACCATCAGATAAGCAACACAGAAGGAAAAATTGGACTTCCTTTTGTGAGGAGAGATACCGCACGGCGCATCACACTCCTAAATGGGACCAGCTTTGACAATGGCATTACTAACTGGATGACAGTTGTGACCTAAACTATGACAGATGGAGGATTGATGGGCAAACCAAGTTATGTCTTGGTCCCTCTGTGTCTGAAACGGATTCGGTTAACCCTCCGTCAGCTGGACATTAGCACAAAATAAACACGTCAGGAAACAGACTTGTGTTTCTCCCATACATCACACTTATCTTGACATCAAATGAGTTGGGTGCTTCATCTGTGTTCATTTATTACTGTCTGGTTGGATTTAAGGATTAGTTCACTTTTGAAAAAACTTTTGCTGATCATTTACTTTCTTTCTTCAGTCGAAAAGAAATGAAGGTTTTTGATGAAAACATTCCAGGATTTTTCTCCATATAATGGACTTCAATGGGAACCAAACGGTTCAAGGTCCAAAAGACATTTTCAGTACAAACTTCAAACTGTTCAAAGGGCTTTAAATGATTCCAGACGATGAATAAGGGTCTTATGAAGCGAAACGATCGCTCATTTAAAAAAAAAACAAAAGTTTAAATTGTATAAGCTCAAATGGTCGCCTTGCTCGGTTCTGTGATGCGCGTTCGTGACTGATCTTGATCAAAATGAACTAATCTTTTTCCGAGTCATTTGGTTCATTCAATGAACGAAATGAACGAATTGACTCGGAAAAAGATTCGTTCATTTTGATGAACGAGTTCGAACGAGAGTCAAACAGAACAGAGCAAGGTGAGCATATAAAACTTAAACTTTGTTATTAATTATTAAATGAGCGATCTTTTCGCTTGATAAGACCCTTATTCATTGTCTAAAATCGTTTAAAGCCCTTTGAACGGTTTGCAGTTTGCACTGAAACTGTCTTTTGGACCTTGAGCCGTTTGGTTCCCATTGAAATCCATTATATGGAGAAAAATCCTGGAAAGTTTTCATCAAAAACCTTAATTTCTTTTCGACTGAAGAAAGAAAGACATGGATATCTTGGATGACATGGGGGTGAGTAAATTATCAGCAAGTTTTTTCAAAAGTGAACTACTCCTTTAAAGCAGTTTAAAATGTTTTATTTTGGTGTATCTGGTAAATTATTATTTATCAGAATTTAAGGGCTCTTCATTAGAGTTATGGTTCAAGCAACGCTTTTCTTTTCAGAATTCAGAACATCATGTTTTTCTGAAGGCTGTTAATATTTTCTTCAGCTGCTGTGGCAACAAAGCCTTTTTGTACCAAGAGCTCTCAGCCCGATCAATAAGGTAAACCAATTAACATTCACACACATTCTACTGAGCTGCTCCAATAACAGCTGCTCCTCAAAATTCAGCTGGACAATTGTTCAGTTCACTGACATCTTCAGGTCATGACAGACAAGAGGCAACACTGAACTAACATTTGCTTTATATTCTAATTTAAAAAAAATGTTTTATTACATTATACTCCACTTTTAACATGACTTTAATCATGCTGTTATGTTTTGAATACTAATTCTATTTCTATTCAAATAGAAATAACTTCGGTTCTATTTAGAAAAAGTCACTTGAATTGACTTTTTCTAATCCCGAAACTTCATTTATACAGCACTTTTACCAATATAGATTGTTTCAAAGCAGCTTTACAGTGATAATAGGACATTAGAGTAACAGAGATTGTTTAGGCTTTTCAGCAGCTCTAGAATAAAATTGTCCAGCTAATATTAGTATTTGATCGATTCACTTCTGTTGCAAAGATTAGTTATTAACTTGGGGGCTGCATACACAACACAGTTTTAGGCTACTGATATAAAAAGACACGGCAGATCTAAAATATAAACAGTTAGCTATAATAGACTTAACACTGTGAATCAGGGAAATATAAAAACACGTTTAGGAAGAAGGATTGATGATTTAGTTACTCATTAAATTTCGTTCATTTTGAACTTTAGCTACAACATACAACTAGGGTATACAGGACTATATCACTTTCCAATTTGATATTGGCTTTTTTAACCTAACCCAGGTTTCTCACTTTCACCCACAGTCTTAAAAGACAAGCTCCAACCTTGTTGATGCTGATGGTAAAAAAAAACACAGGGAAACATATTTTGGCTCTCCGAGAAACCTCTCAACTTTGCCTCCCCATAGTGCAATCTGCTGACAAACAACTGTCTCCAACTCTCATATTTTGCAGAACATTTTAATTAGACAAGGGCTCTCTGGATTTAAAGAGAAAGTTATGTTAATCAAGTACGACTACAATGCTGTTAAATCTATTTAATTTTGTCAAACAGTGGCACAGCAGCCATTCCTCTGAGGTCTTGCGTGATCTACCATGGTACAGGACTCAAAAAACAGCCAGGGAAAATTGCAATCACATGCAATTCTAAAGCATCTGACCTTGAATTGAAAAAATGCATGGCTCTCCTCACAGTGTGTGTTAAAGGGTTAGTTCACCCAAAAATTAAAATCCCCCTCATGTCGTTTCAAGCCCATAAGACCTCCGTTCATCTTCGGGACACAATTCAAGATATTTTAGGTTCAGTCCGAGAGTTTTCTGTCCCTCCATTGAAAATGTATGTACGATATAATGTCTTTGTCCAGAAAGGAAATAGCTAAAGACATCATCAAAGTAGTCCATGTGACATCAGTGCTGAATAAAGTCATAGTTTTTGTTATTTTTGGACCAAAATGTATTTTCGATGCTTCAAAACATTGCAACTAACCCGTCACATAGACTACTTTGATGATGTCTTTATTTCCTTTCTGGACAAGGACAGTATAACGCACATACATTTTCAATGGAGTGACAGAAAACTCTCAGACTTAATCTAAAATAACTGTGTCCCGAAGATGAATGGAGGTCTTATGGGCTTGAAACGACATGAGGGTGAGTCATTAATGACATAACTTGAATTTTTGGGTGAACTATACCTTTAAATATGAGTGTAACTTTATAATATTGACCTTATAAGTATATTTTACTTGGAATTGTTTCTAATGTTTGCAATGATTCTTTGAGTAAGTATCAAAGTTATAAAATTAAGTATTTTTAATAAGTTTTATAAAAGTAAGTTACCTGTTTACTTAAAATTTTAAGTTCATTGATGAATACAAAAAGGAGATTGGTTTAAACAATAGAAACTCAAAATATTTTGTTATCTGAACAACAAAACAAAAAATACTTAAAGTTGATTTGACAAAAGATAAAAAATGTTGTGATAAATCATGAAAATAATTTACAGTGTGTGTTGTTTAATTAAATGTTTCTAAGTAAACCATACACTTGAATTAAGCCTGACTTAATTCAGTTGAGTAAAATTTACAAAAACAGAATGAGTAAAATCTGTTAAAAAAAAAAAAAATAAAAAAGTTGAGAAGACTTAAAAGTTTAAGGCAACCAGCTGCAGGACATTTTTGAGTTTTCTCAACTTAGCTGTATAAACATTTTCATGTTAAAGAGTTGAATTAACTTTAAAAACAGAATTTATCAGACAAAATGTGAGTTGGATTTTTTACAGTGAAGTAAATGCCAAATGACTACTCTAAATGCTGGGTTGTTTTAACTAATTTTTGGGTCAAATATGGACAAACCCAAACGTTGGATTAAAAATGCAATTTAAAAATGTATCCCAACAGCTGGATTTGTTCATATTTGACCCAAAATTGGGTAGTGTAGAAATTACTCAACAACAGGCCAAGTTAAATGGACTTATTCTCTTTGTCATTTTCACATAATTTAGTTAAGTAGATTTGACTTAATCCCATTCCCGTGAAATTTACTTAATAAACCAGAGTAAATCGTTTATAAAAAAATGAAATGTTCACTTTGAAGGTTCTTTGGGAACCAAAATGGCTTTTCAATGGCATCACTGCAAAAAACCCTTTTTGAAATATGTGAAGTGTGTAGTGCGAAGAACATTTGAATCAAGAACCTTTTGAGCAACGGAAAGGTTCTTTGTGAAATTACAGATGTCAATAAAGAGTCTAAATGTTTTTAAGAGTGTAGGTCTAACCTTCCAATGCAAATAAACTGATAGCCGGTTTCTTTGTTTCAGAAGCCATGCAGTCACAACTCTTTTGCTGCCAGCTCTAACACACCGAGGGTTAATCAATGAGACAGTCGCCTCATGTTTGATGTAAAAACCTAATTACAAATGACTCGTATTAGTGTCTGACAGGGTCAGCGGGCCCTCCAATACGTCTCTCCTCGCTTTCCCCCTGTTGCTCACTCTCCAGCTCCACAGATGTTTTCAGACATATTAAAACAGCATCAGTAAATCTGCCGAACGGCCACCCTCGATCCTGCCGACACCAAGAGTCGTTTCATCACCTCGCCTGTAATGAAACGACGGGCCGGCGGAATCCGCATTAATCAGAGCTTTCCTACTCCATGTGAAATATCAGACCTCTCCTGACAAAGGCCCCCCTCTGCATGAACAAGCCGATCATTATCTGCTCCTGTAGGAAATTAAATACGGGGCCCTCCGTCTGTAATATGCGGATATGCAGATTGGCAGACAGAATGGAGGGACGAAACTGGCCAGTGCCAGGGCGACTTGATTAATATGCGTGGTATGAATACGAAATCAGACAGCATGTCTCATGTTGTTGGGGGGGTGGCAAGACGACGACACCCACGTTAAAATGTCACCACTGTGGCCGCACTCACATGCTGATTTGGATGGAGAAGCTCCCTTTACACGGGCACAAGGGGGTGATTGAAAGAGCCTTGTTTGCTTGTATTTCTGGTCATGGTGAGATGTTTTATTGTCCTCGGGTCAGTTTTGATCTGTCCTCTAAAGACCACTTTTTTTGGTGTTTGGAACCAGGCTTTTATACATTTGTAATCTTTGATAATATTAAAACACGGTCACACTTAAGTTTAGTGTTCACTTTGAAAAAAACTTTTGCTGATAATTTACTCACCCCCATGTCATTCAAGATGTCCATGTCTTTCTTTCTTCAGTCGAAAAGGAATTTCCTTCATCAAAGGTTTTTGATGAAAACATTCCAGGATTTTTCTCCATATAATGGACTTCAATGGGAACCAAACGGTTCAAGGTCCAAAAGACAGTTTCAGTGCACACTGCAAACTGTTCAAAGGGCTTTAAACGATTCCAGACGACGAATAAGGGTCTTATCAAGCGAAACAATCTCTCATTTAAAAAAAAACAAAAAAAAAAACGGTCATTTCAGTCATAGGTCATTTCGAACCCATTCATCAAAATGAACGAATCTTTTTTTTTTGAGTCAATTCGTTCATTTCGTTCGTTGAATGAACCAAAGACTCGAAAAAAGATTTGTTCATTTTGATAAATGAGTTCGAACAGGAGAGTCACAAACGCGCATCACAGAACAGAGCAAGGTGAGCATTTGAGCTTATAAAACGTAAACGTTGTTATTTATTTTTTAAATGAGCGATCGTTTCGCTAGATAAGTCAAAAACCTTAATTTCTTTTCGACTGAAGAAAGAAAGACATGGACATCTTGGATGACATGGGGGTGAGTAAATTATCAGCAAAAGTTTTTTTTAAAAGTGAACTACTCCTTTAACTATTAACTACAACTTTTGCCTCAAACTCGTAATTACTGCTTATTGATGATGGTTATTAAAGTAGTTTAGGAATTCGGTATAGGATTAAGGGATGTAGAATATGGTCATGGAGAATAAGACATATTTTACAACAACTTTTGTATTAATCAAATTTTTCTACTTACTTTAGTAGTAACAGTAAATTATGAATAATTACTAGGGCTGTCAAGCAATTAATCGCGATTATTCGCATCCAAAATAAAAGTTTGTGCTTACATAATATATGTGGGTGAACTGTGTATAATTATTTTATAAATACACACACATGCATATATTTAAGAAAAAATATTATTTATATATAAAATATTTACATTTATATATAATATAAATTATATATAAATCTACATACAGTATATACATGAAAATATTTCTAAAATATATACAAGCATGTGTGTGTATTTATATATATAAAATAATTATACACAGTGCACCCACATATTTTACATAAACACAAACTTTTATTTTGGATGCGATTAATCGCGATTAATCGTTTGACAGCCCTAGTAATTATTCATAATTTACTGCTACTACTAAAGTAAGAAGAAACATTTGAATACAAAAGTTGTTGTAAAATATGTGAGATATTACGAAATGCCAAAAGTGACCAGAATTAACAAAGCGGCACACCATCGTTAACATTTCTGTCACACAACACAAATTGTGCGCCAGTAAAATGTGAAATTATAACATAATCATCTTCTATTGAAATAAAACATTTACAAACCACTCCAGGGAAAATTGTACCCTAACCATTACTTTCTTTGTTTTTCCATGTGGGTCAAAATTTGACACAAGCATCACCGTTACAGGTGCCATTAAAACAATATGAGAAGAGTTTGATGAGTGAACCGTGTCCATCAGGGAAAGACAAGCCAGAAAATAATTCAGCATACCAAATGAATCATCATATAGCCTATTGATGTGCAAATCTGAAATGGAAAAAAGTATGCTTTTAGAAAGAAGAAAAAAAAAAGATACATCCACGAGACACTTCCCTTGTTTTTCTCTTCTGCACTCTCACATTGGAAGCTCAGTGATTTTGTATGAGAGGCCATTTCTCTTGTATTGTTATTAATAAGGACCTGCACTGACACCTTCGCCAGACCTGATTGTGGGGCTCATCTGCATTGTATAGAGAAATAGGGGGGATTCTGCAATATTACCAAAGCTGTAATTTCCTGCAATATCATTTCGCATTCGTCCTCTTTTCTAGTCTTTTTTCCACCGCTTCTCTTCTGGCCATTTCTACCCTGTTGGAGTGTAATTAAGAGTCCTGACCCCGTGACCTCTCGGTTTTAACAAGCCATTTGGAAAATGCTCTGAAAAAGCAGATCTTTAACAAAATACCCCCCCCCCCCCCCCCCCCCATCTCTCCCGCTCTCTCAGGGGGTTCAGCAATAGAATAACATGATTAATCCAGTAATTGTATGGCAGGCAGTAGTGTATTTCTCTTTCTGAGTGCTGGTTTTTCTCTTTCTGAGAGGGTGATTACCTGAGGAAGGGATGTCCCATGTTATGGGCTCTTCTGAAAACTATCCGCAGGGGGCATGATTATATTATGCCAGCTCATACTTGAGTCTCAAAACTCACAAATGGAGAAAAGATGGTGCGAAGAAAAATAAAAAGATTAGAGTAAATATGGTAGCACTTTATTTTGCAGTCATGTTTCACATGTATATTGCAAAACTAGTCCTGAACCTATACCTCTACCTAATCTTAACCCATGCAACCTTATATCATTCAGTACTTTCTTGACAAATACACTGTAAGTACATTGAAAGTGCACATGATGAATGAATTAGGTCTATTAAAACCCAATTCTATCATCATTTACTCATCCTCAATGTTGATCAAACCTGTATGACTGACTTTCTTCAATAACGACTATATAAGACTGACTCTGTCCCATGCATTTATAAAGAAAGAAGAATCAATACCATAAATGTATCATTGCAACACCACTTGTACAACAAGGTCTTATTAGTTAACGGTAGCCTATTAATGCATTAACTTTCATAAACTAACAATGAGCAATATATTTTTACAGCTTTTGATTTAAGGCCCGTTCACACCAATGACTCTAATGATAACGATGTAGTTCTAAAATTCAAAATATAAAGGAATAGCAGAATCCACATCATGCCGATAACGACAGAGAGTAGCGATGTCATTGGAATCAGAACGATTTTTTCTAGCTGATGAACGACTAAAACGTCGACAGCCAATCAGAATCCGTCCTGCTTTAAAGAGCTCAAGCATTTAAAGTGACAGATGACAAAAGCATAGCTAGAGACGCTGCGTAGCTTTAAGACGCAGTGGGAACGCCCTTATAGAATCACATCAATTCACTGGCTGATGGCGCAGGCACCGCCCAGACACTCTTACATCGTAACATTATATACACGCGTGTGCCATCTGCTTTTTTCTCTGCTGAAAAAGTGTCAACAAAAAATACCAAACTCACCAAACTAAACCACTGCCATAGCTAGGACAAGACCATAAATATTTACATGACCGTTCAAGCATATAAAACCTGGGAACCTGGAGTCATGTCAAAATTCAAACTAGAGAATCTGACAAAAGTGTACGGAGAAGACCAGCCTATCGCAACACAAATATCTCCCAAGAGGGCCCTCTAATGGTGCATTCACACCGAACGCGAATAGCGCGTCAGGCGCGAGTGATTTCAATGTTAAGTCAAGGCAAAGACACATTACGCACGTAAAAAATTCCTGCGGCGCGAATGGCACGAATAGAGCGTCTGGCTCGTTAAGCGTTTTACGCGCGAATGATTTAGTTAGTGCTTATTGTGCATTTACACGTTTGACGCGAATTCGCGCGTGCCGCCCGAGTTGCGCGAATGGATTCAAAGTGTTCAAGCATATTCATCGTCTGGAATCGTTAAAAGCCCTTTGAAGCTGCACTGAAACTCTCATTTGGACCTTGAACAGTTTGGTTCCCAATGAAGTCCATTATATGGAGAAAAACCTGGAATGTTTTCATCAAAAACCTTAATTTCTTTTCGACTGAAGAATAAAAGACGTGGACATCTTGGTTGACATGGGGGTGAGTAAATTATCAGCAAAAGTTTTTTTTAAGTGAAATACTCCTTTAACGAAAGAAACCTTATGCTAAATTGTTACCAGGAACATCTATGTGATTTGTACACTATATCCCAAGTCTTCTCAAACGACTTAGTAGTTTTGTGAATGATAACTAAAATTTTACTTTATCTAACAACAACCTTTTACGCTTCAACATGTAATGGATAAGTGCAAAAGTTTAAACACTTTTTTGCACGAAATCCCCACTTTTAAAGAATAAGAGCCTGACAGTAATGTGTTACACCGGACACCGGAGGCTGGTGGCGTCAGGCAGAGTTAGCTGAGCAAGCAGCAGTGCGGAAGAAAGCCTCTCTGGCATTCAGTGTTTTTAAAAAAGGGATCGAGGCAGAGACAACACGCTGACACCTCACACGTCAATGCCAAGAACACGCACAAACTCTCTGTTCCTTTGCCCGTCTCTTGTGAAACTAGCCATTGTTTAGCTGAAGCACAGTAGCGTCACTGACGTTAGCCAAACTTTTGACTAAAGTATATTCAGACTTGAGAATTTCACTTTTTAAAGAACTTTTCAGGTTACACGCACTACTATCTACACTACAAAAAGAAGAAATGAATACTTTTATTCAAAGAGGATCCATTCAATTGATCAGAAGCGACATTAAATACAAAAGATGAGGATGCGAAGAGTCACAGCGATTCAACAGCATTAGCCTATAAACTCTTTTTGATGACACTAATGCTGATGGTGAGGAATTACAGTCGCAACATCTCATAATGTACCTCAAACTGACTATTTTTTTAGAAACATAGTCGTCTTTGCTATGCAGGTTCAGGTTGAATAATTCGTTTTTTTCCAATGTTTCATCATCGGACTTGCGCTCGAGTTGATATGGTAAAATCAATGCCATCGTTACTCTTTACAGCGTGTATAATTGCTTTAGGAATCCCCCAGGGGTGCATTTCCCGAAAGCGTCGTTAGCCAACTATGGTCGCAAGTTCCGTCGTTATCAGCATAGTTCAACGAGTCGGTGAATCGTTCCAACGAACATTCGCAAACAGCATCGCAAAGTTGTGTGGTTTGAACGACAGCTCTCGAGCTGTGGTTAGAGGCATAGTTTCTATATTGCATCACATTTGGATGTAATAAATCCTTTTCTTGAGCAAAATAAGCAAGCTGACATTCAGTACAACCGGTGCCTTTTATTTAGAATACATACAAATGTAATTTACGTCTTTTAGTTTGTCAAAAGTTTTAAAGTACCGATTTTAAAGAGTGCACGTGCGAATGTGCTCGAGCCAAATATTGAGACTGGTAATAAAGCAAAATAACTGAGAACAATTAGAAATAGTCCTCAGATTATATGTCTGTAATTTATATATTTTTTTAAAAAACTAGCGTTAATTGGATCTCAAACACTCTAAAAAATGCTGGGTTGTTTTAACCCAAATTTGGGTAAAATATGGACAAACCCAGCCATTGGGTTCAATTTTGTAACTACATTTTTAACCCAACGTATGGGTTTGTCCATATTTGACCCAAAGTTGGGTTTAAACAACCCAGCATTTTTAGAGTGAACAGTTTCATTAAAAGTAGTTATTACTCCACCACGTGCGAAACCGACGTGGTTGAACGATACTTTGCGATAATGGGTTTCGGGAAACAGTCGTGACTAGCTAGTTGATTTCTCCAACGATGCATCGTACAATGGTAGTGTAGCAGCGACCTTCATAGTTGTACGGGAAACGCACCCCTGAGCTGAAATTCAGTTATGGTAATTAGCTTCTGACAGGCGCTGTAAGCGGTCGACCAATCACATGAGACTGGGCCGTCTGACCAATCAGAGCAGAGTAGCGTGTGGAAAGGAGGAGTTTAGTGAGACTGAATCATCCGGCGAGTCGTTTGAGAATCATTGAAAAATATGGTGATGAGAGATAGGGAACCAATCACAGAACGGCGAGGGAGTGGCAAGATGATGACGACATATATGCGACACACCAAAGCAGTTTGTTTATATCTATGGATCCATCTTGGCAGCGGACGTGAAGTTACCTTTTGATACAGCCTTTTTGTATACATACCGCGTAAAACTTCAAATAATAGCCCGGGGTTTTATTTTCCCATATCGTCAAACTACACCGGCTTGTATATGAAACTGGCCTTTATAATTTAGTATTGAGATGTTGTTAATTGAGTCTATAATCTCTAAAAATCTCCAAATGCTCCACGTGAAACTGCGGTCTTCCAACCTTTTACTATCGTGTCAATTGATTTGATTAATATGCGCGAGGGAGAGAGAGCAAGACAGAGCTCGCGTTGTTTGAAGACGTGAGACTGCTCTCTCTCTCTCTGCTCGTTATGCGCCCTGTCAAGCACAGCAGTTTCTATTCTACATCACTCACCGATCAAAATAAGCTTTGGCGGGACAAAAATTTGCTTTGGCGGCCGCCAAAAAGGCAGACGATCTGACGGGTTTTAAAAGATTAACAACCCGAAACTAAAAAACAGACCTGGTCTCTATGACCGGCTTTAATTTACCCAAACCTGCAGCCACACCAGGCGTGTAAAAGAGACAGCCGTCTATTTGGGATTCGGCTATTTGAAGTTTTACGTTAAATCTTTGACCCATCGTCTTTTTGACCCATCGTCTCTGGCCATCTAAATTTCTGGTATCATTGACCCGATTGGCTATGAGCTACGTACAGGCGCATTTGATAGACATTCGTAGCTCCCAATAATTTGGCTCTAGGCATTCATTAACCACGCCTCAAACACGAGAAAATGAACGTGGTTTCCTTTCATTCTCAATGATACGTGGTCTAGCGTTAGCAATGTATATTATGAGAAAGTGTTTTTTTATTTTTACCTTTGACTCCAAAACAACATTAGGAACCTTTAAAATAGCATAATCCGGACACTTTAAACAGTGAGAAAAAAATGCACATAAATAAGAGCTGATTACTTTTTACAACCCTAATTCCAGGTCTTCAGGAGTTCTGGATAAATATAGATTGTACCTAAACAATGTGTAAGAAACATTTTACCAACAGATTTCACCATCACACCAGTCACAAAACCATCTTCATCTAGATTTATAACAGAGTCATCGTTATGGCAACTGTCAACAGCATTTAAGAGCATCTGTTATCTCGTAACTCTGAATCCTGCTTTGTCCTTCACAGTGCTCGAGTGATCGGCCTCGCTCCCATCCGACACAATGTACTATAGACGCTAGCAGTCAGGACTCCCTATAATGAGCATGCTTGTTTGCCCGTGATAAGGGCCAGGCAGTGATCTAGTGGGAACAGTGGTGCATGTGTGTATGTTTGTGTGTGGGGGGGTCAAGGTTAGGGGTAGCACTGTCGCCTCACAGAAAGAAGGTCCTCGTTCCAGAGCCAGATCTTTCCGTGTGGAGTTTGCAAATTGTCCGTAGGTGTGAATGTGTGTGTGAGTCATGTAATGGGGAGCCATGTAAATAAATAAAATGATTAATTCATTAATCATGGATGTGTAGGCTCATGGTTGATACTTTGCTACAAAATGATCAAATTTATGGATGGATGGATGGTTTTGGTGAGCTAAAGAGACAAAAAAATGACAGACCAAAGAGTCAACCAATATAACCATAAATAAATAATGAATAATAATAATGATTGATAAATTAATTTTTCTGTATGGTAATAATAAGCTACAGGTTCAGGTGGTTATTGTGGAATTAATGAGAAAATATGCATTCATCTCAAGCAAATAACTACGATGGTCCTCTCAACTCCCTGGTGCTCCAGAAAATAAAACAAATTTAAAAAATAAATGCGTTCGCAATTTTTTCTTTTTCTGTGATGCGAGGTACTCTTTCTCTCTCCTTCGGCATCAGACACAACGACCCTCGTTTCTGACAGCTACTTGAGTCTGAATGCACTGTTATTATAGGCATTATATGAAATTGGGTGTTTTATGTGAAGGCGGATTATGGATCAATAACGGTGTTGGATGTGGTTGGGATAACTGGCCACTGTCACTTCTGCTCTATTGCTGCTGTCAGGGCTGATTTATAAAATATGTGTGTTTGTGTGTGTCCCACTTCTTTCATTTATTCCACATCACTCACTTGAATGGTTGTTGCAGTGCGTCTCAATTTGCTCTGGGAAAAAAAAAAACTGATTTGCTAGACATAAATGCACCTAAATGGGAGGGGACAATCTACATGTGCTTATAGAGGTAAGGAGAGTGGTTGCCCGTGTGTGTGTGGATGAAACATGAAAGTGAGTTTATACCCAGAATGTCTTGAGCCCTAGGAGACCTCTCACATGACACAACACACATTTGGAAAGTAAGAAGATATTTTTTATTCTATCACATTCAATTTTATGATTGAATGCCATAGGATGTCGGCATAATGAAAATCCTAAAATACATACATCATTTTCACACACACTCTAAAACATGCTGGGTTGTTTTAACCCAACTTTGGGTCAAATACGGACAAACTCAGCCATTGGGTTACATTTTGTAATTATATTTTAACCAAACATTTGGGTTTGTCCATATTTGACCCAAAGTTGGGTTAAAACAACCCAGCATTTTTAGTGTGCATGAAATGTGTGTCTTTTTATCCGACTTTCTTGAAATACTTAAATGAAGTTGTCTCTGATCTTGTGATCTCATTCTATTCACATATATTTAAAGAGTTATAACCCCTAGTATTCATATTTTCATATAGATAACTGGTGGGAAATACCAATGTAATATAACTATTACACTCTAAAAATGCTGGGTTGTTTCAACCCAAATTTGGGTCAAATATGGACAAACCCAAATGTTGGGTTAAAAATGCAATTAAAAAATGAACAGTTGAAAGTGAAAGTTGTAGTTGGTTTAAAATTTGAAAATACACTTTAACCCAACATTTGGGTTTGTCCATATTTGACCCAAATTTGGGTTGAAACAACTCAGCATTTTTTAGAGAGTGTCATTGGTTACTTAAAAATGTCATAATAAATCATAATATTTTAACAACAAAATGTCATGGTACTCCGGTATAACATTACAGATACTGTCATCCCATGTATATAATAATCCATATGTAAATGAGTAAACTATACACTCTAAAAAATGTTGGGTTGTTTCAACCCAAATTTGGATCAAATATGGACAAACCCAAATGCTGGGTTAAAAATCTAATTTAAAATTTTATCCCAACTTCAACTTTCACTTTCAGCTGTACATTCTTTTTAAATCACATTTTTAACCCAACATTTGGGTTTGTCCATATTTGAACCAAATTTGGGTTGAAACAACCCAGCATTTTTTAGAGTGTATAGTCATTGGTTACTTAAAAATGCCATAATAAATCATAATATTTTAACAACAAAATATCATTACTCTGGTATAACATTACAGATACTGTCATCCCATGTTCAAATTGTTGTACTTTTCATATATGTATATGATAATCCATAAGTAAATGAATAAATAGAATTACTTTCTGCAGTATTTCTTTAGACCCTCCAAAACTTGCTAGAAGTCTAAATATTTCTGTAAAATGTCACGATGACCTGTGTAGTGTGTGAGTCTAAATTAGTTTCTGAGAACATGGATCGATGTCTGTGTGAATGAGTTACACTCTGAAGTAAACAATGCTGGGTTGTTTTAACCCAGATTTGGGTAAAATATGGACAAACCCAAATGTTAAGTTAAAAATGTAATTTAAAATTTTATCACAACTTCAACTTTCACTTTCAGCTGTACATTTTTTAATCACATTTTTAACCCAGCATTTGGGTTTGTCCATATTTGACCCAAATTTGGGTTCAACCCAGCATTTTTTAGAGTGTACAGGCAGACTGTGTGACAATGTCAATACATTAAATGATCTTAAATAAGACTAAAATGTGTGGTGAAATCCTGTCTCCTTCCAGGAGGAGCTCTGCCCCCCAGTGGCTCAAACACACACATCTAAACCGAGGAGTTCAGCCTACCAATGAAAATGCTTGTTTAAAAAAATGAGTGAGCACCCAAAACTTTGCTTGTTTTGATATTTGTCAAAGTTGAAAATACTCATGATATTAACGATTTAAACTATTTTTTCAGAGAAGGAATCTCAATAGCTGATACGATATAGAAGACGTCTTGTTTTGGTTACTACAAAGACTACTCTAAAAAATGCTGAGTTGTTTAAACCCAAAGTTGGGTCAAATATGGACAAACCCAACCATTGGGCTAAGTCTTATATTTACATTTTTTAACCCAATATTTGTGTTTGTCCATATTTGACCCAACTTTGAGTTTAAACAACCCAGCATTTTTTAGAGTGTACAGCAAATCAACAAATGCTTCTGTTTTCAGAGGTTTTTATGTATGTTTTTTTTTCTCCAGCATTTATAAAAACCTCTTTTAAAAAAACAGCTCGAATTTATCAATTAAAATGCAAGAATGAACGAAAAAGCAAAGTTGTGGCTTGTCGGGGCTTCTGGAAAGAGCAGCGCATAAATTGCAGCTGAAATAAAGGGGAAGGCTCTTCTATGTGTCACTTTTACATAAGACCAAAATATAGGGGAACAATAGCAGCAATTCTCCTCGGAGTATATCGAGCCTGGATGCCGCTTCCCTTTCGTTTCAGTCACACAAGTAGGAAACAACTAAATTATATGGCACACAAGGACAGTAGCGCCCATAATTTCAGGATCGACAAACCCTGCAATAGAATTACCCAAATTACCAGCACATGAACAGTGTGAAGTGGCATAATCCTCATACTGACACTGCTGACTGCACTAACATCCAACTGCCCTCTCTCTCTCTCTCTCTCTCTCTCTCTCTCTCTCTCTCTCCTTCCTCTGTGCTGAGCTGGTGCCATCACTTTCATCTCTCTTTCACATCCTTCTGCATCCATCCATGCTTTAATATACCAAATGATGCAGATGACATTAAGGAGTCATTTATATTATTAGAAGATGGGTTAGATTGAAGTTATATTAGATCTTGGCAGTGTTGGGCAGATTACTTGCAAATTGTAGTCGGTGATAACAATTACATTAGTAATTTTAACTACTTTTCACCTAACTTGTTTATCGCTTAGATTTGCACGAGATGAGTGTGTGTACCATATTAATATATATTTAAAAAACAAAAACTATATATATATATATATATATATATATATATATATATATATAGGAATCCCTGTATTGAACAAACAATGATAAACCTGAAAACGGCAGTGGCATTACACATTGAAAGTTTTTCAGGTTTGAAATATTGTTGTTCAGATCAATAATGATAACACTCTAAACAAGGCTGGGTTGTTTTAACCCAAAATTGGGTCAAATATGGACAAACCCAAATGTTGGGTTAAAAATGTAATTTCAAATTTTTAACCCAACTTTAACTTTCACTTTCAACTGTACATTATTTCATTACATTTTTAACCCAACATTTGGGTTTGTCCATATTTGACCCAAATTTGGGTTGAAATAACCCAGCATTTTTTAGAGTGATAGTGTTTCACATGACATCAGCAGTGTTTAGAAACTTGCATAATTATTCATGGTGTAATTGAAAGGTGCTTTTGTCCCCAAATTTAGAAGCAACACATTTATTTATATACACTCTAAAAATTGCTGGGTTGTTTTAACCCAACTTTGCTTCAAATATGGATAAACGCAGCCATTGGGTTAAGTTTTTAATTACATTTTCAACCCAACGTCTGGGTTTGTGTTACAGTGGAGGCTCCCGCTCTGTCTCCTCTCCGCCACCAGAGGGAGCCTTCACCAGAATACTGATCATTGGCTTCAAACTCAAATTCCCATCATGCCGCTTACCTGGGACTGATTGCGTCACACACCTGCACGCCATTAACACACACACATAAAAGCCACGTCCACACACCACACCAGTGCGAAGTCTTGATTTGCCCCGGTGATCATTTCTGAGCGTTTGTATCCTGATTCTGGTTTTCTGGTTTTGGACTTTGGACTGTTTGACACTTCTACGATTGATATCTGCCTGGCCTGAACTCGGACTGTTATTGACTACGATTATTGCTGCCTGCCCTGATCTCTGCCTGTCTCCTGTTGATCCTGTTGTCTTGTCTGCATTGCCCTGTCTGCCTCGTATTGACCCTGCCTGTACGACCCTGTTTAATAAAAGCTGCAAATGGATTCCTCTGTGCATCGTGAATCATTACAGAAGACTTCGCCGCTAAACAATCCAGCAGCCGTCATGGAACTCACCTCTGAACTCACCTCCCAAGCTTCTCGTCTGGATTTACATCATTATCAGCTCGGCCACCTGACCACGCTCACCGAACAGCTCGTACAGGGTATGCAGGAGTTACGCACCGCTGTTGGTACTGTACCAAGCGCATCTGCTACACCATCACCACCATCGAGTGTTCCCTCTGAAACCGTGAGTACAGCAGTAAATCCTCGACTCGCATTTCCTGACAAATTCGACGGAAATCCAACTAAATGCAAGGGATTTCTTTTGCAATGCACACTCTTTGTCGACCAGCAACCGACATTATATTCCACTCAAGCCAGTCGCATTGCGTTTGTTTGTTCCCTGCTCACCGGCAAGGCGTTGGAATGGGCTACGGCAGTCTGGAAACCAGAGGGGTCTTCATTCACCACATTCCAAGAATTCCTTCAACAGTTTCGTCAAGTCTTTGAGCATACTTCAGAAAGAGGAGACGCTGGAGAACAGCTTCTAAATCTCACCCAGGGAAGGTGTACCACCGCCGAATACGCCCTTACGTTTCGCACCCTCGCTGCACAGACGAACTGGGTCGAAGATACATTAAAAACGCTGTTCAGGAGAGGGCTCACTGCTGAACTTCAATCTGAATTAGCCTGTCGAGATGAGGGAAAAAACCTGAATGAGTATATAAGTCTGGCCATTCAAGTCGATAATCTCATGCGTTCCAGACGCATTACCCGGGCACACATCCGTCACTCACTCGAGGCAGCTAACGCTCACGAACCCATGCAGATCGGGTTCACGCACATCACTCCAGAGGAACGGGAACGCAGACTGCAACATCGTCTCTGCATGTACTGTGGTCAACCCGGCCATATGAAGCTCTCCTGTCCAGTCCGACCTCCAACTCGCACCCTTTCGGTGAGTTCTGTAAACCAATATCAAAGATCTCCATCCAGTTTCACTCTCCCCATTCGTCTAATTATACAAGACCAATGTATTGAATCTACAGCCCTCATAGACTCCGGAGCAGCTGGCAATTTCATTTCTCAAACTTTCGCCAGACAAATCAAGCTCAAACTTCATCCATGTCATTCTTCCTTGTCAGTGGAGGCGTTAGATGGTCATCCCATCGGAGACGGTAAAATCCAGTGTGAAACGGAGAAGGTCCAAATGCAGATTGGTTCCCTTCATTCTGAACAGATTCAATTTTATGTCATTCACGCTCCACATCATTTCATCATTCTCGGCCACCCGTGGTTGCAAACTCACAATCCACACATTTCCTGGAAGGAGGGACAAATCATTCGTTGGAGTGAGACCTGTAACAACCAATGTCTGTCTAAAGTCAAACGAGTGATCAATTCCAAGCCAGAACCAGACACCTTAAATCATGAGCTAGCTGAGCTACCGGCAGTCTATTCTGATCTTACGGAAGCCTTCAGCAAGGAAAAAGCTTCCCAACTCCCTGAACATCGTTCAACAGATTGTGCCATTGACTTAATGCCCGGCGCTTCACCTCCTAAAGGTAGAATCTTTCCCCTATCAAAACCTGAGTCTGAGGCCATGAAAAAATACATTGAGGAAGAGACAGCCAAAGGATTCATTCGACCTTCCACCTCACCTGCCGCTGCTGGTTTCTTCTTCGTCAAGAAGAAAGATGGGGGACTCAGGCCTTGCATTGACTATCGTGGGTTAAATGATATCACCATCAAATATCGTTACCCCTTACCTCTGGTGCCAGCCGCTTTGGAACAGCTGAGACAGGCTCAATATTACACCAAGCTTGATCTACGCAATGCATATAACCTGATTCGCATACGTGAGGGGGATGAATGGAAAACAGCCTTTTCCACCACTAGTGGGCACTATGAATACTTGGTCATGCCTTTCGGCTTATCAAACAGTCCTTCCGTCTTTCAGGCGTTCATGAATGATGTGTTTCGTGACATGCTGGATAAATGGGTGATCGTGTACATCGATGATATTCTGATTTACTCAAACTCACTGGAGGAACACATTCAACATGTCAGAGCAGTGCTTCAACGTCTAATTCAGTTCCAGTTATATGCCAAGATAGAGAAGTGTGAGTTTCATCAAACAAGCATCTCATTTCTGGGTTACATCATCAGTCAAGAGGGAGTGGCCATGGATGACAAGAAGGTGAGAGGAGTGCTGGATTGGCCATTACCTCAGACGGTCAAAGAATTACAGAGATTCTTGGGATTTGCTAACTTTTATCGACGATTTATTAGAAACTTCAGTCTCATTGCTGCTCCACTAACAGCTCTAACCAAACGCCACAGCTCTCGAATTTCTTGGAACCCCGAAGCACAGCGAGCTTTCCAGGAGTTGAAAACCCGGTTCACCACTGCACCCATTCTACGTCATCCCGATCCAGAGCGTCAATTCATTGTGGAGGTAGATGCTTCGAACACAGGAGTCGGGGCCATATTATCTCAACGACAGGGAGATCCAGCCAAGATGTACCCGTGTGCCTTCTTCTCCCGCAAACTTTCTCCAGCTGAGCGGAATTATGATGTTGGGAACCGCGAGCTTTTAGCCATGAAACTGGCTCTGGAAGAATGGCGACACTGGTTGGAGGGAGCAACAGAACCGTTCATCATTCTTACTGACCACAAGAATCTGGAGTATCTTCGATCCGCCAAACGCCTCAATCCTCGTCAAGCAAGATGGGCACTGTTTTTCACACGATTCAACTTCACTGTCACTTACCGCCCAGGCACCAAGAACGTCAAAGCCGATGCCCTCTCTCGCCAAACAGAAGAGACAGTCCACAAAGACAACCCCGAAAACATCATCCATGAGAATCTCTTAGTAGCTCCAGTCCAGTGGGACATTGTAACCGAGATCCAACAGGCCAATCTTCAGACTCCTGCCCCCATTGAGTGTCCAGCCAACCTCCTCTTTGTTCCAGAAATATTTCGACCCCGTCTCATTGATCAAGTCCATTCTAATCCCAGCTCAGGTCATCCCGGAATCAATGCCACAATCCATCTTCTCCAAAATCGTTTCTGGTGGCCCACGCTTACATCCGATACCACAAACCATGTTCAAAACTGCACCGCCTGTCAAACTTCCAAATCACCCCGAAAATTACCCGCTGGCCTGCTTTGTCCTCTCCCCACACCTCAACGACCATGGTCACACATAGCCATCGACTTTATCACAGATCTTCCCACTTCTCAAGGACACACCACAATCCTCACGATAGTGGATCGATTTTCCAAAGCCTGCCGTCTCATTCCCCTCACTAAACTTCCCACTGCCTTCGAAACTGCTGAACTCTTATGCAACCAAGTATTCAGATTTTACGGACTACCTGAGGACATACTATCTGACAGAGGACCTCAGTTTACTTCCAGAGTCTGGTCCGCATTCTTCAAACATTTAAACGTGAACATCAGCCTTACTTCTGGTTATCACCCCCAGTCCAATGGTCAGACCGAACGTCTAAATCAAGACATCATCCGCTTCCTGAGAACCTACTGCCAGCAACACCAACATGACTGGAGCAGATATTTATTCTGGGCAGAATATGCTCAAAATTCATTGGTCAAACCTGCTACTGGTATCACCCCCTTCAAATGTATACTGGGTTTTCAGCCCCCTCTCTTTCCATGGTCCGGTGAACCCACTGAACTCCCATCTGTCACGGAATGGTTGCACAAGAGCGAAGAGGTCTGGGACCAAGCACACACCCATTTGAGGCATGCTGTCAGGCGTCAAGAACAACAAGCCAACCGTCATCGTCGTCCTGCCCCAGAATACCAGAGTGGTCAATGGGTATGGCTGTCAACCAGAGACTTACGCCTCAAACTTCCATGTCGCAAACTCAGTCCCAGGTATGTTGGTCCCTTCCAAATTATAAGACAAATATCACCTGTTTCATTCCGTTTAGACCTGCCCGCTAACTATCGTATCTCTCCCACTTTTCATGTTTCCCTGTTTAAACCCGCTGGTGGTCCGAGGGGAGAGACGGAGGAGGGGGCCGCCTCTCAGGGCCCTCCTGCCTTTCTGGTTGACGGCGAGGAGGCCTACAGAGTGCACAAGTTGCTGGATTCCAGACGTCGGGGTAACATGCTCCAATATCTGGTCGATTGGGAGGGGTACGGTCCGGAGGAACAGTCCTGGGTCAATTCAAGGGATATCCTGGACCCCACTCTCACTGAAGAGTTCCATAGGACATACCCGGAGAAACCGGCCCCTCGACCCCGTGGGAGACCCCGACGACAACCGCCTCCTCGCGTCAGGAGCCGCTCGCAGGGGGGGGGCTCTGTTACAGTGGAGGCTCCCGCTCTGTCTCCTCTCCGCCACCAGAGGGAGCCTTCACCAGAATACTGATCATTGGCTTCAAACTCAAATTCCCATCATGCCGCTTACCTGGGACTGATTGCGTCACACACCTGCACGCCATTAACACACACACATAAAAGCCACGTCCACACACCACACCAGTGCGAAGTCTTGATTTGCCCCGGTGATCATTTCTGAGCGTTTGTATCCTGATTCTGGTTTTCTGGTTTTGGACTTTGGACTGTTTGACACTTCTACGATTGATATCTGCCTGGCCTGAACTCGGACTGTTATTGACTACGATTATTGCTGCCTGCCCTGATCTCTGCCTGTCTCCTGTTGATCCTGTTGTCTTGTCTGCATTGCCCTGTCTGCCTCGTATTGACCCTGCCTGTACGACCCTGTTTAATAAAAGCTGCAAATGGATTCCTCTGTGCATCGTGAATCATTACAGTTTGTCCATATTTGACCCAAAGTTGGGTTAAAACAACCCAGCATTTTTAGAGTGTGATATTTACATGGCCATTCTGTATTGTGAATATAGTCAAAGCTAAACGGTATGGTGCACAATAGATTTTTTGAAGTGTAAAAAAAGAAGAATTATAGAGAATCAATAAATTATGAATCATGTGTAATAATCACGCAATCCAATAGCAAATACTTAATAAAAAAATGCAGATTACATGTAATCAGTTACTACCAATCTCTGCACCTTTCTATTACTTTTTACAAGCCTCTTTGTTTCTTTCTTCCTTTTTTATTTACAATTTCTGCTTGTATGCTTAATTAAAATATATTTAAATTATCATAAAATATTTAAATCATTTAAATTAAATTATTAAATTTTTTAAAATATATTTATTTTATTTATATTTTTATTTAAATTTTTTATTCATATTTATATTTAAAATATATTTAAATTATCATAAAAATTTAATAGAAAGTTATTAAATTTTATTTTAAAAAACTATACTTTAATGCTTTAAAACGTTCATTTTAATTAATTTTTAAATCAGAGAAATTATGGTGATGTATACTTATATTCTAATAAAAGAAAGCTATATTTAGCATTATCTAAATACAAAAAAAGGGTACAGGTGAAGGTAGCTGACAAAATCTCGTTACATTACATTTACATCTATCCCCTGCATTTCATCATCTCATATCTCTATCCTGGCTTTTAAAGCAGTTTTACATGCATTCTATATGTACTATGTAGACTGTTTATGATTTCAATAAAGTAAGCAAGACCAAGCAGAAAGTAGTATGTGATACTAATACATTTGGGATGTATAAATGCACTGATTAGCCATAATGAACCTTAAAAGAAATACATTTACTCCCTCAAATTATCTTGAAGGCATACTTTTAAAAATCCATTTCCAAAATGTAACAGATGCTTACTAAACACAAAACTCATTTTCATTACATTGGTTTAGGAACATTTTAATATGGAACAGAATCCACCCAAAATCTTGGCCTACACCTGCACACTACCTCCGTACACACAAATCAAGCTCAACAGACAACAAAGATGAGAGCACAGCTCTTTTATGAGACAGAGTATCTCCTAGAGCAGCGACGCCGGCTTTCTTTTGAGGAAACACCGCTGTGTAAACAATAACAGCTTGAAACCGCGAGGATTTCTGTTTACCGCTCGCGGCTATACCGCAGATATGCTCTTGCATCCTCCTACGGCAAGAGGGAGGGAAGTTTTAAATGACAAGCATAGACAATAGAGGAGCATGAGAAAACAAATTAACCTGTCAGCCCCTAAACAACACATCAGCACGCCACACTTGACATGTGATACTAATCTTTTCAGTCCCTGTGGGTGAAACAAACAAAAATACAGAAGACATGATTCTCTTCTGAAAATACTGGGTGCTTTTTTTCAGACGCATAATAAAAGAGAGGATTGTGTGTTTCTGATGAGTATGGTCAGTTCTGTGGATGCCATTCATTTCAAGGTAGAGAGTCTACTGATGTGTGTTGAAATATGCAAGATAATCACAACTATTTTCATGTCATTTACAAACTATTTTTTAAGGTTTCAGGTATAGAAAACAAACCATAGCTAATTGCTTTAATGACAAAATGCAAATCTCAATCCGAATTGCTATAGACGTGTTGGACCCTGAATTCCACTGCTCATGTTTTCAAAGGCTTAAGCGAATCTTCCCTTTACACTCCTCCGTCTCAAGACAAATTAAACATAAAAGCAGACGCTGTGAGATTCTGATCGGAGGAAGCGAGAGCACGTAACGATAACACTGCTATCTTGTAGTCTTTTCCTGTCATGTAGCCCTGCCCCCATCTCACAATAAATATAAAGGGTAGCTTCACGACAGCTGAAATTTAAGTAATTATCCACTTGTCAGATTATGGGTCAAACCTCTCTTCTTAATTTTGCCTCGTCTCAGAGCACTTTCATTCACTGGTCACTTTTTAGATTGTTGAGCTACTGTACAGATGAAGCAGAAATTCATTTTAGCTTTTTAAAGAGGGGACTGGGGCTACTGTAGTTGTCACACGGGAAAGTTGTCAACGAGGGCTACAGTATAAGGTTTTGCCTAAAAACTCAGGTTACAGTCCCTAAAGGTACATGGTGATGGAAAAAATATGAGACGCGTTTTTGCAAAGGTTACGTGTTCTTTGCGAGTGAACGCAAAATACCCTGGAGAAACGAGAAAAACAAGAAAAGTTTTTCTGAGGAACGCGAAACATTTTGCGAGCGAATGAAACATTTTTCTGGGGAACGCAAAACATTTTCTGCAAAAAATGCAAAGTTTTTCTGGGGAACGTGAAACATTTAGCGAGCGAATGAAACGTTTTTCTGGGGAACGCGAAACATTTTGTGCAAAAAATGCAAAGTTTTTCTAGGGAACGCGAAACATTTTGCGAGCGAATGCAAAGTTTTTCTGGGAAACGCAAAACATTTAGCGAGCGAATAAAACGTTTTTCTGGGGAACGCAAAACATTTTGTGAGTGACTGCAGAGTTTTTCTGTGCAACGTGGAACATTTTGCGAGCAAATGCAAAGTCTTTCTGGGGAACGCAAAACATTTTGCTAGTGAATGCAAAGTTTTTCTTGGGAACGCAAAACATTTTGTGAGTGAATACAAAGTTTTTTCTGGGCAACGTAAAACATTTTGTGAGTGAATGCAAAGTTTCTCGGGGAGCGCGAAACATTTTACGAGCGAATACAAAGTTTTTTCTGGGCAACGTAAAACATTTTGTGAGCAAATGCAAAGTTTTTCTGGGAAATGCAAAACATTTTGTGAGCAAATGTAAAGTTTTTCTGGGGAATGCGAAAGAGTGAATGCAAAGTTTTTCTGGGGAACGCAAAACATTTTGTGAGAGAATGCAAAGTTTCTTGGGGAACGCAAAACATTTTGTGAGCGAATGAGTGAATGCAACGTTTTTCTGGGGAACGCGAAACATTTTGTGAGCAAATGTAAAGTTTTTCTGGGAAACGCAAAACATTTTGTGAGCAAATACAACGTTTTTCTGGGGAAAGCGAAACATTTTGTGAGCAAATACAAAGTTTCTCTGGAAATGCGAAACATTTTGCAAGCAAATACAAAATTTCTAAGGGGAACTTGAAACATTTTGCGAGCGAATGCAAAGTTCATCAGGGGAACGAGAAACATTTTCCAAAACCGAGCTGATGCAAGGGGAGCGCAAAACATTTGCGAAAGTAATTTTTCCTCCCATCTCATATTTTTTCCTTCAGGGGCTCAGTAGCTAGTTATATTTTTCAAGAACTGTTTTACTGTTTAAATTTAGCTGAAAAGTCATACGCTGTTTGATTACAGGTTCTCTTGCATGTGAGAAATTACAGTGATGATGATCAATAAATTATATATCCAATAGCTTTTGTAACCATGAATTCTGTTTTCTATAAAAACATTGACTAAATAACATGATAAATTCACAAGAATACAAAGTGTGACAACTAGCCCCGGTCTCCCCATTACTTTCTTTTCTATATTTCCATTAGGGACTTTTACATTATTTTCTTTCCATCTATGCACTCAAGCAGCATTTTTGCCACCTAATTAACCCAGATGCGCCACATTAATGAGTTCTCTCTGGTGGCATACCTTCTTTAAAAGGAGAAGCCTTGCCTACGATCTCCACAGGGCCAAACCATCAGGACATTGTCAGGGCAAACAATAGCCTTATCTGGCTCCTATTCAAGACACCTGATTAGCTGAGAAAAAGGGGAAGAGAAAGAAAAGGCCATGTCCTTGCCCAGTAGCTGTAAATGTCAGCAAAAGGCCAGGGGACCCATCGCTTCTTTATATACGTTAGCATATTTTACAGACGGCCAGTGGCGGGACGGCCACCTCACAGGAAGCCCTACCGCTACACGGATGACACGCGGATCTCCATTCAGCAGTGGTTCTCAGCTGGTTTCACTTCAAACCCAGATTTTAGTGGCAGGCCTATCATGTGAAAGTAACTAAAGCTGTACTTAGAATCAAACATTAGAATTATTAATCTTACAATGAACAGCAGGGGCCCACAAATACGCATTAATGACGGAAAATCCAATTCATTTCAGTGAATCAAATCTTTCTAACATTCAAATAACCGGTTCAAAAACGTTCAGACACGCACTGCATATGAATTTTTTGAGTCCCAATGCAAGTTTATTGCATTTATAATTCAATTCAGCTAAAAATATATTGCATTTACACGTAACAATACTGACAATGATTTAATGAAATCTTTATTTATTAAAACCAAATGTGCCGACCCGATTCGAACTGGTTTAACAGAACAATTGGTTCATGAATCAGACTTTTCTAATAAGCACAATTATTAACATGACAAGCTGAAAAGGAAAATTTTACCATTTTAGTTTTTAAATGTCTGAAAAATTGACATTTTTTATGGTTTCATGCTATTGTCAGAGAATAATTACACTTAACTAAAAAAAATGGAAACACTTTATTCAAATGGTCCACTTTAGACTCTCTATGAGTAACTTTGCAACTACATGTCAACTAACTCTCAAGAGAGTAAAAGTAGACTATCTGCTTAATATCTGCTAACTCTTTATGTTATATCATTCTTTTGATTACACGTAACTTTGTCAGCTTATTCTGTTAAAGGTATACTCCACTATTTTGGGAAATAGGCTCATTTTACCACTCCCCCAGAGTTGAGTTTGTTGAGTTTTACCATTTTCAAATCCATTCAGTCGATTTCCTGATATTTAGAAGAATATCAGTAACCAGACAGTTTTTGGTCTCATTGACTTGACTTCCATAGTATATTTTTTTTCCTACTATGGAAGTCAATGAGACCAGAAACTGTCTGGTTACTGATATTCTTCTAAATATCAGAAAATCGGCTGAATGGATTCGAAAATGGTAAAACTCAACCGTTTAACTCTGGGGGAGTTGTAAAATTAGCCTATTTCCAAAAAAGTGGAGTATCCCTTTAACCTGAACCCAACACCTAACAGTGAGTCTACTGATACTCTAATAAGAGTTAGTTGACAGTCAAAACAGTTTCATGAAGTGAAACGCACACTCAAAAATAGTATCGCGAAAACGTTACTTTATTCTTTTGCAAATCTATGTGGCATTGTTTTGACTCCATAGTTTTGCTCATTGCTTTAAATCATAAACCTGTCCATGCTGGCACCAGTCCATTTTAGCTAACTACTAACAAGTAGCTGAATTTGCATCAAATACCATAGATTTTAAGTGGATTCCGAGCATTTGATGGCAAGGCAACTACAAAAAAAATCTCCTTCCTTCAAAAATTTGATAGGTCTTTTTAATAATGCACAATTATATGGCTTTTTATTAATTGCATTTAGCATAGTTTGCATTAGCAGACCTGTAACCCATTTTTAGGTCACAATCAATCAACCACTGCCACATTGCACAGTATAGCACTTGCATACAGAAATCAGTGATCAAGAGGGAAGAACAAATTGAATGGCGAACAATTAGAACACATTACACTGAAAATGAATTTCAAATTAATGTGCATTGATACTTTAAGTGGTTTAACCAATTGAAATTTTATTTTAAAAGGTTTTATGCGATTTCCAACCATTAACAGGTTATGTAAAAGTGTACACTGGTGAGTACTTTATCAGAGAGAGTAGGTGTAGCAGCTGAAGACAATTGAAATGGTATACTTTATTAACAGAATTAACAGTAGGGGGGGGGGGGGAGAGTGAGAGAGACCTGCATTAACCCATGACAGAGTGATCATCCGTTCCTATGATGGAACCTCAATTAACATAACAATTTAGGATAACAGGCCATTAGTAGGACACGAATTAGGGGATTATTAGCAGCTAATTTTCCACCAATTTAGCACATTAGAGTGTAATTAGAGGGCACTGGAGTTGTTCTAACTCATCTGGAGGGAATTTCTGTACTGAGTTATGAGAGCGATAGGTCAGCACTCAAAGGTCTCCAAGAGATGGAGTAGGGTCAGTCCAGGTGTGACCCTACTGAAATGGACTCAACAGTCAGCAGCTTACTATACTTCCTCAAAGCAAAAGATGCAGGAAATCCATCCCTAAACTCCTTATAATCAAACCAGATTAGTATCCTAAAATTTACGTTTGGCTACAGCTACGTTAACTCTTCAATTCTCTGCACACTACACCATTCACTGCCTAGTTGGCAGCTCAATTACTAGCGCTAGACCAAATTCCCAGGCTAAAGATGAGGCCACCCACAAACCACCATCTAACAAAGACATCTCTGTCTGCCCCGTCCTCTCGGCATGAACCCCCTCGAGTGGACAGTCAACATTGGACGCCCCGCGGAGATTCAAGCATGGAGGATTCGCTACAAGCTATACCACTAATTATTCCACCAGATTAGCAAGACAATTATTATTGCACTTGTGGTAATTAGAAATTATTTGAAGCATTTGTAAATTAGTCCTTACATCCTCTGACGGATAGGAGAAACTCATTAAAAAGACTAGCGTAAAACAGGAGCCCAGGAGGAGAGCTGCCGGTTAACCACTGCTGGGAGTAAATAAGATATTCTGTAGAAAATTTCATAAAAATGTGACAAATGTTATTATAACAAATATATACAGTACTACCTGAGGAGGGTTTTCAATGCTTAGCATTTCCACGCAAAAACCATTTTTGGACTATAAATGTCTTATTAAAGGATATAGGTGGAGATTTCGGACACAGCCCTAGACTTTCAAGTCATTCCGAACACTCACAGAGAAACATGACAAATGAAGTTTTTTTAAAAAATGAACTCAAAATATCATATTTGATACAGTATCCTCAGGCTGAATGGATTCATTGTCTGAAGTTAATCTGCGTCTGCGCTCAGCATACACCAACCAATTTTCTGTCCAAAAAATCCAAATCCAAGGCCAAAATCCACAGACGGACTCTCACCTTCTCCTCCTCCAGAATCAAATCAAATCAGAGAAAAAAATCTGGGCAAAATTTTTGAAGTGTATTCTAGCCTTTTTTCACACTTGGTTCCAGTGTTGTAGTCGAGACCAGCTCACTCGAGTCCGAGTCGAGACCGAGACCAAAGAGAGTCGAGTCCAAGTCGAGACCGAGACCATAGAGGTTGGATAACCTAAGGTTGGGTCTCAAACCACACTTAAACATATCTTCAAGAATATGTAAAATATTTGGTGGTAACAATAAAATTGGCACTGTACTGGTAAAAAGGCCACATAGTGGTGTAGGGAATTTTATCATGATTATTACTTACAATTGTTACAATCAGTAAGTGCTCTTTCACAGAACATTACTGTGCTTATATGCAAAGCAAACTGAATTATGGATGATAAGGCAGACATTTTCGATACATAGTTGAGCTAGAGGCTCCACATCACATCTGACCTGGGTCCTAGTGCATTTGCCTGCCGCGAACATTATTGTCTCAAGTCATGCGCAGTTGCGCACAAGAAAGTCAGCAATCAATGGACGTTTCAATCAAACAACAATTTAAAGAAATATTAACATACAGCAATAACCATGACATATTTTTGAATGGGACTCGAGTGGACTCGGGAATAAGTCCGAGTCCCGACTCCCAATATGTTCGAGTACGAGTCAATTCCGAGTCAAAATGCACATGAGTCCATGACAAGACAGAGTCCATTAAAATATTGACTCACAACACTGCTTGGTTCAATTACTTAGTCTGAACCCAAGTTTTGATTCCACCACCTCCCCACTGTATAGAAAGAGATCTGAGGAATATGAGCCTGATCTGCAAAGGCAATTTATTTGAAGACAAGGAGCTTTGAGAAATGCATTATACTATAATGAGAGTATCAAAGACGCAACTTGTCCTGTAGGTTACGCGAACAAACTCGCACACCAGCAAACTTTACCTTGGTTTAGGCAACCCCTTCCAATCAAACACAATGAATCAAAACAAAAATGGACGGCAGAAAAATCTCGAGTGTGAAAGCAGCACAAGACACGGTCTTTGTTTTGCATGTTTTTGGCCCGGCCACTCTAACTGTTCTCTGAATGAGGTAAGATTTCTTCTTTCAGAGCAGGATGTGAAGCAGGTGGCATGATCCCAAACGGTTTCTAACTTACGGAAGGACTCTTAAACCTTTTCCACTGTATTCAAAGCCCAGCTGCCAATCACAGGAGGAGATTTTTTTTTTTTTGGGTGCACAGTGGCTGCTGAAGGGGCTTGAAAAAAAATGGGAGGGGGGGCATAGAGGAAAACCCTAGCAAGGCTGGAGATTTCTTTAGTAGCGTCCTTTATTACTACAAAAGGGCTATGATTAGCGTGGCTACAATAAGGGCGGTCAGGAGAAGCATACCAATTAGGTTACTGTGAGCACTTTGGGTCGCATTGCTATGGAAACCAGCCCCACTATCTCACAAACACACACACACACACACCGCCCAAACACATCTCACATACACTCTTTCTGTAATTATTCAAGAGGAGGGTAGAGTGGTAAAATCAGAAGCCTCGGTGTTGCCAAGCTCATAAACATAAAGGATATCAGATTGGATTTATCCAGTCAGCTGCATTTGTATTAAAACACAACCATGGAAATATTTACAAGGTCAAAGGTCATCTTAGAAGGGTCAAAGGTGAAAAAAAGACATCTGACCTTCAATCAATTACCACATCATTAACTTTAGAATCTACTGTTACGTGATTTTGGGAAAAAAGTCAATATGAATTTAAAAAATGGCCCCATTTACTTTCATAAAGGGATACTCCACTTTTTTTGGAAATAGGCTCAGTTTATAACTCCCCCAGAGTTAAACTGTTGAGTTTTACCGTTTTCGAATCCATTCAGCCGATTTTCTGATATTTAGAAGAATATCTGTAACCAGACCGTTTCTGGTCTCATTGACTTCCATAGTATCGGCTGAATGGATTCAAGAACGGTAAAACTCAACTTTTTAACTCTGGGGGAGTTGTAAAATGAGCCTATTTCCAAAAAAAGTGGAGTATCCCTTTAAGCATAGCTTAGCATACATCATTGAAGTGGACAAGACCATTAGCATTTCTCAAAAACAAAACAACAAGTTGTTCCAAACCTGTATGAGTTTCTTTTATCTGTTGAACACAAAATAAGTTATTTTAAAAAATGTTGGTTAACAGAGAGTTGATGGACCCCGGTATTTTTTTTCCTACTATGGAAGCCAATGGCTTCCGTCAAATGTTTGATTGCCAATATTCTTCAAATTATCCTCTTTTGTGTTCAGCAGATAAAAGAAACTCAGGTAGAGGTTTGGAACAACTTGAGGGTGAGAAAATTATGACAATTTTTTTGGATGAACTATCCTTGTAAGCCCCATCCAACATCTTTTCCAAATGAATGCACTCAGTAAAATGGTTTGAGATCAGCAAATTTACGTTCACCTTAAATGTCCCAAATAAACTAATGAAAAGGCACAATACTGAACATAAAGTTTCAGCCCAACCTCAGTTGAATGGTGTCAAGCCTTAGAATTATTGGTCAAGACTCCACTATTATCTCATTATTAGCATAGAGGAAGGGCTTGACTGATTGGTGCCGAGAATGCCATTTTGTGTGCTATAAACAACCCCACTTCTCTCACTCTCTTTCTATACCTCGTTTTTTTCCTTTGCTCCGTCACCCCTTTGTGTTCTCAAAAAGGTGAAAAGCTGAGCCAACATTGGTACTCCGTCACCTCACCATTAGTATCCCGTTTAATCACTTTAATTAATTTTCAGCCTCAGTGATAAACTAATCAAGCAGATGCCAAAAACAATGACACGCCTTTGAAGGATCACACTGAAGAAGCGCTATTCCATCATTCCACGCTGCAGACATCATGTGGAGGGCAGACAGGAAATATATAAACACATCAACGTCAAACAGAGTGATTATTCTCAAGAAAGAATATATTAAAGGAGTAGTTCACTTTAAAAAAAAACTTTTGCTGATAATTTACTCACCCCCATGTCATCCAAGATGTCCATGTCTTTCTTTCTTCAGTCGAAAAGAAATTAAAGTTTTTGATGAAAACATTCCAGGATATTTCTCCATATAATGGACTTCATTGGTTCCCACTGAAATGCATTATATAGAGAAAAATCCTGGAATGTTTTCATCAAAAACTTTAATTTCTTTTAAATTAAATTAACTGTTAGGTACAATGTACAGTATTTATTGCGTTTGAGTTGTATTGCAAAACACTTTTGCTACAATTTGCCCTAGTAAAGTTATATTTTATTGTGATTAGTCAAAAGTTATGACTGAAATATATTCTTTTGGGAAAAAACACCTTCTGATTAACTGCATTTTGGGTTCATGTAAACACTTTTTTTCCTTGACAGTGTAACAAAAGACAAACATCATCACCATCACTTCAAAACACTGAATTCCAGGATGCAGCTGGATTAAGGATTTTCGTCCATAATCTTTGGGCACTCTGGCTGTTAAACGGATGCATGCTTGGCTTTGTGTGGCGAATAAATTTAGCTCTCTGAATTTCATTCACTGGCGCTCCAAAAGCATCGATTCCTCCCTCTTCACCACCCTCAGCTGGCTGCATTAGTGCCAGCACGAATAATACACAGACCCTCCTCGGGGCAAAAGATTAAACCCTTCCACTCCTCAGAGGATCAGAGCCATACTTCACAACACACACATACCAAATACAACACAATCACACACATTGCATCAGCAACAAGCTAAATATTTACACTCAAACATACACAGCCAGATACACACATGCACATCACAAACAATTACACTTGATTCAGACACAATCAAACTCATGGGGAGAATTTGAATTTTGTATGAACCTCACACTCAGTAAAGTACTCAAGATTATTGTTCGAAACAGCAATTTACTCTCACTCATCAGTTAATCAGTTTAATTTGCCAAGCAATGGCGAGTTTAATCTTTGGAAGCTTTGGTTTTGGCCTGGATTTTACTACCCCTTCAATGTGGTTGTCTCAGTAGAGCCAGACCGATTTTCCAAACTATCGGTATCGGCAGTTATAATGGCCGATAGATGTATATTTCGTAAATAAAATAAAAACGGACGAAACACGCTTCAACCATGTCATGAGTGTTGGAGTTGTATAGTTTGTCCACCAGAGGGCACTCAACAACCCTTACCCTGTTGGCAACACTCGTTGAGTTGGTCACGAAACATTGTTTGAATAACAATTAAAAGAACATCCCCATCAGTTATGTGAAGCGGAGTTAGCTAGTAATAATCATGTTACGTTGTTACAGTGTAGTTGACTGACTGTCCTTTTAACTTTTGACAAAGTGACTGAAGTATTTCTTTAATAGCGCGTGACGGTTATAGCAATGAGACGTATCATCTCTCCTTGGCCTGTTATATTGAAAATGTATGTTTTACAATTTGCAGTATGACGTTATCCATTGCTAAATTATGGCTCATCATAGACTAGCTAACCACAAAGCTAGCTAATGTCACTATCATCAGTCTGTTTTGTTGCGACAATAAAAGAAACAAGTTTCTTTTTAAAATGCATTATCATATCTTAGTTAAAACTCATAAAAAACTACAAATAACTACTGTTAGGGAAATCTGTTAATGTTTTGTTGCGCGTTTCTGAAAAAAATATATATATATTGGCCGATATATCGGAATATCGGATTTTAAAACCAACAAATATCTGTATTGGTATTGGCCTTCCAAATCCTTTATCGGTCGGGGTCTACTTCACAGTAATGGGTTTACTTGAGCTAGGCCATTGATGATCCTTGTTACAGACATTTTTAGAGTTTGATTCTAGTTTGCATAAAATCACGTGTCAGTGGAGACTAGAAGAACGAAACTGTTGCCAACAAAAACAGATTCTAAAACTGTTGAATATTGCAATACAAGTCATCGAGAGTTTAACAACATTGGAGCATCTAGATTTTCTTCCTGCTTTCCCAACTGATGAATACTGAACAGCAGCATACAAAGATGAACTTTCTATAATTAAGCACTTAGTTTATTTGATTACACACAATGGCTTTGTTTAGAAGACCATTGTAAAGTCTATTGACTGGTCAGCTGGCTTGTTCTGGTGGAGAGGATTCAGCTTTGGAAATGGTACATATTTGCTTACAATCAAATTCAAATCGCATTATTGGTTATGTGCAGAAACACAATATGATATCTCAGCAAGATTACAACACAGTTAAGCAATGCATGCTGAACAAACCCATTCATCAAGCATACAACATTCCTTTTTAAAGCAAGTTCATTTACCCATTTGACTTGTTGTCTTTTGTGTAGCACAGTATAGAATATCAGAGTTGCTCTTTTCCATTCAATAAAAATGATGGCCACAATTGTACAGTGATTTTGATTGAATAACTTAAATTTTAGTCTGTTTCTCGCACACAGTTTTTGATGGATTCAGAAACCTTGGAATCTAATGCCTGAGACAACTTTAAGGTGATTTTATGGGGCTTTGTTGTTCGCTTGACAGATGCTTATCCCCATTCATTTTCATTGTATGGAAAAGAGTAACTCTGCCATTCTGCTAAACCTCTCCTTTTGTGCATCACGGAAGAATTTAGTGAACTGTGAAAGTTGGGCGAGAGACAAAACTGTTCCCAGTGCCTCGGAATCACAATTTCTTCTCTATCACTCACATTTCTGAGTGTAAAACTTATTTAATAGCATTATTCAATAGCTTTGTGAATTTGGCCCTAATTGTGCTGATGAGGCGGGGAGGAGAGACATCTCTCAATTGATTGCTGAGGATCAAAACAATGCTAATTGGGTTTCTGTAGAGTCTTTGATCATAATTCAATTGAGTGGTCGTAATTAATTTAATGAGAATGTGTCTGACTGTGACTGGAATTGCAGCTGACAGTTTGATGAAGACGAGGATGAGGAGGGGCGACAAAAAGAAAGAGTACGAGAAAGATGAAGACGAGGTATGCTGCGAGAGTGTTTGAATTGCGATGCTTTTCTCTTGCCTTTTGTCTGTCAACTATTCCAGTGCTTGTTGATTTACACAGCGAGACCCATGAGATATTTCTTTAGATATACGTTATCTGTTCAGACATTTTTCTTACTTAAAAGTGAAGTGCGCGGGTCGCCACTTGCCACAAAATCACAGAAATGATATTTAGTTTTATTAGAAGAAATAGTTTAACTTAAGAATTAGTCACATTGTGAGAAACAAAATTGTATAGTGAGATACAGTAATGCAGGTCTATGGTCACCACCCCAAAGAGCATGCACAGAGAAACTTAATAAATACTGTTCGTTTTCTTACACAAACCGCTCGTTTCGTGTCTTAGGCCATAAATGTGTACTTACATTTACGAGTCAATAAATCATGTTTAATTTGGACTTCTCTGTGTATGCTCTTTGAGGTGGTGACCATATATGACTGATAGACACGAACGGTTTGACCTAAAAATATCAAAATTGAAACTACTGCGGAAACAAAGACACTTGCATCTTGTGCATCATCACACAAGTCACAATTATGAGATATACAGTCATATTGTGAGATGTCACATTGTGAGATACGAAGTTGCAACCGTGAGTCGCAATTACGAAATATGCAAGTCTCAATTATGAGAAATAACGTCACATTGAGATTGTCGCATAGTGAGAAATAGTTGCAATTATAAGTAATAAAGTCATATTGTGAGATACAAAGTTGCACCTGTGAGTTACAATTAAGAAATATGCAAGTCTCAATTATGAGAAATAATGTCACATTGTGAGATTTAAAATCGCATAGTGAGAAATAGTCACAATTTGAGAAATAAAGATGCGATATGTATGAAGTCACATTGTGAAATACAAAGTCGCAACTTTGAGATTCAGTCATGATTACGAAGTATAAAAGTCGCAACTGCAAGAAATAAGTGACAAATACAATTATTTAACATGTCTTGTAGAAGACATGTAAAAATGTCTGTAGAAACAGGCACTACGTTTAATTCAATTACCTGACCTTCTTTTAATTGAATGTTTAAATCTAGAACCAGGGGAAAAAGAACAAAACAACAAGAAAGTAAGTGGTCTTGCCGTACGGGAAATCTGCAAACGAAAGATCCCCAGGCAACGTTACATCGAAACAACCCTGAATCCAAGAGACAGTGATCCACACTGTGTTTACCTCAGATACTGTCTGTTTATCTCCCTCTCTTCCCTAATCTGGATATAAACAAGAGTCATGCAAAGTACTTAATAAAGGAGTTGGCTTGCTCCAATATGACAGGCCAAACTAATAGGATTTAATGACAGTCCATTTACATGTCAGTTTGTGATGTTGTGGAAGAATGAGAGGGATAGGTTTGAGGGGGGAAGGGAGGAGCGAACGGGGATATTCTGGGCCCGCTTTTGACGCTGACAAGCGTAATTACATTAGACGGGTTGTGTCTTGGCGGAGTGTTGCAGCATGTATCTGTTTTTAAAAGGAAGGAGCCTCTTTACTCCGGATCTTGTCAAGTCTCATCTCTTGCATCTATCCTCTTAGGTAAAGAGAGCTCATCCGCTTTTGTGCGCGTCTCACTCGCCAGCCCGCCCGCTCGCGCACACACCACTAAGGCCGAACGCCAATTGGCTTCCATTTCTCGATTAGCTTTGATGTCGAAGACGCAGCTCATCTCCAAAATGCTTCCATTACTGGTATCACATTAAAGAGGGAGGTTCAGCGACGGATCTGAGTGTGGTACACTTTCATGTGCATTCTCTTCATGTGGAATACTTCACCTCTCTCACCGCCACGTGTAATTTCACATCTCTTAGCATATACGCTGTCCCTGCTGCTCTGGAAACTCGGTTCAAATGGAGCAAGTATATGGTGCTTGAGAGGAGTGTGGAAGATTGTAAAATATGAGCTTCAAAGTGCAGCTGGAGAGCAGAGGGCACGAAAGAAATGTGATGGAAACAAATCCCCAGAGCTCCAAAAAAGTCTAGAATCATCCCGACGCCGTTAACAGGGTTTTCCAATGATTTAAAAAACGCAGAAAGCTGCCGTTTTAACCGATTTTGTTGTTCAGCTTATTGTTTCAAGATTGTTTACCTCAACCTCACCATCTCTTCAGGTTGGAGAACTTTGATCCTTGAGTTCAACAACAGGGGTGCAAACTCACTTCCTGGAGGGCTAAAGGCTTGCAGAGTTTAGCTTCAACCGTAATAAAACAGTCTTATTTCTTCATTCGAGGACTACAGCCAGTGTTGGGAAAGTTCACTTTCTACATGAACTAAGTTCAGTTCACAAACTAGTTCAGTTCATAGTTCATACTTCACAATTTTGAACTAAGTTCACGGTTCCAAAAAATTAACTAGTTCATAGTTCTTTTTTTCCATATTTTGTTAGATCAATTATTTATTTTATTATTGCCACAACCCATATACAACCATTACAGCAATTATTTTATCGGCAGGAAAAGTTTGCACAGAAATGTACAATTGTTCCCATCCTGACCGACCTTGTCTTAAAACTGATCATACGATGCGATGCCTCCTTGCTGCTTTGTCGACTACATGTTGCTTCTTGTCTTGATGACGCATGCGGCGGCCAAGGTGTGACACTGGTGGCTTGTGTTGCCAGTGTAACCCCTCCACCCGTGGTCCTACTCGACCAGCTCAGAGCGGGCCTCGAACCCGGGTCTCCGGCATGAGAGTTGGGTGCTCTAACAAGGAGGCTAAAGACTGTAGCCTCTAGCGTCTGTCGCTAGACCGCCTATTGAGATCAGAGGAGTGAGGTTTACTCACACAGCAACTACTAGCTGGCCTCCGTTACACTCACACCCCTAAACCTCACTCTCATCCGGGTCACGGCACCAATGTAACCCCTCCACCCGGGTCCTACTCGATCCGCTCCAAGTGGGCCTCGAACTTGGTCTCCGGCATGAGAGTCAGGCGCTCTAACAAGGAGGCTAAAGACTGCAACTGCTAGCGTCCGTCGCTAGACCGCCTATTGAGGTCAGGGGAGTGAGGTTTACTTGCACAGCAACTACTAGCTGGCCTCCGTTACACTCACCCCCTAAACCTCACTCTCATCCGGGTCACGGCACCAATGTAACCCCTCCACCCGGGTCCTACTCGACCCGCTTCGAGCGGGCCTCAAACCGGGTCTCCGCATGAGGGTCGGGCGCTCTAACAAGGAGGCTAAAGACTGCAGCCGCTAGCGTCTGTCACTAGAGCGCCTATTGAGATCAGAGGAGTGAGGTTTACTTGCACAGCAAATACTAGATGGCCTCCGTTACACTCACCCCCCTAAACCTCACTCTCATCCGGGTCACGGCACCAATGTAACCCCTCCACCCGGGTCCTAATCGACCCGCTCCGAGCCAGCCTAGAAGCGGGTCTCCGGCATGAGGGTCGGGCGCTCTAACAAGGAGGCAATTCGGGAATGGTGAGAAGTAATTGTGCTTGGTGTGCTTTTTGTCATGAAACCAAACTTGGGTATTCAGCTGATAAAGTTTGAAACCCGTCTGTCTAGCACGCTTCCCATAGTGTTTATGCCTTAGGTCAGTAGGCGGATCCAGTCAAATGCATTTTCGACTACCTCTGGAAATGGTTTTAGACCCCGTTAACAACTGTATTTAGCGTCGTCCACTTGTGATCTGATCAAAAAAAACGCATCTAAACCTATCTTATTTGCACGATATTCTGACCTCTAACCTATAACCCCTGACCTGAATTAACTGGAATGCTTTTATTTCCAGACTTAAAAAAAGGATGTTTTAATTTAACTCTAAATTCATGAAAAACGACATTCATACTATAATTTCCTTTAGGTACTGTAAGCCAAATTCAAATGTATGTGAGGATTTGTTCAGTACTTTTATCAGTTTTGAGCAGTGCAGAATAATCATTTACTTTCTCATTTCACACCCATTTGAATGTTTAAATCATACACTAGTTAAACAATAGGAATAATTGATCTTTACTTTAATTAAATCTTCAGATTCTATTTAAAGAAAAAGGCTAGAAATAATCATATTCATTCAGCAGGACAGCATTGCTGATTATCTTTGCCACTAAAATCATAATTAACGCATTAAATACATTATTTCGGAATCCAATTTCCATAACAAATGCTGAAATGTGTTGCTCTCCAGCACTTTAATTGACTTTTTAAACCATAGTTGAATCAGCGAATCACAAGATTGCAAAAGTGTAAAAAAAACACATCTATAATTTATCAACAAAACTAGTAAGAACTAGTGATCAAGAAGACCATCAAAATACATCTGATAATCAGGTTTTTATACAACAAAGTTAAACTTGTAAGAAAAAGAAGTATACCATAATAAAGACAAAAAAAGCCTAATCCTCCAAACCTCATTAATGCTTCCAGACGTCTGGCATTGTTCAGAAAAGCATGAGCAAATACTGTTTGAGATACTGCCATTAAACACACAATTTTTGGGCTTCAATATCAAAACAAATCGCATCGTTTTTATTTATAAAGCACATTTAAAATCAACCTTGGTTGGCCAAAGTGCTGTACAGTAAAATCAGAACTAGACAGGACAGATAAGACAAATAAATCTAAATTAAAATAATTAATTAAAGCATAACAGGTTAGGTACATTGAACGCAACGCAATAGAGAAAAAAAATGTGTTTTCAGCAGAGATTTGAATTCAGCTAATGTGGACGCTGATTTAATATGTCATGGTAATGTATAAATAATTGTTTCAAAGCTATTCCTTTTTAAGAATGGCTTTACTTTGGCCAATCGGCGTAAATGATAAAAACTGATTCTGACTGTGGCAAAAATCTTAAGTTTTTGACTTCGGAAGCGAGGTGTGGTGTAAGGGTGCCAAGGTCGGTGCAATATCTGTCAGAGAGCTCACTTGGATGCTCCAAATTGGATGATTTGGGTTTTCTCTTCATTAAGCAACATAAAGTTGTTAGTGAGCCGCATCTTGGGTTCATGGAGACAGTCTCGTAGTCTCTTACATGTCGTTTTATTATTATGTTTTATGGGTATGTAGAGTTGGGTATCGTCCGCATAGCAGTGCTATGACACACCCAGCCTACCCATAATTGACCCCAGAGGAAGCATGTACAATGAGAAAAGTAGGGGTGTCAGAATTGAACCCTGGGGTACACCACAGTTAAGGTGAGTCGCAGAAGATAAATCACTACCTAATCTATCAGAAAAAGTTCTGTTTGAAAGGAAAGATTGTTTAGATCAATATGTTTAGATCTGGGCATGAATATACACTAGCATTCAGTAATTTTTTTTTAAAGAAATTCACACTGTAAAAAATAATCCTGTAAAAAAAAAAAAAACCTGTAAAGTACTGGCAGCTGGTTGCCAGCATCATACTGTAAAAATACGGTGTGTTACTGTTTTTGAAATTATCAGCTAAATACTGTATTGTCAGCTACAGTATAAAACTTTAATTCAACAGCTATTTGCTCTAACACAAAAACAGTAACACACCGTATAGTTACGGTATGATGCTGGCAACCACAGCAGCCAGTAGTTTACCGTTTTTTTACAGGATTATTTTTACAGGGATACTTTTAATCAACAAAGACGCATTGAAAAATAATCAAACATGTAAAGGCTTGTAATCGCAAGAATATTAAGCAGAACGCCTGTTTTCAACACTGATAATAAGAAATGTTTCTTGAGCACAGTATCCGCATATTAGAACGATTTCTGAAGAATAACATTTTTAAAAATATGAACAGTTATTTTAAATTGTAGTAATATTTCATAATATTCTGTTTTTTACTGATCAAATAAACTTTTGAATGGTATGCAATGCATATGTTTATATCCGTGTGCACCATCGCCTACGTCCCAGAAATATTCCGCTCTCAGCATTTAACATAAAATATGTTGTTTTCCCCTCTCTCCTTCCCCCCTTTTAATTCCCATCACATGTTCTATAATATAACTTTGATGAGTATACGTTAAAGGCCCTAAACTAATAGCGCTCCTAATACTGGGAAACGGAATTAGACTTGATCGCTCTAATATCATGACGAACATCCCCCCCCTCCACCGTCTGTCAATTTTCCTCTGTCCGCTGTGATCGCTAAATTGTCGTTTAGAAGACAAGACGGGGCCCTAGGGACGGCACAAAAGGAGCGTGGAGCTGACCAGCGCTCAGGTGGAATTGAATTGGAAATCTTCCACAGGGTTGTTAGCATAACAATGGGCCTTGTTGCTTTAGACAAAAGCCGGCGGTTTAATGTAAAAAAAAAAAAAAAAAAATCAATCTCTCAGAGGAGGGTGGTATTGTGCAGGCAGACGTACAGGTGTTCCTCTACCGCTCCTTAATCAAAAGTGTCAAAACAAAGTTGGAAAGTTATCTTTCCTCACGCCAGCAGAAGTGGCACGCGTGTGCAATCGCAAAAGTGTCCGTCTATTGTTATAAATCGTAGAAAGAGAGTCGGGTATAGTTACCAAGCTGAGCACCCTGGGGAATGCATGAATGTACAATATGAATGTATGAATAGGAACTAAAAATCAGCTTCAGCAAAGGGCACAAACCTCCCATAAAAAATTACACAATCAAATAGATTCTTAACACAGCTAAGCGCTTACAGCTGAAACTTTTTTCGCTGGCCTTGGGATAGGCGTCATAGTTGTTCAATGCATTTTAGAAAAGATTTCAATCAAAGAGTTGAATAAAGACCTTCAACAAAACCAAAGAGCTCTAAGATTTACCGCAATACAACATTCGATTCAAAGCCAGGAGTTTTTCAAAAAGATACAAAAAATAAATGTTGAATGAATCCTGTAAAGCATTGAGCAATGAAAATGAATCGATCATTATAACAAACTATTAAAACATCATTTATATTATGAAATTATATTCTAATAGATACAGTGGATGATTATTGTATTTATGTATGCGCTACAGTTGTGGTCAGGTTTTAATGAGATTAGTCTTATTCAGCAATGAAACCTTAAATCCATCAAAAGTGACAGTAAAGACATTTATAATGTCACAAAATATCTTTATTTTAAATAAATGCTGTTCTTTTTAACTGCCTATTCATCAAAGAATTCTAAACAAAAAGTATCATGGTTTCCACAAAAAAATGTAAGCAGAAAAACTCACGCAAAGAAAAGAAAAGAAATGCAAGAAGAGCAAAGAAATGCTTCTTGAGCATCGAATCGGCATACACTCTCAGAAAAAAAGGTACAAAAGCTGTCACTGGGGCTGTACCTTTTCAAAAGTACCTAAAGGATGCATTTAAGTGCCTTAATGGTACATAATAGCACCTAAAAAGTACATAATAGCACCTAAACTGTACATATTAGCACCTAAAAATGTACATATTAGCACCAAAAATGTACATATTAGCACCTAAACTGTACATATTAGCACCTAAATGTCCATATTAGCACCTAAAATGTCCATATTAGCACCTAAATGTACATATTAGCACCTAAAATGTATATAATAGCACCTAAACTGTCCATATTAGCACCTAATATGTACATATTAGCACCTAAATGTACATAACAGCACCTCAACTGTACATATTAGCACCTAAACTGTACATAATAGCACCTAAACTGTACATATTAGCACCTAAAAATGTACATATTAGCACCTAAAATGTACATAATGGCACATAAACTGTACATATTAGCACCTAAATGTCCATACTAGCACCTAAATTGTACATATTATTGTACATATTAACACCTAAAATGTACATATTAGCACCTAAATGTCCATATTAGCACCTAAAATGTACATAATAGCACCTACACTGTACATATTAGCACCTAAATGTCCATATTAACACCTAAAATGTACAAATAAGCACCTAAATGTCCATATTAGCATCTCAAAAATTACATATTAGCACCTAAATGTCCACATTAGCACCTAAATGTACATATTACCTAAAATGTACAAAAGTTTTCCCTTTTGAAAAGGTACAGCCCTAGTGACAGGCTTTTACCATTTTTTCTGAGAGTGCATCAGAATGATTTCTGAAGGATCATGTGACACTGAAAATTCACAGGATGGAATAAATCATATTCTAAAATAAAAAAAACACGTTATTGAAACAAGCTTGTTGAATAAAAGAAAAAAAAGAGGTGGGTGTGAGCCTTAAATCTCCTGCTAGTGCTGCTGCTAACAATACACATTTTAGGAAATCTAAGATGGGAAGAAGTTATAGGAGAAGAAAAAAAAGCGTGTCAAGTGGAAATTCCAGCGAGAGATCTGCACTTAAAGGTGTTTGTGAAGATAAGGTGAGTCTTCATTTATCAGCTCACCCCCAGCCACGTATTATCATAAAAATGATTTAAAGGCTCACTAATCCCCGCAAGTTAATGAACATCTTCATTTTTCCAAGCCGGGGAAAGAGAAAGTCGCGGGTGTTAATGCGCGTGTCTATCCACCAGGTCTGGCAAGCCATCCCGGTGGGATTGTGTTGTGTGTGATACCCAGAGAATATGATGGGTAATTTTCCAAATACGCCCCTATCGTTCATCCCCATTCACGTTCCCGCATTCAGCGCGTCACCCTTTCCTTTTGTCCCCACAGCCACACATGGATAATTTACCAGTGTTTATGGGCATTAACAAAGCTGCCACTATCCATACTGCTTAACTGCACCATAAATAGTTTTCTGGAAGTCATTGTCGCGCCCAACTTCTTGTAAAGCGTCTGAATGCGTTAAATGCTAATGCCTTTGAGGGTGAAGTAAACCACCCTAGGTTCCCTCCTCCCATTTTGGCCACCCAGTCAGCTGTGTAGGAACCAATGCCCCCTTATTCTCTGGGGAAGTGACCCGTGGGGACTCCATATGCAAACCAGTTGATTAAAAAACAGTTAGCGAGACACTCAGCCAGAACGGTATGCAGAAGGACGGATAGGGGTTGACGTGGAAACGGGTGTCAAATGACTCAATGCCGCAATTGTTTCATATCTCCTTACAGCTTGAAAGAATATCAACTGATTGATTAATGGGCCTGATGAAAATTTAATGATTTTGCACGGAGAAGTTGCAGGTTCACTCAAGAGCTCCGTGAAGTTTAAGTAGGTCTAAATCTGAGTTCAAGGGATACTTCACTCGAAAAAGAAAATTCTGTCAATACTTACTCACTCTCGTGTCATTTAAAACCTGTATGACTTTATTATTTTTCACAGAACTGTTTTTGTTCATAATGGAAGTCAATGAGGTACAAAACAATTTTGGACCCCATTGGTTTTCATTGTACACTATAAAAAAGGTGCCTTAAACATTCAAGTTGATTGTACTTAAATTTAAGTCATTTCAACTTAAACTTTGACTTAAATGAGTTGGATCTTGTATAACTTAGAAAAAAAATGAAATTGCTTTATTTTGGAGTTAAAGCAATGTAAAAACATGATGCTGTCTCGTTATTACTTATTGATCATATCATTTTTTTATAAAGTGTATGGACAATTTTTCAAATGTTAAACTCTAAAACACTAAATCTTAACTTACACTTATGGATTTCTGTAGTGAATGATACATCATAAACATATATAACATTCAGCCATTTGGCAAGCAGGTGTCCATCAGTTTTCTTGCTTACTCTAACCAAATGACCCATCAAAATAATTTACTTATTTTCTTTGTTTTATCAAAATACATATATCAGAAAAATATAGCATACTAATTCCCCACTTGAAATTCCCGAAACGGAAGTCATTGAAGTACAAAACAACATTGGACCCCATTGATTTCCATTGTACACTATAAAAAAGGTTCCCCTAAACATTCAAGTTGAATGTACTTAAATTTAAGTAATTTCAACTTAAACTCTGACTTAAATGAATTGGATCTTGTATAACTTATAAAAAAAGAGTTGGAAATTGCTTAACCTATTTTTGAGGAATTAAAGCGATGTAAAAACATTATGATGTCTTGTCATAACTTATTGATCATATAATATTTTTATAAAGTGTATGGACAATTTGTTTGTTTTTTACATGTAACGTTCTTTTCGATTGTTAAACTCTAAGACACTAAATCTTAATCTCTTCGTTTTATCAAAATAGGTGCATAATACATATATCAGAAAAATATAGCATACTAATTCCCCACTTGAAATTTCCGAATAAAAGTCAATGAGGTACAAAACAACATTGGACCCCATTGATTTTCATTGTACACTATAAAAAAGGTGCCTTAAACATTCAAGTTGATTGTACTTAAATTTAAGCAACTCTGACTTAAATGAGTTGGATCTTGTATAACTTCTAAAAAAAGTTGGAAATTGCTTAACCTATTTTGAGGAGTTATAGCAATGTAAAAACATTATGTTGTCTTGTCAGAACTTATTGATCACATATTATTTTTTTTATAAAGTGTATGGACAATTTGTTTGTTTTTTTTCCATGTAAAGTTCTTTTCGAATGTTAAACTCTAAAACACTAAATCTTAATCTCTTTGTTTTATCAAAATAGGTGCATAATACATATATCCGAGAAATATAGCATACTAATTCCCCCACTTGAAATTCCCGAACCACGGTGTTTGGATGACCATAGTGGTGTAGGGATTTGTAATTGGGTTGACTGGAACATTCAGTGGATTTTCTGGGTTTTAGCTTGGAATGCTGAATGGCATTCCAGAATTCGTTGGCAAGGGCCCTTGTGCCGTGTAAAAATAAACTTGGCTTGGGTGATGCAGGCTGGATTAAGGATTAGGTTTAATTGTTCATTTACGCCATGTAAAGTTGGAGAACCTTGAGCTTCGTTCAAACAGACGATTCAGAGATGCTGATGTGAAAGATTCATATACACACCGAGATTATCTTGTCACTTAGATTTGGTAAACCAAGTGAGGTTTCAAGATAGTCCAGCCAACACGGATTACGATTTGATTTAATTACAAGTACAGCGAAAACTGTAATTTAAACACTGAGAAAACAATTCAAAGTGTTCGCCGCCGAGAACAATGTCACCTTCAGACCTTCAAACCCATCAAAGTCTGCTCCGCGTGGTGCGTTATCTTTTGCGTACGTGTAACTAGCGTCCTTGTCCAGCTCAGACAAAGAGACAGACTGGCAGTACAGCCCTCCTTTGACATGATTCTTATGGAATCCATACTTCAAGGCCCGTCCTTCATCATTGTAAACACACACAAAAGAATCGCATCATACACTGGAGCTGCAAAATATAGCAGGCTTTCAACCTCAATTACCTCCTCAGGGTTTTTGACAGGGCCAGAGAACGAGAATCAATCTCTAATAAATTAACCGTGTTGTCTCACAAAGACGGTCCATTTTTGACATGACAGAGGCCTCATTGGCCCGGCAACAGCTGTGGATGAAAAGGGTGACTTTGCATTGGTCCCCTTGCCTATCAAGAGCAGATGGCGAGCCACTTCTTAACTCAGTTTCATCTAAACTCTAATGCTGTGCATATAAATCAGGTTTATTCCATCATAATTGACATTTGGTTTAACAGGTAAAGATCTTAAAGGGATAGTTCACTTTTTTTAATTAATTTTTGGTATGTTTTAGCTTACCTCAAGGGCATCTAAGATGTAGGTGTATTTGTTTCCACAATAGTTTCAATTTTGATATTTTTAGGCCAAACAGTTCATGTCTGTCAGTCATATAATGGAGGTCTATGGTCACCACCTTAAAGAGCATGCACAGAAAAGTCCAAATTAAACATGATTTAATGACTCGTAAATGTAAGTACACATTGATGGCCTAAGACACAAAACGAGCGGTAGAACCACGTATAATAAATGAGGCAAAGATGTAGAGGTACATTCAAGCTATCTTAAAGCATGAAGAATTTTTTAAATGTCGTTTTGGTGATCAAAGATGAGTTTTAAGAGATGATTTGACTACAGGGGCACTTTAAGATCATGTCATTCCTAGTCATTTGACTTTAAGTCTTATGAAGTCATTTGTATGAGGAACCAACAAAGTGTACAGGAGTCATATGGACCAATTTTATAATATATTTATAGTTCTATTGTGTCTTTTATGAAGCTAAAGTAAGAGTAAATAGATGTCAATTTAAAATTTGGGGTGAACTAATCCTCTCTACTGTAATCTCAATATCACCTGTGGAGAGAGGCCTCTTGTAATATCGCAGACAGATATGCAAACAGAGGACAAATCACTTAATACGCAATGTTTCCCAGTAGACTATGCATTAATTGAGGGACAAGTCAATATTGACAAAGGGAAGAGCGGTCACGCCATCTCTCTTCTCTCGTTCCTCTCGCTCTCTGCTTTCTGTTTCTCTCTGCATTGGATAATTGGATGCTGACTCAACTCACATATACACTACCAGGTGTGTGTGTTAAAGACAAATAATGGTCTCTCGAATTGAGGTTCCAGCAAATACTACACAAACGGATCAGTACAGACACAATCTGAACACTCACTGTTCCTCGAATCAGGATGCAAAGCTCTTCCTCCAAAATGTACTCTGTATAAGATCTTTCAATTCATACAATTCTTTTCCAAATGTATCCTCTAACTCTACTGCTGTCAAACGATAAATCGAGATTAATCGCGATACAAAATAAAAGTTTGTGTTTACACAATATATGTGGGTGTACTGTGTGTAATTATTTTGTGTATATATATAAATACACACACATGTATGTATAATGAAGAAAAAAATATTATTTATATATAAAATATTTATATTTATATTAGGGCTGGGCAATGATTAATCACGATTAATCACATGATAAGTTTGTGTTTTCATAATATATGTGTGCATACTTTGTATAATAGAGAGCCTAAGTCCCGCCCCTTCGCTTCCGGCTCATGGGACCTTATTTCGGAAAAAATATGTATGGAAGTCAATGGGGAGAGACAACTTATCTTTTTATTCCGTCTGAACTGTGCCCTGAATTACACATATGATATTTGTCAATTTAAAAGATGATTCTCAAACTCAAAAACGTCGCAGTTTGTCATACAACAGAAGAGTAACATTTAGTTTTATGTGAAAATCGCTCTGTGAACTACATCTCCCTGGAAGAGAAACGAGATCCGCTGCTCGTGTGTGTGCAGTCTGGTACAAAACACTCAGGTAGGACGGCGTAACGTTACGATTATAACGTAAGACTGTAGAAATAATGACAGACAGCCTCAGTAAAGTTAGCTTTATTCATTGAGAGAAAATGTGCGCCTTTGGGGTTTGTAGTCTTTGTAATTACGTATTTTCACAGTCTTATACCTCAACGGTTTTACATCAAACTGCGACTTTCTTTACTTTAAAATGTATCTTTTAAATTGACAAACATCATATGTGTAATTCAGGGCACAATTCAAACCAGATCAAAATATTTGTTGTCTCTTGCCATTGACTCCCATTCAATATTTTTTCGAAGTTAGGTCCCATGGTGGTCGACCGGAAGGGGAGGGACTTAGGCTCTCTATTATTTTGTATATATAAATACACACACATGCATGTATATATTTAAGAAAAATGCGTTCTTAATATATCAAATATTTATACATAATATTAATTATGTATAAATATATATACATGCAAATATTTCTTAAATATATACATGCATTTGTGTGTATTTATATATACAAAATAATTATACACACTACACACATATATAATATAAACACAAACTTTGGATGCGATTAATCGCAATTAATCATTGCCCAGCCCTAATTTATATATACTATAAATGATATATAAATCTATATACAGTATATACATGAAAATATTTCTTAAATATATACAAGCATGTGTGTGTATTTATACATATAAAATAATTATACACAGTGCACCCACATATATTATGTAAACACAAACTTTTATTTTGGATGTGATTAATCGCGATTAATTGTTTGACAATTTAAAGTTAGCATTTTCATGCGGGTGGTTTGCAGACCAGCAAGACATTATTAAAACAAAATGAGGTACTCAAAAAAACTTCCTGGCTTATTTTTAGTAGGCTTCATTCATTTTTAGTGAATTTTATCGGCTATCATTACGACATTTACGTTATTACTACATTGACAATTTAAAATTTAAAAAGCTCTAAACTAAATTTGCTGAATTTTAACAATATATTTTAAGTTGAACATTTCTTTAATTTTTTTTTTAATCAAAATCCCCTACAATTGTTGGTTTTCGTATAAAATAAATAAAACAAAATTAAATTAAATGCATTACTTGTGTTGCTGAAAGTTGTTTTTAATTTAAAATATACAATAATCAAGTAAACGACTGTCGCTGTTTTTTCCCCAGATCTAAGAATCTTTTGGTGATGTTCGTTCGTTGACCAACATGGTACAGTAAACCAGTTGATCAAGTAAGTCTTGATGGTTAAGTGAGTGGAAAAGCACCAACACATGAGCATCACAGCATGATGATGAGGATCTAGTTTAGTTGTTCTTGCTGGAAAAGGAACAAGTAAGGAAGACAACTTTTAAAAAGACATATCCCACACCTGAAGATAAAGCCATGCTGGAAAATGAAGGAGAAAGACAGCAATAAGGCCTTCTGCCAAAAGGAGAGATGCAGAGAAAGATAGAGGACCTTCCTCTTCATCACCTTTGATCTGTTAGTTCTCAAAGATCAGAGGGTAAAAGGTGTCAGATCAATCCCTCCTGTTGTAATAGAGCGAAGCAGAAACATTATTTTAGAGAGGGCTGACCACAAACCCCCCAAAAAAGTAATTTGCTGTGGAGAAGAAAGATCAAAAAATGGGTGTATACTGGTCCATGTCACAGAACAGGATTTTTTGCACAAGAATGTCTCGACGACCAACATGCATGAAGCAACATGAGTGTACGGCGAGTAAAAATACAGAGAAAGCAAAAGCATGCGGAGTCTGTGATTGAGCCACTCTGTAATAATAGGTTCCCCTCTGACTAAATGCCAATGCCGATTTGTGTCTGTCATCGCAGTATGTTTGTATCTGTGGTGTTGTTGAAGCCTGGCATTTTCCAGTATTCTGTTTGTTATAATCAGTGCAATGGCACCAGCCAAAAAGAACAAAAACACACACAGAGAGCCAAACAGAGAAATTGCATTTCAGTCTGGAAAAGTTCAGTCAAAGCATGACTGCCAGAAAATATAGGGTATTAGTGAGAACATGTGCATGTATTCTGTGGATGTGTGAGCAAACTTAGAAAAGGAATGGTGAAAAATGAAACATGCTCTCACATTATGTCTCTTTACAAATAAATGGTTATTCTGAACTTGTAAATGTAAGTACACATTGATGGCCTAAGACACAAAACAAGTTTGTGTGAGAAAACGAACAATATTTATATCGTTTTTACCTCTTGCTACCAAACATCTGAGGGCGCGGGCGCTTTGTGGCTGTAGTTACAAGAGGTAAAAATGATATAAATACTGTTTGTTTTCTCACACAAACCGTTCGTTTCGTGTCTTAGGCCATCAATGTGTACTTACATTTACGGGTCATTAAATCATGTTTAATTTGGACTTCTCTGTGCATGCTTTTTGAGGTGGTGACCATAGACCTCCATTATATGACTGACAGACAAGAACGGTTTGACCTAAAAATATCAAAATTGAAACTACTGCGGAAACAAAGACACCTACATATTGGATGCCCTTGAGGTAAGCTAAAACATTAATTTCAAAGTGAACTATCCCTTTAAAAGTGCCTAAACTGGTCAGCTTGTTTTAGAGGGGTTTTGGGGATTTTTCAGCTGGTCAGAAACAAACTGGCTGAAATGTCACCTGAAAACCACCTGAAATCCAGCTTGGACAGAGATGAGATTAAACTAAGACCACCTTAAACCATCTTAGGCTGCATGGTTTAAATCGGGTATATTAACAATAAAACAACGCCTTTTTACTTTTTAGTACTTTTTACCCTTAGCGTGTGAAGATACATAGCAACTATTATGTAAAACACAAGATTAGCCTTTAGCTCTTAACTTCAGTTAAATCATTGTGTTTTTGTTTTCATCTGCACATGAACTGCTCTGCCTCCAGCGGTTCCTAAAACGGTACTTGTACATTAATTACCCTAATAAAACACACTTTAAAATGGGTTCTGACACACAAAAACACAATTGACCCTACTGAATGGTGCCTTAGGCCTCAACAGCCATCTTTCTGAGAGACACGCACACACGAAATCCCCACATGTCCGCCCTGGCGTCATGCCACCGAAATGCCCCAAGGGCTGCTGGGAGCTCAGCAGATACTAAACACAGACAGAGCAAACAAAACACTGGCACCAGGTGGCGAAACCCCTGCTGATCCAGGATCAGCTCACTTTACCAAAACATTCACTATCTAGCCTTTAAACATAAACACAAACTGACTTCAGAACAGCACTTAGGCTTCTCTTTCTCACCCAGCTGCAATGGCTATTAAACTCCACATTGAGTCATCAGCGTATTGCCGCCATGCTCTGGAAAGACAGAGAGGACTCTGGGGAGGCACTGAGAGAGAGAGAGGCCTTCAAATGCTGATTATTTACCTCCTAATTGAAACGCTGATGGAGGGATGCCGATCTTCTCCTTCCCTGGAGCGTCTGCCCTAGTGATAGCTGGATAATTGATTTCAGCGAACGCAGGTTAAATGTGACACACGAGGGTTTTAATGAAAATCTGCAGACCGCAAGTCATTTATCATCTGCTTGTGAGGGGGGAAAGAGTGGGGAAAAGGAGGTGGCGGCTGTTGACAGTTCGGAGAGGATGAACGAAACAGTTTTAGGTTCTAGGGAAGGAAAAAAGGGAAGTTACACACATATGTACTTTGGTCCATGACGTCACCATATTTTTTTTTCAATTACAAAAAATTACATTGACTATGATGAAAGTGTTTTTAATTTCTGAATAAAAAATAATTTTGATACTTTGTGTGGCTGAATAAAATATATATATATATATATATATATATATATACATACATACATACATATATATATATATATATATATATATATATAACCAGCATTGCAACCATATTGTTGTTGAAAACCATGAGACAAAAAAGTACAGAAAAATAAATGTTTTTATTAATAATAATAATGATGATGTAATAATGATGATGGTTTAATAAAAATATAAAAAAATGCAACGTCAAATGATGTATCCAAAAAAAACATGATATTCTTTTTTTATGAGTAATATTTAACAAAACCGCTTTTTACTTTGAAAAATAATGAAAACTTTTTTATTACTTGATGGTTACACCACCTGACAATTTACAAGCATTAAATCAAAATATTTAAAAAAAAATGTATGAAACTATAGCAAACATTAAATTTCAAGGAACTTTAGTGTATTTGTTACTATGCAATCATCATTAACATGTCAGCATCTTGTGTTTATTAGAGGTTTAGAGCCAGTCACAGAAACTGCTTCACTCCTTTTAAAAACATGCAATTACTACGCATACATTTACACTCCTTTAAACTACATCGACAGAGACAACAATGGTGATAACCAATAAACGCATCTCTGTCCAGTCGATGTGTGATGGCGTCACATTCACACCAAACATGCAGTGGCTCAGCGATCATGCTTTGCATGTGAAAAGCACACAAATAATTATTGCCTTGATCATGATTGTAGGCCTATGCATTTTTCTGTTCATTGTTTCTAATGTGAAGACACACAAAAAAATAAGGTATTTAACAGTGTCCTTGTTACATGTAGTTCCTGTAGTATTAATTAATTTATGCAACTAGGGCTGTAAAACAATTAATCGCATCCAAAATACAAGTTTGTGTTTACATAATATATGTGTGGTGTGTATAATTATTTTGTATATATAAATACACATACATGCATGTATATATTTAAGAAATATTTGCATGTACTTTATATATATTTATACAAAATTAATATTATACATAAAGTCGAGTCTCACAGATGGACACTGGATTGCCTGTGAATCCATCAGGACACCTTAATTGGCGTGCAGCTTGCAGGGTTGCACTTGAAGTCTTTAAATTGTCCATTTTTTTCTATAGGGGTCATATTAAAGTGCACCCCCAGGCAAATGGGCAGGATGTCAATAGCACAAGCCTGATGTCTCGTTGTCTCTTGATAGACTTGCAATTACACACTGCATCGCTCACTGTCATTTTCTGCCCTTTTACTCATTACTACTCCATCTTTCACCACATCATCATCATCAGTTAGGATGACTACTGAGTGTATTTCACCTCACTTCTCCAGTGACTGCTTCAGCAACCTGTGTGAGAGGCTCCTGTAACACTACTGTGAGAAACAAAAATCTTAAAGGTGGAAAAAATTAAATAAAACGCAATATTTTGTGTGTTCTAGTCATTACGTGGCCTTGTGTTCTGAACAATGACCCACCGGCCCAATGAATGACCCCAGGGTTACCCATGATTCAGCCCCTGTGAAATCTGCATAATGTCTGGTCGTATGTCAAAGGAAGTGTTGACCCCTCTCTGTGGTTGCCACCCAGTTTGACCAATGAATGTCCATGGCTTTTCCAGTAGCTTATTCAGTAAGAATATTCAAGATATTTTTTCTGACCAATTAAATAGATGAACAGAAATTTCTATGTGAATTCAGAATTTTCAGTTGATTTAATAAGGATGTAAAAAAAAAAGTACACTCTAAACAATGCTGGGTTGTTTTAACCCAAATTTGGGTCAAATGTGGACGAACCCAAATGTTGGGTCAAAAATCTAATTTAAAATTTTAACCCAAATTCACCTTTCACTTTCAACTGTGACTTTTTAATTGCATTTTTAACCCAACATTTGGGTTAGTCCATATTTGACCCAAATTTGGGTTGAAACAACCCAGCAATTTTTAGTGTATATTTTAGAGCTGAACATAACTAAAAGAATGTGTGAATTTCTCATTATTTTTAAGATTTTATTTTCCATGATTTTTCAAATTACTCATTAAATAAAGATTAAATGGTAAGGATTTTTAGTTGAGGGAAGAACAAAATGTTACACTCTAAACAATGCTGGGTTGTTTGAACCCAAATTTGGGTCAAATATGGACAAACCCAAATGTTGGGTTAAAAATGGAATATCAAATTTTAACCCAACTTAAAACTTCCACTTTCAACTGTACATTTGTTAGTTTCATTTTTAACCCAACATTTGGGTTTGTCCATATTTGACCCAAATTTGGGTTCAAACAACCCAGCATTTTTTCGAGTGTATAGCTGATACGAACTATTGGGTGTACTATAGTTTTCTAAAGAAAATGAAAAAGCTAAAATCTAAAAATTTAAAATAATCATATTTAATACAAAATTCACTGACATATCCAAGCTTTCCACCTCTTGCTCTCTCAAGCTATATGACACATACACTCTAAAAATGCTGGGTTGTTTCAACCCAAATTTGGGTTAAATTTGGACAAACCCAAATGTTGGGTTAAAAAGGTAATTAAAAAATGTAGCGTTGAAAATGAAAGTTAAAGTTGGGTTCAAATTTTTAAATTACATTTTTTAACCCAACATTTGGGTTTGTCCATATTTGACCCAAATTTGAGTTGAAATAACCCAGCGTTTTTTAGCCTATTTCCCAGTTTCCTTCCTCTTTTTAAGCATTTTATCAAATGAAAAACTTGATCAGCATTGATTAACAAATCAGATTCGAATTATTTGACTTTATGTGTGTGGCAGACAGCGTCCAGACCCGTCTTTATGGGAAATGAGTCGAAATCTTCTGGTGACAGACGCCGCCTTGCCGTGTCCCTCTCCATGATGCTGTGCGCAACAGTAATAAACACGGAATATTTAGCCAGTGCTCAGTGCTTGTGCAACTGCCCCAGGTTGCCAGATCCCCATTAGCATATTTGGGCTTTGGTCTTTGTTTTAGTTTGACCTGTATAATAAATGTCACATCCACAACACAACAAATCAAACGTTTGTTAATTTCCCTGGCTTTCCTATGCAGCTGCGGGCTCCCATTGTGCCACCAGTTTTTAATTAATGTGATAAGTAATACTTGCAAGGCAGCAATGTGCTTTTTTTCTCCTCTTTTGCTTTTTAATTGGGTGGGCTGAGAGGAAGGAGGGGACACAAGGAGGGCTGAGGAGGGGGGCTACGAGCAGTTTTTACAAAGTAGCTAAACGAGAGTAAATCTAAGCCATCGAATGTTGTCCTTTTACCTGAGGAGGTGGAGATAGGCGCACAATGAGGCTGACATGATTTCCTGTGGTATTGTGTAAACTGATACGCTAAGAATTATGTCTCATAATCTAGAGGCGTTTAAACAAGGGCTCAAAATGCTTACAAAGAGCACGGAAGCTCAGTCACACACACACATACACACACACGCACTCGCAGTCTTGAAGAGACAGCTGACATTTTCCCTCCCCTAAGAGCTTCTCTCCACAACACTCGTCCTCGTTTGATTTTACACACGGCCAACCATATTTATTTATATATTGCACTCAGCTTTATGAAAATGTAAAGGTCCTACAATGATTCTCATGGGCCGAAAATAACAATTCACCTACATTTGTCAGAGTAAAATAGAAATAATCTCAATAAAATCCATCAAAAAACGTAAAGAGTTTAAAGAATGTTTAAATAAAGGGTTCTCAACCTATTAGACTCGAAGGCCCCCCATTTCTATTATCTAATATGTACATAAGGTAATGTATTTTTGACAAAACTATGCCAAAGCTGCTTGTTTTCCAACTTTTTAGCAGAAACTGGGAGTATTGATGTATTAACTAAAAAGAATTCACTTTAAGAACTGCATGTTCAAAAAAACACTATTAACCTTAGTTATTGAGGGAGAAAAAATAAACATCTTGATTGTATGTTTTCGAAATAATTCTAAATCATCCAGCGGCCCTCTTAAAAGTTTGCTGAGGCCCCCTAGTGGGCCCCAGGTCCTTGTGGAGAACCAACGGTTCAATATGATGGAAATGGTGCCGCCCTCTGGATGCAAGTTCACTCAGAAAAACCTTCAAGTTCTCTCTCAGACTACTAAAACGCAAAATAATAAAAAGAACATAAAAATAAGCTGTGCCATAATACCGGAACTTAACAATACCTATAGCCCACATATATTTGGTGGTAAGTTAAATAAACTGGTCTATTGGTTCAATCCTGTCGAGAGCTCCTCTGTAATAACAGAAAAATGCCTCACTAAGAGTCACTCTATGGTTGGAATCACCACTTCTGACTAACAACGGCAATTATCAAACTCTACACAAACTACCACCGATCTCTCTTCAGGTAGGGTTAGAAACAAGTATAACCCACTTATCAGGAGGGCTGTTGATCACAACCACAAATCATTGAAGAGGAAGAGGAGGACTCACCCAAACAACAGACCAGTGCTGCAGAACTACTGATGCTTTGGCAGGCCCTGACAATACTGAGGGGAAATCAGTGCAATGGACTTAAATGTGGTGATGTGTTAAATAGAGCCTGCACTCATATTGGAAGATAAAAGCATAATCCAATTTGCCTAAATATTTAACAGATAAACATACAAAAATAGGACAGAGGATGTGTAGACTTTTTGAATGACAGGTCTTTCGATTCTGCACAAACCAAGTTCTGCCAATATTTTAATCAGCTAAAGGATATAGGCTACTATAGTTTAGTGACAAAACAACTAAACTGTTCATCTGATTCAGTGGCCCAGATGAAGCAAGGTCTTTCAGCATTTTTCTGCTAGTCATTAAAAAAGTCATGTAACCCTTATAATATTAATAAATAAATGATAATAATAATTATCATTATATTGTGAACCCACTTTTCTAATCTCAACGAGTGGATATCAATAACGTTAGCCTCAATGAAATAAATATCAAAGATGGCGACGCCAAAGTAGGCCTTAACACACTTAATTTAACGACTATAGTTGAAACATTCTAAGACTGTACTGAACACACAGACTGTTTCCAACGACTGCAGCAGATTATAAACACCGACTGAACGCAAAATATTGTATTGTTACCTGAGTGTAGAGTGCCGTGTTGGTGGAGCACCTGTAGCTGAAGACGTCGACTGTCTACACGGACAAAATAATCTCCGTCTCTGAGTAATTTTCCTGTTGTAGAAACGCGTGCTTTTGATACGCATTTTATGGCGTGTGACGCCGCCGCCTTCACACTGGCAGTTGAAGTCAGCTCCGTAATACGCAATACGTTCCCAACGGACGTCGTACTACACAGTGAAAAGCGTCGAACGCGGGTAGAACAAAAATGGCGGAGGGATACGCCTTATTCACGGCAGCGCCATCTTTGATTTTTAATGAGAATGAAAGCGAGGCTGTGAGGGATAGACTTGCATCTCTTCAATAGGCTGTACTGTTATTTAACGTGTTTTCAGATTGTTCTGTTTATGAAACACTGGAAAAATATCTTTCCAAGAAATTTCCGTTGACAAAAAACACCCGACAATGTAAGCTGTGAAAAAATCGTCAGTAATTTGAGCTTTAATCAGCTTTTTAGAGCGGATGCCATTGGAAACACGGTAAGTCTATCCCTCACAGCCTCACTCTCAAACCTGTCATGGCGCTGCTCTGAATAAAGAAAGGTTGATTCTGTCAGTACTGTATGATCTCTCTGATGAGGGTTATAGAGATATTAATTGGAAGGCTGCTGCTTGAGGAAAGTTGCTGAGGACGTTGACATGTCAGGTCGACTAAAAAATGTGATATGGTGGTCAATAGTTCAATGTCTGCCTTCAATTTAATTGTATTATTAGTCATGAAAAAAAAAAATAATGACGTGACAACTTTTTATTAAACGTTAAGAATTCAAGTTTGTTTATCGGTGAAACGCTAGTTGGTGGCGAAGGGTTTTAATGCGCCACTGTGTTTAGATTCCTCGCGGCTAGGTTACTACAAGCAATGGCGACTAAAAGAGAGCGGATCATGTTGGAGTTGGAGCTTATTGAGTGAAATGACTAAATCTAAAAGGCAGAAATGAGGGAAGACGTCGGAGGAGATGTTACGTGCGGAAATGCGTGAGAGGGTACGTGTGGAAAATGCGTTGGAGGAAATGTGATGCTACCAAGCCGACCAATCACAGATCTTGCGGTCCGCGTCGTCGCGACGTGTAGTTACATTTTTGAGGAGGTGTGCGTCAAGCTACGGCGAAGGGTACGCGGTATGGTACGCGTCTGTGCGTATGCTACGTCGTACCTACTGCGCGGACCCTACGCAGAAGTATAAATTGGCCTTAATCCTACACAAGGGTTTATCGTGCGCATCATTTGCACGCAAAAACTATTTTTTGGCGTATAACTATTTTTTGGCATATAGAATCTATCTATCTATCTATCTATCTATCTATCTATCTATCTATCTATCTATCTATCTATCTATCTATCTATCTACCTACCTACCTACCTACCTACCTACCTACCTACCTACCTACCTACCTACCTACCTACCTACCTACCTATCTATCTATCTATCTATCTATCTATCTATCTATCTATCTATCTATCTATCTATCTATCTATCTATCTATCTATCTATCTATCGTGCTGCCTGCAGCCTACACGGTACACATTGAAGTTTTATTTTTTTTACATTCATTGTGTTATTGTCTTTATTATTAATATTATTAGGGCCATTTTTTGTTCATTTTTTTTCACTGCTTCTGTTTTTCTGTATTAATACTTTGGCATTAAGAACTTTTGATGCTAAAAATTGCATAACATACTGTAGTTGTTCAATAGACGGTCAAGTCCTGAAAATGTAATGGTGTTCTGTTATAAAAAGCGTTTGCCGCTCTCACTCGTAAGCGAACTGTGTGTGAACTGTGCGTTTTGCACTCTGACTGACAACGCGTATTCTGCTGCTTTGTGAACGTGGCCTCAGAGCGATCTTATTGACGGCTCTCGTGCGAAAAACGCCTCATTCGTACAATTACACCCGGCCCTGAAACGCTATCACACGGCATCTTTCAGCAGTCAGCAGATTGTCCCGTCGACCCACCGATAATCAGCTCAGTCTATTCCATCTCTCCTCTTCAGACCCCATTGCCCAGGTTGGGCCACATCAATGGCAGGATCAGACTGCCGCGCTAATCACCACTGTCAGGATGAAAGAGCCAGGGTTAATGTCCTCTGACAGAGGCATGTACACCAGCCATCTTGATAAGAAACAGGCCAGTATTATTGCCCCAAGGCTGCCCATTTCCTAGTCACGGACAGGGTATTGTGGAAGGCAATCGATGTCACAGAGCCCTGATCGTGTGTCTTGTCCGAAACATGTTTATCTCGCCCTTCAGATCAACCATTGAGGATACAGCGAGATATATGTGTAGGGTTTGGGTCAAAGAAAGACAGAAATAAAAGCGCTTTGTATCGCTGCCAAGGCCTCTTCAGATTTATGATGCACAATTACAAAGGAGTGTGCGACCACCTTTTTACCATTAGCCTATCAAAATCTTTAGTGCTTGTTTGTGAATAGGTTATCAAGGCTTTCAGAGGAGACAATGAATTTATAACCTCCTCACATTCCTCAAAGAGGGACGTTTAATACTGAATCTTTGAACTACACATCTCTCTCTTTCTCTCTGCTACTGTATGTCGCACACAAATACACACTCCCAGGTAATGTGCTTTAGATCCCAAGCTTAAACCAGCAATGCAACCTTTAACTTTATGAGTCATAAAATGAGTCAAAGTTTTGTTTTTTAATCTTTGCTTTTCACTTCTCACTACAGATTGGCTTTAGAGACACTATCAACAGTTATTGTGTATTGAATCTAAACCTTTTAAACCAAGACTATCGTTTTTCATTTCCTTTACGCCACCTCAAGAGTAAGAATTGTCCATGGTGATTTCAGTAGCAGATCTAGTCCGTCCTGTTAAAAGAACTCGAGCTGATCTTATTCTGTCATGTTTGCTGGCAAGTGGCCCTCAGTCTATGACAGCTAAATAACACGGCAGAGGAAAATAACCCAGAGAAGGGGCACCTGCTCTGAGAGCTTTACCACACACACATAAAGCAGCAAGAACACTATTTTTCCTGTTTCTTTGCATCATATGCCTTATTTTAAGGTGTTCATGTTGCTTTTCGCAAAAAACAATATTAGCTTAGAAGTGTTTGCAAGAAAATTAGACACATTCACTTTAAATAGATATACACATCTATCAATACAATATGGTTTCCACAAAAAATATGAATCTGTTTTCAACCTTGACAATGATGAGAAATGTTTCTTGAGCAGCAAATCAGCATATTAGAATGATTTCTGAAGGATCGTGTGACACAAAAATTCAGTTTTGCATTGTATAAATTGCATTGTAAAGTAAATATTTCAATACAAAACAGCTATTTTCATTTTTAATCATTTATGTTACACTGTATAAATGTATATGATCAACAAGTTATGGCAACATGTTTTTACATTGCACATTTAATTCAGTTTAATGTAATTTGTTGAAATGACTTAATCATCCACACTGTAAAAATTGATACGCTTTATAGTAAAAAAAATTGTGGCAACAGATTACAATATTATTATACCAATAAGCAATATTATTAATTAAATAAGCAATATTATTAATTACATTTAACAAATTGAGTAATAATTAATCAAATTAATTCCTTAAAAGTTAACCATTTAAAATGACTAAAATTTACAACAACAACAACAACAACAACAAAAACATATTTAAGTCATCATTCTGGTGATCAGTGTTTGTTTTAGGATTGTTTTAAGATTACGGTTTTCTCCTTCAGTGATTCTGCTTAACATCAGGTGTCTTCAATGTTGGCAATATAATATATAGAGTTCTTAATTAATCTTTGACGTCTGTCTGTTATTCTGATATTTTTGTTAAATTTTGGGGCGTAAACTTTAAACTTTCAAGGAATTAATTTGATCAATTATTACTCAATTCTAATTTGTTAAATTTATAATTAATTATAAATTAATAATTAATAATATTGCTTGTAATCTGTTGCCACAATTTTAGTGATTAGATAAAGCGTATGAATTTTTACAGTGCAAAATGAATATCCTACTTAATTTAAGGCAGCAACTTTTTAATTTTTTTAACAAATAAATGCATCCTTGCTGAGTAGAAGAGACTTCTTTCAAAAACATTTTTTTTAATCATTCCAAACTTTTGACCACGATACTGTAGACCTAAACTAAACTAAATAGATATATTTTATTCACTGAATATTATTTAATATATTCATTGATGCGATTAATTTTTGGAGACCTCATGAAATCAGAGAAAACAAAAGGACATGTTGTGTTTGAATAACACTGACTAGTCGTTTGGCATTTAGATACTTGTTTCTCACGCATGCACAAAAATGTGGAGTGTGTATTATTTTTGTATTTTTTTTTTTATGGTGGTGGGGGTGAAAAGGAAGAGCGAGTGCCTGCGGCTGTCATGGCAACCGATGGTAGAGTTTTGGGCATGCTTTGTCACGGCCATTTCTCCGACATGGTTTAAGAGGCTCAGTGGTTGGTCACATCTCAGTTTTAGGAGTTTCTTTCATTCTCCTCCCCATTGTCCCTTTCTAACTGCCACGTGTAGTCAGGCAATCAAAACCCGAACAGGGAAAAGTGCCGAGACGGTGCAGGAATTCACAGGCAGCTACGGCACTTAAACTTCAGTAGGCCTGTCCGTTCCTGCCCGGTTTTTAACCCTTCCGGTGGAAAACACACACGGATCAGCTAATTGTGCTAGATCTATAGGCAGGCGGCTGTCCACGGGGATAATTGAGTTTAAAGTAGGCTTCTGTGCTGTTTGCTCCAGCTGCGGTCCACTATGAAAGCACCTTTTTTGCACATGCAGTTCAAGCCAGAGTCTACAAAAAACAAACGCGCTAGGCTAGGGTCACGGTGTGTCAGGCATGGCGTTTCACCTGCAGTAATAAAAACGTCTGATTCTGCTGGACGGAGACCAGTTGGAGACTTGTTTACAGTAATCTGTTTACAGCTCTTGCATTTCCGCACAATGTATAAAATAGTAGGTCGTCCGATGGCGGCCAATTCTGTGGCATTCAATGAAACGCTGCACGCGCCTGTAGCTACTTTTCCTGTTCCAAGTCACAATAGACGTCATGTAGCGCGTGCTGCAGTAAGTCGAGGTATTATTAACATGGCATTTGAAATCTGCGCAGTGAGGTTATATTTTGATTTATTTCACTTTTACTGTCTGCATGGGCCCATAGTTAGAGGTGTGTGCTGCCCAATAGATAATTGTATTATTGACGGTTTAGCCTACGTGTCCTCCTTCAAACAGACAAGTGACAATGAGACCATGATCTCTATTTAAAGCCGCAAAATTAATGCAAAACCACAGTTATGTCAGATTGTAGGCCAACCTGGAATTCTAATATGATCTATAGTTCTATATGAGTCCCATTTTCTTTAAAAAAAATGAAGTTTTAACTTAAGTCATTCCTTTGTAGACCCTTCAACATTAGTTCCAGACTTTAGCCATCTTGTTAGTGATTAAAAAACTTTCAAAACGTTCAAAATTCATGTTTGAAGTTGATTATGTTGAACAGCAGTGTTAAGACGTTGTTTTACTCAGAATAAACTGCCATTTTAAAAAATCACAGGAAATTTGTGAGGTAACGCATGATTGAAAATGTTAATTCTCGACATAGCCTATGGGAGTAAGTGCAATATATGCGTCTGCACAATTATCTGGCTTGGTATCTACATTTACAATGTAACATGAAACGTCCTGCCCTAACATCAACAAAGTAATGTATTATCTCATCTGTTTAAAATGGATTGTTTGTTTTAAATATTAGACATTGATTAGCGTTCAGAGACAGTCGGCTTTTGACACAGAGCTATGGCGCCCTCTTCTGGTTCGGTGACATTATTGCTTCACAAGAGGGCAAACATTTAGCGCTTTCTTGTTGGTTAATGAAGTCAGTCAGCCATTGAACTTTTGAAACATTTTGGCAACATACCAAAACCTTAATATGACCGTACGTCTAAATAGGACATGAAGTTCTGATATTTTAAGGTCATTCTTATTAGAGAATAGTCAGAAAATGTTTAATTTTTCAGATCTGTGAGCGACGAGAGAATGGCCTGCCTGACTGATTCAAGCTGATATAAAGGCAATAGAAACTTAAACAACCAGCCGTTACAACAACCAAGGTCTGCATCTCTGAATGCACAACACGTTGAAACCTTCAAACAGACAGACCACAGAACTAGAAGAAGACTGTGACACTCAGATAATACAGAAAACTGAGGCTAAAATTCACACTGGCTCACTAAAATTGGACAATAGAAGATTGGAAAAACGTTGCCTGCTGAGTCTCAATATCTGCTGTGACATTCAGATGGTTGGGTCAGAATGTGGCATAAACAACATGAAAGCATGGATCCATCCTGCCTTGTATCAATGGTTCAGACTGCTGCTGATGTAATGGTGTGGCAGATATTTTCTTGGCACATTTTGGGATCTTTAGTACCAAATGAGCATTGCCACAGCTTACCGGAGTATTGTTGCATCCCTTTATGACCACAGTGTTCCCATCCTCTGCACTTCCAGAAGGATCACGCACCATGTCACAAAGTTAAATCGTCTCAAACACGACAATGAGTTCACTAAACTCAAATGGCTCAAAACTCAAATCCAATAGAGCAGCTTTGGGATGCGGTGGAATGAGATTCGCATCAAGGATGTGCAGCTGACAAATTTGCAGTGACTGCATGATGGAGTCATGCCTGGACCAAAACCTCAGAGGAGTGTGTCCAGCACCTTATCGAATATATATATATATATATAATATATATATATAATATATATATATATAATATATATAAATATAGTACATAGTGTATATATATATATATATATATATATACACATATTTTTTTATTATTACTTTTTTTTTTTTTTTTTTACATATTTAACATTTCCCTTTAAAATATAAAAAGAAGGCCTGAAGTGGATCCAGTTTCTTTTAAATGTTCTTCCTAACAAGGCATGGAGGATACTGCCATCTTCTGGTCTTTCACTTCGGTTAAATGCTTACAGTCCAAAAGTGTTTGAAACATTTCAACCTTATCTTTACATTTAATACATTAACAACTAATCTCACATATTTTTTTTTTTTTTTGGAACTTGGCAAGCTCAATTTAGAAGCTAAATTAATCACTTTAAATTATATATATATAATTATGGTGTGGTTGCATCAATTGATGCATCAAATCCACCTATCTTCAAATAATAAATATTTTAAATATTTTCATTATCTCAAATAAAAATTGATTTATTTTTAAGTAAGCATCAGTCAAATGTTCAAATGTTTCTCACTTTTGCAAACTTGGAAAGATCCATTTAGTTTAAGTTAATGACATGAAATTAAATTAATTCTGGCGATTCTTCTCTATTAGTTTTGTCTTGATGTTTTGACATGACTAAAAACTACATTTCCTTGCATACGTAACATATGAATAAATGCAGAATCTTTGGCGTAGAAGATTCACTGAAGAATGTGATGCTCTGTTTATTGCTAACATTATTCTAAAATACAAAAACAAATGCACATTTTCTCTCTCTCAGTTTCACAAATGCATTTTCTCAGTCCTCTCTGAGCCAAGTGAAAAGACTAGTTCAAGTCAGTCTAATTTCACCTTTTCTACTCTTTCATTCCCCACTCTTACTGTTTCTCTTTCTCTCTCTCTAATTCTGTTTTCCTCAGACATTCATCCCTTCAACTTCCTGAGTCCTGACACTGATCCTAATAAAAAGAAGACATGTGATCAGACAGACCAGTCTAGAAACTAACAATTTTTCCTCCTGAAAGGCTTAGAGAGTCTATTACCAAAGCTATGATGGAAACTCAGCAGCATATTGACAGAAGAAGCAATATCCATCAAAGCAGATTGATGCATTCCCATTGAAGGGAGGAGAACATCACTTGTTCTTAGGGGTGGTTTTCTCTCAATCTGACTCCCAAAACACTAATTTACCCCCCAAAACGAAAGCTGATTATTGCCATTATGTAAACAGACATGTGCTTTTGCTCATTGACGACTATTGCATGATGCAGAGGAAGCTTATTTTAGAGATCAAGTGCAGGATTCTTCCCAACATTCAGGTGCGATGTTTTAACATTTGTCAGTGATGTGCAATCAGTCTAACCCAACTAAAAATCATCATTTTATAGAAAATAATAAAACATTTTGATCTTAGCGTTAAAATTACATTAAATAAGAAATCCAGAATTAGAAACAGGGGCTATTGCAACAGTCATTAATACAGCAATGACATCCACTAAGCATCCAATCTGACAATATTAAGTCATCAATATCACCAGAGCATGTAATTACAATCAGGCATCATTTCCAGCCCGTTCTCATCCCAAGGCGTCATATACTGGCGTAGACATCCAACGCACATGGCACCCTTTAGCGTCAATATGAGACGCAGATATATATGGGCCAGAAGGCGCCTCCTAGTGGTCTAACCCGAACCCTACCCCAGACCTAAACCTACCCATAACCAAAGCGTGTTATATTGACGCTAAAGGGTGCCATGTGCATTGGATGTATATGCATACGGCAAAAGCGTCAGTATATGACGCCTTGGGATGAGATTGCGTAGTCATTTCAAATTCATACAAATAAGATGTGCATGCAAAACTGATACTGCTAGGTGTCATACCTGAAATGCAAATCGAATTTGAACGTGTAAGGACTTAAAACGTAAATCACAGAGCTGTCCATGCAAAGATGTCAATGAGCCATCAGGAGGAACAAGCCAAGACAAACTGAACTGCTAAAACTTCCTCAGCATGACTTCAAACACAGGGTTAAGGCAAGAACAAGCCAAAGCAGTGTTAGGCATGATCTCACAAGCACAATTCGTTTTTGCAACGGATTTCTCATAAAGTTCACAGACAAGTGAACAGCTGTCAAAATCAGTTCCTACTCACCATTGATCTCAAAAGAGATAAAACAGTAGAAACTTGCACACGTGTTCACATCTGAGAAGTAAAGTGTCCAGTTTGGATACATAATTCCACAAAAATTCCCCTTCATTCCAGCAAAAACATCCCACATTCCCTCAAAAAAACAGTTTCACTTCAAGCTTCTGCAGCGAGATGTGTGTCCAGTCCATCACTGAGCTCCTCATCCGAAGCACTGTTCAACTCACTACTTCTGAAGACCCACTGCTCTGGTATTCCTGTCAAACACCACAAGCCGGTGGCGAGGGAGTTATGGAGAGAAAGATTGTGACCGAGAGAAAATGACAGTGAGAGGCAGAACAAGAGAGAGAGGAAACGAGAGGTGACACAGAGGTAACATCAGTTGAGACGCACAAGCCAAACCCCTGTAGCCCTTTATTCACTGCCTCTCATTCTCTCGCTCTCTCTCTCTCCCGTTCCCTTCCTTTCTCTGAGAGCATGAATATGTTATTATGCTCACAAAAGCCTTATGTATTGTTTATGAATTACCAGCTTTCCAGTCAACAAAGGCTATTTTCATAAGAAACCTCCATTTCATTTCAGCTTCAATTTGATTACCAGCTAAAGAATAGAAGCCCTTCGGCCAAACCCCCAGCGGCTCCCCTCTGTTCTCCCTGGTTTTATTCATACCCATTGAAAGACCTTTATTGCTTTCCTTTCATACTGACAGAGGGAAAAGCTTTTAGAGTAAACCATTGACAAAAAAAAAATATTGCACAGCTATTTTGCACAATAACCATATGAAAGAGAGCAGCCGGTGTATGCGATGTGCCCTAGCTCCTCTTCTTTCTTTCTCCGTTTTATTTATATATTTCAATATTGTAAAGCACAAGTAGAGAGAATGAATGGCAGTTTGTTCAGAGTGACGAGATAAGGTGTCTTGCAGTCCCACAGAACATGTCATTTCGAAATGATTGCTATCCAGGTCCAGGGCGTAGGGCAATAGGTTTATAATGGAGCTGACTGGATATGGAGAGAGCAGAAGGTCCACTGACAAATAAACCTTGGTGGTTTTAACTAACGGCATAGACAAATAGTGCGGGGTTCCACAAATAACCTTTTTTTTCAGAAAATAACATTTTGTATAACCCTGAAGTTTCGATAACACTTTATAATAAGATCCTATTACTTATAATTAGTTAATCCATTAAAGGTAGGGTAGGTAATTTCAGAGAGGCTAGCAATAGCAAGCTAGCTTTAAAAAGCATAAGATCCCACCCGCCCTTCAGTGTTTCCAAAACCCCGCCTCCTTCAAAATACTTTGACGCAGGTCGCGCACAGCCGCGTTAGTCTACTGGAGTCTCAAAGCACATAACATTACAAAAATAATAAACAAACATTATTTAGACGAGAACACTTTTCATGCGCGAAAACAAACAAAAATAACGACTTTATTTCAACTATTCATTTCCTTCTCTCTGAGACTCGAGTCAGGTTACTAGTTTAACAGCGTATGATCTGTTGTTGTACGTCACACGCATCACACACATGACAGGCGTCAGCCAATAGTGAGCCTACGTGCGACGTTTAAATGACTAGAGGCCCAGAGAGAAGGAAATGAATAGTTGACATAAAGTCATAATTTATGTTTGTTTTTGCGAACAAAAAGTGTTTTCGTCGCTTGATAAACTTAAGATTGAGCCACTTGGACGATTTTAATGATGTCTTTAATAACTTTCCGAGGCCGGCAAGTTTCAATCCCTCAAGAAGCCTATGGACTAGTATAGAGGAGTGATCCAGCTCTCAGATTTCATCAAAAATATCTTAATTCTGAAGATAAACGAAGGTGTTACGGGGTAAATACTGACAAAATTTTCATTTTTGGGTACACTATCCCTTTAAGATCATTGTGCATTTACCTGTAAATTGTAACACCTTTAGATATAAGTTTGGCATGTGTAGGATGATGATGCATCAGCCATTGCTTTATTATAAAGAAATAAATAGAAATATTTGCTAATGTATTTGTTATAGGACAAAATATAAAATTATCCAGAGTCCATCTTAGCCCAGTATTGTGGTAAGTTAGCCCCCTACTTAGGGTTTTTGGTCATGTTTTGTAGATTGACTAGCCTACATCTTGTCTCCATTCACTTTTACTTGCATAGAAAAAGAGTAGCGCGAATATTCCATAGCATTTTGTTTTCCATGAAAATTCCAGAAAGTCAAATGGGTTTGGAACAACATGAGGCTGACCAAATTTAAAATCTCCTTAAAATCACAGAGGTCTTTAGCCAAAACCTCATGTGTGCGCATATAGGACTCTCTTCAGCCTTTCGCTTCTGAGGAAGGGTTAACAAAAACCAGGCGAAACACGAAAGACAGCAGTTTGGGGTAAATCAGACGTTTGTTCCAGACACAAGAGACAGGAGCGAGCACAAAGGTGTTCTTCATTCACCTGTCTGTCGTTAAGAAAAGCGGACTCTGGGCCGAGTTATCACAGCGTTTGATCTGTGCGTTAAAAGATGAATTAGATGCTCTTTTATGCGTTTTATGAGTCTTTGTATTTATGTAAGAATATTCAGCAGTAGACAAAGGTGACTGATCCATTATTCATCCCTGGACTAAGGCAGGTCTGGCAGTTTGAAAAGAGGCTGACATTTGAGCTTTTTCACCAACATCTGCAAAATTATATCCTTTCCATTGTGAGTCAATGAGGGGCAGTCAGCGTCCATAAAAGAATGAAATTTGGCCTGTCACTTGCGTAAGGCTGAAGTACAACCTTAACCCTTTTGTGGGATAAATGGAAAGGAGACAGAGCTTTTGCCTTTCATCTAGCAATGTTCAGTCTATAGGATCTGAACTTAGGAATTGCTTAAACGCAGAATTCTTAGTCAAGCACAAATACAAAGTAGGCCACCATGGGATATAATATATAAACATAACTGAGATCAAATGATGGACTTAAATTGTATTAATATTAGAACTAATCTACTTTAACTCTCAGTGAACATACATCTCGTGTTGATCATGCAACATGCCTTTCAACCAGTTGGATTTGAGGGACAAGTTTACAGTTTATGTCAAGTTTTAGCTTATAACCAGGGATAGGTGCTTCTACATCAGTGTTATTTCCCTCCGATTTTAGGGAGACGTTTTGGGAAGGGTTAGGCCTACATTTTTTTGGACAGGAATGTTGTTCCAGAATCAACAAATTATGTTGATATGGGAACATTACTAGGCAAAATCATACACTCAACAATGCTGGGTTGTTTTAACCCAAATTTGGGTCAAATATGGACAAACCCAAATGTTGGGTTAAAAATGTTTAACCCAGCATTTGGGTTTGTCCATATTTGACCCAAATTTGGGTTGAAACAACCCAGCATTTTTTAGAGTGCAGTCATAATTCACAATGCCAGGAGTGGGTGGTTGCCAAGCAGTTGCTAAGGTGTTCTGAGTGGCTTGTGGGGTGTTGCTAAGTGGTTGCTATGGTGCTCTGGGTGGTTGTTTACTATCCCAAGTCCATACTGATAGCTATAATTAGAGCTGTGATTAATCGCTAAAAGATCACAATCTTGATTCATTCAATCGCGCACATCTCACTCCTAAATGACCACGATTTTTTCGAATAATTAATTCAAATTAATTAAACATTTTAAACAGACTGCAGCAATTAACATTTTGTCAGAACCTCTAGTAAATTATTATTTTGTTTGGTTGTCTCTTGTCAGAATCGTGGGAGTATCATGATCTTTGTTTGAAACAAGAAAATCGTGATTCTCAAATTATCCAAAATCGCGCAACTCTACTGATACGCATGGAATCCACATGTTCCAAATATGGAATATGATTGCCGTCATATCATGTTCCAGATATGGAATCAGATGTCGCCCAGATCTGGGCCGACACTATGTCTTTAAGGGATAGTTCACAATATTTTCAGCCATTCATCAGTCCATGTAGCTGGGAATTTGATTTGGTTAACACAATTAAAACTTTTGAGACACACAGAGCAGCTCAATTAAGTGACATCTAACATGTTCTGTCTATCTCTGTCCCATTCTCTTCCGTTCTCTGGGCTTTGTCCTTATGTAAATGTGTCCTAAACGTCAGTCTTTCTCAAAATGTCAAAGTTGCCTCAGTTCTGACACAAAAGAACAACCTACCTCCTTCTGCATGAGCCTCAGTCAGTGATTAAATCTCCCACAATGCCTTGCTGTCCCTGAGGATTGTGAGTCTTTGGAAGCGTTTGGTGCGAGTCATTGTTTGCCATAATGGGGTGGAGGTGGATGTTGGAAAAACTGATATGAGACAGAAACACACAAGAGTTTTTTCCACACCTGCACCGCAGCCCTGTGGGTTGAAATATTGATGTGCCAACATCTCAAACAATGCTAAAGCCATGAACAAACCAGTGACATTTTCATCATAATCCAAATTTTCTTTCTTACAAGATACAGAAATGAAAGAAACAGAAGAGGAGACGTCAAGCCAGGAATTTAGATTACAAATGAATATTGAGTTTGGTCGGAGAGACAACACAGAAATAACTTGATGTGGAGAGAAAGAAAGAGAAACATTTGAACATCCATCACATTACCGGTGTACACAAAAAGAGAATCCAAAATCCACCCACTTGTCTTGAGTTTCAGCCTTTTCTGTTCGACAGCTTCCATGTTGCCATCTCAGCCCTGGATTATCACAGACAATTGGAATGAAACAATAGAGGAAATAACAGAAAGAAGAATTGTGCCATGTCTGTACTGTGAGAGGTGCAGAGTGCTAGGGCTATATTTAATAAATGAACGACTGAAGTTTGTCTTGGCATTTTGACATGGTAGCTAGCTAATTGACTGGCTAGCTAACGGGAAACGTTCTCACAACTTTGGCTGACATTCTAGCAAGTTATGAACAAACATTTGTTCAACATTTTGTTAACATGTTCAAAAGCAGATTAAAATACTCATTGTAATTGTAAAATAACATTGTCTGATAATACACACCGTAAGATAAGATTCAGAAACGCATTCTCATCCCAAGGCGTCATATACGACGGTTTAGCCAAAGCGTAAAGTATTTTGTTTGAACGTTCCTTGAGGTTTACTTAAAGGGATAGTCCACCCCAAAATGCAAATTCTGTCAGTAACGACTCACCCTCATGCTGTTCAAACCCCATAAGACTTTCGTTCACCTTCGGAACACAAATGAAGATATTTTTGATTAAATCTGAGAGCTTACTTCTAAGAAGCTTGTTTCCGTCACTGAATAAATAATTGTGACTTTTTATCTCACAATTGCAAGATATGTCAGAATTCTGAGAAAAAAAGTCTAATTGCAAGATATAAAGTCACAATAATGAGAAATAAAGTTGCAATTGCGAGAAAAAAAAGACAGAATTTAGACTTTTAATTATAAGGAAAAAGGCCAATTATAAGGAAAAAGACTAACTTTTTTCCCCTCAGAACAGTTTATATCTCACAATTCTGATTTTACAATATGCAATTTCGACTTTTTATCACGCAATTCTGAGAAATAAAGTCAGAATTGTGAGAAGTTCACTTAAAAAAAACTTAGCTTATAAAACTTAAACTTTTATTTTTTTTAATGAGTGTCGTTTCGCTTGATAAGACCCTTATTCATCGTCTGAATAGTTTAAAGCCCTTTGAACAGTTTGCGGGTTGCACTGAATCTGTCTTTTGGACCTTGAATCGTTTGGTTCCCATTGAAGTCCTTTATATGGAGAAAAATGCTGGAATGTTTTCATCAAAAACTTTAATTTCTTTTCGACTGAAGAAAGAAAGACATGGACATCTTGGATGACATGGGGGTGAGTACATTTTTTTAAAAGTGAACTACTCCTTTCAGAAGCCTATGGAGGAGTGATCCAGCAACAAAAAGTGGATGTTACTTAGTTGTTCAGATGACATTTTCCAGTAAAAAAAAAAATATTATGTTGGTCATACTTCCAAAAAGTAGAATCTGTGATTCTGACAGTATCCACACACCGGCGCGGCAACTGACAGCCGCACTCCCCTCAAACAATGGATTCATCTGGATTTGCCACATAATTCAGTGAATAACAGCAATTGCAGATGGTAGCAAAGATGAAAAACCGCAGACTGCAGCTTTACATAAATGCTTTATTTATAATGAGGACATTTTAAGCTATGAAACTGAGGATTGTTTTTATTTTATTTATTTGATTGGTACAAATACCTCTTAATACATGTCAAAAAATCAAGGCATATCTGATTTCTCATGTTATGACTAATAGCGCAAGAAAGGAATCAGACAAGCACAAATACCTTTTAAAGAGTCACAGTAAGAATTTGTATTTATTTAATTAAATCAGCAAGAAATATAGAGTAAGACAGCGAGAGTGCTTTGGGAAGAGAAAGTAGTCGAGGTTATCTGGAAATTTCACAATACACAGTCATTTTGCAGTAGACAATATTTCATTTAAATACATAAATTAGACAGACAACATAGAAGACTCTTAATCTGTCAGTTCCTAACCACAGATTCAGTGTTCATTCAAAATAAATCTTGCATACGGGTTTCTTACAAAGGTTTCTTTGAAATGCTGACAGAGCTAGAAATGCTGACAAAATTCTGGAAATCTCTTTTTTTCCAAAAAAGGCACATTTCTGAGCATTAAATACAATAAAGGATTATTTCTGTACAAAACAAAAATCTGCGAATGCACAATTAGGGTTTAAAGGACCATAATAAAAGTTTTAAAAAAAGAAAAAGATACAAGCTGCAAGGTGCAAAAGATTGAAAGTTAAAACTGAGGTTATTGTAAAAGCAACTTTGAAAATGTAACCATTTAAGACTAGTTCCCTCAGATTTGTCTCCAGTATTGCATTGCAAGGTTTTCCATTGGAAAAATTCTACTGAATGTCATCACTTAATGAACACATAGGCTTATGGATCTAAAAGTCAGAGGACACAGGCAGTGATGCAGGCCTGGCAACATTTGTAGGTACAGTGTGTCTATCATCCCTGAGACTCCCAGTTTTAGACTAGGAACCAATGACATCTGTGACGGAAAACTAAGTGATCGAACTGCAAGAATTTTGTTTTTGGCAGCTTTGCCAGACCACACCTGATCCGGTAGAAATGAGAAGTAAGTTTCTGCTAGAGGATGTCTAGTCTCAATACATTTCCTTATATCATTAGCATATCTGAAAATGGGTTCAACTTGGCACTGGCAAACAAAAAAGGCATAAAAAGGATTAGGTTTAAAAAAGGCAAACTACTGTGACTGAAGGGATCAAGTCCAATTTTGTCACAATATTTACAAGCGTTTTTTGGTCAGGACTTAGGAATACACAGAACACACAATTATCAGATGCGGATCACAAATTAGTCTCGTCCCAGGACGGGTCGTTCATACTCTTTAACACTTTCCTGACAATCTTCTCCAGCTCTTTCCGTGCCTTTTGTTCTTCTTCGAGAGTTCGCTTCATTCTCTTGTTATCCTGGTGATGTAAAAAAAAAAAATCAGAGCATCCGGGTCACGGCACCAGATTCAGACATTCAATGAAATGGCATCACATTCAGCATAAAGGAACGTTTGCATGTGGCATGTGGACTGACCTGCTTAAGTTCTTGAACCTCATCCCTTAAGGCATAAACTGTATCCACCAGACTCCTGGAATGAATATCCAGATGAAAAAAATCATGAACAAATACAAGATAATTCACTTTTTTTAGAGGTGCACGAAATATCGGCCGGCGATATAACAATTGTTCAATTTTTTACACATCAGTATCGTTCCGATGTCAAAATAGGGCCGGTCGATGATCATTCCTGTGTCTGATTCGTTAAAATAAGCAGCCCTAAACCTCGCTATGTGTTTTCTATACAGAGATATCGACATCGGTAAATATCGGTATCGGCCATAACAGCAATATTAATATCGGTTATCGGTATTGGGCACAATTTTCACAGTGGTGCATCACTAACTTTTTTTATGTGCAACATTATTGTAAGATTAATCATGCTAAACGACTGCATTAAACTGAGAGCCCTAATAACAATATAGCAATATTTGAATGCAAATTAACTGCATAAAGCAGTGATCGAACCTTTCTTCGAGTACGGTTTGACCATTGCTCTTTGTCTCTTCCACAATGATCTTCTCCTCCTCAGGAAAAAGCATATGTGGCCCCGGCTCCTTCCTTGATCCTGAAAGAAGTTTAACAATGTAAGGTTAACAACTGAACTGTACCTGGTTAACACACTCATTGACAATTGAACATATATCTTTATAGATTTAAGATAAGTACTGAATTGTACAGAATGTTAAGATGGGGCACTATTAAAGTAGTAGTTCAATTTAAAAAAAAATTTTGCTGATTATTTACTCACCCCCATGTCAACCAAGATGTCCATGTCTTTCTTTCTTCAGTCGAAAAGAAATTAAGGTTTTTGATGAAAACATTCCAGGATTATCTCCATATATTGGACATCAATGGGAACCAAATGTTTCAAGGTCTAAAAGACAACTTTTTTATTTTTTAGATGAGCGACCGTTTCGCTTGATAAAACTCTTATTCATCATCTGGAATCGTTTAAAGCCCTTTGAACAGTTTGCAGTTTGCACTGAAACTCTCATTTGGACCTTGAACCGTTTGGTTCCCACTGAAGTCCATTAAATGGAGAAAAATCCTGGAATGTTTTCATCAAAAACCTTATTTTCTTTTCGACTGAAGAAAGAAAGACGTGGGCATCTTGGATGACATGGGGGTGAGTAAATTATCAGCAAAAGGTGAACTACTCCTTTAAATATGAATGCTTCTGTCCTATGAAAGCCATGGATCAAAAGCAGTGAAAACATCTTTCTTGCTTTTTCATGTCAACCATCTCTTCAATATGTTCCCAACTAACTTAAATTTAAGCCCTCAAAAACAAAATAAAAGAAAAAAAGTGTTTTAATTTTGATGTGTAAATACGAGCAGCAGCTCTTACGGGACATAGAACCAATTCTGTTAGTGTGAGTTATCCATATAGTGTCATAGTCCGAGTCTTCGGATTGGTCAGAGGGAAATCCGCTGCTACGACAACCCACAGCATCCACATACGATTGGCCAACATCAGCCAGCACATGATTATGCATCAAATCAGTGCCCTGCCATGCTAATCAGGGATGGGGAATCAAACCAATCATATTGGAGAGGACGGGTGGGTTGAGAGGATGGACCAAACCAAGATGAGTAAAGTGAAGGACGCCCAATAAATGATATACAAGTGACAAAATGAAATTAAAAAAAAAATAGAACAAAAAGCAATAAGAATGGCAGGACAACACAAGAGAGAAATGGGTGAAAAAGAAAGGAATAAAAGGAAGGGAGAGGAAAAGAGACAAATATGCATGTTAAAAGAGCAGAAAATATTAGATTGAGCAACATGGTAAAGAGTTAAGTCAACAAACATTTAAATAGAGAATGCCACAAGAATTAAAAAATAATCAAAAGATGTTGCAGTATTTTAAAGACATATCGAAGAATGTTTATCAGGACTTAAGGGAGTCGTTCACTTTAAAAAAAAAACTTGCTGATAATTTACTCACCCCCATGTCATCCAGGATGTCCATGTCTTTCTTTCTTCAGTCGAAAAGAAATTAAGGTTTTTGATGAAAACATTCCAGCATTTTTCTCCATATAATCCATAATCCAGGTCCAAAAGACAGTTTCAGTGCAAACTGTTCAAAGGGCTTTAAATGATTCCAGACGATGAATAAAGGTCTTATCAAGCGAAACGATCGCTCACTTAAAAAAACAAAAACTTAATTTTTCAAAAACTTATTAAGTTTTATAAGCTCAAATGCTCTCCTTGCTCTGACTGAGATGCACGTTCGTGACTCCTGTACGAACTCGTTCCTCAAAATGAACGAATCTTTTCCTCAACTTGTTCATTTTGTTCGTTGAATGAACCAAATGACACGAGTGATTGTTTCGCTTGATAAGACCCTTATTCATCGTCTGAAATCGTTTAAAGCCCTTTGAACAGTTTGCACTGAAACTATCTTTTGGACCTTGAACCGTTTGGACCCCATTGAAGTCCATTATATGGAGAAAAATCCTGGAATGTTTTCATCAAAAACCTTAATTTCTTTTCGACTGAAGAAAGAAAGACATGGACATCTTGGATGACACGGGGGTGAGTAAATTATCAGCAAAAGTTTATTTTAAATGTGAACTACTCCTTTAAAATATGGGTTTTCTAGCCCAAATACACTAAAGTTCAGAAGTTAGGGATTTATGCTCACCAAGGCTGTATTTGATCAAAAATACAGTAAAACAGAAATGTTGTGTGAAATATTATTACACATTATTGAAAACAGCTGTTTTCTGTTTTAATATATTTTAAAATGTAATTTATTCCGGTCATGGGAAAAAAGTTATTTTGACAAATTTCATGACATCATCGTTAATCCAGTCTTCAGGGTCACATGATCCTTCAGAAATCATTCTGATATGCTGATTTGTTGCTCAATCAATGTTGAGAACAGTTGTGTTGCTTAATATTTTTTATCAAAACTGAATTTTCTCTGGATTCTTTGATCAATACAAAGTCTTTACTGTCATTTTTGATCAATTCAATGCATTCTTAATGAGTAAGGAATTTATTTCTTAAAAAAAGAAAAATAACACTGACCCCAAACTTTTGAACGGTAGTGTATATTTGAACCTTTAAACTGGGACAAACAAATTGACAGATGCACAGTTATATTTCCTTCACTCATTACACTCGTGTCACACACTCTGGGACTGAAGTGAGATTTCAAAGAATATTAAAAATAAAAATCACAAGAGAATAAATGACATACGCAAGAGCACATACTTGAGTTGAGAGTTTGCCGTGTTTTAGCACTTGTGCAGTACGCTTCGATCACTTTCAGGATCTGAGCATCCTCCTCCAGAGCTACAGTGCCTTATGGGAAACAAGAAGAGCACAAAAGATGTAATTGATCAGGTAACACTGTGAGATGATTGTAAAGGGACTTTATTCAAGCAAACACTAAACACAGAATGCAATGCATGTGACATGTCAGTAAAATAAACATATCACAGGCATGTGTGAAAACTAAGGGAACCTAGTGTCGGAGTTGCATGTACCCTATACACACCGTTTGACCATTTTAAACTTAAAATGACAAGAAAATATGAATGAAAACTGACTAACTGCAATGCATTTCAATGGACGTGGAAGCAGAGAGTGTCCGAGTGTATTGGATTAGCTGCGCACTGTGATTGGCTCATCGCGTTTGAGGGCGTGGCTTAGCCATAGGTCAATTAAGAAAAGACTAGGTTGACACATTTATGTGGCCAGGTGTATATGGAACCGTTTTAACAAATGAGTTCGCTATCCGATCAGTAAAAAAACAGAAGTGACCACATGTAAACAGGCCCTAAAAGAACTTTAATTACACACTTCATTTTTTTATAGAGTCACGAGTGTCATACTTTTTCTCACAGCAAATTCCTCATCAGATGGTTTCCTCTCAGATTTTCTTTTGGGCAGAAGCTTCTTCATACTCTTGGGACTTTTACTGAGATCCTGAAGACATACGCAAATTAGATGCAAATAAAAAAAAAATACTAAATAAGTTTATTCATAAATAATGGTTAGCTAGTACATCATTTGTTTCATTCACAAATCCAGAGTGTATCATATGTAAATCACTGTATAGCTAGTCTTCTGTAAGAGATGCTGTTAACATACAAATAACGAATGTACCTCTTTGTAACACAATGCGGCTGAGGGTTTCAGGGGGGGCGCAGGTCGGAGGCAGCTGAGACTCCAGGGCTTCTGGGTTTTGGGGGGTTCGAGGGGCCCCCACATCATGCCACTGTGAGGAGTTCCAAGTGAAGAGAGATGAGGAAGAGTGTGGTAGACTGGAGATCCGCTTGTACTGCGAACCTCTGAGTGTCTGGACGGGGTGAGAGGGTGAGACGGCAGCTGAAAGGGAAAGAGAAGATCAGATGAGTGACTGAATATCACTGAATTTACTTCCAATGTATGAGGCGGTATAGAGTAGCATTGTGTAAGAGTAACCGTTATAAAAAATCCTTAAACCTCTATCAATTAATATGTTAAATAGCAAGATGCAATAATGTAGGTCTATAGTTTCTGTGTGTGCATTTGTTATATGTATATTGTGTATTAACGCAGCCTCGAGTCCATTTGCTTACAAACAAACAAATTTCTGTTGTTTCCAAAATAGTTAAGGCTTTGAAAAAAAGAAATTAATACTTTTATTCCACAAGGACACATTAAATTGATCAAAAATGACAGTAAAGACATTTAAGTTTTCTATTTTCAATGTTGCTTTTTTATTTTTATTTTCTTATCATCAAATAAATTAATCACAGTTTCCACAAAAGTATTAAGCAGCACAACTGTTTTTAACACTGATACTAAAAATAAAATGTATCTTGAGCAGAAAATCAGTATATTAGAATGATTTCTTAAAGAGATACTCCACTTTTTTTGGAAATAGGCTCATTTTACATCTCACCCAGAGTTAAACAGTCGAGTTTTACCGTTTTTATTTTTTTTATTTTTAGGAGAATATCAGTAACCAGACGGTTTCTGGTTCCATTGACTTCCATATTATGCTTTTTTTCCTACTATGGAAGTCAATGGGACCAGAAACTGTCTGGTTACTGATATTCTTCTAAATATCAGAAAATCGGCTGAATGGATTCAAAAACGGTAAAACTCGACTGTTTAACTCTGTTGGAGTTGTAAAATGAGCCTATTTCCAAAAAAAAGTGCAGTATCCCTTTAAGGATCATGCGACACTGAAGACTGGAGTGATGATGCTGAACGTCGGGAGCATCATAGGAACAAATGACATTTCATAATATTAAAATAGAAAACAGTTATTCTACATTGTAAGGCTATACTGTATTTTTGATCAAATAAATATTTTATTTCAAAAACGGTAATGCACGGTGTGTGTTTGTGGAAAGTGCCTGTTTCTCACCGTATGGCAGGGGACATTCTGCGGTTTCAAGTTGCTGGTTGAAGTGCGTTTGGTCTGCCGGTGTAGATGATCCACCCAGTCCTGAAGATCTTGCTGGTTATTACAGATTACCTGAATCCGCTCGATCATACTTCCTGCATGCAAAAACATCATCACCTAGTGATATTAATGTGCATAAACCATGAGGACAACTGTCTGGGAAACTTACCAGATATTTCGAAAGCATTTTTTGTGGTGTCAGTGTCCTCTATTTTATTAACAGCCATTCCAGTCAGAGGAAGCTTCCCCTGTGTAAGTCAATCAACCAATAAGCCGTCAACATTTTAGAGCATACATGACCAACTAAACAGCCGATGGACTAATATGAGACAACAGAGTAATATAGAATAATATTGAGTCTTATCTTATGATGAAATGTGAATTTATTAAATTTGTTACATTATTTAACTGGATATGCAAGTTTTAAAATTTTATGAACTCCATCATGCAAGCTGTGAAAATGGCAAAAACAATATTACAGCAATAGACAATATTATAACAATTAAATTGTGAAAATATAAAATAATAATCATTTAAAAATATTTGGTATTTTCTGAAAAGCAGTATCAGGAATATTTCTAGTGTCACCATTTAACTTTTGAATGGTAGTGCCAGGACCACAAGTGATTTCAGTAATTATGCAAAAAAAATATATAATTATTATTATTTATATATTATATATATGACAGCAAAATCATTCACCTGGTAAATGAAACCACTCATTCGAGGACTGGCAGACAACATGAGAAGAATGTGAGGAAACAGCAGGAGGTATCGCTCGTTTTTCTCCTGAGAAGCAGAATATCACAATAAAGGTTTCATTTTGACTCTATTTTTCATTTCATTTTGTAAATTAAAATCTTTTATAATACTGTTATTAATATCACGCTCCTCTTTTTTAATTCAGGAGTCTATAAAGAAGATATAAAACATTTTGAATACGTTTCTAACTAATCAATGATTTGTTAATGACTTTAATGTAAATCTAGCTTGTTACATTGGGTGTCCCCGATGGTTGTTTGAATGCTTAAAGATAAATTATGTGATGACATTCACCTCAGCCCCGTGGTTCTGGATGAGGACTTGAGACATGTAGAGAACCGACCCCAGGGTCTTAATGCCCTCCCCTTCCCAGCCCCGAATAGACTCCATCAGAATCTGTAGCTCAAGCTCCTTCCTCTTCCTCACTTCCTGACACTGGGCCTGAAGACACAACAATAATCACACAAATAAGCACAGCATCCCATTCTCATTCCCATTCTCACACATCTTTCATGCTTTAATACTGGTGAAAATCAAAGACCATCCATGATGTTGACCTTATAATACTCACCGAGAGATTTTTAAACACTGTCATGCTCTTCTGAATGTCTGGATAATCTGGATGAAGCGGCTGGGCAGATTAAATGAAGAATATGAGTGAGTTAAACTGGTTTACTCTACATTTATTCACACAACCAATACAAAATTTGTTAGCAGGGACCCAATTAAATTGATCAAAAGTGACAGTAAAGTCATTTATACCATCACAAAAAATATTAATTTTCTATTCTCAGTCAAACGGAAGTGATATATTTTAAGATACGTCAGTGCAAGTTGCTTTCAGTTAAAAAAAAAAAGCTTAAACATACATTTTAGTCTGGGACTAGGCTTAAGCCTTGTCTGTGAAACCGGGGAATAATGTAATGAAAGATGCTGTTCTTTTAAACTTTCTATTCATCAAAGAATCCTGAAGAAATGCATCAATGGCCGCTGGAAATGCAGCTGTCATCACAGGAATGAACTACATTTTAAAAGGTATTAAAATAGAAATCAGTTACTTTAAATGCCAATAATATTTTACAATATTACTGCTTTTACTGTATTTTTGATCAAATAAATGCAGCCTCTGTGAGACTTCTTTCCAAAACTTCTTTGAAAAAATCTAACCAACCGCAAACTTTTGAAGGGTAATGTACACACAGAAAGTGCTAGCGGTCTAGTACCTCCATGTGCCGCTCCATCTCTTTCAGTAGAGTGGGGTATTTCTCCAGTCTCAGGAAGGGTTTGCTCAGGCCTGTGGTGAGGGTGAGGATTCCAGGGGTGTTCGCACCTTTACTTTCCATAAACTCTCCTAGATCCTCACTGAAACATACATAGATGCAAGAAGCCACTGAAGTCAATGTTGTATAGACTGTTTTTTTGACACACACACACAAAAAACATTGGCATATGTGAATTATCAATGCACCGGGTTTCTGTGAGTGTGCTTATTATGTGCATTGCGTTGTGTTACGCACCTGTGTTGCGTGAGAACGTTAACCGCAGACGGATGGTTGGAGCAGTAAGTCACGTAGAGACTCTTCATCTGAGGAATGAGGGACAGGAAGAAGCCTCCTATTCTCTGCTGACTATCTGGAACTCTGCACACAACACACACACCTCATTTAGAACTAAATAATGTAGGGATGCACCGATATGAACATTTTGGCCGATAACAGATAATTCTTTATATTTGAAAGCAGATAACCGATATATCGGCCGATAAATCTAAATCCAATGTTTATATCATTTTTGAAAGCCTGATTGCAAAAACAAAAGTCTCACAATTAAAATCTGTCCCCTAACACAATTACAATGTTCTCATTATAATTTCATGTATCCGATATGACAGCACATTTTGCACTTAACTATGTTTTTCTTTTTGATTCCAATCATATTTCAAGCAATCATGTTGAACAGTATGCATCTTAAGTGTCTCAGGTGTCAAGTGTTGAAGGAAATAATTCATTATTTATCAGCTTTAATATATCAGCCAAATTTTATTATCGGGCCGATAACGATAACATAAAAATGAGCAAATATCGGCCGATACCGATATGGTGGCCGATATATCATGCATTGCACCCCTAAAATATTGAGAAAGCTGAACAGAGCTCAATTCATAACCACCACTAGATGTCTCTGTCGACTGGCTGGATGAAGGAGAACTCTTACTTGACGCTTTCCTCCAGTGAGTGCACCAGTGTTTGCTGGAAAGAGCTGATCTCCTCTAGATTTCCCATGATGTGACTGATATCTGACACGCTGAGCCTAGAGAGAGAGAGAGAGAGAGAGAGAGAGAGAGAGAGATTCACCTACTGTCATCTCTGTTTATGTTGGACTCGTGGTTTGTGTTCTCACCTGTCGGTGGGCTGCAATGCTCTCAGATATGTGGAGAGGAGTGTCTGCAGCTCTTTACAGTATTCGGTCTCAGTTTGCAGAATATTCTGAACCACCTGTGCATTTGACAAAAATCAACAACAGCTTTTAAACTATTAGATCGCAACAGTATAATGAGATAAGACAAGTACAAATATCATACTAGGGCTGTAAAACGATTAATCGCACCCAAAATAAAAATTTGTGTTTACATAATATATGTGGGTGCACTGTGTTTAATTATTTTATTAAACATTTTACTAAATTATTAAAATTTTAAAATTATTAATTTTAATTATTAATTAATTATTATAAAAAATTCATTTTAATTATTATTAATTTTATAAATAATTAAAATGTAATAAAATTTTACATTTTATTAAATTATTTTACACACATGCTTGTATATATTTAAGAAATATTTTTTTTCATGTGTATACTGTATATAGATTTATATACAATTTATATTATATAAAAATATAAATATTTTATATATAAATAATATTTTTTTCTTAAATATACATGCATGTGTGTGTGTGTGTATATATATATATATATATATATATATATATTTGGGCTGGGAAATCACATCCAAAATAAAAGTTTGTGTTTACATAATATATGTGTGTGTGTAGTGCGTATAATTATTTTGTATATCTAAATACACACACATGCAAGTAAACATTTAAGAAATATTTGCATGTATATACTTTATATTTATACATAAATATATATATTTGATATATTAATAATAATTTTTTCTTAAATATATACATGCATGTGTGTGTATTTATATATATAAAATAATTATACACACACATATATTATGTAAACACAAACTTTAATTTTGGTTTAATTTTGGACGATTAATCGTTTCCCAGCCCTAATATATATATATATATATAATATATATACACACAAAATAATTATACACAGTGCACCCACATATATTATGTAAACAAACTTTAATTTTGGATGCGATTAATCGTTTGACAGCCCTATATCATACACAGGACACAATATTAAATGCCTAAAGTACCTAATGACAGTGTAAAGTACACATACAAGTGTTATACAAATCTATAATAAATGTAATCAAATTAATCATGTATTTTCAATAAGCAGAATTTGTTTAAAACATGTTTAAGTCAGAAAAAAATGTACAAAATCAACTAACGCAAGATTTAGATACAATGCAGCTGTGAACTAGCTAAAATATTTAATAAATAAAGATGTAAGGGAAAAGGCGTACAACTTCTAACATCGAACATAGTGTATGTGGGCTTGATCAGTAACTTTTACAATTTTAATTTTTACCATCTGTACCTCAAGAACTAACCAAGACCAAGTCAAAGTTTGTGTGTAAACACAACGACTGGCATAAACACTGGAAGGAGATGACAGCCTGACAGTTACAACCATTAACTGTCTTTAACATCAATCTCCTCCCATAATGCTGCAGTAAAACACTGAACTCTGCCTGACCTCAATCTCTCGTCCAGCCTGAAACACACAGACATACACTCTTCATTTCCAGCCTGCCTGCCTTACGCAGTCTTTAGAAGAGTAGGGTCCGTTAAACATGACACATAACCAACACAGACAGACACACACACACACACAGACAGCGCAGGGCCTCAGGCACAGCTGTTCCCCTGGTCAATGAGATGGAAAAGATGACCTATATTACAGCACGACAGAGAGACAAACACACACACACACCAGTGAGAACTGATAACCAAATCCAGACATTCATAACAACACATTTCCATATGAATATGCAAACACAGGCCCAAACACACAGGTTTTCTATATCAACACCTCCAAAACAACCCCACAGCACTAATGTGTTCGCATATCTGTTTTACTTTCATAGTGGACTTTCCATTGTTTTAATACTGAGCTTATATGATTTCTCTCTCCAAATGCCGCCTAAAGCTATCCCTCATACAAACCTTGCCACATTTTCAATCAGATGGTTACGCCAGACACTTCACAACTTTTAAAAATCGGAACAGATTTTTTTTAAACACTTGGCATCACACACTTCCCGATTTTGTAAACGGTTTAAGAGAAAAACTGGTAATCTTAGACTAAACGACTGAGGATCACACACTTCCAAACTTTCAAGTAGTCCCAAACACCAAAAACTCACACAGAAACTCATACCCATTGCTATGAAAAGCACGACAGATGAGAAAAAAAACGAGCCAAGCACATTTTGGATGCAGTCTTGTCGACTCATCTAGACTGCAAAAGTCGTGTAGTGTATTCCAGCCTTAAGTCGTTTTCTCCATGCAGATTGTGGATTGATCTACACTAATTAAATGTTGGATGTATAGTTTGTCCTACTTTATGTGTATATATAGAATACACTCACATAAAGCAATATATACTATACCAAACCTAAACTGTCGATTTTTGTTAAGTTGCAAAATATAAATATTTTATTGCCCAGCTGTTTATATAAAGCTTACATAAATTATATAATTTCTGTACATTAAATATACAGTAGTGGCCAAAAGTGGTTTTTGGTTTTTAAATGGCCCCACAAGTTTGATTAAACCTTCAGAATACAAGGAATATACAAGGAATAAAAAAATTATTTTAACTAATATTAACATTAGACTAATTAGTTATATTATGTACTAAGGTCATTAGTTAATGAACAAATAACGGTTTTATTTTAGCAACTACTGTTAACAAAGATGAATAAGTAAGTAGTATAACTAATATCTTGCTTCTTGTTAGTTAGTGAATTAGCTAACTTTAACTTTTGGTGTTACCAAAAAAAAAAAATGCATATAAAAACAAATTTGACTACAACATAATTAGTTATTCATATTTTGTTGGTGTTGATTTCTTTTTTATGACAGCCCGGCCAAAAATTATGTCTGCACAATTTGGCTTTTGGCATGCATCACTTTTGGCCATTACTGTAAGTATGTCTAACTTTATCCTCATACATGTAGTTTCTTTGAGTAGCATAATATATACTACTGTATATAACATTTCTCAACTCTTTGATCGCCCATGTCTAATCTGATAAATGTGACTATTAAGGCATGAAAATAATAAAATATTATAAATATTGCCATCACGATTTTCTGTAAAAAAAAAATGTGGTCCTCACAATTTAGGCAAAGCCTGACACACACACACACACATTAACGGCTCACTGGGTTTGCAGAGGCTCAAAGGGAGGCTGCTGGGACACAGGAGAAAATGGAGGACAAAAAAGGAAACGACACACATATAAATGACCTGAAATTACATTCATTAGCTGAATTGTCATTGTCAGGATATAAGTAAACTTGTGTCTCTCTTAGATAATGACATAAATCAAGACTAAACCCGGAGTAGCATATGCTGGCGGGTGTTTAAACTTGGATTATTAACTTTAAGTAACTCTGGGTTGGCAAGGCTTTTAAATCCAGATAAAAGCCTTATGACTATAAATTCAAGGATTAGTCAAGTCTGGGAAAACCCAAAACGCCGCTTCAAAATAACCCCTACACACATCGAATATCCTCGCAACACACTGTTTTATGCAGAACATTACTCAAAAAAATTCAACACCATTCAAAAACTTGCGGTCTGTAAGATTTTTTTAAAAACAGTAATATTGTGAAATTGAAATATTATTACACTTCAAAATAACTGTTTTCTATATTAATATATATATTATTATTAATAAATATACATATATATATATATATATATATAATAAATTATTATATTATAATTACTATAATTATTAATTAATATATATTAATAATTATATTATATTATATTAATTATTCCTAATTTATTAAGGCTGTATTTTCAGCATCATTACTCTTCAGTGTCACATGATCCTTCAGAAATCAGACTAATTTTCTGATTTGAGGCTCAAGAAACATTTCTTCTTAGTGCTGCTTAATATTTTCTGAAAACAGTGATAGAAAGAATAGAATTTATTTGAAATATATATATAAAAAATTTAACATTATAAATGTCTTTACTGCCACTTATAATCAATTTACTGCATCCTTACAGAATTGAAGAATTCATTTCTTTAAAATAAATAAATAAAATAAATAAATTTTACTGACCCCAAGTGTTTGAATGGTAGCATATATATTAACTGTATTAAAGGCATATAGATATAAATGTCAATAAGAATGGAAAGAGAAGGATTAGCCAATAATATTTCCACTCCAGTTTAAATAATTCATATCATATTATCCTGTTCTAACATTTTGGGTGTGCAGTGCAATGGGGAAGTCCAGTTAAACAGACATAGGGATGTTTTAACCCTAAAACCGTATTCTGGACAAATGTGGGCAAAATAGTTTTGATTTATTTTTAAAAAATACTTCCCTTGATCTGAGCGGTATAAGACTTGGCTACTTTTCCTAAGTTTGCCTCCTGAACACACACCATTTTTTATTTGACTCAATTCTACAATGTTACGTGGGTGAAAAAATAAAACTCCTTAATCTTGCATTTGGGTCAAAAATGGACACCCATAGAAATGAATGGGAAAAACTGTAATTTAGAGCATTCTAAAATAGGCCAAAATAAGACACCAGGTGATGGCAAAGTCACTTCATCTTTAGGTTTAGCTCTAAGAACTTATTGCAATGATATTTTAATGTAGTTAAAAAAAAACACTTTACATTGAAATAATTTACATAGAAAATAGGGTACTTTTTTAATTAAATAAATTCAAAAATACCCCCAAAATTAAAAAAAAACACCATAAATGGATAGACAAAACTTTATCAAAGACAGTGATATAACATTTATAGTAAATAAAAATTAGGATCACATCCAAGTCCTCTGTGCCCACATTTGTCCACAATTACAGGATTAAGGGCTATAAAGTGAATACGGTTCGAGGGCTACAAAAGTATTTAGATGCTAAAATTGTCTGTTACAATCTCCAAAAACCTGACCCTTTAAAAATGACTCAATGCAGCTATAACAATCGCATTGTGATAGCCTCCATAATTTCGAATATCTTTTATCTTTAAACCTTAGTCTTATCTGTCAGGTATAGTCAGGGTTGGTGGTGTACTTGCCTATTTGGTTATGGAAATACTGGTGCAATACAATATTCTGCTCACAAATAATCAACTGGTTCCACATGGGAGGGGCTACAGCACATCTCTCTTACCACATTATAGTAAGTCTTGCAAAAGTTAGTGGTCTCAAGGCCCTTGGGTGGACTCTTCAGCGTTCCAGACTTGGGAGAAACAGGTTTGTCTGTTTAAGAGAGCAAAAACAGAACAAAAGGTAAGAAGGTCACCTTAGACCAACATCTGGAAGCATTTTGTTTCTGTTATTGAATATTAAAGTACATCTCTCCTGCAGTGAGCAGTCAGAGCAGCAATATTAGATTTCGAAACTTTAAACCTCTTACGTCAGTCTGAGCATTTCAATCCGTATGGTTCATTTACACTAATATCAGTAACAATGTGTGAACTTCCAGGAATCCTCAAAAATATCAGCTTGAACAATCCTCATCATGCGTTTACTAATGCGAACAATCAGATCATGAGCGACGTTTTCATACAAACATTCACAAATAAAGCAGCGTTTCCATCCCATGTGTTCAAGAGAATAAAATCGCCACTTCCTGGGAAAATGAAGCAAAATATCTGCACTAAAAATGGCACATTTTCAACTGGCCATACATAGAGGTAGAGATTTAAAGGAATAATTCACCCAAAATTACAATTTCGTCAGCATCCGTTCATTTACTCTTAAGTCGTTCCTAGCCTGCAGCCATTTATGAGATTAAATATGAACTCAATACACTGTTATGTATTCACCACAAGTAAAGGAGTTTGGATCACTGAGTGCTCAGAGAGTGGAGTAAACTGGAGTGTGAAGCCATATTCAGAGGAAAAGGCAAATGGTGTCTTCTGGCCGCTGCACTTCCTGTCTTTGTTGTTAGATTGTGTTTCCTTCCTGTTCGGCTCTGGATGTTCAAACTCTGATGTCATCCTAAACTATTTCCATTCAAGCTGGACTGAATACACATTAAGGCCATTTCCCCATACATGCGAGGGAAGCATCTGTTTGGCATCATGATGTGTATGTGCTATTTATGTTTGAACTGGAGAGCGAGGGTCAGAGGTTCTGTTTATACTACAACGTGACTACACTGAGATAAGGCTGCGTAAGAGCTGGTTATTTAAAATATACAGTACCTACAGACATTAATACATTTATTCAGCATTAAATTGAAAAGTGAAGACAGTGAAGTACATTTACATAGATTTAGCTGATGCTTTTATCCAAAGCGACTTACAATTGCTATATCTTGCTCAGGGACACATTGGTGTCTCACAGTGGATTCGAACTTGGGTCTCTCACATTTCTATTTCAAATAAATGTTGTTCTTATCTTTCTATTCATCAAAGTATTAGTTTCCACAAAAATGTTAAAAGTCCCCAAGAAATCAAAATTGAAGTTTTTTTGGCTTTTATTATGAATATGTTAGGCTTACTGTTATCTATCAGCTAGTATGCTTTAAAACACTGACAAAATTTGCATTTAGAAGATATAATTCAAAACTTAGGCCTATGTCACGAAAAAATTGAAGACCGGAAGTACGTCTTTTAGTAGGGACACGGCTCTTCCGGTTAGCTTTTTACGATGGTGGAGTCTGATAGATACCGCTGGACGAAATCTCTCCGTAACCTGCCTGAAGTCACATATGACGATGTGGTTCGGATGGTAAATTAAAACTCTAAAGTGGGAAAGCATGAAAGCTAAGGTATAGTTGTCTACATCCTGATGCAGAGCAACCCGGTACACTACAACAGCAGCCGCGTTTCTATTGTAACAGCAAGTTAGACCAATCAGCAGATGTTGTGACTATGCTTAGGATTGTGGGTAGTGTAGTTTTCTTTCATAAGATTGTGGATAACACATGTTTTTCTTTAAACAAGGTTGATTTCATACACACTTATCGCTTCAACAGGAGCAAAAAAACTTCGTTTCACAACCTCACAGCTCGTGGTTAGTCTACCTCGGATGGTTTAGACATTAGGGCTGATAAACGGCATGGTGAATCGCACATAGTGCACTCTATAGGGGATAGGGAAGGATCCCCTATATAGAAATATATCCCTAGTGTAAATATGCTATGAAAATGTTCGCAGGGAAGGGTTAAATCTAAAGTACTGGCACGACTAGATCAGCAGAATTTTGTAGAATTTGAGTAATTTTGGAACAATCGGGTCTTCAGATCAAGTGTCCTACTCTTTTTATTCTTAGTTTGCTGCACTGTATCCAGCACCTGTACCTGGAATGGATGAGTACACATTTCCCCCAAGTAAGCCTGTAATGGTCACATAATCCCACAGTTTTGGCTTTTGCAGAGCGCAGCCATTCAGTTCTCTTTTGGCACATTTTCATTAAGCCTGTAAGTCCTACTTTAATCACCCTTTTAATGGCATGGACCTGGACAGATTGTACATTCTCAACTCGTAGTGTCTCATAGAGTGAGTTTTCAAATAAAGAAATGAGACATATATACATATATATACATATATATATATATATATATATATATATATATATATATATATATATATATATATATATATATATATATATATGAAGAGTTCAGATGCAAAAGCCTCTAAGTGCCATCTGAAATTTTCTTCTAAAATGATAATTTCTATCAAGCTTGTATATTTAAGATCAGTAATTTCACTTAAATTGCAATGAAGATTACCCATTAATTGTCATTTAAGTGAAATTACTGAACTTAAATATACAAGCTTGATAGAAATGATCATTTTAGAAGAAAATTTCAAATGGCACTTAGAGGCTTTTGCATCTGAACTCTTCATATATATATATATATATATATATATATGAATATGTTTATGGTCTTTTATGAAAATCTTATGCTAATACTAGGACAGAAAAACATTAAATGGGTTCAACAAAAGTCTCTGAAAGTTCTCTTATTATCTCTTCTGCTTTTCTTGGCAGTCGGTGAGAGGAGTACGAGTAAGACAAATCCCTCTAGTTCACTTTGCTTGCCTGGTCTTGCAAAAGCCTATATCTGTTGTCTTCCTCTACAAGAATTTGTAGGACCCTCTGAAATCCGTTTTATTTTTTCCCAAATTTCGTTTTTTTCCGTTTTAATTTTTGGGAATTCATTTTTTTTTACTCTTGACTGTTATTTTAGTCATAAAAAGAGTGTGCTTTTAAAGATAATGATTAAAATGTATACAAATAAAATAGGAATGACCTGAGGTAACAGACATTTACTCAGTAGCCTTTTCAGGACAAATACAGCATGACGCAAAATAACACTGCACTCTTCAAGTAACAACAAAATATGGTTATGAGCTTTAAACTGTCTTTAAATAAAGTCACACTCTGTCTCTCTTTTGCTCACGGAGTTCGCTTCGCTTTTGTCCAGTCAGGCGCCTCATAGACCGACGCGGTGTGCACGTTGTGTGTGTGTGTGTGTGTGAGAGAGAGAGAGACTGAGGGAGAGCGGGGAAAGGAAATACAACAGAAAGAATATGCTGCGTGTTTTAAATATTGTTAAAGAAATGAACGAAACGCAATATGTGGCGGCGAATTAGTCTATATGAGGGAAAAACTGCGTAAAAGTAACGTGCGAACGGCTCGGCTTGAGCTTCTTAACTTTTTTGCCGACGGAAGCAGAGCCGTGGAGAACCGCTTCGTCATGCTTTCATTGTTTTGATTTCGTCATTAGAGGCGAAATGCCAGGGGTGGGGGTTGTGTCGCCCAGATTTGCTTTTCCCCAGACATACGTTCTTGTCCCACACAAAAACAGAATTTCAAACCAAACATGTAAAATTCCACGAAATTCCGCGTAAATTTGCCAATTCCGTCCGCGATTCTGTGATTACGGAAATCATAGAGCCCTAAATTTGTCAGGGTTCAACTTCTGCAACTAAAACTTTTAAAAGTGGCAAATACTAACCAGAGCCTTTGATCTCTTTGACGTAGTTGCTAGGAAACCAGCCGCTCTTGCCATTGAAAGACCCCTCCCACCAGCCGCCATCTTCCTGCCGCATCACCTGGATGATGTCACCCTTACTGAAGGACAACTCATCCTCATTGGTCTGCTGGAAGTTGAACTTAGCTTTCACCAGCACCTGAGGGACACTGTTTTCAGACATGTCCTAGAGAGAAAACACAGAGAGCATTTTTTAACAGTTTCTCATTCAGCGTATTTGTGTGAGGTTTCAATTTGCTGGCGTACAATGTGTTTTTTTTTCCATAGTACCTTTGACAATCATTCTTAAAATAATTTCAGTCTGTTTTACAAGAGCTTAGAAAAGGGATTTTATTCTTTATAAGGGTGTGGAGTGGTTGCGATTCTCACCAGACTGCGGTACTGGTTGTTCTTGTGTCTGGATGATCTCCTGTTATTGGACGAACAGTTGAACGAGTCGAAGGACTTGATCCGCAGAGAGGACGAGTGACGAGAACACACAGAATTACTCCCACCACCAGACTCTACAACCAGAGAATAAATGATCGACATATTTACATAGGGATATTCCAAAGACATGTATTGTTTTTATGTATAGCTAGTTAAATACTAGAATTATATTTTATTAAAATTTAAGAATTAATTTTATCTATAGCTAGTTAAATACTACAAACTCTAACCGTAACAGAAAGAATTATCAGTTATCAGTAAAGGCCAAAATTTTCATATCGGTGCCTTCCTAGTACCTTCTCAAAAGGAAGTTTAGTCAGTTTTAGCTCACTTCTGGCTACAAATTTGTCCCAAAAATATGGTTAAGCACACACATACACACACAAACCTCACCTGAAGTTGCTTTGTTGAGTGCAACCAAACAATTCAAGACCTTGGAGAAGTTCTGGCCCTGAAACAAGTCATTGGCCTCAAACACCTGCAGAGGGAAAAATGCCACGATTACATACGCTAAAAACACATCAGCAACTCAAATATGAGGTGAGTGAAAGTACAGAATCTGCTACTCTTAGGTCTTGCTGATAATCTTACCCTAAAGGAAATTCAATTATTTAAGCAGACGGTGGATTGTAATGCATGTCATTTAATGCTACATATGGAAATCCGGAGGCCTTATGCAAAACAGCAGAACAGTGACAATCATTCATAAAAGCATGTGCATATTCTGCAGTATTTAAAGGGTTAGTTAGTTCACCCAAAAATGAAAATTCTGTCAGTATTTACTCACCCTCGTGTAGTTCCAAACCTTTGTTCTGCTGTACACAAAGGAAGATATTTGGAAAAATGTTTTAATCAAACAGATCTCATTCCCCATTGACTACCATATGTATTTTTTCCTACTATGATAGTCAATGGGGAATGAGATCTGTTTGATTAAAACATTCTTCCAAATATCTTCCTTTGTGTTCAGCAGAACAAATAAACACATAGAGGTTTGGAACAACTTGAGGGTGAGTAAACAAAGATAGATTTTTCATTTTTGGGGTGAACTAACCCTTTAATTTCCTTTCCCAAGTAAAACACAAGTTAGAGAAACTTACAAACAATTATGATGAACAAAGAATCACACTCAAATGTGTCTGCTATATGAGAAGGGAAGGTGATTTTGCTAAGCTCAATGTTTGTGTGAGGGTTTCAGGCTCTCAGACTACCTGCTGCTCTTTGGGCCATCTGGACACATAAGCTCATCCCAAGCTAAATTAACTGCCCCAAAACTGGCCTGATCCGACACCAGCTTGACTTTAAATCCTCAAAAGATACAAGGTAATAAGAATGGGGTCCTTGATCTATGTCCACACAGAAAATGTTTCCTGTTTGATCAGCTTGTTTGCATTTCACTATGATTGTTAAAATTTAGGGAACAGTACATTTTGGTAAAAAAAAAAAAAAAAAAAAAAAAAAAAAAATGATTAATTTTTTTTTTTTAAACGCTGTTTGAAACCCATTTTACTTTCATATTTCCATGCAGGACAACAATGAAACACTTGATTGATATTTTTTAAGGATGTATTAGGAATGTAATTTGGGTTAATTTGTCTTAAAAGTAACCTGTAACTTTATCAAAACATTTTTACTTCCTGAAAAAGTAAAACTTACTAACTTAGGGCATAACTCGACGTCGGCGATCTGTTATGCCCAAAATTGATACATGATTAACTAAATGTATTTTTCCATGTACATTTCTGAAATGCACTTGGCTGCTTTGAAACAATATGTATTGTGAAAAGCGCTATACAAATAAATTTGAATTGAATTGATTGGAGAGATTATGTTTGATTTCGTAAAACGAATACACTTTAAAAAAGTTTGGGGTCCGTAATAATAATTTCATTCTGCAAAGACACATTTAATGTCTTTGCACAACCAAAAGTGACAAAGAAAATAAAAGAAGTTTAACATTTTAAAATTAATTAAAAAGTTAAAGATTTCTATTTTGAATAAATAATGTTCTTTCGAACTTTCTCTCTATTCATAAAAGGATCCTGAAAAGATGCATCATGGTTTCCATAAAAATATTAAGCAGCACAACTGTTTTCAAGATCGATAATAATAAGAAATGTTTCTCGAGCATCAAATCATCATATTGGAGATGCTAAAAATTCAGCTTTACATCACAGGGGGTCTGAATTACATTTTAAAATATATTCAAATAGAAAACAGTTATATATAAATTGTTATTATAGATATGCCACAATATATCGTAATACAAAAATGCAACAATACGTATCGTGGATAGTGACAATATGTATCGTGGACAGTCCCCCCAAAATGTGTGAGAACAAATTCAAGTTTTCAGAGTTTTAGTGTAAGTACTACATTGAACTACTATATTAAATGTTGTTTATAATGTATAATAATGCAATGGGGGAATATTTGTGAGTCCTGATAATGCCAAATGTTCAATAAATGTCAGTAAATAGTGGCTGACATTATTTTAAATATATCTAGTCAGTGACATAGTGCAAGCATATTCATCTACAATAACTCAGAATCATGAATATTGTTATTCTGGTGTCACCATTGTCTTTGGGTTTCCAGCACCAAGTCCAAACCTATCCATTTAAACCAACAATGTAATATCAAATTTAGCATTTTAATCAACAGTACATTTTTTGTTAATCTTTTAACATATGTCTTGGAATATCGCAATAATATTGTATCGTGAGTTCAGTATCGTGATATGTAGCTAATCGTGACATGAGGGAATAGTTACACCCCTACACATTATTATATATATATATATATTTTTTTTTTTAAATCTCACCAACCTCAAACTTTTGAGAACTAAATTTGACAATTTTGCTCCATGGGAATCTAAAAACAGTTTACAGTAATTTAACATAAGGATGAATTTATCAGGATAAAGATTCTTTCATCAGTTCAGAAATGTGTTTATTTGTTCAAATTGATTGTATGAACCTCTCCAAGGACAAAGACATTTCATTAACATTCAGTACTGATACAAGCCTAAAGTCCAATCCCCAACACTCAAGCTCCATCAACAATCACACACATCTGAGTCTACATTACATCATCTGCCATCACTGTAGTGGAATTAAATTTCCTCCTGCTCTTTCTTCTCAAACCAGCCACACCATTTGAAAAAGTAGTTTTAGTGGAGTGCTTCTCTTCATTTCGGCCTGTGCCAAACCCCACAACACCATTAATGAGCTGGCAGCTCTGCCCATTCAAGCACACAACTCCATTCACCACAATAGAGGGCTTGTCTGAATCTCTCACAGCTGGCTAGAAGAACCGAAGACACTCATGAAACACACAGTTACACACACACACACAGAGCCATTCAACACAACAACACTCATATAGAGAAACAAATGGCACACTGAAAAATCTCAGTTACACGATCATGCTGCTAAACAAGAAAGGCCGATAATAACTAAAATTTTAAAGGGGTGATGAACTGGGAAATCAAATTTTCCTTGAGCTTTTGACATCCAAGAGGTCATCCTATTATAAGAATATCCAGTAAGTTTCAGAACTGAAAACGTCCTTGTTTGTCAAATAAAAGCTTTTGTGGAAGAAGACAGTCGATACATAAGCTTTCTCTGGATTCCAATAGGACTGCATGGATAAACTTTATTTTTAATGACGTTCCAGCTGATGAGGTAAAACATTGTCCGTCTGTTTTGTTTGTTTTGTAAACAAGACTGGATTTGGAGACCAATTACGAGTAAAGTACGGTGCTGTGCCTTGACTACCGTCTATATTGGATCTGACAGGAATGGTGCAACACACGGACTCTGGGTCGAACATGTATCGGCGAATCATTCCGGTTGCCATTTTACAACATTGGACGTTTTCAAAACAATTTCCCCCACGTGCACCGACGAGTGAGTTGAAACTCATTATAATATGCAAAACTGTTATCCACTCACAGCAGTGGGCGTTTACTTCCAAGTTTTCAATGCGAGACGCCGATAAAAACCGAGCGTTTTTCAGCTAGGCTCAAAACTAGGGTGGAAAATAGCCTATTACTAGGGATGCACCGAATATTCGGCCGCCGAAAATTTTCGGCCGAAAATGGCATTTTCGGTTTTCGGCCGAAAGACTTTTATCACCGAAACAATACGGCCGAAATATTGTGATGACGCAAACAGAAACCGCGAGCCGCACATGCTTGTCTGAAGCAACGTGTCTGAGGTGTGGACGCATTTCAGTGTCTCTGAAGCCGCGAGGAGACGGAAGCCTTGTTTTTCCACCTATATCTGCTCTAAACCATAGCTCTAAACAATGCGCGCCGCCATGACGACCACTCCGGTTGCGTGCGGGTCAAGAGCGGTGCACGCGCTGTCTGTGGAGACTCGCGCTACGGAGGCAGGCGAAAGTATAAACAAGGCAGCGCGAGTCTCCACAGACAGCGCGCGCACCGCTCCAAACGGTCGAGGCGTTTATACTTGACGCGCTCTCCGTTGTACTATTCCTTGAAACGACAGTGGACGACTCGAAACTGTCCTCTAACCATTAGTAATCAGTGAGAAGAAGAAAGATAAACACATGACAATGTTTATTTCTTTTAATATTCCGCCACCAATACAAAAATAATCATGTAAAACCCAGTAAACCCTGAGATTATTACTTGTGACATTACAAAAAAATATGTATGGGAATTGGGAACATGTATGTATATACTAAATTAATGCTCTCTTAAATATTTTCTACATTCACTAAACATGTTTCATGTACATTTGTATTAAACATGGACCATTGTTCATTTAAAAAGGCTTTTATGCTGTTGTATGCTAAATTTTTTAAATGTAACTAATTTAGACGTGCAAACTGGGTGCTGGTGTGATGAGAAGTTTGCACTCGGCTTTGTTTTTGAGAGAACATTTCATTTTAAAACCTTTCTGCAGGCCAGTAGATTATTATTTAGTGTACACATGAGTGGGGTCAAGTTAAACATTTTAGTTTGAATTTTATTTTATACTGTGCATTGTGCAAAATAAATATTTGCAAAGTTTGTAATTGATTTATTCTTTGAAAATGTTATATTAATTTATGCAATTGCAATGCCTTGATTTTAGTAAAGTTTGTACACAGTCATAGCCATAAATGCAATGATACTAATAATTGGCATTATTTCGGTGTTTCGGTTTCGGTTTTCGGCCTTGGTTTCCTCATTTTTCGGTTTTCGGTTTCGGCCAAGAATTTTCATTTCGGTGCATCCCTACCTATTACTTATTCATTTTGATGTTTTTGAAAGCAAAAACCAAGCGAACGTCACAAGATGACCTCAGACAACAATATAATAAAATTTAAAAAGCCAGTTCACGACCCCTTTAATGGTATCGGTACCGACTAGCGAGTCGCGACAACTGGAATTTTGGTAAGATGCGCGTTAGTCAGACGAGAACCAGTTCGGTTTGAAGACGAAAAAAAACGTACCAAGCACAATGTTCTCTCACCATGATTTCTAAAACAAACTCACGGCGTTCGGACTGAGACATAAGCTAATGCTCTACGTATATTTTTCACCGTCTCCAGTCGTGTTCATGACCAATGTAAAGCTTTTTCAGATCTTTCGATCTAATGGGCGAAATAATTAAATTATTTAATTATCTCCTCTGATGTGTGGACACTAATATAGTTATCGTTCTTGGTGTGAACGAGACTTAACAAAGACAGAAGTTTTTAAAGAAAAATTACAGTCGGCTTTCCTAAAAACACTGCTTCCATAATCCATAGTGCTACATTCAAAACAGCTTTTACTGACAGAACAGCAGTCGTTGAGAAAAATATCATGGAACTAACATGCTACCATATTATATCTGAAAGAAATGCATTACATAGCCAATGCAAGACTTCGGGCATTGCAATAAATCAAAGGTCATGTGATTGCACTGTAATGTGAATAATTTATGGCTACATACTGTGCTCTGTATGGCACGCTTTTTCAAGAAAAGACGTGCAGCCGCCTGTACAGACATAGAGAGCTGCAGGAAAAATGGGCAGAGCTGGATCTCAATCCAACATTCAGCAATAAAATAGGTTCAACAACAGCAGTGCTTCAAAATCCAATAAAATAACAGTGTGTGTGGGTGAGGGATCTGATCCAATCTCACACCAACACCTAGTGGATTCGCATGAAGAATGAGCTGCCAGAACGCCATGTTTACAAACATATGAACTGTTATAGTATATCTGATATTTTTGTTACAATACACTGCAATTTTCAGCACAGCCCTTATCTTGATAAACAAGTCTGGACAACTCGGGTTAAATTTTTACCTGGCATTGAGAATTGCCAGAAGTAACACCCATTAACAATTGGCTACACCCTGTAAATTACTGTGTTAATTATGAAATTTTAAAATTGGACATTTACGAATGTAATTCGTTTCCATTGCAAAATGTAAAGTATATTATTGCACAGCTCTACAAATAAATTGAATATACATCCAACTGGATCTGCATAAATACAGCACAGTCAAGTAAAGCTACAGCTTGATTGTTTATTTGGTTGCAAGTACATTATCAGACAGCAATATGTTTTAAGTTGGACATATATTACATCCAACTTTATCCTGAAACATACAGTATACTAACGTAAAGTGATATACTCACTCAACTCCTTGATTGTTTGTATGTTACAAAATGTAAACTACATTATCTGTTGAATCTAGGGCTGTGAAACGATTAATCATGATTAATCGCATCCAAAATAAAAGTTTGTGTTTACATTTTATATATATATACACACATATTCATGTATATATTAAAGAAAAATGTGTTATTAATATATCAAATATTTATAATATAAATTTTGTATAAATATATATATAAAGTATGTACATGCAAATATTTCTTAAACATATACATGCATGTGTGTGTACTTATATATGCAAAATAATTATACACACACATATATTAATGTAAACACAAACTTTTATTTTGGATGCGATTAATCGCGATTAATCGTTTCAAAGCCCTAGTTGAATCGGACTATAAAGTTATGAAGATATTATAAATATTAACATTATATATTCTGTAAAGCTGCTCTGAAACAATGTGTATGGAGAAAAGCGCTATCCAAATCAAAGTGACTTGAATTACAAGCACATAATTTTCAGATAAAGGTCCACATTCTGCTTTATTCTGAAAAAAAGAGTGAAAACGCTATTGGAATATTTCATATGTAAAGGTAAATCAGCATATTGTGAGGCATGCACATTATTTTTCTTGAAATATTTGTGTATAATTCCAACTAAATTAATTCTCATTCACGTCCTTAACAATAAAAAGTGATTTTTAGTCAATATTTATTTTTAATTAAATCTGTCTTCAACAGCTTGACTGTTCAGTCTGTAAACCCAAAAGTACATCAACAAATAAGACATTGCTCAGCAGAAAGAACATTAATGCAACGTTGCATAAATCATTTAAGGACTTGTCATGGTAACAAATAAGTCAAGACACCACAATAACACTGTATCCGAGGTAGTAATAACTAAAACCAAAACACCCAGGATTAGTCTGCTCTCAACTACAACTGAGACTGGCGACCTGATTTACTTCAAACCACACAAAGTGACTGAATCAATAACAGAAATATACATGAGAGCATTCAAATGAAATGACTAAAACAGAAGGGCAAACATCATGCAACACTCACCTCCACTTGATATAATGCACAGCCTTTCACAAACTCTCTGATATTACTCAAACACTCGTCCTTCCTCGGGTCCTGGTGGATCTGAAAACGAAGCGAACAGATCAATCCTCTCACGAGCCGTACTTTTAAAAAGCTTTGTCACGAAGTAAACAAAACCGTATGCGATTACGCCATTTGTTTATATCACAGATCATCGCCCCGCTCCAGCAAAAAGCCACTTATTCTCCACAGGGAAGTTGGCGGAGGAATAGCGGAAATGACGTGCTCTAATAGCTTGTGGTTGTTGGGTTCAGTGAGAGGGGCATGTTGGCACAGGCAAACATTACTCGACCTGTCAGAGCAAAGTCTATCTTCTGCCTGTAACTATGCGACATATTGTTTATACAACCATAGAACTGAACGTTTAAGTGCAATATTACATTCCCAGCGTTTATCACAGTATGTCATACGATTACTGCAAAGTCAGCATCGAAGATTGTATTGCTCATAAATCAGAATAAATTTACCACTCTGTCTGCCAAGGCTGTGGTTGAAATATATAATTCACAAAACGTTTGTGAATTATTAATTTAAATAAAACCACTTAATCATTTATATCATATGTGAACAAAAATAACCTGCAAAAATAAGGCTGCTCAACGAGAATTTATTATTGTTGAAATGTGCTCAAATGTTAGCTCCAATTATCCTTTGCAGGTTTCTATTTATAATTAAAAATGTCAAATTATAAATGGTGTTCCACCACCTACACGTGTTAATGAAAAAATAGGAATAATTAGAAATGATATTTTAGACATGTTTGCATGTATTATTTGTTCACTCATCAGTTCTTGAACCGAATTATACGGTTCGATTCAAAGAATCAGATTCGTGAACGATTCGCTGAAAAGATCCAACCCAAAACCGGACATTCCTCTCTCTCTCTCTCTCTCTCTCTCTCTCTCTCTCTCTCTCTCTCTCTCTCTGACAAATAACATATTTTGTATTGCCAAAGCATTAAAACAACATAGAAATGGTTTAGAACATCTGAACATTTAGTATGTAACTAAGTATATAGAGACAATAATAATAATATAATAACAATAGTCTCTCTCTCTCTGACAGAGTCAATGGCGGACGACTCGTATGGACGAATCCCAAGGTTAATTTCCGTTGATATATTTTCTGCCACACATCGCGTGCGTTCATTATTCCTGTTATCTTTTGTCACCGCAGAGGCTTCTTTGCATATTTTCTATTGATCCCCTTTTTCTCATAGTTGATATAAATAATAATAAAAACAGTAGTATTTTATTGTACAAATTTACACCAGTTCATCATTGCGCGTACAGTGAACACAAAACGCGCGCGCGAAGACGAATACAAAGGTGTGTGTGTGTGTGTCACATCTGTGTTTTAGTGTAACTAGTGTAATATTTACTCGAATATGAAACTGCATGGACTTCATGAGCACATTTAACAGCTTACCGTATAAACTGTACCGGGTCGCAGTCGTTCCAGTAGTTTACACAAAACCACTCCATCTCTGAGAGATGCTTGTAAAAAGCCTTCAGGATCCGATAGTGTCTTTTTGGGTGATTCCAGGACACCCAGCGTTATTAACCATGTGATGGTCTGTTCAGCCGAATTCATGACCTCATGCGTCCTAAACCCAAACGCGATAATCCACAACAAGCAGTCGAATATGAAAGCTGTATGAAATGACAGCAGAAATCCCGTATAATGTTAGTCCACAGCAGCAGGACATTAGGAGCCAGGGCTCTGGTCCCTCCTTTTCCCTGGATGTGTTTGGGATGACGATTTGTTTAGGGTTATCTGGCAGGTCCGGTTTCCCTCGCCTCTTCTTTTCATCTGGCAGGATGTCAGCTAGTGTTAAACCAAAATCAACAACCCACAATTGTTTTCCGCCACATGACACCCAGTTCATGCAGCCTGGGTCACTGAATACATGAAAGACTTCAGAAACAAACCCACTGACATATTAGGCTTTCAGGAGCACTATACTGAATATATGAAAGAGTATGTTTTTTTTTTTTATCACACGGAGACAGTAGAAAACACAAACTAGTGTCACAATCTTGAGCAGAAGCCATTTTGTATTGTCTACAGACCATTTGCTTCCATAAAAGTCAGCGCTTTGTTATAAAAGACGGATCAATGCGTCTAAATTTATTCAAAAAAGGCGCTGTTGCCAAGTATTAATCCGTTAAAACACAAATGTACCTCTAGCGCCCCCTGCCGGATTCCCAAACCTTTTTTAAAAAAAAATAAAATAAAATAATTTATTTACTTTGGAATGGTACGAAACTTGTAAAGGTTTTGGCACTTGCTGTGTGAACACACACAAATGACTCGAAAAGGTTAAATTGTTCTGTAAAAAAAATAAAAATAAAAAATAGTCACAGACACTGACACAATGACCGGATTGGAAATTAAAGGAATAGTTCACTTAAAAAAAAAAAAAAAAAAAAAAAAAAAAAAAAAACACTTGCTGATAATTTACTCACCTCCACGTCACCCAGAAAGAAAGTAAGGTTTTTGATGGAAACATTGGATTTTTCTCCATATAATGGACTTCAATGGGAACCAAACGGTTCAAGGTCCAAAAGCCAGTTTAAGTGCTAACTGCAAACTGTTCAAAGGGCTTTAAACGATTTCAGACGATGATTAAGGGTCTTATCAAGCGAAACGATCACTCATTTTTTAAAAAAAGTTTAAGTTTTATAAGCTAAAATGGTCAAAGAATGAATTCAAAGAATGGACATCTTGGATGACATGGGGGTGAGTAAATAATCAGCAAAAGTTTTTTTTAAAAGTGAACTACCATTTTAATGAGAGAATAATTTTATCTATTGGAGACTTTACAGTAGTATTGTGCACAAACAAATTCTTATTGATTTTTTTTTTTACATATTTATTGCTTTGATTTTCTCGGTTGAGTAAAACGTGCTTTAGAAAACATAAAAATTTAAACATTGTATCTATTAACCTTTTTTCTAAGTTCACCTTTTAAAAACTTACGCAATAATCTGCCAAGTGTTGTCTTTAAAAAGAGACCAAAATGGATTCAAGACTTACGACAGTTAAAGAAATTTCATTTTTAGGGTCCATGCTTAAAAAGTGAATAAATGGATTATAACACTACATTAATTTAATTTAATACTATTAAATAAAAAAACCTAAAATATAGTACAACCATTTTATTGTACTATAGGGTTCTATGTGCTGTAAAGAAGTGACTAAAATAATATATATATATATATATATATACACACTTTACATATATATAAATATATACACGCTATATATAAGCATAAATTAAGCAGCCTACAACAAACACTATCATGTATACTTTAATTTTTATTCCACCTTTTCCACATTACAACTGGTTATGGACATTTTGGGGGAAAAATAATGTCACAAATCTTTGTTGTCCTCAGAAAAAAGGGCTCTTTTTCCTTTAAGCAAAATATAATCTAAAATCCATTTAATTTTATGACATTTTGTAAGCTTCACCTGTGCATCCATTATCACCAAAAGCAAAACAAAAGGACAACAATGTCTATAAATAGGCCATCTCTTTATTGTTGTTGATTTTCACATATCAATCTCTAAAATGACATATTCAAACTGTTTAAGGGAAGAGCCTTTCATCCAAGTTCACACACCCAAGAGAGGAAGAGGAGGAGAGAGTCAGTCTCTGGCTGGAGGGGAATTGTTTTAAAAAGGTCCATTTAAGAACTGTACTCCAAAAAGGAATGGAAAAAGCAGGGCAAAAATGAAAATAACAAATAAGGTGACTGTTTCTTATAAGTATAACTCTAAAATCCTGGTGTAATCTCCAGCAGTCATTCACAAAAGCCACAAGGTCTTCAACTTATCCCATTCGATTTAAACCTCAGCCTAAATCTCAAAAAGTCAGACCTCAGGCCCAAATCAGCAGCTCAAGTTTAATCCAGCCATACAGTGAACTTTGAGATGGTGGAAAAAAATAAAATAAAAGTGGATCGATCAGAGAGATCAGAGAACAGGCACATTTGGAATAATTGTAAAGGTTGTCTAACATTTTCTAACATTTGTCACTGTTTAAAACAGTGGTAATAGTTTCAGTTTCTCACAGAAAAACATTTTTTTTTCCTTGCTTTATTTTTTCCTTTTTTTTGGCCTCCAACACTCCCCACCACGCAAAAACAGCTGGAGGAAAAGGGTAGTGATGTGAGTTTTCTCCCATGCACACACGAGGAACAAGTCCTCGATACGGGACTGTGCAAGGCTGAGTGTCTGAGTACGAATGTCCTTAAATGTATGAGCAACACTGATGACTCCATAAATCACGTGACCTTTAGGAGTGTACAACGTATAGTGTTCGTATGTGTGCACGGGGGTCGTTTTGAGATCTAGAAGCAGTCAGTCACTTGTGTGTTCAGATGATTTCAAAGGTTTTCTTCAGTTCCATGATTAACTGCCAGTCTGATTTCTGCATCTCGTCTCTGAACCAGTTCTTCAGAGTGTCGATGGACTGACGGGTGATCTACAAGAGATACAGGAGCAAATGTGCATTAAATGATCAATAACTATCACATTTAAAGGGATAGTTCACTTTGAAATGATGTAGGTGTCTAAAAGTTTCAATTTTGATATGTTTAGGTCAAACCGTTCATGTCTGTCAGTCATATAATGGAGGTCTATGGTCACCACCTCAAAGAGCATGCACAGAGAAGTCCAAATTAAACATGATTTAATGACTTGCAAATGTAAGTACACATTGACGGCCTAAGACACGAAACGAGCGGTTTGTGTGAGAAAATGAACAGTATTTATATCGTTTTACCTCTTGTAACTACAAAAGCGCCCACGCCCTCATATCACTTGGACGTGGCTGTGGTTACAAGAGGTAAAATCGATATAAATACTGTTCATTTTCTCACACAAACCGCTCGTTTCGTGTCTTAGGCCGTCAATGTGTACTTACATTTATGAGTCATTAAATCATGTTTAATTTGGACTTCTCTGTGCATGCTCTTTGAGGTGGTGACCATAGACCTCCATTATATGACTGACAGACAAGAACGGTTTGACCTAAAAATATCATAATTGAAACTTCTTTGGAAACTAAGACACCTACATCATTTCAAAGTGATTTAATACAGACATTATTTTAGTAATATTTCTATACTATTATATTATTTATTCATATTTTGAATTAACTTATATATATTCCGGTTTAATTTTCCTAATATACTATTTTAAAGGCTCCTAATTTTGTCTTGGAACAAGTATACGGGAGGCCATGAAATTATGAAAATGATCAAAAACGCTGGCGGTGGCTGGTATCTTTTTTTTTTTCTTGTAATGTTGGCGGGAAAAGGGTCAACAATAACAACACTAATGTCTTAGCATCACATGAGCTCCAGTGGCTTTATTTCGGGATGTAGGAGAGAGCTTACCTTGCTAACAATGAGGTCTACAGCCTCAAAGTGTCGGCCGAACATCTTGGGTGATTCTCCAGGAATTGGTTCAATTTTCACACAGATCTCCTGTCCTTTCTTAGCGATGTCTACTGATTTGTGATTTATTTCAATACCGGTCACAATACCAATGTCTACAAACTGAGAAGGAGAGAAAAATTAATACTAAACTAGTAGCTAAAACTAGTAGAGGAAAGCAGTTTCTCTGCTTCTTTATTTATTGATTTAATGTGTAAACAGTCTGAAATGTCTCACCCCTTTGGAGGGCACACACACCGGAGTGCCTGTTCGCAGAACTCCAGCATCCACAACGACGCCCATGACGATGGGATCTCTGGAGTTGAAGATGAACTGGGGCAATATACGCAGCTTACAGGGAAACACGGCTAATTGTCTGAAAACGAGAGAAACTTTCAAATATCCAGACTGCAAACATTCAGGGAAAATGATCTGTTTTTTAAAAGGAACAACTTTGACACAGTCTTTAAGAATCTAGGCTTAATAAATGCTAAACGTACACAACTATGGGCTCAGTTACATTTTTCATATTTCTGAAAAAGTCTATTTTGCTCACCAAGACTGTGAAAACGGTAATATTGTGAAAAATGACTAACATTTTAAATAATGTATTTTAAGGATGCACCGATATGAACATTTTGGCCGATACTGATAACCGATAATTCTTTATATTTGAAAGCAAATACCGATATCTTGGCCGATAAATCTAAATCCAATTTTTATATCATTTTTGAAAGCCTGATTGCAAAAACAAAAGTCTCACAATTAAAATCATTACCCTAACACAATTATAATGTTCATGTAGCCGATATTACAGCAAATTTTGCAGCCAAATCAGCCAAATTTTCTTATCGGGCCGATAACATAAAAATGAGCAAATATCGGCCGATACCGATATGGTGGCCGATATATCGTGTATCCCTAATGTATTTTAAAATTAAATTTAATTTTTAAAAGTGAATTTTCTGCATCATTTTTCCAGTCTTCAGTGTCACATGATCATTCAGAATTCATGCTGATTTGTTGCTTAAGAAACATTTTTTTGTTAAAATTAATGTTACTGCATAATATTTTGATATAGATATAACTGTCTATTTTTATTTAACAAGTCTATGTCTATTTTATTTATATAAGTTTCCACAAAAATATCATGCAGAAAACAGCATTTATATGAAACGGAAATCTTTTGTAACATTATAAATGCCACTATTTATCAATTTAATGCACTCGTGCAAAATAAAAGTTTTTTAATATGTTTTTAGATACTTTTAACTTTAGTTATTTTTAATTTTTAGTATGTTTTTAGTTATTTTATAATTTTTTTACGTTTTAATTTTTAGTCTTTTAGTAGTTTACTAAAAAAGTATCAACTTTTGAGCTGTAGTGTATATCGCTGTTAAATTGAGAAAAAAAGGGAGAGGATGAGGGCAGTAGATAACGCACTTGAACTCATCCTGTTTCTGTTTCTTGTAGTCTTCTCTGTATTTGGTGAAGGCGTCAAACAGATGGTAGATGATCTCAGCGCTGAAAATGCGCACGCCGAGACTGTCCGCCATCTCCTGAGAATCTCGCTCGATTTTCACATCGAACGCCAGGATCACTGCATACCTACAGAAAGAGAGAGAGAGAACGATTAGCATGATATAACCTCATAATAGGAGATAAATGATGTATTACTCAGAATACATACTGCGGATCATGCTCCAACATAGTAGAGGCTTTCATGACGTCTTTCTTGTGGACGGGACCGATGTTGATGCCAGCATACTGAAGCACAGAAAGTGGAGATGCAAACAACTGAAACACTACAGCTCAATTACGTGTTGAGTCATGTTAACATTAAATCCAATCAAGTTCTTCAATAACTCATTTATAAAAAGGGGTTTACAAGAGTGTGTGAGGAGTTTGAAGACTTACAGGCACTTTGGATGTACGCAAGTACTCCAGTAGAGCCTCCAGAGAGCCGAGCGTGGAGGCCTGCACATACACACCCTTCTCCTCCAGCTTTATGGCATTGAGTGTCTGTTTCAGCTCCCGGATCAACTCGTCCTACAAAGAGCAAACATCAGGATGCAGGAAAGATCACAAACAGTTATTACTGACTTGAGCCTGACCGATAAAGAATTTTGAAGGCCGATACAAATATTTGTTGGTTTTAAAATCCGATTTATCGGCCGATATATTTTTTTTTATTACACAAACGCGCAACAAAACATTAACAGTTTTCCCTGATATTAGTTATTTGTGGTTATTTATGAGTTTTAACTAAAATAATATGATAATGCATTTTAAAAAGAAACTTGATTCTGATATTGTCACAACAGAACAGACTGATGATAGTGGCATTAGCTAGCTTTGTGGTTAGCTAGTCTATGATGAGCCATAATTTAGCAATGGATTACATTGTAAAACATACATTTTCAATATAACAGGCCAAGGAGAGATGATGCGTCTCATTGCTATAACTGTCACGCGCTATTAAAGAAATACTGGGATGTTCTTTTAATTGTTATTCAAGCAATGACCAACTCAACGAATGTTGCCAACAGGGACGGTGTACAGTGCCCTCTGGTGGACAAACTATACAACTCCAACACTCATGACATGGTTCAAGTGTGTTTCTTCCGTTTTCATTTTATTTTTGAAATATTGATTTATCGGCCATTATAACTGCCGACATCGATTTGGAAAATGCCTAATATCTGCCGATAATATCGGGCTGCCGATATATCGGTCTAGCTCTATTACTGACTTGATTATTGTATATGCGAGAAAAGAGGAAAGAGAAAGAAAAACACAGTACACAACTAATTGGTTTGTAGAAGAACATGATTACCCTCAGGACTGGAATTTCATCCTCTTTGTGAGCGACGAGGAGAGGCAGACCTGCCAGCGTCTTCTCCAGATCTTTCCCTAGGATCTTCACTCCCTGAGCCGTGGACACTTCTTTATGCTTCTCGTACGAATTCTGTACTCAGAGAGATGAAACATAGCATGTGATGAAGTGAGACAAGCTCTATCGCAACATAACGGATATGGCGAATGAAATATTGGGTGTGAGACCTTCACTCGGAGCTCTTTCAGGGGTGGAGGGAGGAGCAACCCTCTGATCTGAGTGACGATTGGTCCATCCACACCAGGGACGATAATGGTCTCACCCTCCCTCAGACAACCATTGATCAGGATCACGTCTATTGTCGTACCCATGCCAGGCAGAGCTTTTACCTGAGATATAGGGAATGGACCGCAGAGGTTATATTACAGCTTGGATCCATGGGTGAGAAAAAAATATAAAAAATCCCAAACACAGAAATTTATAAGGGCAATGTTTAGTTTACTTGATTAAATTTACATATTTGACACAAGACAACACAATTGCTTAAATCAATCAGAATACTACAGTATAGCCAGTTAATAAAATGATCAACAACAACAAAAAACAAGCGTTATTCGCCATGTTTCATGTTCACACCAAAGCCATTTTCGCTGACGACGAGCTGAGTGAACGTGCAAATTCCTTCCCTGACATTAGATGGCGCCCATTTGCTCTGGAATACCATACCATAACAGTTCGCTTATCAAGATGTTTGTAGTCGCTATCGCGTTTGTCATATCGTTCCGACACCAGCAGATCTACATTCATCTTGCCTTGCATCTTCCTTGTCTTATTTCTTCTTGGCAGTGTAGACGGCGACGCTACTTGCCGTATATCTTCTTCGCCGTTTTGAGTTTGAGCGCCCCCAAGCTGTGTTTTACTGTAACTTCAGAAGCTCCAGACAGGTGAGCAAAAGTGCCAATCTCATTGGTCGGATAGTTTTTGACGCGGCGCATCAAACCAAAAAAAACAAACCCGTTTTAAAAAAATGTCGCTGTTACGCGTGGTGTTTTCCGCGTCACATTGGCGCCCTTTGTTTAGTCATGAGGCGTTAAACGTTGGCGAATATCACGTGCGAATATCGGTGTGAGCAGGCCTTTACACCGCAAAGGTAAAGATAGAAACTAAGTAAGAACTTAGCAAAGTAAGAACTGGTGTGACACCATTTTAAACAAAATCAGGCCAAAAAACAAGTTTGTTGGGAGTTTATTTTGGCAGTTTGAAACAAAATTTCTGAAAAAAAGCTCTCTCATTGGTCTGTGTTGGACATTGTTGATGATTATGACAAAAATCATTGTTGTCCATCATTACTCTTGATATTGTAATCAAGAAAATGAATGTCGATTAATAAAACATATTCAAAAAAAAGTTTTGTGTTTGGGGAAAGGCTCATTATATTTTGGCTACACAGAACAAAACAAGCTAAGAAATGTTAACACATAAGAAAATAAAGACTTCTCATTGGTTATTTTAGTAGCATGAAAAACAAAATGGCTAGTCAAACTTGGAATAAATTATATACAGAAACCAAGCAAAGAACATTATCACTAAAGCGGTCCATGATTTCAATCGCAATCTCAAATATAACCGCTTTAAAAATGTAAACTGTCAACACTGCAGAATTAATGAACTTGCATCGTATCTGCACTTAGTTGTTTATTCACAGTTATAAAGAGCGCACACCAAACAAAGCTCTGGCATTTTCAGCATTGACAAATCTAAATGCCTCTGATTGGCCATTGCGTTCATATACTCAACAGAAATGTGTGATTGGTTATAATGCTGCAAAAAACGTGTTAAAGGAAAGCCGTTTCAATGTGGTCAAATCTAAATGTAATGTCACAATCAACTGAAGTGTTTCCTTTGACCACTCACCTCCATGACCTGTGCCCGAAGTTCGTCACAGTGAGCCAGTCGGCGGGCCAGCATGGTTTGAGTGAGCTCGACCAGCAGGGCGATGAGGTTCCCCATCCCATCACCCGAGTGGGCCGAGGTGGGAACCAGGGACACAAACGTACGAGGATCTTTGTTCTCGTAGAACAGGGCGGCGTTAAGACCCTGAAGATTGAAAGACACACAAGACAACATTAAAGTTAAAGGGATACTCCACTTTTTTTTGGAAATAGGCTCATTTTACCACTCCCCCAGAGTTAAACAGTTGAGTTTTACCGTTTTCGAATCCATTCAGGCGATTTTCTGATATTTAGAAGAATATCAGTAACCAGACAGTTTCTGGTCTCATTGACTTCCATAGTATATTTTTTTCCTACTATGGAAGTCAATGAGACCAGAAACTGTCTGGTTACTGATATTCTACTAAATATCAGTAAAAATCGACTAAATGGATTCAAAAACGGTAAAACTCAAATGTTTAACTCTGGGGAGTTGTAAAATGAGCCTATTTCCAAAAAAAGTGGAGTATCCCTTTAAGCTCACTTCTTACTTATACATGTTAAAGTCATCAAGAAAAAGCATTTGCAAACAACATTAATAAGACAGGTAGATAGAGACAACAGACCTGCTGTGCGAACTCTACGATGACAGCTTTAGCCCGCTCATCAAACTCATCCTTGGTGTTCTTCTTCTGTTTCTTCAGTGTGGCCACCACGTCTGTTTCTGGACTCTTCTTCCAGTCATACAGACGGTCGATCTGACAAAGAAGCATTAGTATTCAAATAGATGTTGTAATGATCAGTATCAGCATTCAGTCGTCACCATCTTGTACCTTGTTAAGTGCTACTATGAAGGGGCATTTCTTCTCCTTCAGCAGGTTGATGGACTCGAGTGTCTGCGGCTCTAAACCGTGCATGATGTCCACCACCAGGATGGCGATGTCACACAGAGAACTACCCCTGTTCCTCAGATTACTGAAGGGTGGAGCAGAGTGACATTAAACATACATATACTATAAAGTTCATATTTATTTCAAGTTAATATCCACAAAAGGATAGTGTGTACCTGAAAGACTCGTGTCCAGGGGTGTCAATAATGAGCATGCCGGGAATCTTCACACTCCCCATTTCAAACTGATAAAAACATACAAAGACCAGGGTTCATACACGTCTTTACCAATACATTTCCATGACTTTTGTGGTAACGTTCATGACCTAGCTAATGTCAAATAAGAATACAAATCAATTTTCAAATTTATCAGAGTATATATGAACTAAAATGAATGACTATTAATGATATTTGTTTGCTTTCTATTTGTTTTAATAATAGGAACAAACTGCATGCAACTGTCCCAGATGTTCCTCCACACAGAAAACATCACGTCACGTGACTAAATTCCCGAATGCTAAGTATTGTAATTCCCCCCCTTATTTAGGCTGCTGTCACTTTAGGACCAAGCAAGCATCCAATATACTGTTAAACATGCATATATTTCACAACTTTTTACATTCACTTAAAGGAGTAGTTCACTTTAAAAAAAAAAAAAAAAACTTTTGCTGATAATTTACTCACCCCCATGTCATCCAAGATGTCCATGTTTTTCATTCTTCAGTCGAAAAGAAATTAAGGTTTTTGATGAAAACAGTCCAGGATTTTTCTCCATATAATGGACTTCAATGGGAACCAAACGGTTCAAGGTCCAAATGAGAGTTTCATTGCAGCTTCAAAGGGCTTTAAACAACACCAGATGATGAATAAGGGTCTTATCTAGTGAGACGGTCGGTCATTTCAAAAATAAAAAGAAAAGTTTATGTTTTATAAGCACAAATGCTCGCCTTGCTCTGTTCTGTGATGAGCATTCGTGACTCCCGTTCGAATTCGTTCATCAAAATGAACAAATCTTTTTTCGAGTCATGACTCAAAGGGTCCTAGATAAGACCGTTATTCATCGTCTGGTGTCGTTTAAAGTCCTTTGAACAGTTTTCACTGAAACTCTCATTTGGACCTTGAACCGTTTGGTTCCCATTGAAGTCCATTATATAAAGAAAATCCTGGAATGTTTTCATCAAAAACCTTAATTTCTTTTCGACTGAAGAAAGAAAGACATGGACATCTTGGATGACATGGGGGTGAGTAAATTATCGGCAAAAGTTTTTTTAAAGTGAACTTAAGCTTTTAAAGAGATGAGAGAGATGTGCGTTACAGAAAGATACTCACATTTTTCACCATCTTGGTTTGTTCTATTATGGTTTCCAGGGGCACATTTGTGGCTCCGATCTGCTGTGTGATACCACCAGCCTCACCATCCTGAACATGTGTGTGTCTCAGCTGATGGACAGAGAAGAAAACAATAATAAACACAAAATCCACACAAGTCCACATCAGTCGCTTTAAAACGCACCTTATCCAAGATTTTGGTCTTCCCGGTGTCCACATGACCCAGTACACAAACCACAGGAGATCGGAGCTTGTCCAAATTAATGTTCTTCAGGTTTTCCTGCCTTCGTTTCTGCACACAAAGAAAAACATGATTGATTTTGACTCCACTGACTAAAATATTCAATATATCCCTACAAACACAGACGATCTGTACCTCTATGCGCCTCTTGGCCTTGTCGTAAAGTCTCTCCTCTTTGCTTCGGTCATCATCCGAATCGCTCTCGCTGCTCGACTCCGAGCTCGGCTCTTTTCTTGCTTTGTTTGTGTTCGTCTTGTTGCTAGTATCTTTGTTGTCCTCCTCGTCCTCACTCTCCTCCTCTCCTTCACCCTCCTCCTCTTCTTCCTCCTCATCATCCTCCTCCTCCTCCTCTTCATCATCCTCTTCTTCCTCACTGCCATCTTCCTTGTCTTCAGCAGGTTTCTCTGTAGCTGCAGTGGGTTCCTTCACCTCGATGTGAACCTTCTTCATCTCTGAGTGCACAAATGTCAAACAAATCAGGGTCCGTGGAAAATGACCACCTAGTGACTTTGATTTTAAAAGATTTGGATCTGTGGGACCCCACCTTTCTCCTCATCGCTGGCCATGGCCTCCCAGTCGTCCAGATCAGCAGCCTCTGCCTTTGGCTCCTTAACTGTAACAGTGAAAATGTTCATTTTAAGAAGGCATCATACTTCCTTACAGGCCTAAATTTATGAACAGGCAATTTTACTGTATAGCATGCAATGTGACGGAATTTGGCAAATTTTGGATTAATAACTCAAAAGTAGGGCTGTAAAATGAATCAAGTTCAAATCGTGATATGGAATAGTCTCAGTACTTATCTGCTCGGGCTGTCAAACGATTAATCGCATCCAAAATAAAAGTTTGTGCTTACATAATATATGTGGGTGCACTATGTATAATTATTTTGTATATAAATACACACATATGCGTGTATATTCAAAAAAAAATTATAAAATATTTATATATATAATATAAATTATATATAAATCTATAAACAGTATCTACATGAAAATATTTCTTAAATATATACAAGCGTGTGTGTATTTATATATATAAAATAATTATACACAGTGCCCCCACATATATTATGTAAACACAAACTTTTATTTTGGATGCGATTAATCGTTTGACAGCTATCTGCATGTCAAAACTCAGAAACTTAAAGGTCTTCATTAAAGAATGAAAAAATCTAAAATTGCAATAAAAATATATTACTCTTACTAAAATGTACTCCTCAAAATAGTAGAATTAGTAGTAATAATAATAATAATAATTGATTACTCATTTATCAAAATGAACAAATCTTTTTTCATGTCATTTGGTTCATTCAATGAATGAAATGAACGAATTGACTCGGAAAAAGATTCGTTCATTTTGATGAACGAGTTCGAACAGGAGAGTCACGAACGCGAATTACAGAACAAAGCAAGGCGACCATGAGCTTATAAAACTTAAACTTTGTTATTTATTTTTATTTTTTTAAATGAGTGATCGTTTTGCTAGATAAGACCCTTATTCATCGACTGGAATCGTTTAGAGCCCTTTGAACAGTTTGCACGGAAACCGTCTTTTGGACCTTGAACCGTTTGGTTACCAGTAAAGTGCCAAAAAATCCTGGAATGTTTTCATCAAAAACTTTAATTTCTTTTCGACTGAAGAAAGAAAGACATGGACATCTTGGATGGCATGGGGGTGAGTAAATTACCAGCAAAAGTTTTTTTTAAAAGTGAACTACTCCTTTAATACTTTCAATATTAAACCTGAGCAAATTGGTCGTTACCTGGCTCCGTAACAGGCTTGTCTACTTCCATCTCTGTTGTGATTGGCTCAGATGCTTCTGATGTAGGTGCTGTCACTTCTGACGTTTCTAATGCAAGCCAAAAAAAAAATCTTAGGACATTTGAACAGTCTTTGATTACAGAAGGGAGCAAGTCAGGATCTAACCTTCAGGAGTTTGTGCAGTTGGCTTCTTTTTTCTCTTGTCAGAGTAAACAGGCTTCTTCTTTGGCATTGCATCTTTGGATGGCACTTCAATCCCTGACAGGAAGCCAACGACACCACCAGGTCAACAAAAACCATCATCATAACATCATCATAAGCACAATCGGTCATGTTCTCACCCTGAGCCTGCAGTGCTCGCAGTGTGGCTTCTGCTCTGGCTCGAGCCTCTTTCTGGGCCTTGGTGAGGAGTTTTCCCTCCTTCTTTAGTCTCTCTTTCCTCTCCTTTTCCTTTTGCTTCTTCTTCTCCTTCCTCTCGGCCTCTAGACGCTCCTGTGGATGGCGGTTTCAGAGTTGAAGGAACCATAATCATTTGACACCATGAAGTTGAGTGACCGTGTCTTTCCACTGACCTGCTCCAGTCTCTGAGCCTCCATCTCCTCCAGCAGCCTCTGTTTCTCCTCCTCTTCTCTTTTGATTCGTTCCTCCTCTTCCTTCATTTTGGCCAGGGCCTCCTGCATGGCTTTCACCGTCGCTTTGCTGGGACCCTTTTTCTTGTCTTTCTCCTCCTTTTCGCCTTTCTTCTTCTTCTTGTCCTTTTTCTTTTTATCACCCTCAGCCTCCTCTGTAGAAAAGCAGAGAGGGGGAAATTAGTTGGAGAATAAAAACAACAGTGATCATGTAGGCTTGAAGCAACCCAGATGAGCATCTTGGATATCAACCAGTGTGGCTTAGATGCTATCAACTAATTTATGGTCTGATGTATTGAATATTCACAAATAATCATGATGCCTTTCATCATCTTTTTATAAGTTTTCTATAGAGCATGTTTGACAATTTAGCACTCCCCGTCTAATGACTTTAATAGTGTTTGATTTAAACTTCAGTAGCAAAATTGCTACTTCCTAAAATTTAATATGATTTTTTTATTTGAAAATTCTAATTTTATTCAACAAGGATGCATTAAATAGATCAAAAGTAAATAAATGTTGTTCTTCTGAACTTTCTATTTATTAAAGAATCCTGAAAATATGCACAAAAATAAAATAAGCAGCAATAACGGTTTTCAACATAGATAAGGATAATAAGAAATGTTTCTTGAGCACCAAATCAGCATCTTAGAATGATGATAAAATATATTCAAATAGAAAACAGTTTTTTAATTTGCTATGACAATTCACAATATTACTTTTTATTACTCTCTTATTTTTGTAAATAATAATAATATTTCAACACACACACACATATATATATATATATATATATATATATATACACATATAACAATATTATATATATATATATATAAATTTTAAATCCTGCATTAAACATTAAATGTTTACAAATGTTATCACTGAGAAAATAAGTAATACAAATTATATATATATATATATACATACAAACAATATGTATTACAATACACAGAAATACGCGATAATACGATAATTAATAATACGATTAATAATATTAAATAATTAATTTAATATTATTAATATTGTAATTAATAATTAATAAATAATTAATAAAATGATGAATAATATTAATAATACGCGATTGTTTTCACACTGCTAGGCAGCCTGGACACGATACGTGATTAATAATTCGCAATTTTTTTCACGCTGCTAGGCAGCCTGGACACCACGAACCAAATTTTCCCCTGAGATAGGGAACCAATCACAGAACGGGGAGGGAGCGGCAAGACGATGACGACGAATAGGTGACACACTGAAGCAGTTTGTTTATATCTATGGACCATGGCAGCGGACGCGAAGTTACCTTTTGATACAGCCTAACGTTTGACATTAAACATATTGGCTCAACTGATTTGCAAAGGGGGGATTTAAAGCGGCTCCCTTTTACCGGTGATTCACTTTTTTAATTTTTAATTTATATAACGTTAGCCTTTTTTGTTGATCACATATTTTACCATTTCATGTGTTTTAACAGCTAGATCGTGTTGCTATGGACGCAGTTCTGTTCACTCCGCTAATATAATCGTTTTTAAATTAATAAACTCCTTTTTAAATCCATATTTTGTGTCAAATTATTTATTTATTTGGTAGGTAGTCATGTTATAAGTGGGAAAATGTATAGCGAGGTGGTTGTTAAAGCGAATACAACCCCTTCAGGTTGATTCAAGACCCCTCCGCCTCACATAAGAGTTTACGGGGTCGCTATAACTATTTCTATGAGGGCTGACAAGACAAAATAAGGACTGTCAAGTGTGTTTAAACAGTGCGGTACAGCAACCAAACCAATAGCACTAACATTTTTGCAGCGGACCTTTCACTGATGTAATGACGCAATGACGTGCACTTGCTAGCCTGTTCCATTTACGTGTTCTCCGAATGCTAAAGAGGAGCCTCGTCCAGCCTCTGAAGGAAATGACTTGGAAGGACCCGTCCTGCCAAGGAAGTCTCCTTGACGTTGAGAAACACGTTTTGTGTGTACATAAATCTCCTAAATCTCTGACCCATCGCCGTCTACATCGTCTAATTTTCTGTCACATACGTCATCTGGTATCATTGACCCAATTGGCTATGAGCTACGTACAGGCGCATTTGATAGACATTCGTAGCACCCAATAATACGGCTCTAGGCATTCGTAAACCACGCCTCAAATACGAGAAAACGAACGTGTGGTTTCCAGACCACGTCTCATTCTCAATGAGTTAGCCAGGCTACATAGAAACACTCCTGACAATGTACTATGGAAAATCTGACCTTCTCCTTGGACATCAGCCTCATCCTGCTCCAATGAAGCCGCCGTCTCTAATGTCTTGCTCTCTGCTGAAGGTGTGGTAACTGGTTTGCCTTCATCCTTTTTTACGGCCTCTTCCTCTTTTTCTCTCTTAGCCCTCAGCTTGGCCCTCTCCTCCTCTTTCTTCTTCCTATCCCTCTCTTTTTTCTCCGCTTTCTTCTGCGCAGCCGTCTTCATCTTGAAGGACGAGTCTTCTCGTTCGTCTTCCTCGCTCTCTGCTTTGGCTTTGCCTTTACCCTTCTTCTTCTTGCTTGAGGTTTGCGAATCATCATCCGATTCGTCATTGTCGCCGGCTCCTCCGCCCTTCCTCGCACCACCATCTTCATCATCCTCCTCCGAGTCAGACGCGCCCTTTCGCCCGCCTTTCTTTTTAGGCTTGGGTTTCTGTCGTGACCGCGAGCCCTCGTCCTCAGAGTCTGAAGCAGGACCAGCAGGAGCGGGAGGCGCCACCGTCTTTGTAACTTTCGTCCTGTGCTCGTTTTCCATGTTGTTCTGACCCTGATCTTCATCACCTTCCTCATCCTCCAGATTCGCCTTCTTATTCTTCTTGGCCTTCTTCTTGTCTGCTTTCGTCAAGGTGGGCTCAGGTTCAGGCTCTTCTACTGAATCGGATTTCTAAGAGGGAAACACATGCTTTCAATGGAAAATGGCTCTCTGCAATATTAGAAGAGGGAGGAAAAAAGAAAACGTGTTTATGGGTTTGTTGTACTAAAGAGTACCTTTGCGGCTTCTTTTTCAGGGTTTCCTGCTTTCTCTTCTAATGACAGCCTCTCTAGTTCTTTCTGGATTTCATCCTCGCTGCAATAAAAAGAAGTAATCATTTGCAAACATTTACACGACTGATATTTTCATGTAAATTAATACTTTTATTCAGCATTTTTTTCACATATTAAATGAATTAGTGACAGTAAAGACATTTATTATGTTCCAACTTCCAAAAGATTTCTATTTCAAATAAATGCGGTTCTTTTCTATTCATCATTAATACTGAAAGTAAATGCAGCTCAACTGTTTAACTGTGATGAGTGTTTCTTGAGCAGCAAATCAGCATATTAGAATTATTTCTATAGGACACAGGTAGGGCTGTCAACTTTAGTCGTTTAGTCGACTAATCGGTCGATGCCGTCTTGGTCGACTGACATTCATATTGGTCGACCAGTTACACTTTTTTTTTTTTTTTTACCAATAGAAAGATTTTTTTTAATGATTTACTCCTTGATATTTATTCCTTTATAAGCAATTATTTATTACTGTATTCTAAATATAATTAGCCTTTGTTTTATCCCCATCTTTAAATGCTTTAATTTAGGCTATTTTTGTAACAGCGCCACAGTTTTAGCGCACACACATAGAGACTCGGGAACGCACCTGTGGCCGGCTGTATTCATTCAGTTAGAACGCTGCTTGTTTTGACTTTAGTCGACAAAATGTCCAAGAAATCTAAATCTTTTGTCTGGCTGCATTGTAAAACAAAGACGACAAGACTGTGGATGGAGGCGACCGCGTTACTCCATTATGAGCTCGCAAGTCGCGCACTTATATTTGAATTCAAACTTGAGTGCGCGAAAGACGTGAGCAGCCTTTTAACGGCTATATCATGCTGACTCAATAGATTGTGTTTTCTTAATATGTTTTTCGTTTTTATTTGTACACTTTAAGCATTTGAAAATAGCCTAAATAATGCAACAAAACGAAAATAAACCTATATGCCTTCCAAAACACCGCCTATTATTATTCGGATTGTTTTTTAGGCTATTTGGGTATTTTGTGTGTTTGTTTAAAATGCCTAGATCGGCTGGACAAAAGTTAACCCATAGCTTTGTAAGTAAAGAAGAATATAAAGCCTGTATAAACGAGAGCTTTTGTTAGGATTTTTTATAATGTGGCAGATAGCAGTTATTTTTTTTATTTTTTTTTTGTAGCGTGTGGTGTGATCAGGTGCGCGATTGTGACTGCATAGACAGAGCTTTTTTCAGTTAAAAATCACTTGATTCTCAAAGAATTGTATTATTATTATAGTTTTATTTATTTGTGATGTTTTTTCGTTGTTGTTTTATAAACGCTCTATGATAATTGTTTAAAAGAACGTTCAATCAAAACAAGGGTTTTTTTTCCGGGTTTTTTTTTTTTCGACTAATCGTTGCGCAGGACAAGACTTTGGTCGACCAAGGATTTCTTTGGTTGACTACAGCCCTAGACACAGGCATGAAAACGGGTCAGGGGTAAAAGTCTATAATCACCAACGTTCACCAAGTATTTAATGTAACCATGGTATTGTGGCAGAAATAGTCTCATGGGTTCGTACACTTCTAGTCAGAATTATTGGCAGCCCTGGTAAATATGATCAAAGATGGCTGTAAAAATAAAGCTGCACTGTTAGTTCTTTTGATTTTTTAAAATTACGCATATCGCGCGACGGAATCAAAACCCGGTTTCAAAAGTCAGTTCCACTCTTGACGCGCAAATTAACACAAAGTGGTCAAGCGTCAAACAAGGCGCGGTAGATGCGAATTTGACGCTGGGCTGTTCATATGTTACGTCGCGAATATTTCAATATGAACATGAGCGGAGTGGAAAAAAAGATAATGCTAAAGATTTTGTTTAGCAGGATTGATATTCAAAACGGTAAGCACGTACTGCTTTGTTTACGGTGTGTATATGCAGCCAGTAACGTCGGTTTCCCTTTTTTGAATGACGAATATGTCTGCAGAAATAGACAGTTGTCTCATTTACACACAGGCGCAGCGTCGGCTTGGTGTGTTCCAGGCTTTAGGCTTATCAACTGTGTCAGTGTTGGAGGAAAGAAATGAAGACTTACTCATACTCTTCTTTCTTTGCTTTCTTTTTCTTGCTCTTCGATTTGTTCTGCTCCTTGCCAGCTCCTGCTCCTTCAATCTCAGCCGCGAGTGCGTCAATGTCAACCCCGTCGTCTTTGGCACTATAAAAAAACAATCAAAAAAAGATGAATAGATTCAATTTGACTGAGGACATTTTTCATGCGTTATAACTTTAAGATCTTCTTCATAACTTTAAGGTATTTAAGGTGACTAAAAAAATATCAGGCACAAACACACTCAACATTTACAGTTCACCTCTTCAAGGACATTGGACTATAACTTTCAGGAATCACATGATATCCCCCTAATGGTAATCTTCCTGTTTGAACCGGAAATATATCTCTACAAGAATAGATTTCACAGAGTATTTAAATTGTGTACATTTTTAAATAAAATATTTTGCGTTTGAATATAGAAATGTTAAGAGAAAGCGAATAAAAATGTCCATAAAACTACAAATATTTGATGAAATCAGGTTAACACATGTACGGTGCAATAAAACAATTAACCTCTGAGTATACAGACCACCAGAAATGATCAACTAGCAAAGCCAGGAAAACTGTGACTTCATTCACATCATATTTTTACAAAAAAGACTACTATTAGACCAGTAGTGTAAGTCAATATATTTCTGACAAACTCATCAATCAACCCGCATTACAACAGCAGCACAGAAGCATATAACACACCAAAAATAACTCTAGATAACCAATGAAAAGCAAGCACATAGCAATATTTGCAACAAGATTTACAAAAACTGAGCATATTAAATTCCTAAACATGTGCACCTTACCCGCCAAGTCAAACACAGCAATAAGGAGGAAGTGAACTAGTGCTGCTGCTTATATAGTGGAGTCTAAAGCCCTCCTTGCACGCTTGTTGCATCAGAAAGGGAAATGCACCGTTTAGTAGACTCACATCACAAGGTAGAGCCCTCTCACGTATAAACTGCTGACCTCAGCAGACACCGAGCAGATGATGAAAGACCAGCTAATAGACAGTTGGACAAATTAATTGAATGAATGAAGGAGAGATGGGCGTAGTTTAATAAATTCAAAAACATGTTTTAGCAGATCAGTTTTCAAAAGAATCAGTTTTCTTCAGAATAGTTGCAGGTAATGTTGTTTTAATGCAACTGAAAGTGCAATAATTCATGACTAGATCTCATGACATCTTTTGAGACTGAACAGGGAATGGCATAGCAACCAGCACTAAATGGTCAGCATAGGTTAACACACTCATTAAGCACTAATCTACTTAATCACCTCCAGCAAGGCTAGAAGAGCAAGAATCTGCTCAGCATCAGACCCAGCTAAATTTAGACATTCAAGTGACTATACAACACAAGGAGAACATGGGTCAAACCAGGTGAAACTACTGTCCCACATCGCCCAGTAATACAGCAAAACCTAAAAACTAAATAATGATTTCATTTCATTTTAGAGGATATTTTTGAGCAACTAATTTCCAATAATATTTAAGGAGTTTAAGTATATATATATATATATATATATATATATATATATCTGTGAAAAGATTATTCGCATCCAAAACAAAAGTTTGTGTTTACATATATATTTGTGTAGTGTGTATAATTATTTTATATATATAAATACACACTAATGCATGTATATATTTAAGAAAAATGTGTTATTAATTTATCAAATATTTATATTTATGTATAATATTAATTTTGTGTATATATATATATATATATGAAGAATATACATGCAAATATTTCTTATATACATGCTGTGTGTGTATTTATATATACAAAATAATTATACACACTACACACATATTATGTAAACACAAACTTTTAATTTGGAAGCGATTAATCACGATAAATCATTTCAGAGCCCTAAAACACACACTTTATATATTTTCATTATAATATAAATATATATATATATATATATAATTATAGTATATACATTTATGAACGTAATTATATTAATTTAATGCACTCTGAACCAGTTTAAAAACATCAAAACAAATGATTCACCCTGGATTCACCCGTACAAACATGTTTTACTTATTAACTTATTATAAATATAATAAATATGTCATAGATAAATATATAAAAATATTACGTTTTTTTATTTATATTATTCTTTTCAAGGGGGTTTAGTTTTTATTAATATTATTACTTTTAAGAATTCTATATAACAATAGTATATTTCTCTTAATATTTCTTACTAAATATAATCTAAAATTATTTCTGACATATTTATTATTGAAGTTTGCATGACATTTTAAATTATAAGTTAAATTAATTATGCACAATCAACATTATACAAATTGATAGAACTGTCATGTTTACTTATGTATTTTTCCATGATTGTGAGAAACATATCTCACTCATAACCAATTACTCAAATCGTCAATGATTTTTTTCTCAATCCAGAACTGTGGTGAAAATATAATTTAATATAATTAATCACTAAAATGTTTACAAAACATATGATCTTGCAGGTATAGACAAGTAAAAATCAGATGCACACACACTAACAAAACATGATCTTAATTTTAAACACAGCCTTAATCACTTATATTATTCATCATAAGCTTGTCACAATCACACCCCTTGATCTCAGTGGGAAAGCCAAAGCCCAGTCCAGCTGGTGAAAGACTGTCACAGCATTTTAACATTTCCACAGCTCAAGATTTCTAACTGTTACAGTTGTTGTCCCAAATTAGGACCCAGTTCTTCAGATTATGACCCCAGGTAGGTTTAGGATTAGGTGTGTGGGTGGGGTTCGGATTAAGCAACCAGTTAGCGTCCTCAACGAGGTGTTAACACTTTAGCAGAGAGTTCAAATAAGGCACAACACCGTTTCTACACGAACAAAGATCGATGGCATCCCATAGAAGAGCGTTTTACCGAAGACAATGCGAAACCGCCAGGCAGCACAATGGAAACGGATGATGTTGCACTGTCGGACGAGATATCAGATACTGCGTGAATGAAATACTCAAACAGAGCCCACTACCCTTAAATACTCATGTCTTCTGTGCTCGGACAGTGTCTGATATGATATGACAGCAGATGTGAAGTGCATCTAATCTAACACTCACAGCTGGAGGACCTCGACTCAGGGGGGCTGGCTAAACCTAACGTTACTCGTGTCTCATTTTAAAGCCACAAACGCGACAAATAAGAAATGCGTACAATGAATTACCCAATCAGACTCATGTCTAAACCTGTATCAGTGAATGTCAGTGATCTACTGACGATATTCCTCTTTGCTAAGAGCGTGAGTATGGTAATGATCAAAACAGGCCTAGTTACAGCGGCACATGAACTCATGCCCATCAGAAGCTAGCCAGGTGGCTAACAGTGTGTCTCCTTAAACATTACCCTGCCTGTCAAGATTACAAACAGCACAGTAATTCACTGTAGTTCGTGTCACGCATTCGCCCGTGTTCTGACTTACCCGTCATCTCCCTTATTTTTCTGTTTCTTTCCCATTATGCGTGAATAACTGTAACAACCTCGTTGCGATGCAGTGTAGTCGGTGTAGACACGCAAGTTGGTCGTGCTCGCATTGCGCATGCGCACTTGACATTGAGTAATCGTGTACGGCGGCCTCAGCGCAGAGCTTTAGCACTTCTGGATAGTTCATTCATTCGGCTACATATGAAGGATGTGCGATTTTAATGAGATTTCGGGGCCTTTGAGTCCAAAATAATGCCGTTCCTTTACTTTTTCTCGAACAAAACGCACACAAGACAAAAAAGAAGACTAATTTTAAAGAATAAAATGAAAGGCTGTGTATATGACATACTAATCTGAGGAACAAGAGCGCCGCGCATGGCAAGTAGGCTATGTTAGCAGAAACAGCTATAACCTTATGACACAAACATACTAATAATTTAGATGTGTAAAAAAAACATATATATATATATATATATATATATATATATATATATATATATATATATATATATATATATATATATATATATATATATATATATATATTACATTTCTAAATGTAAAAAAATGTAAAAATGTATCTAAATGTAAAACACACAAATAGGCCTATCTATCTATCTATCTATCTATCTATCTATCTATCTATCTATCTATCTATCTATCTATCTATCTATCTATCTATCTATCTATCTATCTATCTATCTATCTATCTATATAGGCCTATTTGTGTGTTTTTTAAACAGGGGTGGAGTAATTAAAATATTATTGATAGAAATAAATATATATTTAGATATGTTAAAATATTTTAAAGTCTATTTATCTGTCTAAAATATTTATATAATATTATTTATATATATTAATATTTTTCTTTTCGGGGATTTTAGTTTTTATTAATATTATTACTTTTAACAATAGTATATATTTCTTACTAAATACATTCTAATATTATTTCCCTATTAATCTGTGCAAACACTCAATGGTTTAAATAATTAAAATATGCTAATTATATTCTGCAGTACGACAATCTCTGCCCAATTCTTTCATTTATTTGAGTAGTTTCATCATAGAATAGCGGTATTTGTATTTTTCATATAAAATCTCTGCATGACAGGAGACAACTGTGCATGGATTTTGAAACAGGCGACACAATGTTTATATCAGACTTCATTTTTATTCACATTACTGAAAGCACACCTTCACACAATCTATGAATCTTCCCAGCAACATCAGCGCTCATTGAACGAGTTCTTGTGAACGCCGCCACCACCACTGCAGCTTCATTTGGACAGTATTTGCTGCCATTGAGAGTTGATGTAAACTCATTCACCGTCTCTGGAGGAAGCCAGCCTTCAGGGATTTCCACAGCACAATGTTCTACAGTACCACTTTTGATGTCCATGTCAAGCTTAATATTCACATCATCTACCACTAATGATGCGCACACACTGAATTTTGGGGTTTTGCCATAAATCCACTCCCACGTTTGAATATCCCTTGTCATCTTATAAATACCAGGCATAAGAGCTTCATGAGTGGGGTCAACTGTGATGACTGGGCTGTCAAAGCCAAATTCATTATTGTACTGGGAAGCAATAGCCTCCATGATAGTTTCGCAGTCAAGAGTGGGATCCACATCCGAAAGGTTCTTGACAAGGGAAGGAACGCTTGGGGTGGCATTGCTCCTGATGACTTCAGACGTGTTACTCTTCAGAACTGAGGACAATATTGAACGATCAACAGAGCACAGCAATGTACAGTGATGATAAGCAGAGGTTCTGCCTAATTTCGCAGCAGTGCCTGAAATCTTGTAATGTCCATTCAACAAAATGTCAAATCTGTCTGTTGCTGTGACATCTAGATCGGGTCTGAGTGCTTTCAATGCACTGGTAACGACTTTAAGATTTCTGGGACGGTCGTATTTCTTCTTAGAGGTGAAGAAAGTCATGTTGATGTTCCCAAAATCATGGAAAACCGTCCCACCTCCACTGCGACGTCTCGCTATCGGGATCCCCAAGCGCCTCAACAGGGGAAGGTTACACTCCTGCCAGGGGTTTTGATGTCTGCCTATGACCACCACTGGGGAATTTCTCCATAATAACAATATGCTTCTGTTTTGGAGATCAACGTGATCGTGAATCCAGTCTTCTAAGGCTAGGTTCTCAAATATGCCAGCTGACGCAGATTTTAGGATGATACCAGCTTTTCCCATCTCATCGAAGTAGGTGGACAAAGTGCTTTTGAGGCGAGCTGACCCAGAGAGGGCACATGCCCTGTTTGACAGTCTTAAAATCATCGCTAATCGCTCGAAATGTTGGTAAGGCTATAATATATCACAGCTTATTTGATTATGAGGTGTATAGCGAATACTTTCGAGACAAAGTCGCACATCAAAAACAAATCTGAACAGTTTATGTACCTTTAATTCCCATGCCTGCAGTTAACGTTGACAACCGGGTTAACAGGATGAGATCACATATCCTGGTAAGTCATAATAAAAGTCAAATTTGACATAGACAAAATTAAATTATACAAAATTAGAATATTAAATGTTTGAGTAAATAAAAACAATATTTCAATAATATAAACGATTTATCGGGTAATTGTACAAATATTATTAATTTAATCACAAAAAAATGAATTTGTGACGGACTTTTATTTTGACATGTTCTGGAGGAAGGCGTTTGATTTCGTGTTGCACAAAGTTGGCCAAATGTTTTAGAAGATTATATTTGTTTTATATATTTTATAGTTTTTATATTTTTATATTTGTATTATTTTGTATATAATTATTTCAATTTTAACAAACAAAGGATATACGATACAATAACACATACAACCTTTCAGACAGCAAGTTATGTCTCATTATTCAACAAGTGAAAAATATGTAAAAAAAAAAAAAGCCTGTTGAAAAATATTTCTCAAGAAGTAAAAAAGAAAAAAAAAAGAAGAAGATAAAGAAAAATGGGGACAAAATTAATAAAAGTATATTCCGAAATAATAAAATATCCCAAAATAATGTATATAGAAGATGTGGAAAAATCACAAAAGTTGTTGCTATATTATATTTCCACCAAACTTTTTGTACAAAATGAATCCACTCCCTCACTTTACCTAAAAAACGTGAAGTAGAATTGAAACCAACTATACTTTTTTTCTTACCATGAAAAGCTTTTTAACCATTACAAGCCGAATTGAAATTATTTAATTTATTTATTATCATCATCCTTTTTTCTGTCTAAATAAATCCGTATGCGTGTCTTTGTTCACAGTTGTTTGTCGAACTGTAGACAGTCTGTATATTTAAAGATCACCACTAGATGGTATTAGATAATTCCGTTTGACAGCTCGACAAGCAATTTGATCAGTACATACAAGATTAATGTTACTTTTGACCTCTTGACTCTTCTCAAAGTAGTTAAAGATTAAGATTCAAAATGAGATGAGTACATTACTACATAAGTACATTACTAAATTCAATCAGAAAGAATGCCTTTTGATAAATGGTGTGCATTCTGATGCAGTTGATCAAGCTCGTCATCAGTGTCTTAGTTAATATCTGACTGATTCAGAGAATTTGATCTTTCTTGAAACAAACTGCACTTATCTAGCCTAAATTCGGTTCCTGTCATAGATCAGAGTTAGTGATATATGTACCTGAAATGTATATTTAGCTTTGATATAAGCTTTTGTTATAGCTATAATAAAGTATATATATATATATATATATATATATATATATATATATATATATATATATATATACATACATACAATATATCACAATAAGGTATATCCAAAAGGAATAAATAAATATATTCCCAAAAAATGACGCGATACGTCAGTTAATACACGCGATATGTAATTAACCATTTCCACATATTTTTTTCTTTTTATGTGTTTCTGTTAAGGTTAAATCGTTGAAAGTATCAGGCAAATTTGACGTGAGAGTAATCCGAAGACAAAAAACGTTTTGTAAATAACAGTGGGGGAGTGAATCTGTCAAAGTCAATTCTCTGCAATCTGATTGGTCAGCTTCCTCATCTCTGATTGGCTGTTGCACTGACCGAGTGGAATCTACGCAGAGCTCTGAGCGGATGTTTCCGGTATGACCGTTGTTTGACAGATCGGGACGGACAGTCGCTTTCAGGTAGGGTTATCAACGACACACCATGTCCACTTTTACTGGTCACCCGGATTATGTGACAGCACGTTTTATATCTAGTGTAAATTTATTGTGCGTGTAAGGTGAGAGTTCCCCGGTTGAGGTCGCAGACGGCGCTGTGTGTTGATCTGCTGAGGTCACCGCACAGCATCAGCGCAAACTAACGTTACAGTCCGCCGTAGGGATCACTTTACAGCACTGAATGCAGAGAAGAAAACATCAAGGTGAGTCATGGGTTCAGATATGAAATCACTCTCTTAAATGTCATGCGTTTAGCTTCAGTGTACTGCCATCCAGGGCTTGTTTGCTGACATGTTTTAACCCGTGATCAGCTGATGAGACCATGATGCTATTTCATTATCACAACATGCTGATGACATGTTCTGCTTTTCATATGACATGGGAATGAGCATAAATGATGTATCGTGGACCCTGACTTCTCATGTGGTATAATGTGCTATAGTAGCATGTGGCCTATATGGCACGTGATAGACTTTGGGCAGTGGATGACAAACCCATAGACCTCTATGCTGGACCAGCCCGCTTCACTTTTAATGAATATGGTACACTTGACTTGAGTGAGTATCCCATTACTTGAGCAAAGATGCAACTTCCATTAGCTCGCCGGTGTTTACTGTTAGGTAAGTTAAATTAAGTATTAATACATTTATTTAAGTATGAAAAGTATCTTGTTTAATGAAATGTAAAAATTATATTATAATGTAATAATTAGGGCTGTCAAAATGATTAATCGCATCCAAAATAAAAGTTTTTGTTTACATAATATTTGTGGGGCCACTGTGTATAATTATTTTGTATATATATATATATATATATATATAAAACACACATGCATGTATATTAAAGAAAAAAAAATTATTTATATATAAAATATTTGTATTTATATATAATATAAATTATATATAAATCTATATACAGAATATACATGTAAATATTTCTTAAATATATACAAGCATGTGTGTGTCTTTATATATCAAAAACAATTATACACAGTGCCCCCACATATATTATGTAAACACAAAGTTTTATTTTGGATGCAATTAATCGCGATTAATCGTTTTGGCAGCCCTAGTAATAATAAAATGTTCAAATCCACTTGATGTTAACTGGCAACATTGTCTGAAGGTTAAGCACCTTCTTTTCATTGACCATTTGTTGAATCTTTTTTTTAAAGCATTATAGGCCCTATTTTGTACTGTATTCATAAAAAATGCCAGCAGTTGTTTCCATCAAAGTCCTGCTTGAGTTTATGCACGAGTCGTCTTTGTCACACATGCATAACATGTGAAATCAATGTTCACATGTGTTGTTCAGGCTGTTAATCACACTTGACCATTGACAATGTCTAAGTGCAGCTTAGTTCGTTTCTTATTGAATCGTTGAGTGTTGTAAATGTTAGTTGGGGGCTTTGAAACAAAACTGTGTCTGTAAGTGTGTGTGTGTGTGTGTGTGTGTGTGTGTGTGTGTGTGTGTGTGTGTGTGTGTGTGTGTGTGTGTGTGTGTGTGTGAGCGCCATCTTTTGTTGTTCTCTCATGCTTAAGGGTGCATACTAAGGGCATTGTTAACTGAGGACAATGGCCATTAGAAGGTACCCATTAGTGAGTAACGAATACATGCATTTCAGCTTTTCTTTCTCTTTCCCCCTGTCATTATTGCCCTGTTGTTTCCATTTACTCTCTTGTTATTCTATAGTGTGTTATTGAAAGTAAGTTTTTCTGTCTATAATTAATCTGAATATGATACAATCACCTCTTTTTACCTGTATAAGCAGTAAATCTCTGATAGATGCACCATAAAACAAGGTTTGACAATTGAACCTGTGAACTTGTATATTTTACAATTTAATTTTAAATTTTAATTTACACAAAAAAATAGCTGAATTAGCAAGACCATGCTGCTATCAAAATCTGTTTTTGGCCTTTGGCCGAATGACTCATGGAATGTGATTTATCTGTATTTAGATCCAATATTCTTACAGATACAGATTTTCATATTTTCTGACCTGAAAAGTATGAGCCAATGTGAGTTGCGTAAATCAGAGGGTAGAAAATGGTTGTGGGGGGAGGGTGTTTCTGTTTACTCTATGATGAAATCGTGAAATGGCCAAAATTACTGCAAAGTGTTACTTTTTCTAATACGTATATTTCATGCACGGCAGTGTTGCCAGATTGAAAATATCAAAGTATCGTACCAGAAGCTCAAAATAATCGTATTTGGAAGAAAATGATCGTACACGAGTCAAACGGACACAATCCGGCTGTTTTTTTTTTTAACTTTACTCATTTTAACTGGTTAACTTTTAAGAAATAATTTGATTAATTATTACTCAATTCTTATTTGTTACATTTAATTAATAATATTGCTTGTAATATGTTGCCACAATTCTATTGATTAGATAAAGCATATTCATTCTATTTATTACATGCTGCAGTTTTGTCGTCTGCAGCTTTAAAAGCTTGAGCTCTTTAAAGCAGGAAGGATTCTCATTTGCCGTCATTGTTTTTATCGTTCATCAGCTGAAGAAAAAAATCTTGCTTTTTAGTCTCTTACAGTTAAAATGACACACATTTTTACAGTCCTCTCCTGTCATTAGTGCGTTTTATACAGGCTCACAGTCAGATATGGATATGTGGATGAATCCCTTTATGTGCGCTGTGATCTCAGTAATGTAATCCTCTGTCCACCCCCATTGCTTTCAGTTGTTTGCCTCTAGACACTGATGACATCACTGAATGGCTTTAGATGGACTCATGCTCAGTATTTTGATGGGAGATGCAAGTAAACATGTAGCCTACATTTTTGTTGAAGGTTTGGTCGTTGCCTCAGTCTCACGCTATAAACGTGCTTGTGCGTGTAATGAGTGTGAAGGGCTTTTATTGTATATGCTGCAAAGGTCAGCAAAATCAGCGAGCGTGTGGTTCAGTGTACATGCAGTCTTTTTGGTGCTGGATGTGAAAGGAAATGGTGAAGATGAGGTTATGGTGGGTTTACAGGAAGATCATGAGAATTAAATCATGCTGTTGTAAGGCCAGATGGATGTGTGTGTGTGTGTGTGTGTGTGTTTTTGGGTGTCTGTCAATGATGGTGATATCAGTTTGGGGAGTTTCCTCTGCTGATTGTGATCATTGGCAGACCTGTTTTTCAGCCCTGGTTACATAAACATTACTATTATTAAAACAATATTTACATTTAATTTAAGGGATAGTTCTCGTTGAAATTAATTTTTGGTATGTTTTAGCTTACCTCAAGGGCATCCAAGATGTGTCTTTGTTTCCACAGTATTGATATTTTTAGGTCAAACCATTCGTGTCTGTCAGTCCACCTCAAAGAGCATGCACAGAGAAGTCCAGATTAAACATGATTTAATGATTCGGAAATGTAAGTACACATTGATGGCCCAAGACACGAAACAAGCAATTTGTGTGAGAAAATGAACAGCATTTATATCGTTTTACCTCTTGTAACCACAGCCACGTCCAAGTGATCTGAGGGCGCGGGCGCTTTGTGTCTTCGGCGCCGTTAAAATTAAAGTCCCGCTTCCAAAACATCGGCCAATCAGAAAAATGATAAATGATGATGATGGTGATCTTTGCATTAAGCCTGTTGTTTTGCTGTGTGTTGCAGTGGCTGTTGTTGATGGCCCAGCTGAGCGTTGAGCTAGAATGGGACAGAGCACATCTAGCCCCGAGTCTGCAGAACCTCCAGAGGTGAGCACAACCACCATATTGCTTTTCCTTTCCACAAACAAATACACAAAAATTTACCTTGTCAGTCTGAGCTTATCAGACGTTTCAAAGTGAGTGCAATGGAGTACATAAAATTCTGAGTTTGATGGCAGTTATCTATCAACATCTAACCCAATCTGCTTCCTGTATAAAGGGTGACTATTAGGCTTTTCACAGATTTGAAATTGTTCATAGCCGTTTTTAGCCCTGTTCATACTTTACTCTGGGTTAGTAATCAGAGGACGTTCGTGGTTCGACTTGTCGAGACTGTTTTCCAAAGATGGTTCAATTCCTGTATACACGAAGTGGACTGTCTTTATAAAATATCTTCTTATTAAACGGTCTATATTCTTACAAATTTCTCAATGCTTCAGTTTGCATGCAGGGACCCTCATTATGTTACTATGTTAGTGGTATTAACTTGCTTTTAGTTAAGCCTTTGTCAGAGTTAAAAAAGCGATTTACTATAGTTAAGCATAATGTTAATATCTCTCTCAAGTTTTGGACTCTTTTTCTAGAATGTCGTCATTCACACATACAACAGATAAGCAGCTGAACTGCTTTCCCATCATGCACCTTGCACCTCATTCACGTTCCTTCACAAACCCAACCCCCCTTTCACCAATCTGTTCACGTGTCAAAATCAGTCAATATCTTTTGTTTTACCACCTTCTTTTCCTTCTTTCACAAATCTTTTTTGTGTAAATCCTTGGCAGCTGTGTTTTTGTCTGATCATGTGCTTTTTTTAGTTCTGTCATGATGAGCAAAGTGAGAGTTTAAAGATGCAACTAGATTATTGGAATTGCACAAATCCATATCTCGGTCCAAAGATTACAAATTGCAAGGGTGTATTTGCTTGCGAAACATCACTCTGAATGTTGGCCTATCAAAGCATTTCAAAGTGAGTACTGTATATAAACAGCTTATATTAAGGTATATTACAAGTGCACTAAGTAATAATACTTTCAAATCTTAACTTATAGAAATTAATAGCAATTTTGGAAAACATGACTAAAATGATGTGAAAATTCTGTCATCAATTAGTCATTCTCATGTTGTTCCAAACACGTAAAACTTTCATTCATCTCCGAAACACAAATTAATATATTTTTAATGAATCATGGAATATTTCTGTCGCTCCATTAAATTTCCCCTTCAGTCAATAATTTGATCCCTTAACTCATCTTTGATCACCAAAATTACATATTTAGACGTTTTTTTTCCCTTGACAAACAATTTCTTCATGCCTTAAAATAGCTTAAATGTAACTCTTTGCCTCATTCAGTATATGCGGTTCTATGAATATGCAAATTAGCCCCGCCTCCACTCACTCACACCAACTCGGAGATCCATTCGTTGACGATCACATGATCACCTGATTGGTTACAAGAGTGTTTGTGACATCAGAAACACCAGCGATTTCAAATTGCGCGTCTTTGGTTCACCGCAGTTTTAAGGAGAAAATAGTCAGGAATGGTGTGTTGACTTATTAATTTGCACATGGTTTGTCTCAAAGCTGATTAAAAACACCACATAGACATATAAACAAGATTAAAAGCTGGATTTTCACCACAGGCCGAGTTTAAAAGTCTGACGTTCCTAAAGAAATCGTAAAATAAATTAGTACGAAGTCATGTTTCACATGATTAGGCTTTTTTCACATATAAATAATGATTAGCAAACATACATAGAGCACTCAAATATGGTAAACCGACGCTTAACTGTACTTGCGAGTCTTATGGGTTTCATTTTAGGGTGAACTATCCCTTTAAGATGAGAAGTGCATTAATATCTTTGGCCTAGAAAAGGCTATTTTTATTTTACATGGGGAAATGTACTGATGAGATCGCACTATGAGTACTCACTATATTTCAATAACCCACAAAATATTAAGTACACCTTTCAGACAATGGCCAGATAGTCTTGTAACATAGTTGGGTGTGACATTTGTGAGAGATTCTCAATTCTGCACACTCTGAAGTCAAAAGTAAGTATGTCTTGATAAAGTCAGAGGATGTGTGAACATCCACATGGTTATGTGGTTTCCAACAGACACCCTGATCAAAACTACCACTTCTGTTTTAAAGTACTTCAGCATTTTAGAAGTTACTTTTCACCATTCTCACTGCAAAAACACTCTTCTTCTTTCCCACCCACAAATATGTAAACATCCTTAAACTAAACATAGAGCAACTGCATAAGATATTAGGAATAGTTTATTTTTCTCAGCCCATTGGAAAATAGTTCCCCTCCCCCTTTGTTTTAAACAGAAATGCCTTACAAGAAAAATCTGCTTGGTTGAAGATGAATTAGCTTCATAGTCTTATTATCGTAGACACAACTAATCTTGTTTTTATGATGTTGAGATATATAAAGAAATTGATGGTGAGGAAAATGATTTTCGCAGTGTGCAAGATTCGTTATTATTCAGAAGCTAGAAACAGTTCTGCCGTTCACTTCAGATACACTGTGGGCCTTAACAATGCTTTATTGAAAATAAATGAGCCGAGAAAGAGCGAGGGAAGGAAGGAATGAGTTTAGAAGAGTGACAGTGTGGGAATGCTTGAAGAAATGATGGAGAAGAAAGGTTTACAGGAAAATATGGGATTATTTTATGCATAATTCTCTTCCTGTCCTTCACTCGCTCATTATCTCTCCGTTCATCATGAGCCAGATCTATAGCTAGTCTTTTTTTGTTTGTTTTTTTCATGTTCTCACTTGCAACCCCAGTGTTATGTTCTCATCCAGATCTGGTTATGTTAACATCCTGTGTGTTTTACAGCAGGACGGATTTGGAAACATCAAGAGTTTAGTGGAGGATCAGCTGCAGACCAGCATGGTCAGTAAACATGCATTTAACAACATTACACTGATTCATATTCTTATACTGGATCATGTAAATAATTCATCTTTCACTGTGAATTACCAATAAACATGTTATGAAATGTGATGTATTTCCTGAAACCTTATATCATTTTTTGGTCAGTTTTTTTTATAAAGAATTCTCCATTATTTATTACTATTTAAACTAATGGTTTTCTATTAGAACATATTTTAACATGCCTTTATCCCCTTGATAGCAAAGCAGAATTTTGCTCAAAAAATATTTCTTATCATCAATTTTGAAGATGAAAACAGTATTTTTTGGAAACCGTCATACATTTTTCAGGATTCTCTAAAGAACCGAACGTTCAAAACAACATTATTTATAAATGTCTTTACTGTCATTTTTGATCCATTTAATGCATCTGGCTGAATAAAAGTACTATTTTTTTCTTTAAAAAATCTTAATGACCCCAAACTATTGATCAGTATTGTTTGTGTGTATATATATTGGGGTTGTCAAATGATTAATCGCATCCAAAATGAAAGTTTGTGTTTACATAATATATTTGTGTATTGTGTATAATTATTTTGTACATAGAAATACACACATATGCATGTATATATATATATATATATATATATATGTATGTATATATAAGAAAAAATGTATTATTAATATATCAAATATTTATATTTATGTATAATTAATTTTGTATAAATATATATAAAGTATATACCTGCAAATATTTCTTAAATATACATGTTAAATATACACATGCATGTGTGTGTATTTATATATACAAAATAATTATACACACTACACACACATATATTATAACACAAACTTTTATTTCGGATGCGAGTTTATATATATATATTAAACTAGCTTTGATTTTTCAGATTCAATTTTGAATTCGTTATCAATTTTGAAAATGTAACCATAATTAAAATTTGTTTTGAATTGTGCCTAACCTTGATTTCATGAAACATCACTCTTTCTTTCTCTTTCCGTACAGGTGGTGGGAATCATAATCGGCGCTGGAGTCGCCATCGTTCTCATCGCTGTCCTCATATTTTTAGTCCTGCGCAGGATGCAGCTCCGAAGTGAGTTCTGAAAAGCTAATTAGTGAAATTCATATTTATTTTGTAACTTTTTTCTAAGCTCTTTAAAATGATCTAGAACAGTCCTATCTTATTTACCTTGTTTGTTTGGTGCGTTTTCTCAGAACTCGAGGCTCAGGAAGCCCCGAAGTATCGTTTTCGTAAAAGAGACAAAGTCTTGTTTTATGGGAGGAAGATTATGAGGAAGGTGTCTCAGTCCACCTCCTCGCTGGTGGGCTCCACCTCCTCCAGGCCCCGTCTAAAAAAGAAGCAGAAGATGCTGAACATTGCCAAAAAGTGAGTTTCTGTAGTGTGTTTATGATCAAACCCAGATGATTAACTCACCAGTGGTTCCCTTAAGATTTTCCTATGGGATTTTATCATTTCAATTCATGTGGTAAATGCAAATAACCTGCAGAACTTGAATGTTTGGCTCTACAACGTACATTACACATGTACCCACATGTTACCTATGTTTCTAATTGAATAGGATAAGAACATTTGTGTGTGCCGTGGTCAACTTGTATTTACCACAGACCTTATCTTACTCTTAAATTGAAAAACCCTGTCGGAAAATCTCAAGCGGACTTGTGGCGAATTAGACTTTTTTTATTATGTCATCCCTGCACTACACTATTTGGTTATTTTTATTGTCTGAGAAGATTGCCAATCATTATGTCATCCCTCTATCCTCCAGAATCCTGCGCTTTAAGAAGGAAGTGCCCACTCTGCAGATGAAGGAGCCTCCTCCGTCAGTACTGGAGGCAGATCTCACAGAGTTTGACGTGGCCAACTCTCACCTGCCGTCTGAGGTGCTCTACATGCTCAAGAATGTGCGGTACGCTATGTTACATATGAGTTTTCTCCACTTCGAGAGTGAAATTAGACACTGGATTATAATGTAAAATATGACATATAATGTACGTATTTGGTCTTGTGTCTCTGTTTCTCTCTCCCACAGCGTGTTGGGTCACTTTGAGAAGCCGTTGTTTCTGGAGTTGTGTAAACACATGGTGTTTCTGCAGTTCCAGCAGGGTGAATATGTCTTCAGACCCGGTCAGCCTGATAGCAGCATATATGTAGTACAGGATGGCAAGCTGGAATTGTGTCTTACTGGACAGGTGTGTATGAGTCAACACTGTTGTGGCAAAATTTATGTAAAGCATTGCAATATGTATATGTAATTGTTTGCAGGTTTCGTACAAGGTGCTCAAATGGACAGTTCACTTTTAAATAAATGTTTGGTGTGTTTTAGCTTACCTCAAGGGCATCCAAGATGAAGGTGTCTTTGTTTCCGCAGTAGTTTCAGTTTTGATATTTTTAGGTCAAACCGTTCTTGTCTATCAGTCATATAATGGAGGTCTATGGTCACCACCTTAAAGAGCATGCACAGAGAAGTCCAAATTAAACATGATTTAATGACTCGTAATGTAAGCACACATTGATGGCCTAAGACACGAAACAAGCGATTTGTGTAAGAAAATGAACAGTATTATATTGTTTTAACCTCTTGTAACCACAGACACGTCCAAGTGATTTGAAGGCACGGGCACTTGGGTCTGCACCGGAAGTCGTCTCTTGCGCGTTTGCGAAAAAAAAAAAAAAATCTATGTTGCCTGTTGATGTATCGAAATCATCTTCCATTGCAATTTCCTGTATATCTAAATAATTTAGATCTTCACAGTGAAGGGTAACACTTAAGAAATCTCTGTGTAAACAATGAGCGACATACACATGCGAGAGATCTGAAAAGTAAAATTGAAACCGAAATTGAAAACCAAAAACATTAGTGCTTGAAAAGTCTTTGAATTTAATTTCACAGTATCTGTACAAAACCTGTGTTGTGTGTGTGTGTGACTCACCCAGTGTTGTTTTAGTATAACTGATATACTATTATATATTTTATTTATATTTTGAATTAGTTTTTATATTTATACTTTCTGTATTTGTTTACATTTAATTGTTTTATTTAATTTTAGTAAATGGTTGTGTTTGTCATTTTTATTATTTTTCTTGATGTCTGTATCTTTAATTCAGTTTTAGTTATTTAAATACTTTAACAAAATTTTCAGTTAACTTTTATTTTATTTCAAGTAAAAAAAATCTTGTTCCCACTTTATATTAGGTGTCTTTAACTATTACGTAATATGATACATTACATGTTTTTGCATTGTACTTGCATGTAGTTACATGTGTAATTACAGCTATAATTACAGTGTTGACTCTTCCCTTCCCTGCCTAAACCTATCCTAACCTTACCCACATCCCACCTCAATAGCGGCTTGATTGTTTTGCAATACAACATGAACACAATAAGTACATAGTTGTTAAAGACACCTAATATAAAGTGTGACCAACATTTTTTCATGATTTTAGTTTTAGTTAATAATAACTCTGGACCTCTCTCTCTCTCTCTCTGTCATTAGGATGGGAAAGATGGAGTGGTCAAAGAGGTTTTCCCTGGAGACAGTGTTCACAGTCTACTTAGCATCCTTGATGTCATCACAGTGAGTCACACCCGCAATTCCTTTCTCTGTGTAACATGATTATTTAATAAAATGCATTAACTTACCATTGTCTCTCTTTTTCCATACCCTTTCCTCCTGTTCCTGTTAATATTCCCTTAAGAAGGTCAAATAGCCATTTCTGTTGGGGAAAAAAATCACTTTACATGGCTAAAGTGCACACATGAGATTACATATTCGGGATATTATGCATAATTCAAGGAGAAAGGTGGTTTGAACGTTTGTGTGTATTTCAGGGTCACCAGAGACCGTATAAAACTGTCTCTGCGAGAGCGGCAGAAGTGTCCACTGTCCTCAGATTGCCTGTTGACGCCTTTCTGTCCATCTTTGAGAAATACCCCGAGAGTCTTGTGCGAGTGGTTCAGGTCTGGCTTTATAAGACAGTTTAGAAGATTTTGTTGTTATCTATAAGGAAACCGGATGTAATTGAGAATGTCCTTCCTGTTGTGTCATCCCTGCAGATCATCATGGTCCGTCTTCAGAGAGTGACGGTTCTGGCCCTGCACAACTACCTGGGGCTCACCAACGAACTCTTCAGCCATGTGAGTCGATGCACACACACTTTCTTTCTCATGATTGGCTGTGTAAGTGTTTTTCAACACTTTCTGTCTGTCTTCCTTTAGGATATGCAGCCTCGTCCCTCTCCTCTCTCTCCACATCCGACACGCTCCAGTCCCGTGCGACACAGCAAACGCTTCGGCAGTCTCACCGTTCCTGATAAACACCGCGAGGCCGCTGTCCAGAATGCCGGGGGTGAGGCATATCATAACTATCACTTATTTATTTACATGTAAACTGTTTTCTTTTACTTTAATGCATGTAAATATTTGTATAGTACTTATATTCTCTACTGTGAATCAATTAATGAGAATCTAACGAATAATATCACAATGCAAAACATTTTACTAGTCCTAAAAATAGATTGATTAAAAAAGTAAAATAGTCAGGCATGACGTCACTTATCTAGTTGTTTGTGTTGAGTGATATTAGGCCGTTATATTTGTTCTGTCTATTGCAGATGGGAATCATGGGAAGGATGGCAACACTATACCAACCCTCAGTAGGACCATATCCATGCCAGTTGACATCGCGGGTAAGTGCTTGTGTTTTACAAAAAAAATTCTAGTTCAAATAAATTAACTTTCTGTTCATCAAAGAATCCTGAAAAACTAAAATATTAAGCAGAAAAACTGTTTTCAACATTGATGATATGTTTCTTGACCAGCAAATCATCTTATTAGAATGATTTCTGAAGGATCATGTGACACTGAAGACTGGAGTAATGATGCTGAAAATTCAGCTTTGATCACAGGAATAAAAAAAATGGAAAAAAAATGTTGAGTTTACAGTATATAATATAGAAACGTGATATGTTGGTGTCCAGACTGATCTCATGAAATGGTATATTTATGACACGCCAATTCGTATTTCCATTTTTGGCGTGCTATCAACACGCATAATCGCTTTTCAGCGTGTTTATGAACGCCGTTGACTTAACGCTACATTACTGTATATCCAAATATATGAGCTACCCCAACCCCGTCCCTACGCCTACCCGTCACTGGGGTTAATACCATTTATGATTATCCCCTACCATCCGAGGAAAAAAATATTGCTCTCCAGACGTAGATCTACATTTTACCTTGTTTCAATCGGACATTTAACGGCGTGTACATACACGTGGAATCACTCGAACATTTAACGGCGTAGACATACACGCATACACGCAGATAGCTCAAAATGCGTATAGATAATGCCACTTGACTTAAAAGTGGTGTTATGTTTACGCAAAAGTTGTGGCGTCATACTTGCTGACCATTTCATAACCTCTTGTTGTTGTATATGTGTGTGTGGTACAGGAATGCAGAAGAGTCTGCGTTCAGACTTCGACATGGCATACGAGAGAGGCCGTATCTCTGTATCTGCGGAAGATGGAGCTCCCACTCCGCCTGCTTTCACGCGAGTGAGTTTTTTTATATTTTAACATATTAACAACATATTTTGTATCACAGTATCAGGAGTCTAATGATAATCATCATTGAGAATAAGAAGTAGAAAAAATTGCATCTTTTGATTTTTGGTTGAAACGTGCCAGACAGAAAGATTTGAAACATAGGGTCCTATCTTGCACCGATATGCACTTTTCAGGACCGATAACGATACCGATTATTATAAGTGAAGTAGACCGATAACCGAATATTTTGAGCCGATATATGTATTGTGAAAAAATGAAAATTTATGTCAAAAATTAAGAATAAAAAAGGCCTCAGACAAAGTCTCTTTAAGTTCTTTTAACCATATTTTTAATTCTGAGAACTGAAATATATATGAGCTTGGTAAACAAGATCATTTTAGAAGAAAATTTCAGATGGCACTAAGATGCTTTTGCATTTGAAATTTTCATATATAACACGCATTGTAACGATCGTTACTGTGTATTCATGTTTATCATTATAGTGCAGTGTGCCCTTTAAGAGAGACGGTTGCGTCACTCATCACGTATACTATGCATGATGACTTAAGGCCTGTTCACACCGGGACGAATTTCGCGCGCGATATTCGTCGACGCCTCGTGATGACTATACAATGGGCGCAAAGCCGCATTTCCACTGCCGGGCTAGGGCCGGGACAGTGCTAACAGCGAGCCGAGCCGAGCTAGTGGCCTCGGGCCTCAAGCACCAGCCGTGCGTTTCCACTGCCGGGCCAGTAGCCCCACAGCGCTACCTCAAACCCCACCCCTAACACGCCTTTCCGGATCAAACGTCATACAACCCAACCCCTTTCAGCGGGTATTATGAATTATTTTTTTTTAATTAGGAAGATAGCATGAATATTAACTCACCTGCCGTGGCTGCAATAGTGTCCGGATTGTCCCGCGAGTCGCAACTAACAGAGGGACGGTGAGGGCAGTGTGTGTGGAGCGCGCACTGATGGCTGCGGTTTTAATTGCAGTTCTTTCAGTGGAAACAACTTAAAATACTCTTTCATTTCTGTTCATACAGAAAATAATAATACATTATTCGCAAATACATTTATTTGCGTAAACTCACAATACCAAGAAAACGTTGTGCTTTATGGGCGCGCTCTATGGGCGCAATTCATGATCTCCGTGAACTGAAACGCGAGAACTGAAACAGCCACCGCATTCGAATTTGTTCGTTTTAAATTGGACATTTAAAGCTTTAGTCTACAGGGGTTATATCCATCGTAGATTAAAGCTTTAAATGTCTAATTTAAAACGAACAAATTCGAATCGAAAGCCATCTTCTGACTATGTTATTATGTATAACTAATTAATTTCTCTCTAAATGTGCATCCGGAGATGGAGATATTTGTTTTAGCCGAAAATGTTAGAAAACAATAGTTTATTAATATTAATGCCTCGTTATTTTATATTATTTTATTATCAGACACATTTATTATAGCCTATGAATCACATAAATCCCCTTTCTGTAGGCTGTGGTTACGGCTCTTCTCATTCAGCACTGCGGGGAAAATATCATTTTTAATTTGGCCTCAGAAAACCAGTAAAATGATATATTTTTTCATATTAATTTGTCAAATATTTTAAATGTTTAAAGGGGCAAAAAAAAAACGAACAAATATCTGAAAATTCGTCGTGTAGCCTATATATTTTTGCGCAGCGATTGACATAGGTCTACAGTTCAAATGAACATTTTGGTGTTCAACTTTGCGTTTTACAAAATACAATAACCGTGGTTTATTTCATTTTGCAATTAGGCCAACGGATTAAATAAGGGGAAACGAATGAACACAAAAGTAACTCTGTCTATTTCCCTGCCATTAATGCTTAGATAACACGCACGTCCATAAATAATAATAATATCTAGTGCGGTGGCTGTGATACCAACGTCCATTTTTTGGAATGACTTATCGCGAAAGAAAAAAAAAGATGTTTTAGTCACATAACATTAATGGAGACGCAGTAATTTCACAATATATTTTTTATTGACATTCAGAAAAAAAAACGCAAAAGTTTTGTGCAAATATGTAGGCTATTGACGCCACTTAAACGAGCAAAAAGGTTTCACTCGGCTATGCAATTTTAAATGGTTAATCGGTTAAACACGGACACATCTAAGTGAAATGTGCATCTTGCTTCAGATCATAACGTTCCATAATAACGATAAACTCCGCCTTTTACCTTGAGCACGCCTCTAGCACGAGCTAGCCCGCTCTGGCCCAAGGTATTCGACGGGCCAGAAATCCTGGCCGTTGGCCCCGAGTAAGCCCCGATCAAGCCCCGGAAGTGACAGTGGAAACGCGACTGGCCCTGGCCCGGCAGTGGAAACGCGGAATATTAACTCACCTGCCGTGGCTGCAATAGTGTCCGGATTGTCCCGCGAGTCGCAACTAACAGAGGGACGGTGAGGGCAGTGTGTGTGGAGCGCGCACTGATGGCTGCGGTTTTAATTGCAGTTCTTTCAGTGGAAACAACTTAAAATACTCTTTCATTTCTGTTCATACAGAAAATAATAATACATTATTCGCAAATACAATTATTTGCGTAAACTCACAATACCAAGAAAACGTTGTGCTTTATGGGCGCGCTCATATGGGCGCAATTCATGATCTCCGTGAACTGAAACGCGAGAACTGAAACAGTCACCGCATTCGAATTTCGTTTTAAATTGGACATTTAAAGCTTTAGTCTACAGGGGTTATATCCATCGTAGATTAAAGCTTTAAATGTCCAATTTAAAACGAACAAATTCGAATCGAAAGCCATCTTCTGACTATGTTATTATGTATAGCTAATTAATTTCTCTCTAAATGTGCATCCGGAGATGGAGATATTTGTTTTAGCCGAAAATGTTAGAAAACAATAGTTTATTAATAAACAAGTAATGCCTCGTTATTTTATATTATTTTATTATCAGACACATTTATTATAGCCTATAAATCACATAAATCCCCTTTCTGTAGGCTGTGGTTACGGCTCTTCTCATTAAGCACTGCGGGGAAAATATCATTTCCAGGTTCTAATTTGGCCTCAGAAAACCAGTAAAATAATGTATTTTTTCATATTAATTTGTCAAATATTTTAAATGTTTAAAGGGGCAAAAAAAAAAAAAAAAATCGAACAAATATCTGAAAATTCGGCGTGTAGCCTTTATATTTTTGCTCATTTTACAATTAGGCCAACGGATTAAATAAGGGGAAACGAATGAACACAAAAGTAGACCGTTTGGACATAATACGAGGCAGAGTTCTTTTTTAAAATTCATAAAAGATACAAGGAATAGCCTATAGACAAAAAGAAATGCTACAATCAAGAACTCGGAGCAGAAATGAGGGAGAACTCTTTCCCTGCCATTAATGCTTAGATAACACGCACGTCCATAAATAATAATAATATCTAGTGCGGTGGCTGTGATAGACTACCAACGTCCATTTTTGGAATGACTTATCGCAAAAGAAAAAAAAAGATGTTTTAGTCACATAACATCGTTAATGGAAACGCTGTAATTTCACAATATATTTTTTATTGACATTCAGAAAAAAAAACGCAAAAGTTTTGTGCAAATATGTATTGACGCCACTTAACCGAGCAAAAAGGTTTCACTCGGCTATGCAATTTTAAATGGTTAATCGGTTAAACATGGACACATCTAAGTGAAACGTGCATCTTGCTTCAGATCATAAAGTTCCATAACACCGATAAACTCCGCCTTTTACCTTGAGCACGAATTACCTTTTTATTCTTTCTTTTATTTTATTTTTCTATTGTGACCAGATATTTGTTTGTGTTTTTTTCCTCGCTCGAATCCCCATGTATGAGGACGAGTGTAACGTTTGAGTGGTTTTATTAAACGCGGGGAAATACGACAACTCTCGTCTTTTGTGCATCTGTTCATCCGACAACTAGTGCTGTGTTTTTATCTCTGGGCAACATCTCAACTTTGCGTTACACATGTCCTGTTTCCACGTCCTGTCCTGGCTGTTTTTAAGTGATGAAAATGTCCTGGTTTTCAAAAAAACTGCTGGGAAAGATCAGTTCTACAGCAAAATATAGATGGGCAAACAAGGTGGATGAGGAAGAAAAACAGGACAAAGAGGATGAAAACTAAAGATATAAATAGATTTTGTTAGTTCGTTTTTGTAAGTTTGTGAGAGCTAGTTTTTGTTACATTTGGAGGCATTTCTTTTAGTTATTTATTATTTATATATTTATTTTTCTAATACAGAAGACATTTTTTTCTATCAATATTTCATTCGGTTTTTTTTTTAATCTCTCATAATAAAACATTGAGACATGAATATGATCACCCTAGTATAGTATTCTATTATCTGTTTTACATTAAGCGCCATCTAATGTCAGGGAATGAATTTGCATGTTCACTCGGCTCATCGTCAGCGAAAAACGCTTGGGTGTGAACACAAAAAACGCGTTGAAAAACGCTGACGAATAACGCACGCTGATATTCGTCCCGGTGTGAACAGGCCTTTAGGCTGCGTTCCAAACCGCATACTTCCCTACTATTTAGTATGGGAAAAAGAGTAGGCGAGCAAAAAAGTATGAATGAATCCAAAAGAGTAGGCGAGAATTACCTGGGTGACGTAATAATTGTCGCGAGATTCGGACTTAAGTGCGTTCCAATATGCCTACTTTCCTACTATATAGTAGGCGAAAACAGTACGTGAAGGAAGCAGTACGTTCGAAACATCAGTTTTCATAAAAAGAGTAGGGGAGAAGTTCCCGGATGGCTTACTGCTTCCGCCCAGATTTTTGAGTGCTTTTCCATGGGTACTCATGATACTCATCTATCCCAGGATGCCACGCGAGCGAGGATACGTTAATATCAACATCGCAGAGATCAGCGATGTTTAACAGTTTTCTCCAAAAGAGATCTTCGAGCAGCTGCCTGGCTCCTTTGTGCAAACATTACAAACGCAGAGGAAAACTGTAGGATGTGCTGTCAAGTTACTGATGTTATGAAGTGTTAGTGCACCTGTCGCTCATATAATTTAAACTTATGCAAGATCATGGAAAGATACTATAGTTTATGTAACAATCATAATGACAAAACAGAAAATATAAAGATCATTGGTTTGTGTACTTCACAATATGACATAAAATTATATTTATACACAGGAAAAAAGAACAATAAAAAAGGCTAAATATCTTCATTATAGTTCTTCATAATACATAAAAAAGTTGTTATATGTCTGAGTGATGAAACGAGGTAAATTCATTAAGAAAAAGGAAAACTTAAAGGAGAAATTTTTTGGGTATAAAATAAAGAAATTAACAACATAATCAAGAGATGACGATTTTGGGGTTTCTTAAAAAAATATCGTTATAAGAATAACACTGTTGGTCACGTTAGTAGCCTAGGGTTTATAATATAACAACTTAAATCAACCCAAATGTATTCACAAAATAAATGGGCAGCTGTTTCTTCAACAATACCACAACAAAATGAGCAAGTTTAATCAATATCAAGATATTTATCGATAGATGAATTAAACGTATCGTTCATATATTTTATGGTGTTGCGCTTGAGATAACGCGTCGTAGGTCACATGATAACGTCAACATGGCAGATGACCGGTTCGCATTCATACTCAACGAGATTTCGCTATAAAGTACCTACTCTTTTAGCGCTCGATGAGTAAGTACTTATTGAAATTAAGTACCTACTCATTGAGTATGCGGTTTGGAACGCAGCCTGTGTTTGAGATGAGATGAGACCATTACGCTAAATGTGCTCTACCCTTTTTCCTATATATTTTATTTGTTAATAAAGTTTTGTGATGCATGAAAGAGTATCTCTCATGTATGAGAGGATTGCATTGCACTTATTAAATGTGCGTGATACAGACTTTTCAACCTTCAAGCTCTTTCTTCCCTCGATTTATCTCGAGTTATCCGGTCCAAGCGTTACAACATATATAATGATTGTAGTCATACAATGACTAATGATGTTGAAATGTTATATTTAGCATTTATCCTGCTACTCCTGCTACAATCGCTATACCTGCTTTGCATATGTGAATGTTCTTTATTCATTTTTAAACGCTCTTCAGATCGCATACGGTAATTCAGTGATAAATTAATAGAAATGGTATTCTGTATGACAAAATATTTTACAATCATGTGAGAATAAAGCAACTTTCTCCAAATATGCGCGATTTTTGACTAGGAACCCTGTAACGGACGCTGTTCAGTGAAGCTATAGCTATTGGAACACAAAACCGCAGCAGACGTGATCGAGTGAATTCATTCGTGTTGATAATCTATTCACAGTATAACGTTAAGTTGGCCGAATGGGGAGAAGCTAAAATAGGTTTTAGTTAGGCTACACCGACGTGAGGCTCCGTTAAAGCATATCACTGCAATGACGGACATACTGTCAATTGAATTCCCGGTCAAACTAGTGGGAACAGGGGTGTTGTTCATCATAAATAGGTGTTTTGCAACTTTAGTGTAGTGATTTAATGCAACTTCAGGAATGTCTGCTGCTTACCTTTGAGACAACTGACGCGTGATGATCACTGAAGCAGCTCCTGTTAAGTGCTCTCGGTGTGTGAGCGAAACATTTTCAGTGCCTTCAGCCTTCTGTTGATTGGCCGGACTCGTGACTCCCAACAAATCAGATGGATGATGGGCGGGCATTAGTCTACTCTGGGCAACAGAGCGGTGCGCTCTGATAGAGGTGACTGGATCAACGCCAGATCGCGCATTTCAAAATTAAATGATTTTATCGGCAAATCGGTTATGAAAATGGCCGATACCGATAATCGTAAAAATGCTTAATATCGGCGTCGATAATCGGCCGTGCCGATAATCGGTCGACCTCTACAAATGACTTCGTACATTGACGCATGTATCATTCCTATAATAGATTGTTATTATTATCGCGTAAATCCGCCATAATAATAACAATCTGCCTTTCAACATGCGCACCTATTCTTAAAGGGTATGTTGGATGACGCTCTGATTGGTTTATTTCACAATTACGCCCAAACCACACCTATGAATAACGAAGCTATTTCAGACCAACCCCTTTTAAACTTGCGTCGGGCGCAAGAGTCATTTATCCCGCCGGCAAAATAGCAACAGCGCCCAAGACCCGCCCACAAAGTTACTTGCGCTTAGCGCTTGATACTTGCGTTTCAGATTGTTAATATAGGGCCCATAAAGACATCATGCTTGTTTTTGGTGTCTCAGGAGCAGCGTGAGAGGAAGGTGACGGTGGACGAGGTTCCTTCAGGTGTGTATTTGTATCCTGAGGAGGAGTCAGGGATGGAAAACATTTTTTGCGCGTTTCAAGGACGAACTAACGCTACAGTGTTCGAGGAGGCCCAGAAAGAGATTCTCAAACTCATGAGGATTGAGGTACTTTATATCTGTGCTTGTTTGGTACAGTTCATCGTCCGGCAAAACGAAGCAGTCTCACATGTACTTTAGTTTTCTTCTGATTTCTGACAGTCACACCTGTGTCTCCTCATATGCTCTCTTTCATCATCAGGACCCCACGCTGCTCAATGGGAGGGTGACGTTTCATCATGCTAAAGCTGGATCTGTGTTAGCCAGACAGGGAGACCAGGTGCTCATCCTCTCTAATCTCCTTTCCTTTTCTTCCTCTGTTGTCCAGTTTTGTTGGCGAACCTTATATCTCTTGTATTGAAGAAATGCTTGTATTACCTTCTAGCCTAGGATTACGTTCACACTGTCAGTCCCAGTCCGACTATTTGAATCTGATCTAAATGATTGACTGTCCACACTTTGTATTGCCGCTGTTCAGATCAGATTTGTGTGTCCCGTGGCAATCTTTCGTTTTGCAGGATTTCTGCGTTCGTTTCTATGACAAGTATTTCTTCCTAGGGTACATCAAGAACGACACAACTTTGTTTCTGCAAAGACATCTGATAAGTTTATATGTTTTATGTGGCGTGAGCAATAAAAGCAAAAAAAAAAAACAATGTGAAATCCAATCAGAGCGGTCAGACTGAAATGGATTTCCAGAAATTAGGTTTGATATAAATTAAGCTTGAAACGGATTTGTAAAAATCGGATGATTTTTTTTGTTGTTGCCATAAACACTTGCTAAATTTGATCTGATTCACACAAAAATTGGATTTGAACTGACGGTATGAACAGTTGATCGGTCATCTTTGTTTAGGCCCACATTATCACTCCATGGTTTCTTCTTTGTGATCCTGTTTTCTTTAGGACGTGAGTCTGCATTTTGTCCTCTCTGGCTGTCTTCACGTCTTTCAGAAGATGATCGACAAGCAGGAAGCAGTGTGTCTGTTCGTGACCAAGCCGGGTGAGATGGTAGGTCAGCTGGCTGTACTCACAGGAGAGCCGCTCATCTTCACCATCAAGGCTGAGCGGGACTGCACCTTCCTCAAGATCTCCAAATCCGACTTCTATGAGTGAGTGTTTCCATAAGGTCCTGCAGCTGATTTGACTCTTTCAGTTTATCGAATGGCACTCTAGCCATTGCAAATCTGATAGAACTTCATGTACATTTTATGTACTTATTGTAGTAATGACACAAATGGCGCTTTTCCACAACACAGTTCCAGCTCGACTCGACTCAGCTCGGCTCGCCTTGCCTTTGTTTGGTTTTCCACTGTGTAAAAGTTGTACTTGTACCTGCTTTCGGGTACTTCTTTTAGTATCACCTCGGGCGAGGTTCTGAGCGAGCTGAGGCGACTGTCACCAGGTGACGAAGGGCGGAACCATGAACGCGGTGTTGTTTCCATGGGGAACTAATTTAATGTAACACCCCGCCGGTTGCCCCATGAAAAACAGTTCGGCTGGATTCCGCAAAGGAGCAACGAGTGGCAGCTGGGAGATGGGCGGAGATTGAATTATCCCGTTCACAAGGTGGATGATAAAAGCAGAGGTTTCAGTGAAGAGCTGGAGGGGAGAGGCTGGGGTTCAATCCAGTCAGTCAAGACAGACATTGGGGAGGAGGGAGGCAAGAGAAAGAGAGAGAAGGACTGAGCTGGAAGAAGGCATGCAGAGCTGGAAGGATAGAGCGGTCCACGGCAGAGAAGGAGTCTAAGAACAGCGATTCAACTGGGATGGGGCAGGAGAGACAACATGAACATGGTGTGTGCAGAGTATACTCCCCTTACGTTGTGGATGTGCTGTTCCATCAACTCAGGAGGAATGAGTTGGCTGGGATAACGAGTGGGGACCTTATTCACTGCGAGTGGTGTGAGTTGCGGTGCCTAGTGTGAGGTGAACACATGTTACTATTTGAAGTGATTGATGCATGCACCGGTGTGAGGATTGCCTGTGTCTGTTCGTGTTCCCAGCCGTTACACTCATTGTCCTGGAGTGTTGGATAAGAACCAGCATCTGTCCATTGAGTTTCTCATACTGAAGTAAGCCACCTGCCGTGAGTATCTGCATACTATTGACTTGAAGAGGATTCGTGAAATGTTCATGCACTGCTGTTTGACTCTCCTGTTCTCAAGAAGAACCTGTATTTGCTCATTGAGTTTCTCACACTGAAGCAAGCCTCTGCTGTGAGTATTTGAATACTGTTGACTTGAAGAGGAGTCGTGAAATGTTCATGCATTGCTGTTTGACTCTCCTGTTCTTAAGAACAACCAGCATCTGTCCATTGAGTTTCTCAAATTGAAAGCCTGAATCTGCCCACCGAGCCTCTCATACTGAAGTAAGTCACCTGCCGTGAGTATATGCATACTATTGACTAGAAGAGGATTCGTGAAATGTTCATGCACTGCTGTTTGACTGTCCTGTTCTCAAGAACAACCAGCATCTGTCCATTGAGTTTCTCATATTGAAAGCCTGAATCTGCCCACCGAGCCTCTCATACTGAAAACAACCAGCATCTGCTCTATACTTACCCCTGGCTGTCCGAAGAGGAACTGCCGTGTGAATTCCAGAACAAGTATCCGCTCCATACTTACCCCTGGCTGTCCGAAGAGGAACTGCTGTGTGAATTCCAGACCAGCATCTGCTCTATACTTACCCCTGGCTGTCCGAAGAGGAACTGCCGTGTGAATTCCAGACCAGCATCCGCTCTATACTTACCCCTGGCTGTCCGAAGAGGAACTGCCGTGTGAATTCCAGAACAAGTATCCGCTCCATACTTACCCCGGGCTGTCCGAAGTAGAACGGCCATGTGAATTCCAGACCAGCATCTGCTCTATACTTACCCCTGGCTGTCCGAAGAGGAACTGCCGTGTGAATTCTAGAACAAGTATCCGCTCCATACTTACCCCTGGCTGTCCGAAGAGGAACTGCCGTGTGAATTCCAGAACAAGTATCCGCTCCATACTTACCCCTGGCTGTCCGAAGAGGAACTGCAGTGTGAATTCCAGACCAGCATCTGCTCTATACTTACCCCTGGCTGTCCGAAGAGGAACTGCCGTGGGAATTCCAGAACAAGTATCCGCTCCATACTTACCCCGGGCTGTCCGAAGTGGAACGGCCATGTGAATTCCAGACCAGCATCTGCTCTATACTTACCCCTGGCTGTCCGAAGAGGAACTGCCGTGTGAATTCCAGACCAGCATCTGCTCTATACTTACCCCTGGCTGTCCGAAGAGGAACTGCCGTGTGAATTCCAGACCAGCATCTGCTCTATACTTACCCCTGGCTGTCCGAAGAGGAACTGCTGTGTGAATTCCAGACCAGCATCTGCTCTATACTTACCCCTGGCTGTCCGAAGAGGAACTGCCGTGTGAATTCCAGACCAGCATCTGCTCTATACTTACCCCGGGCTGTCCGAAGAGGAACTGCCGTGTGAATTCCAGAACAAGTATCCGCTCCATACTTACCCCTGGCTGTCCGAAGAGGAACTGCCGTGTGAATTCCAGACCAGCATCTGCTCTATACTTACCCCTGGCTGTCCGAAGAGGAACTGCCGTGTGAATTCCAGAACAAGTATCCGCTCCATACTTACCCCTGGCTGTCCGAAGAGGAACTGCCGTGTGAATTCCAGACCAGCATCTGCTCTATACTTACCCCTGGCTGTCCGAAGAGGAACTGCCGTGTGAATTCCAGAACAAGTATCCGCTCCATACTTACCCCTGGCTGTCCGAAGAGGAACTGCTGTGTGAATTCCAGACCAGCATCTGCTCTATACTTACCCCTGGCTGTCCGAAGAGGAACTGCCGTGTGAATTCCAGACCAGCATCCGCTCTATACTTACCCCTGGCTGTCCGAAGAGGAACTGCCGTGTGAATTCCAGAACAAGTATCCGCTCCATACTTACCCCGGGCTGTCCAAAGTAGAACGGCCATGTGAATTCCAGACCAGCATCTGCTCTATACTTACCCCTGGCTGTCCGAAGAGGAACTGCCGTGTGAATTCTAGAACAAGTATCCGCTCCATACTTACCCCGGGCTGTCCGAAGAGGAACTGCCGTGTGAATTCCAGACCAGCATCTGCTCTATACTTACCCCGGGCTGTCCGAAGAGGAACTGCCGTGTGAATTCCAGAACAAGTATCCGCTCCATACTTACCCCGGGCTGTCCGAAGAGGAACTGCCGTGTGAATTCCAGACCAGCATCTGCTCTATACTTACCCCTGGCTGTCCGAAGAGGAACTGCCGTGTGAATTCCAGAACAAGTATCCGCTCCATACTTACCCCGGGCTGTCCGAAGTGAAACGGCCATGTGAATTCCAGACCAGCATCTGCTCGTTACTTACCCCTGGCTGTCCGAAGAGGAACTGCCGTGTGAATTCCAGAACAAGTATCCGCTCCATACTTACCCCGGGCTGTCCGAAGTGGAACGGCCATGTGAATTCCAGACCAGCATCTGCTCTATACTTACCCCTGGCTGTCCGAAGAGGAACTGCCGTGTGAATTCTAGAACAAGTATCCGCTCCATACTTACCCCTGGCTGTCCGAAGAGGAACTGCCGTGTGAATTCCAGAACAAGTATCCGCTCCATACTTACCCCTGGCTGTCCGAAGAGGAACTGCAGTGTGAATACCAGACCAGCATCTGCTCTATACTTACCCCTGGCTGTCCAAAGAGGAACTGCCGTGGGAATTCCAGAACAAGTACCCGCTCCATACTTACCCCGGGCTGTCCGAAGTGGAACGGCCATGTGAATTCCAGACCAGCATCTGCTCTATACTTACCCCTGGCTGTCCGAAGAGGAACTGCCGTGTGAATTCCAGACCAGCATCTGCTCTATACTTACCCCTGGCTGTCCGAAGAGGAACTGCCGTGTGAATTCCAGAACAAGTATCCGCTCCATACTTACCCCTGGCTGTCCGAAGAGGAACTGCCGTGTGAATTCCAGACCAGCATCTGCTCTATACTTACCCCTGGCTGTCCGAAGAGGAACTGCCGTGTGAATTCCAGAACAAGTATCCGCTCCATACTTACCCCTGGCTGTCCGAAGAGGAACTGCCGTGTGAATTCCAGACCAGCATCTGCTCTATACTTACCCCTGGCTGTCCGAAGAGGAACTGCCGTGTGAATTCCAGAACAAGTATCCGCTCCATACTTACCCCTGGCTGTCCGAAGAGGAACTGCCGTGTGAATTCTAGAACAAGTATCCGCTCCATACTTACCCCTGGTTGTCCGAAGAGGAACTGCAGTGTGAATTCCAGACCAGCATCTGCTCTATACTTACCCCTGGCTGTCCAAAGAGGAACTGCCGTGGGAATTCCAGAACAAGTACCCGCTCCATACTTACCCCGGGCTGTCCGAAGTGGAACGGCCATGTGAATTCCAGACCAGCATCTGCTCTATACTTACCCCTGGCTGTCCGAAGAGGAACTGCCGTGTGAATTCCAGACCAGCATCTGCTCTATACTTACCCCTGGCTGTCCGAAGAGGAACTGCCGTGTGAATTCCAGACCAGCATCTGCTCTATACTTACCCCTGGCTGTCCAAAGAGGAACTGCCGTGTGAATTCCAGAACAAGTATCCGCTCCATACTTACCCCTGGCTGTCCGAAGAGGAACTGCTGTGTGAATTCCAGACCAGCATCTGCTCTATACTTACCCCTGGCTGTCCGAAGAGGAACTGCCGTGTGAATTCCAGACCAGCATCTGCTCTATACTTACCCCTGGCTGTCCGAAGAGGAACTGCCGTGTGAATTCTAGAACAAGTATCCGCTCCATACTTACCCCTGGCTGTCCGAAGAGGAACTGCCGTGTGAATTCCAGAACAAGTATCCGCTCCATACTTACCCCTGGCTGTCCGAAGAGGAACTGCAGTGTGAATTCCAGACCAGCATCTGCTCTATACTTACCCCTGGCTGTCCAAAGAGGAACTGCCGTGGGAATTCCAGAACAAGTATCCGCTCCATACTTACCCCGGGCTGTCCGAAGTGGAACGGCCATGTGAATTCCAGACCAGCATCAGCTCTATACTTACCCCTGGCTGTCCGAAGAGGAACTGCCGTGTGAATTCCAGAACAAGTATCCGCTCCATACTTACCCCAGGCTGTCCGAAGTGGAACGGCCATGTGAATTCCAGACCAGCATCTGCTCTATACTTACCCCTGGCTGTCCGAAGAGGAACTGCCGTGTGAATTCTAGAACAAGTATCCGCTCCATACTTACCCCTGGCTGTCCGAAGAGGAACTACCGTGTGAATTCCAGAACAAGTATCCGCTCCATACTTACCCCTGGCTGTCCGAAGAGGAACTGCCGTGTGAATTCCAGAACAAGTATCCGCTCCATACTTACCCCGGGCTGTCCGAAGTGGAACGGCCATGTGAATTCCAGACCAGCATCTGCTCTATACTTACCCCTGGCTGTCCGAAGAGAAACTGCCGTGTGAATTCCAGACCAGCATTCGCTCCATACTTACCCCTGGCTGTCCAAAGAGGAACTGCCGTGGGAATTCCAGAACAAGTATCCGCTCCATACTTACCCCGGGCTGTCCGAAGAGGAACTGCCGTGTGAATTCCAGACCAGCATCTGCTCTATACTTACCCCTGGCTGTCCGAAGAGGAACTGCCGTGTGAATTCTAGAACAAGTATCCGCTCCATACTTACCCCTGGTTGTCCGAAGAGGAACTGCAGTGTGAATTCCAGACCAGCATCTGCTCTATACTTACCCCTGGCTGTCCAAAGAGGAACTGCCGTGGGAATTCCAGAACAAGTACCCGCTCCATACTTACCCCGGGCTGTCCGAAGTGGAACGGCCATGTGAATTCCAGACCAGCATCTGCTCTATACTTACCCCTGGCTGTCCGAAGAGGAACTGCCGTGTGAATTCCAGACCAGCATCTGCTCTATACTTACCCCTGGCTGTCCGAAGAGGAACTGCCGTGTGAATTCCAGACCAGCATCTGCTCTATACTTACCCCTGGCTGTCCAAAGAGGAACTGCCGTGTGAATTCCAGAACAAGTTTCCGCTCCATACTTACCCCTGGCTGTCCGAAGAGGAACTGCTGTGTGAATTCCAGACCAGCATCTGCTCTATACTTACCCCTGGCTGTCCGAAGAGGAACTGCCGTGTGAATTCCAGACCAGCATCTGCTCTATACTTACCCCTGGCTGTCCGAAGAGGAACTGCCGTGTGAATTCTAGAACAAGTATCCGCTCCATACTTACCCCTGGCTGTCCGAAGAGGAACTGCCGTGTGAATTCCAGAACTAGTATCCGCTCCATACTTACCCCGGGCTGTCCGAAGTGGAACGGCCATGTGAATTCCAGACCAGCATCTGCTCTATACTTACCCCTGGCTGTCCGAAGAGGAACTGCCGTGGGAATTCCAGAACAAGTACCCGCTCCATACTTACCCCGGGCTGTCCGAAGTGGAACGGCCATGTGAATTCCAGACCAGCATCTGCTCTATACTTACCCCTGGCTGTCCGAAGAGGAACTGCCGTGTGAATTCCAGACCAGCATCTGCTCTATACTTACCCCTGGCTGTCCGAAGAGGAACTGCCGTGTGAATTCCAGACCAGCATCTGCTCTATACTTACCCCTGGCTGTCCAAAGAGGAACTGCCGTGTGAATTCCAGAACAAGTATCCGCTCCATACTTACCCCTGGCTGTCCGAAGAGGAACTGCTGTGTGAATTCCAGACCAGCATCTGCTCTATACTTACCCCTGGCTGTCCGAAGAGGAACTGCCGTGTGAATTCCAGACCAGCATCTGCTCTATACTTACCCCTGGCTGTCCGAAGAGGAACTGCCGTGTGAATTCTAGAACAAGTATCCGCTCCATACTTACCCCTGGCTGTCCGAAGAGGAACTGCCGTGTGAATTCCAGAACTAGTATCCGCTCCATACTTACCCCGGGCTGTCCGAAGTGGAACGGCCATGTGAATTCCAGACCAGCATCTGCTCTATACTTACCCCTGGCTGTCCGAAGAGGAACTGCCGTGTGAATTCTAGAACAAGTATCCGCTCCATACTTACCCCTGGCTGTCCGAAGAGGAACTGCCGTGTGAATTCCAGAACAAGTATCCGCTCCATACTTACCCCTGGCTGTCCGAAGAGGAACTGCAGTGTGAATTCCAGACCAGCATCTGCTCTATACTTACCCCTGGCTGTCCAAAGAGGAACTGCCGTGGGAATTCCAGAACAAGTATCCGCTCCATACTTACCCCGGGCTGTCCTAAGTGGAACGGCCATGTGAATTCCAGACCAGCATCAGCTCTATACTTACCCCTGGCTGTCCGAAGAGGAACTGCCGTGTGAATTCCAGAACAAGTATCCGCTCCATACTTACCCCGGGCTGTCCGAAGTGGAACGGCCATGTGAATTCCAGACCAGCATCTGCTCTATACTTACCCCTGGCTGTCCGAAGAGGAACTGCCGTGTGAATTCTAGAACAAGTATCCGCTCCATACTTACCCCTGGCTGTCCGAAGAGGAACTACCGTGTGAATTCCAGAACAAGTATCCGCTCCATACTTACCCCTGGCTGTCCGAAGAGGAACTGCCGTGTGAATTCCAGAACAAGTATCCGCTCCATACTTACCCCGGGCTGTCCGAAGTGGAACGGCCATGTGAATTCCAGACCAGCATCTGCTCTATACTTACCCCTGGCTGTCCGAAGAGAAACTGCCGTGTGAATTCCAGACCAGCATTCGCTCCATACTTACCCCTGGCTGTCCAAAGAGGAACTGCCGTGGGAATTCCAGAACAAGTATCCGCTCCATACTTACCCCGGGCTGTCCGAAGTGGAATGGCCATGTGAATTCCAGACCAGCATCTGCTCTATACTTACCCCTGGTTGTCCGAAGAGGAACGGCCATGTGAATTCCAGACCAGCATCTGCTCTATACTTACCCCTGGCTGTCCGAAGAGGAACTGCAGTGTGAATTCCAGACCAGCATCTGCTCTATACTTACCCCTGGCTGTCCAAAGAGGAACTGCCGTGGGAATTCCAGAACAAGTATCCGCTCCATACTTACCCCTGGCTGTCCGAAGAGGAACTGCCGTGTGAATTCCAGACCAGCATCTGCTCTATACTTACCCCTGGCTGTCCGAAGAGGAACTGCCGTGTGAATTCCAGAAAAAGTATCTGCTCCATACTTAGCCCGGGCTGTCCGAAGTGGAACGGCCATGTGAATTCCAGACCAGCATCTGCTCTATACTTACCCCTGGCTGTCCGAAGAGGAACTGCCGTCTGAATTCTAGAACAAGTATCCGCTCCATACTTACCCCTGGCTGTCCGAAGAGGAACTGCCGTGTGAATTCCAGAACAAGTGTCCGCTCCATACTTACCCCTGGCTGTCCGAAGAGGAACTGCCGTGTGAATTCCAGAACAAGTATCCGCTCCATACTTACCCCTGGCTGTCCGAAGAGGAACTGCCGTGTGAATTCCAGACCAGCATCTGCTCTATACTTACCCCTGGCTGTCCGAAGAGGAACTGCCGTGTGAATTCCAGAACAAGTATCCGCTCCATACTTACCCCGGGCTGTCCGAAGTGGAACGGCCATGTGAATTCCAGACCAGCATCTGCTCTATACTTACCCCTGGCTGTCCGAAGAGGAACTGCCGTGTGAATTCTAGAACAAGTATCCGCTCCAAACTTACCCCTGGCTGTCCGAAGAGGAACTGCCGTGTGAATTCCAGAACAAGTATCCGCTCCATACTTACCCCTGGCTGTCCGAAGAGGAACTGCCGTGTGAATTCCAGAACAAGTATCCGCTCCATACTTACCCCGGGCTGTCCGAAGTGGAACGGCCATGTGAATTCCAGACCAGCATCTGCTCTATACTTACCCCTGGCTGTCCGAAGAGGAACTGCCGTGTGAATTCCAGAACAAGTATCCGCTCCATACTTACCCCTGGCTGTCCAAAGAGGAACTGCCGTGGGAATTCCAGAACAAGTATCCGCTCCATACTTACCCCGGGCTGTCCGAAGTGGAACGGCCATGTGAATTCCAGACCAGCATCTGCTCTATACTTACCCCTGGTTGTCCGAAGAGGAACTGCCGTGTGAATTCCAGACCAGCATCTGCTCTATACTTACCCCTGGCTGTCCGAAGAGGAACTGCCGTGTGAATTCCAGAACAAGTATCCGCTCCATACTTACCCCTGGCTGTCCGAAGAGGAACTGCCGTGTGAATTCCAGAACAAGTATCCACTCCATACTTACCCCGGGCTGTCCGAAGAGGAACTGCCGTGTGAATTCCAGACCAGCATCTGCTCTATACTTACCCCTGGCTGTCCGAAGAGGAACTGCCGTGTGAATTCCAGAACAAGTATCCGCTCCATACTTACCCCGGGCTGTCCGAAGAGGAACTGCCATGTGAATTCCAGACCAGCATCTGCTCTATACTTACCCCTGGCTGTCCGAAGAGGAACTGCCGTGTTAATTCCAGACCAGCATCTGGTCTATACTTACCCCTGGCTGTCCGAAGAGGAACTGCCGTGTGAATTCCAGAACAAGTATCCGCTCCATACTTACCCCTGGCTGTCCGAAGAGGAACTGCCGTGTGAATTCCAGACCAGCATCTGCTCTATACTTACCCCTGGCTGTCCGAAGAGGAACTGCCGTGTGAATTCCAGAACAAGTATCCGCTCCATACTTACCCCGGGCTGTCTGAAGTGGAACGGCTATGTGAATTCCAGGTCCGCATCTGCTCTATACTTACCCCTAGCAGCCAAGAAGAAGAAACATCCAGTTTTAGTCAACAAAATTTTAATTCAATAAAATCATTTTACATTTGATATCTTGTCTGTGGTCGTGGTGTTTCTGGGTAACTCCTCGAGGTGGTACGCTCACAGGGGTGGTCTGCAACAGGGGGAGGCCACCCCGACCTGTGACACGATACTAAAATGAATCTTGAATAAATCTACATCCAGTGAGCAGTTTTTGTAATATTGTCTGTTTGTGCTGCCCCCTGTAGGATCATGCGTGAGCAGCCTAGTGTTGTTCTCAGTGCTGCTCACACCGTGGCTATCCGCATGTCTCCGTTTGTACGACAGATGGATTTTGCCATCGACTGGATGGCTGTTGAAGCTGGACGGGCCCTGTATCGGTACCATCACGCTTTCCTATATTTTATTTTTTACTGAACCGAACTGTTATTAATTAATTACTATTCAATTCAGTGTAATATTTTCTTTAGCTGACAACAATCACAGGTAATAGTGCAAATGTGCAGTGTAATTTATTTTAATAATTAATTGAGTTGTTGATTTGATCATTAAACTTTTTTAATATTTAGAATTATTTATTTTTTAATGCTATTTTATTATTGATTTTTTTATGCAAATGTGCAACAATTTGATTTTTTTTCTATTTGAATATATTTTTTTATGTAATTCAGACCTCCTATGTTGTAAAGCATCATTACTCCAGTCTTCATTGTCACATGATCCTTCAGAAATCATTATAATATACTGATATGGTCCTCAAGAAACATTTCAACATTTCTTATTATTGTCAATGTTGCTTCTTAATATTTTTGTGGAAACCGTGATGCTTTTTGTAGGATTCTTTGATTAAAATAAAAGCATTTATTTGAAATAGAAATATTTTGAAACATTATAAATGTCGTTACTGTCACTTTTAATTGATTTAATGCATCCCTGATTAATTAAAGTATTAATTGAATTGAAAAAAAAAACCCAAATGGGTCATTACATTTGTTGTGTTCTGTAGGCAGGACGATCAGTCAGACTGCACCTATATTGTGCTGAATGGACGACTGCGTTCTGTCATTCGAAAAGCCAATGGGAAGAAAGAGCTAGTCGGAGAGTACGGACGAGGAGATCTTATCGGAGTTGTGAGTAGTACCCTACTTTTATGGTGTAATGGTGCGTTCACACCGGACGCAAATAGTGCATCAAGGGCGAGTGATTTCAATGTTAAGTCAATGCAAATATGTGTTACGCTCGTAAAAAATTCCTGTGGCGCTGTAGACGCGAATATGCAGTTCGTGCGAATTGAGCGTCTGGCGCGTTAAGCGTGAATGATCTAGTTAGTGTTTTTTGTACATTCACGCGTTTGACGCGAATTTGCACGTGCCGTCCGAGTTGAAAAATCGGAACTTTGGCGTCAATTCGCCCCGCGTTAACCAATCAGGCCTAGCTGCTTGCTCACATGGTGAAGTATCTGGATGCTTCAATAAATTCTTTTGTAATATGACTAAATGTCTGGTGTGGTTCTAATGCACAACAAAGCAATTATTTTATCACTAAAAACTTTATTTCAATATACGAGACATGTTCGTTTTGTATTAAATGTTATTAATTCCATATGTAACGTTAGATTATATGAAACATTATTATAATGTAAAGACAAACGGTTCGCCTCCGAAGGGTCCGGTGGACAAATACGGTGGCGATTATCCCCACGCCACTTTTCTGCTCTCCAGAAGCAAATACAGAGCGGCGACTCTCTCGACGAATGCTCAATAAACAGAAATAAGATGGCTGCCAACGGGTTTTGATTCCGACACGCATAAATTTCGCTTCAAACTTTTGTTTTTACAAGTGTCAATTTCGCTCTTGACGCACGAATGGACTCAAAGTGTTCAAGTGTATAACTAGACGTGGTAGGCGCGAATTTGACACGCTATTTGCGTCTGGTGTGAACGCACAGTAAGGATTGCTAAACTATGGCTGGCCCTAAGTTTTGTATATTTTCTCTCAGGTGGAAGCTTTAACAAGGCAACCTCGTGCCACCACGGTCCATGCCGTCAGAGATACCGAGCTGGTGAAGCTTCCAGAAGGAACGCTCAACAATATTAAGAGAAGATACCCACAGGTGGTGACGCGCTTGATCCATCTGCTGGGGCAGAAGATTTTGGGAAACCTCCAACAGCCCCGTGGACCTTTCTCTAGTACGTTTAGCCCAAAAACCAAAAGTTAATCAGTCAACTCGCTTCAAAAGCGTCAGTAAAGTTCTTGGCAGAGAAAAGGAGAGGAGTTATGGTCAAGTCATAATTTTAGGTAAAACTAGTAAACCAATGTCTTTCCTTTTTTCTAGGCACTGCGCTGGGTCTGCCAAGCATGGCGTCCAGTCCGGACGTCACTAACCCAGCCAGCAATCTCTCCACTGTGGCCGTGCTGCCTGTTTGTGATGATGTACCAGTCAATGCCTTCAATTTGGAGCTTAGCCACGCTCTCAGCGCCATAGGTACACTATTGGCATTTAAAGCCCATGATCTAGACACATAATCTAAAGGCACTGATATTTTTCACTTAGAGATATACTTCATTTTTATTTGAAATGACTTCACGCCAGTGCGTTCTTCAATTTCACTTGAAGTATATCTGGGCCTTAACACGTTCTCACTCTTCAATCAGGACCAACCCTGCTGCTAACCAGTGAAATCATCAGAGAGAGACTTGGCGCTTCTGCTTTGGACAGGTATATCAATATGAGATCAGAACGTCTCATTCTCACATCTCATTCCTTCTCACATCTCATTGTAATCTGAAATGCGTCTCTTTCTCTAGCATCCATGAGTACAGGTTGTCAGGTTGGCTGGCTCAGCAGGAGGACATTAATCGTATAGTGCTGTATCAGACGGACAGCGGTATGACCCCGTGGACTCAACGCTGCATCCGACAAGCTGACTGCATCCTCATTGTGGGGCTTGGAGACCAAGAACCTGCACTTGGAGAAGTATTTGTCAAATCTTGTGTTGTTTCTGTCCACATTCATGCGACTGTGTGAGGTGGTGTAGTTGTTGAAGATCAGAGCTGGTAACGCAATGTCGTTGGTTCAAACCTCACAAGGAAAGATTCATTTTACGTCACCTCGAGCAACCAACTTCAGGTTTTGCAACTTGTCACATTTGATATACCACCGACAAGTCATTTTTGTCAGACTAGTCTGTCTATAAAGCATATTTTGTTTGAATGTACTGTTTATATGCCAGTCGGCAACGTTTTTACACAGAGAGTTCACCGATGACACAGGTGATCATGCTATTCTGGTGCTATTGGACTTGAGCGCAGCATTTGATACTATAGATCATCACACAATATCCTTGCTTCCTGTTTGTGATGATGTACCAATCAATGCCTTCAATTTGGAGCTTAGCCACGCTCTCAGCGCCATAGGTACACTATTGGCATTTAAAGCCCATGATCAAGACACATAATCCTAAGGCAAATCCATGCATTCGTTTCTACCCTGGCTTGATTACTGTAATTCTCTCTATGTGGGAATTAACCAAAGATCGATCTCCCGACTCCAAATGGTGCAAAACTCTGCGGCTAGACTTTTGCTGGGTGTACGTAAGCGGTATGGCAATAAAAGCAAATATGGCTCTTTAATATAGAAGGTGTGGTTTGTAACGGGGTGTAAAATCTAGGAATTGTGAATTCAATCGATTTGCTGTCTACCCAAAGATTCACACCCTTAGCGGTCACAGATTTGTGTTCGAATAGCTCCAAACATGTATTATCCAATTAGAATTTAATTTAGATTGAAACTTAATAGTAAAAGGTTCTGTTTGGATTCTCCCATGTTCTTACCTTCTCAGTTGGAGCAGATGTTGGAGAACACAGCGGTACGGGCACTGAAGCAGTTAGTTCTGTTGCATCGCGAGGATGGGCCGGGTCCTTCGAGAACCGTTGAATGGCTAAACATGCGAAGCTGGTGCTCTGGACACCTTCACCTGAAGTGCCCCCGTAGAGTCTTCTCACGAAGAAGCCCCTCTAAACTGGTAAAAAAACAAACATGTTTAGCTTACTGTTGATTTGCAGAACAAAAAATTTTAGTAACCCTTGTGTTTGTTGTGTTAAACAGCGAGAGGTATATGAAAAGGTTTTTGAGAAGACTGCAGACAGACACAGTGATTTCTCCCGGTTGGCCAGAGTACTCACAGGAAACAGCATCGCCCTCGTGCTGGGCGGAGGAGGAGCCCGGTGAGCCACATCAAGCAATCGTTATGCAGCAATTGAAATGCAAACCTGAAAAAAATAAAGTGTTTTTATTATTCACTTATTTTCAGATTTGTCAGTGTTACTTTAGTCATAAGTGTAGTCATAAATTATAGTTTCTTTATATATTTTCATAAATTTGTCTTCTGCATTTTTTTATTGTTATTATTTAGATTAAAAAAAGTTTTTATTTCCATTTGATAATTTTAGTGCTTCAACTTAACATTTTTCATTCAGTTATATTTCAACTAACAAAAATGTTTTTAGTTTTAGTTAATGATAATAACCCTGGATTTTGGGTAACACTTTAGAATAAAATAAACACTGAAAAAAATGTATTGCTCATTGTTAGTTCGAGTCAGTTGATGCATGAAGTGACGTTAACAAATGAGACCTTATTGTAAATGTTACCGTTTTAAAATGGTCAACGTTGTGTTTAATCTTGCAGGGGCTGCTCTCATGTTGGTGTAATCAAAGCCATGGAGGACACGGGAATTCCCATTGACATAGTGGGAGGAACCTCCATTGGCTCTTTCATCGGTGCTCTGTATGCAGAGGAGAGAAATGCTGTTCGGGTCAAGCAGAGGGCAAGAGAGTGGTCCAAGGTAACGTCGGCTCTGTCCATCCCCTCACACCTTGCTTTGAGAAATTAGAGAAGATATAAGATGTTGAATTGAAATCTGAATTTAGTTTGTTTATTTTATTTCTCTTGCCCTTAGGCCATGAACTCTGTGTTTAAAACGGTACTGGATCTTACTTATCCAATCACTTCCATGTTCTCTGGCTCTGCCTTCAACACCAGCATCTCCAAAGTCTTTGAGGACAAACAAATCGAGGTAAGAGGTCACCACAGCTCTTTTAGAGTGCATCGGTTTCTGAAACACACATTTTGCTTAATTGAATTGCTCAATCTTCAAAACATCTGATTGAATTAATAAGGGTGATTCTGACCTTGATTGTGCGTGTATTTGAAGGACTTGTGGCTGCCTTACTTCAACGTGACCACAGACATCACAGCTTCTGCTATGCGTGTTCATAAAGATGGTGAGTGACGACTGGACTGTGTCCTCTTTACTTTCAGCTTTAATGTGGGGTTCCACAGGGTTCCATGTTAGTGGCATTTGACTTCCTGAATGTAAGACATATTTTAAGAATTATTAATCATATAATGATTTAATAATATATTAATTAATTATCAAATAATCTTGGCTAATGACAGTGTCAAATATTGATGTAAAAAGTAAAAAAACAACTTCAACAACTTTACAGCAGTGATATACTGAACACTATTTAAACTTAACTCTGGTAAAAGGCTTTTCAAATGTTTACTGTTAGTGTTAACATAACCTTGACTAAAATATGGGATGCTGGTAATGAATTTGTAATGATCGCATGCATTAAGAAAGAGGAGTTGTTGCATGAGGGATGTGCAATTTGCTGAAAGGTGTGAAGTAACAGATTATTTCCAAGGAAAATCTAGAAAATGCCCATTTCATTTTGCATGTTAAAGGGGTAGTTCAGAATTTTGGACATCGGGCCTCATTTCCAAGTTTGCCTTAGTGTTATTTATCACTTTTTTCCCCAAAATTTTCATCCAGTCGTTCCAGTTGCATAGTTCGTTGGTGCTAGGCTAGCTCGAGTCAATGATAACTGCTAGCCTGCCAATAAAAACAGTTACCCACTCCACAGTACACCAACAGCAAATAAATGATAACGCCAGACTATCGATGTAAATGTCTGTTGAGAGAATAATGTTAAAAATCAAACTACTCTTGCATCTCAATGATCATATTACATTTACAGGACTTTACAGGACGATGAAAATTTTAAAAAAAAAGAAGTGATGAATAACACTAAGGCTAACTTGGAAATAAGCTATCATAGTCCACAATTCTGAACCACCCCTTTAACTCACATTTACACAAGTGAGATGTTAACGCAGTGATTCATTTTCCTCTCTGTGTTTGTCGAATGCATAATCACTAATATGCATTTTGGGATTGACCAATGGCTTCCATTATCTCCAGATTCTGGGTTTGGTCCACAAATTCAGTCAAACATGTATTAATCAGATATACTGTAATCTAAGTTCATTCACTCTGGATAAATGTTCATGTTAACAACTCTAACTACAGTTTAGAGCTGTAAAATGCTGGATTTGGGGGCCTTATAATGGTCATGTGGTCATCCCTGTTTGCCCAAATGCATTATGGGATAAAATTTGCATGCTTTACTAATTGCAAGGACAAAGCTAGACTCAGTTTTCTTTCCTACTCAATCCCTTCTGTCCTACCTTCCATCTTAACCTGCTTTTGTCATACAGTAGGAACGGCTAATCTCACATTCATTCCCGTCCTTTTCACACATCTTGATCTCACTGTCTTTCTATTATATTCTAAATGCCCATCATGTCAAAGTAAACCCCTTTAGCTGTTGTAGAAGGTAAAACCCCTGTTAGTGCTGTCTGTAGGATCCAGAACACATTCCCATTTGCTTCCCCCTGCTCCGTTAATGTTGTTTCCACCTCATTCTGCTGCAGTAGCATTGCTTAGGCTCTTCTAATTCTTACACTGCACAAAAAAGGAATTACAAACACTTTTCTGCTTCAGTATGCCTTCGCTCAGCTGTGGATGTTGGTCAAGGTGTTCATGTCTTATATTCAAGCAGTTTCTACATGTTAGAGTAGATAAGTGAATATTAGGCCTCTTGTCTTTGTAATCAAGTGACCCACAAATCACACTGTTGTAGTTTTGTAAGAGGTTCTCCGAGAACAAAACAAGTCGCAACATGATCATATATGTAGTTTCATGTCCTGTGTGCCGTAATGCTTATAACAGCCTGCATATATTTCACTCTCACCCAACTCTTCTGCTCTAATTGGTGTTATTTGTCCATGTTGGCATGGTTTAGATTGTCATCTAATAAATGCAATTTTAGCTTTCAGCTTTCTGTCCCTATTTTGTTAGGAAACCAGTTATGTTGCAATCTACTTTTAAGTTTGTTTGTAATGATTAGAATAGGATGTCGAATTGGCATAGCCAGATCTAAACATGATGTCCATGAAACTACGGAGAGTTATCTGAGGATTTTGGGAGCCCCTCTCATTCTCACTCATCTGTGTCCTGTTGTTTACTGTCCCTCCCTCCTCTGTCTCTCTCCACGTCTTGTCCAGTTTTGATTTACTCTCCATCTTCATTTTGCCAGGCTGTGTTTGGCGCTATGTTAGAGCCAGTGCCTCCTATACCCCTTATCTGCCTCCTCTCTGCGACCCCAAGGACGGCCACCTCCTCGTGGATGGTTGCTATGTTAACAATGTCCCAGGTCAGGATTCTGCCCCCTTTCCCCCCTCCACCAACTTCCAGAAGCCTAAAGGAGGTTATATATATATATAAAAAAAAACAATATCCCTGCGACAACCAACCACTCAGTTACCCTTTGCTTTTTATTGTCTCTTGTACTGTTTAAAAACATTATTAACCCCCTGCTTACATTGGGAACCCATGGCTTGGAAGGAATACGGGATAGTATTCAATGAGAGAAAGAATAGAGGAGAGAGACTGTGCTTTCATAGACATTACATCCGGCTGAATCTTATGGAAAAACATGTTCAGGTCTCATTGTATCCCAATCAAAAGAAAAAAGAAAAGATACTTTATTTTGCATAAATAAAATAAAGCCTATTTTAGTTTTTTTTGTGTGTTTTTTAGTTTTATTTTTATGGCAATTAAGCACAATTATCCCACATATTCTTATGACCATAATGTTTCCAGATATTTTATGCAATTTCCATTATTGTTATTAGTTTTTTATTACTGCAATTCAGCATTTTTTCTGTATTATAAAGTACTTTAATAAAGCCACTATATCATACCTGTCAACACTCCCGTTTTTGCCGGGTTTCTCCCGTTTTTTAGCCCCATCTCCCGGACCCCTCCCGGTTTGTTATTTCTCCCGGGAAACTCCCGTAATTTGCATGGCCCAAACTCCTTTATGAATAATCGAACCAATATGTTTGTCTAATGTTGAATAGTTGCCAGATTTGATTAAAAGCAGTATATTCACACAATCCACAGACCGTTTATAATTTCACCTGTTTGTCACTTCAACCTGGCAACCCTTTTACCCAGTTGCGCAGTCGCGGAAAGCTCAACCCGAAAGCGAGCCGATAGAGACATGATGGCAGGTGAAGTCGGTGTCCCCGCAAAGAAACTGAAGTAGGCTACGGTTAACGCGTTCAGGAATAATAGGGATAGCACAGAACAACTGAAGTTATTGCATGCAGAGAACAGACAGACTCACAGAGGCAATTGGCATCTCACAACTCGCACTTTATTCCCAAATCGAGACGAAGTCGTGTCCTCGTTACTTAATAAACCAAATAAGCTAAAAAGTAGCATCAAACAGGAATTACCCGCATACATGGGGTTTTCGAGGAACACGGCACATACACGTGTTTGTGCGTGTATGTTTGTGTTTGTGCACTTGTTTGTGTGCAGTTCAGCAAGGAGCGCACAGCTCTTAAAGGGGCCACACCTTATTTGGACCACACAACATAACCCAACCCCTCCCCCCCCCCCCCCCCCCCCGAAAAATAAAATCTCCCGGATTTTGAAAATCAAATGTTGACAGGTATGCACTATATACTGTTATTAAATTTTCTTTTAGCAAAATATAATTTCTTTTCTTTTTTTTAGGATGAAATATGAACCCTCAACACTAGGTGCAAAATTTACATTTTCTAATGATGTTTCAAACTCTTCCCTCTTTTGTAAAGGACACTTTTTTATACACATACTCCTATCCTTGGATTTCACGTGCACAATGTCATCTGATGGCTCTGATTTCCTTTTTTTCCCTTAATTTCCATTTGCTTTTCAGTCAATGTACTGTTACAAATGTGCATAATTGGTTATTTTTACAGCAGCATTTATTTATTTTTTTTTTTTGTAATTTGATGTTTCAATTTGCATTAATAGGTTAACAGTAAGCTTCTGGAGAATATGGCACTGTTAAATTTAAAATTGTCATTAACGGAGATATTAATAAGGTACTTTATTAATAAGGTCTCTGTGTCAGGATAGTTGGTAAATATTGTCTCTAGTGTCAGTTGATCTAGCTAAACCACATGATTATATTGATTTGCATTAAGTTTTTTTTTTTTCTGCCTTCTGTAGATACTTGCGTCATAGTTTTCCTGTTCAGGCTGCATGCACTTCTATCAGGCACAAATCACATGCACTCTTCCCGTCTACCTTGAGCTTGGCTGTCATCAGCACACCAAACACACTTTGTGCATGTTATTGCATGTGTATCTATTGCAGGCTGCTATTCTACATGTATTTATGAGGTCAAGGGTTACTGGGAGGTCTTGTTCTGGATCCTACAGCACTGCTAGCTACTGTACATAGGCTAACCTATTAGGAATTATTAGAAAACCCCTTAACATCGCCCCCCATCCCACCAAATTTCAACCAAGGGGGCCCAGAAACAATTGGCTCTGGGAGGACAGGCACTTTTCCCCCACTTCACTGAGAATGACACAATTTTAAACCATTTGTTGTTTCACCTTTATCATTGGGCACTCTTTTTGCTTAAAAGTAGTTCACCCCAAAATTAAAAATCTGTCATTATCTACTTTATCAAATGTGAAGGTGAGTAAATAGAGTACTGAAGTGATGAAAAATATTTTGTTTGCCAGCCAAGAAGTTAACCCTGTTTTTTTTCCCATCGGCTTTTGGATTATTTGTGAAAATATGCTTTGTAACTAAACAAAAGTTCATGATTATTGCACGATTTGTTCATCTTATTTATCTTCACAAACGAACACAACTTTTATGAATCTTGAAGCCTCAATACAATCATCAGGAATAAAAAATTCAATGTCTCCACCATTAAGCTTCTTATTTAAAAAAAAAATATATATCTGAAAGTTTTCCCTCAAAAGCATGATTATAAACACAACAAGGCCGTGAAAGCTAGTGAGAAGATGAGTTTTCCTGTTCAGCTTGATGCTGTTTAATGTCCCTGTCAATCTCTGTAGTCCCTTTTAGACCCGTGTTAGCCTATTTAATTAAAATGATTAAAAAATCACAAGGAGGAATGTGTCTAAAAATAAAACTTGAAAATATCTTGAGCATTTATGTTAAAAATACCGGATTTCAGGCATAAAAAACATTGGCTTCACGACGATGGAATTGAACTTGCTAAAATGCAAACTCATTTCTGGGTTTTGGCCTACAAAAATGCATCACTCTATAGTGACAGAATGTTCAATTTTGGGTGAACAATCCCACATGTCGAAAGCACTTGCCTCTCTCGATTTCTCTCTCTCCTTCCAACCCATGTCACTGTCACGCCTCTCCTAACACCTGCTGGTCGAGTCTGGTACTGCAGGCGGGAACAGGCTGGCATTGCCCAATATGTTCACTGACTGTCTTCTAACTCTGTCTCCTCAAGGCTCTCTGCCCTAAAAATACATCATAATTGTCATGGAATCATTAAAGATGAAAATAAGTGAATTCATTGTTTGAATTTGTGCAAATTAGACATTTTTGTTCATAACAAAGGCAGAGTTAAAAGATAAGTCAGGCTTATCTCATGGGGTCGGGTTCACTGTATGAGGTAGGCCAAACTAAACCACCGCACACCGTCCTTGGGGTGACCATCACTGTATATCCCTGCTGGTCTGTGCGCTACTAACCAAAAATGTGACTTCAGGGTCACGTCCAAACGCTGCTGGGGCATTACGTATACGTTCTTTAGACGTTATTAAGAGGTTATTATCCCCTCCCGGTGTGGTAGGCTCCCTGTGGCGCTATGTCAGGGCGAGCATGACCCTTTCCGGGTACCTGCCACCCCTCTGCGACCCTAAAGATGGGAACCTGCTCATGGATGGAGGATACATCAACAACCTGCCAGGCAAGTACGCCCCAGAGAGAGGGCCACTGGGGCCACAAACACAATCTAGGTTGGACAATTACTTAATTTTTGGCTTTAAAGAGCTCTATGTGGCTCTAAGTAAGTATAATGTGATTTTCTTTGTAATTCTGAGGGTAGAATGAGTGGTTTTGCTTTATCCATTTGAACTCAGAATATCTATTTTAATTTGCTAATTGGTCAATTTGGCATCTGGGAGATTTCCAGTACATTTTAAATTGCTGTTGTATTTTGGACGAACAGTTTACAAATTGTTCAGAGATAAATGGATAAAGTTTTGCAGGGATAGGATGGTGTGGACAAAGATGGTCAGTTGTTTGACCTCTAGTCTTCACCACCTATTTAAATGTCAGTCATTGTATTTTGATGATGTTGTCTGGTGTGTGATTGGTCTTTAAATGGGATTATAAATATTTGATGTCTCTTTTTTCCAATATAAATAAGTGCAATTTAATAAATTTAAATGAAAAAGAAAAGAATAGAAAAATGTCCCTAAACATCACCAGACAGCAACAGCGCAAAGTCCTTGAGTTTGCAGTGCAACGTCATAGGAAAAAAGATTAAGTTCACATAGTTCAGATGTTGCATTTCAACTTGGGGCATTTTAATTAAGGGGAAAAAGACAAGATTTTGCATGTGACATTGCATGTTATAATTTGATCTGAGATATTTCGCAGCAATCAAGCAGTTTGCACTGCCAAAGACAAAATGATTCCATGCATGAAGAACACCTGTGTTTTGTCCCTCTGAACATACAAAGCTAATTGGAAAGATCAATATTTTGTAATGCACAGCTTACTTTTTAATTGGGTCATCATTGATTGTCTTTTTCCATCCTTTGTTTATCTTGAACACCTGCCAGGCTGTTTCACCACAACTCTCATGCCACGAAGGCTTTTAGATATCATTTTGTTTTAAAAAGTCTTACTTTTGAACATGTTTATTCGGTCATATTCCTGATGAAAATAGCAGTTTTCCAATTTTGGGTTTGGTGAAACGGTGTTGATCGGTGATCAGTTATTACTTGAAGGATTTTGTCTGAAATATTAACAGTACTTTGATTCTTCCCGCTACCTTGTGGATGTCTGTCTTTGTGTGTGTGTGTGTGTGCGTGTGCATTTGTTTGCATTCAACTGGCATTGTAACGCCCTGCAGCGGACATAGCTCGTAATATGGGCACAAAAACAGTCATCGCCATTGACGTGGGCAGCCAGGATGAGACTGATCTATGTAACTACGGCGACAGTCTTTCTGGCTGGTGGTTACTATGGAAACGAATCAACCCGTGGGCAGAGAAAGTGAAGGTGGGTCAATATTGTTGTATGTTAAATGTAAAAAAATGTATACCATACCGATAGCCGATTACTCAGGCCGTGTTTACACGAGAACGCTCGAGGGGTGAAAACGTAAAAATATTTTATCGGACGTGCCTTTCGTTTACACGGCGACGGCGTATTTAGGGCTTAAAAACGCAAAAAAAGTGAAACCACCCTCCAGAGTGGAAATCTTAAAAACGCTCCACTGTCGTATATATATATATATATATATATATATATATGCCTGTGTGTGTACACGTATAACATCGAAATCAACACACGAATCTTGAGTCATCATTAAAATATGTCACACGAATCATTAAATCTGACAACATTACAACACCCCTGACAACCCAACTTTTCTGACAATGTCAAAATTGTATCTTACAGCTCAGGAAATTCTGACAGTACTAGCCGTTCATCCATTTTGATTTCTGTGTTTGTTTCTATGTCCCGTTTCTTTTGGCCACACTGATAATCGTCACAAAGCGCAGCAGCAAAAGTTAATCTATTTTGAACTTTGACCGCGGCGTGAGCGAGTCAATGGTGCGCATTGTGCTTTGGTCGACACAGCGTCAAAACGTCTTCACACGGCGCAAGCCATTGAAACGAATGGGTTTCATAGCGCAGCGCATTCCGCTTCCTGTGTGAAAGCCCCTTAAAGGGTAAAAACGTTAGTCTGTTAGACAGCGAAAGTTGTACGCAGGTGCACGGACATGGTGTTATTGAGTGGCAGTGCTTCACATCGCCACCTAGCTGTCTGGAGTGCACACTACATCAAATTTCACACATTTTTGCGTCACCATATGCACACGGATTTCCCAACCATGACGTTCATCTAAACGCAAAGTAAAAAGTGATAACGCAACGCCACTTTTGCGTTTTCTCTTCGGATCGTTTTTACGTGTAAACATACCCTCAGAATGATATCTAACGATTCTGATTATGTTTAGGGGAAAAAAATCTCTCCAAATGAATGCTGTAAACTATATACAGGAAAGCCTCTCATTTGGTACATCACTGTAATAATAGAGGTTCCTCTGTCTTTCAGGTGCCTGACATGGCTGAAATCCAGTCCCGTTTGGCCTACGTATCCTGTGTACGACAGCTGGAACTTGTCAAGAAGAGTGCATACTGCGAGTACATTCGCCCACCCATCGACCGCTTTAAGACTATGGACTTTGGGAAATTTGATGAAATCTATGTAAGCCCATATCTGCAATAAGATATAGCCAAGTAGTAAATGACCTCCCACAACGGCATAATGAAAGTTTTCTGTTGTCTTTCAGGATGTGGGTTACCAGCATGGTAAACTGGTGTTTACTGAGTGGGCTCGTGGGGACATCATCGACAACATGCTGAAAGACCATCGCTCAGCGGACTATAATGACAGCAAGAAGACCGATGTGAGCTTTCTTAGTGCTCATTTAAACAAGTCATCATTCAATTACCCTTTTTTGACTATTAACATCATTCTCTTGTGATTGGCTGTTTGTTTCAGTCGTGCCCGTGTCCTAGTGCAGACTTCACTGATCTAGCTGAAATTGTGTCCAGGATTGAGCCAGTGCAAAGCTACTTAGGAGCTGATGGTCAGTTACCCAAAGAACATTTCTTCTGCAACTTGCTATACATTGTACTTCTGGTTAACTGATGTTTCTGTGTCTAGCAGAAGAGTCGGACTATGCGACAGAGTACGAGGAGGATGGGATGGACACAGTGAGAGAGGAAGAGGGTGAGGGTGAGGAAGAAGAAGAAGAGGAGGCTGAAGATCCTGAGGACCAGTCTCCTGGAGAATGGGGACCAAATGGGATCTTCACAACAGTGAGTATATATATATATATATATATACACACACTCACATAACCTTTTATATGTGGTGTTGAAAGTTAACCCACAGTTAACTCACCTCATAACCGGTGAATATTTTGTGTAGGATGAAGAGAAGACGGTGCGTCAGAGGAAGAACATCACAAGGGACCTCAACATGGACTTCTCTGGAGTGTCAGATTCTTGAAAAGGGAGTAATGCTGGGTCCAGAGGTCAAAGGGCACTAGAAAGAGAAGCAGAGACTCACCAGTGGCTGAGGAGTGTAAAGATAGATACAGAAGAAAAGACTTCTGAATTAATAAGATTGTGGGGAATTCACCAAAGATACTGTGATTTAGACCCATTAACACTACAATACCCACAACTTGTCACCAAAACTGTGACTCCTCTATTATTGTTATGTTTTGCCTTTTAATTTTATTTTATTTTTTGGCTCAAGACTCAACAGGGTCCAGGAACTGTGGGGGCCCACCTAGACAAGAGGAATCAATCCTTAAGAAACTGTGCCACTGAAATAAGGGGCTCTATATCTTTTGAGATATTTTGGTATTTTACATCTTAAATATCTAAAAGGGAGTTTTATGAGAGTGATGTCTACAATGGCAGCCAGTGTACCACTATTCTGGTCTTTTCCAGACTATGTCAGTTCATTTGAGTGTGTATTGTGCCTGGTAACTGATTTTTATTTAATTTTATTTAATTTAATTATTTTGAGGGGGTGTGTGTGTGTGTGTGTGTGTGTATGATCATAACCTGGACATTCATTGGCAACTTCTCCCATAAAATGTCTTCTAGACTGAAAACGGTTTCCCCAGGATGCATTGTTAAAGGTCTGAAGCTGAGAATAGATGACATATGTTCAGAAAGACTTCAGAGGGAGTGATACTGCTTCCTGGAGTCTTGTCTTATTTCCATGACAATGATTAGATTGTAATAATAGATTAGTTTTGATGGTATTTGGCAGAGAGAGGAAGTGAGTGTGGAAGTGAGACCAGCAGAGAGTGAGGAAGTGAGTGTGGAAATGAAAGTGGCAAAGATGGAGGAAGAGAGAGCAACAGAGGGAGGAAGAGAATGAGGAAGAGAGCTGCAGAGAGAGGAAGTGAGAGCGGCAGAGAGTGAGGAAGTGAGAGCGGCAGAGAGTGAGGAAGTGAGAGCGGCAGAGAGTGAGGAAGTGATTGTGGCAGAGAGAGAGGAAGTGAGAGCGGCAGAGAGAGGAAGTGAGATTGGGAGAGAGAGAGAGGAAGTGAGATTAGGAGAGAGAGAGGAAGTGATTGTGGCAGAGAGAGGAAGTGAATGCGGCAGAGAGAGAGGAGAGAGGAAGTGAGAGCGGCAGAGAGAGAGGAAGTGAGTGTGGAAAAGAAAGGAAGTGAGTGTGGAAGTGAGAGTGGCAAAGAGATGAAATGAGTGGGAAAGTGAGAGAGATGAGTGACAGTGAGGAAGCGTGTGAGAAAGTGAATGCAGAAGGCAGGGAGGTTTTATGATGAGTTTCATATGCTGCATTCATGCCCTGTCACAATTACTGTAGGGTCAAGATGACAACATGTGACATTCTATTTGGAGCTGTTCACGTCCTCGGACTGGGAATTATACGTTTCTATGGTGACACTATCAAGACCTAAATTACTCTGCAGGGCTCAGAACTTTGGTTTAAGTAGGAGGTCTGAGAAAAGTCCAATCTTACAAGCTCGACTATGACGTGAACGCTTTTTACAAGTTGAAACCTTGAAATTACGGTTATTTCAACATGGTGTGAATGCACCTATAATGCCAAAAATATCTCATATGGATTTGAATGGGTGTTTGTCTTTTTACAGTGTTTTTTCAGCGTTTCAGAAATGTATAGCTACTTGTGCTTCAGGTAGACAAGGTGGTTGCCTTATTTTGTTATTGCACATTCACAAAGCAAAAAAAAAAAAGAGAGAAAATGAACAAAATGGATACCTGTAATATTATATCAGACATGAAGGGAGTTTAAATTGTCATATTGCTGAATGAGTGCTAGGAATGCAGTATCTAGTACAGGACCAGACTTTCCTTGCACTCCAAAGCCAAATGCCATCATTACCACATTCATCAACCCAAATGTTGTCCATAATCACTGTATATTTCCCTGAAACCTCACTAAGATGTACAAGTTCCTTAATCCTTGATGCTTTTGCTTTGTTTCAGTCTTTTATGCTGAGACATCTTTGTTTTATGTTTATGAGAACTGAAAGGATTGCCAACTACTATTTAATTTATTTGTTTTACCACTAGCCTTTTTAAAACACTTTAGAGTTTGTAGAGAATAACGGTAAACATTTTATTTAGCTTGATTAGCATTTTTGCACTGATGATAATGAAGAAAAAGTTATGAATGTTTAATGTGAGAGGCTGTTGAGGGTCATAGGTCACATGTGCGACCGCTTCAAGCCTCAGAATTAAAGACTGAATAACGAAATAATGATTAATAAAATCTTATTTAATGCCATCCTGACTATTCCCTTTTTGAAATAAGATTTTGTAATGTTCCTATGTGAGTATTCATGTCATTTTGAATTGTAAAGCAACTTTGCGCGTGGGAAAGTCTTTATATAAAACCTTTTCTATTACATTCTTGTCAAAGTACAGATTTAGCTTCTTAGCAGCACTGTTGATTTTCAACAGTGAGATCAACATGCCTGAGGAAAGGAATAAAAATCTCCTTCGACATGTTTTATCAGAGAACATTCATATTACCTTCATATAAGGCAGTTGTGTGTTTGTATACGGGTGGTCCAGGTAAACCATAAAATGTGGACGAGTGAAACAGCTTATAAATCATAGAATTATGTTTTTTGAAAATGCAGAAAGTTTTCTGTGAGAGTTGTTAAGGGGTGGGGCCAGGATAAAATACACTACGGGGCAGTTGAATGCTTGAATCTGATTGGTTGTCGAACGTTCTGAGATGTGCTCGAGCCCATGCCCTTTTTTAAAATGAATCAAATGCTCTTTTTAAACAAATATTAATGATAGTATTGTGGTCAATATATGTGGTCAAAAATGCATTTGATTATAATTAACATGACACTGTGTACAAGACCAAAGTACGCTACATTCACGATTCACGTTTCTGTCAGTCTGATGTGTCATTGCCATAACGCGTTGCGTCACTTGTATGTGACTGTCTTGACTCACTGAAGAGGTAAGTGTAGACGACATGTATAACTAGGTATCTGGAATCTAGAGCGGGCGTGAATTGCGAGACAGAGACATGCGATCCGAATCGCGTAGCGCACGCACGGTAGAGAGGGAAGGAGAGATGTTGATTGTGCAAAGAGCATCCTAATCTAAAAACAGGCCTTTAGTCCTACACACAAGAGCGTTTAAAGGATTAGTTGACTTTAGCTGATAATTTACTCACCCCCATGTGACGTGTCATCCAAGATGTCCATGTCTTTCTGTAGTCTCCCTGAATTGGCAAACTGGCAAAAACACTATGTCCACACTGTTAAGACACAAAAACAACATAGCTTGCATCTGTATGTGCGACTAAATAAAATATTAAAGTTGGGTTAGTTCACCCAAAAATGAAAATTCTGTCAGTATTTACTCACCCTCATGTTGTTCCAAACCTCTATGTGTTTATTTGGAAGAATGTTTTAATCAAACAGATCTCATTCCCCATTGACTAGCCCTACCATAGTATGTATTTTTTCCTACTATAGTAGTCAATGGGGAATGAGATCTGTTTGATTAAAACATTCTTCCAAATATCTTCCTTTGTGTTCAGCAGAACAAATAAACACATAGAGGTTTGGAACAACATGAGAGTGAGTAAATACTGACAGAAATTTCATTTTTGGGTGAACTAACCTTTAAATAAAGAAAATGAATAAAATATTACATAAAGAAATTGATACAACAAAATGAATGTAATACTGTATATTATAATCTGTACTCTATATATAGTGCATATTAATCTCAAAGCATTTTAGTCGCAATATAATACTACTTTACCATACTTTACACGTCATCCATTTTAAGTGATAACTGCAGGCCTTCACACTTGAGCTGCGTTCCATTCGACAGGGTTCCTACGCAGTGTTCACTGCTCCCTACTCCCTGAACACGGTACATCAGTTGAAGTGGACTTCGCTGACAATGCCGCTCATTTGGAATGCCCTGCAAACTTCATCAGTTAAGTTAAGTTAACGTACAGGGTTCCGCAGATTATGATAATAAAACAAATAGATATAGGCTTACATTAATATTTCAATTGAATTAAATATCACATTTAATATATATATATATATATATATATATATATATATATATATACAATAATAAATAAAAATATGATAAGGTAAATTCTGAGGTAAATGGTTGTGGTAATCGTTTATAAAGTCCCAAGGACATACAAAAAATAGCATATGTAAATGTAATATTAATGTAATATAATATAATTACATAATATAATGTAATATAAAAAAAATATGCCTACCTTTGTGTTTCATGACAAAAAAATGCATTTGTGAACCTGAAGGGACACGAGCTAAGCGGACTATAAATATCTCCGGTTGCTAAACAGTCAAGAAGCAAGGCAAGTTATTTGTAAAAACTAGATTTAGCCTAATTAAAATATAAACTAATGTTTTAAAAATGTTTTATTTGGCAAGTGGCCATGGTATAAGCGGGTTAATGCCCTCCGAGGTGTCCGTTGTCAGGTTTTAATGGACTCCGCTGCGCGTCGGCCGGTTTACGCCTCGCCGTCGTCCATTAAAACCTGACAACGGACACCTCGTCGGGCATTAACCCTTACTTAACGTACAGGGTTCCGCAGATTATGATAAAACAAATAGATAGGCTTACATTAATATTTCAATTGAATTAAATATCACATTTAATATATATATATATATATATATAAATATGATAAGGTAAATTCTGAGGTAAATGGTTGTGGTAATCGTTTATAAAGTCCCAAGGACATACAAAAAATAGCATATGTAAATGTAATATTCACCCCAATAACCATTAAAAAATACTTAGTTAGTATAATAATGACAAAATGTATGCATACTTACACACAAACATAAACTCCTCCATCGTTATTTACGACCGCTCTGACTGGTGATGACGTGACGCAATGACAGTTGGGTTATTCTGCTCTCCACTTCCTGTGAAGTGATGTATCGATGTTCACTTATTCCCTACGCCGTTTGCAGTGCCCTTCCAACTGAACATGTTCGTTCTCTTCGGATTGGAATCTCACTTAAGATGGCGAAATACCCTGTGAAGTGAACTTCGCAGTTCACTAACGGTCGAATGGAACGCACCTTTGAACATGGACGGTTCATCGCGTGACCAATTAACGCTCACTCGCATACGATAGAAACTCGAATAAACATAAAACAGTGTTAGGCGATAATATTACAGGCAAACTCATGTTAACAGCATAATAACACTATCATTTCATTATACGAATTGTTAGAAACCCATAAAACTTTATGTAGTGCTACTAAAAATACAGTGTGCATCAGACAATATTCACGTTCGCCATCTTGTGCGACAATCTCATCTCTTTTTCCACAATAGCTAAGTGTATATAACAATTATCGAACATCCTACATTCATAAATTCATATTAACATAAGATATTAAGATTTAACATCAAATATTCAGATATTTAAAGGGCTTACCTGAAGAGGAGAACAGAAATATTATCACGACAGACACTTGTTGCGTTTCCCTCCATTTTCTGTATAACAAGTGGGGGAAGGGAACCGTGTCTAGCTCTCTGCTCGCCCACCCCCTGCTGGAGTCTTCCGGTACTGCACCATAACAAACTACATGAACCAATGAAATAACCAATCATAATGATAATATTCTCTTCTCAATACATTACCCACTACATTTCTTTGTTCAGTCGAAAAGAAATTAAGGTTTTAGATGAAAACATTCCACGTTTTTTCTTCATATAATGGACTTCAATGGACTCCAACGGTTTCAAGGTCCAAATGACAGTTTCATTGCAGCTTCAAAGGGATTTAAACGACACCACACGATGAATAAGGGTCTTATCTAGCAAACCGATCGCCCATTTCAAAAATAAATAAAAAAGTTTAAGTTTTATAACTAAGCTCAAATGCTCGCCTTGGTCTGTTCTGTGATGCGCGTTCGCAACGCTCACTCGCATACGATAGAAACTCGAATAAACATAAAACAGTGTTATAGACGATAATATTACAGGCAAACTCATGTTAACAGCATAATAACACTATCATTTCATTATACGAATTGTTAGAAACCCATAAAACTTTATGAAGTGCTACTAAAAATACAGTGTGCATCAGACAATATTCACGTTCGCCATCTTGTGCGACAATCTCATCTCTTTTTCCACAATAGCTAAGTGTATATAACAATTATCGAACATCCTACATTCATAAATTTATATTAACATAAGATATTAAGATTTAACATCAAATATTCAGATATTTAAAGGGCTTACCTGAAGAGGAGAACAGAAATATTATCACGACAGACACTTGTTGCGTTTCCCTCCAATTTCTGTATAACAAGTGGGGGAAGGGAACCGTGTCTAACTCTCTGCTCGCCCACCCCCTGCTGGAGTCTTCCGGTACTGCACCATAACAAACTACATGAACCAATGAATAACCAATCATAACGATAATATTCTCTTCTCAATACATTACCCACTACATTTCTTTGTTCAGTCGAAAAGAAATTAAGGTTTTTGATGAAAACATTCCACGATTTTTCTTCATATAATTGACTTCGATGGACTCCAACGGTTTCAAGGTCCAAATGACAGTTTCATTGCAGCTTCAAAGGGATTTAAACGACACCAGACGATGAATAAGGGTCTTATCTAGCAAACCGATCGCCCATTTCAAAAATAAATAAAAAAGTTTAAGTTTTATAAGCTCAAATGCTCGCCTTGCTCTGTTCTGTGATGCGCGTTCGCGACTGTCATGTTTGAACCGGTTTGAACTCGTTCATTAAAATGAACGAATCTTTATTCCGAGTCATTTGGTTCATTCAATGAAAAAAATGACTCGAAAAAAGATTTGTTCATTTTCAACCGAATATCTTGGATGACATGAGGGTGAGTCCTTCTTACACTTTCTATGGGGTGAGTAGGCCTAAATTATCAGCGATTTTTTTTAATGTGAACTAATCCTGACAAAATTTAAGTAAGCATTATATGAAAGTATATTACACAGTGCCTATCCAGAGAACTTAATTTAGTAAAATATTCTATTTTGATATTGCCAGGGGCTCAGGTTTGTGTATGTAGTGGACTATAAAACATCTACTGAGTTGACCTACGCCATATAGCCAGAGAACTTGACTCATATGAACTTTCAACATGTTTTTGAGCATTTTTAATAATGATACTAGCAACTGATTATGGCAGGATGCAACATATTGCAAATGATGATCGCTCACATTAATTATTCTGATTCTGCAAACAATTTCAGTGAAATTCATTGTGGATTGGTGGTGACATTCTGTTTTATGGACACAAGCATGAAGATTTTGCAGAAGAGAAAGCTCGGTCTGATTACAGTACATAAAATAAACCACGCAAACACTTTTTTTGTGTTTTATTTGTTTTAGGTTTTTGAAAGTTTTGTAATTTTTCCCAAAAGAAAAAAAAATCCTGAGGTATTCACAATATAATGGCAATTATTTCATTTGAAATGAAAAACAAAACAACCAAAAAAAAAAAAAAAAGTGGGGAAGGGGGCATCAGAATGATGATAAAACTGTAATAGCTGTATCTCAATACAACAGTTTGGGATATTTCTGCTCCATTCGAATATTAAAATGGTACCCAAAAAAAAGGAAACAATAAATAGTAAAAAAAATAGATATATTCACAAAAGACAAGCTGTTGTAGTTGAGTCTTATTTTTAAAATACCACATCAAATATCTTAGTTGAAATCAAACTAATCCCAAAAAGTAAAAACGTTGCATCATAATATCTATATAACTTTCATATATCCATAGATATACCAGAAAACATGAAAGGTTGTCTAAGTTTGTTGTTGGCACAAAACATTTCTAATTCTTACAATATATTTTCCAAGCTGTATCAAGATGCCAACAACAATAGAGTACATAATGGAAATCTGTTCTTTTTGACTCGAACAGCATGTCAACGGCCGCGTCAAACAGAATTAGCAGGTTTAAACACTTCTAAACTCCATCTATGAGAGTCAAACAGAATTTGGTGAACTACATGGTTCTAAACTCCATCATGACAATTTTTTATAATAATAATAATAATAATAACAACAATAATTTAAAAAAACCTCCAGTGCAACAGCAGCTAAAAATGGTGAGATTTCCACATAAAGACACAATGTAACCATACAGCAAAACAGAGCTGTGATAACAACTCTAGGAGAAAGAAAGAAAAAAAAACTACACAAAAAAAGAGAAAGAGCAATAAATGATTGCTTTGCTTCGACAGAAAAAGACACACCTTTGACGCAACATTCTCAGGAACCTTGCAATCTGTTCCACCTTTCTCATCTTAATTTGGTGTGATCTTAACCCTGAAGATAATAGGTATGAAAATAAATGGTTACAAAAGACCAAAACAGATACAAAATAATCGACTTTTGGTTTTCTAACAGCTGAAGACAACGTCCGGCTAAAACCTCTCCAAGCGCTCGCTCACAGATCAACACAAACACAACATGGAAGAAAAACGAACGACAAAATATCATCACAGCTTGAAATCAGCCAACAATGATGAACGTAAAAATTGCAAATGCATATTAAGATCAAAAAAGTCAGGAGACATAAAAAGGCAAAAGTGTGTCTTTTTCGAAAAACACAATGTATTGGGGGGAAAAAACAGAGTATATAAAGTAAAAATCATAAATAAAAGAAAATACTTGTCTCCCCTCCCCCCAACCCACAACAAAATGTAAAATCAATGGCAGTTACTTAACATGCAATTGATATACTTACAGCACTTGACAAACTATTTCTCCGAACTACCAACCCCAAACACGCCCCACCCACCCAATCCCAGTACAATCCTTAAATATGTCAGCTCACTGAAGAAAAACACTCTCTCTATTGATCGCTCTAGCTGAGGAAGTCATACTCTCTCGCTCTTCACAGAGACTCCAGTAGTTGTGTATATACAGGAGTGGGGAGGGGGGATGCAAACGGACTTGATTTGAGTGACTGCATAGTGAGTGTATTTGGTTTAATTACAGATGGGGCATTATTATGATCATTTAAAAAAAAATAACAACAATTCTAAAAAAAGTAACAAAGACTCGACTCAATATGACAGCAAAGTACACGCCTGAGCACACACGCCAAAAATAACAGTGATGCTGCCACACACACACGCACATACAGATAAACAATGCAAATGAAACAGCAGCACGCACTGGTTTAGTTAACATAATTTGGTGTTCAGGGATGTGTACTACTACCGCCCGTAGAAATGGGTTCGGTGTGTCTGTCCTATTCGCAGAGACGCAGATTTCAAAAAATAAAACATATATAACTGATGCTTGGTTTCAGAATCAATTAAAAGCAAAAAATAATAATGATAATTACAATGAAAAACAAATTTTAAATAGTGCCAGAAAACAGTGAATGGAAGTACACTTTAAACCAAGCATAAACCATAAACATTAGCATCTCAGAGATAATCTTTACTTAGAGGTGTGTATGGAAGCTTGTTTCTGGCACCCAAAAAAGTTATGTTATAATCTCGCAATTATGTGAAAAAAGTCAGAAATTCTGACTTTTTTCACATAATTGCAAGATTATAACAGAAGTCACAATTGCAAGTTTATATCTCACAATTTCTCAAATTCAAACTCGTAATTCTGATCTTTCACGAGATGTCATGAGATATGTTTATTTCTTGCAATTGCAAAGTAATCTTACAATTCTTTTTTTTTTTCGGAAAAAAAAAATCAGAATTGCAAATATAAACCTGAAATTCAGACTTTTTTTCTAACAATTGCAGGTTTATATTCTTAATTAACAAAATTCTTATGTTTTTCTAGCAATTGAGAGTTTATATTTTGTCTATTTCTTCCAATTGCATTGAAGAAAATCAAATCTCGCAATAAATAACTCGAAATTCGTTTTTTGCTTTTCAGATTTTCTCAGAATTTGGAATTGTGACAAAATATCAATATTGCAAAATATAAACGTGAAATGTTTACTTTTTTCTGGGAATTGCGAGTTAAATCTAACAATTTCTTATTTTTTTCCACAGAATTTTGAGAGATGAACCCGCAATTGTGAGAAAGTCAGAATTTGAGGGAAAAAGTCTAAATTGTGAGATATAAATTCGCAATTGCAATTTTAAGGGGATAGTTCACTTTGAAATTAATTTTTGATATGTTTTAGCTTACTTCAAAGGCATCCAAGATGTAGGTGTCTTTGTTTCTGCAGTATTTTCAATTTTGAAATTTTAGGTCAAACCGTTCTTGTCTGTCAGTCATATAATGGAGGTCTATGGTCACCACCTCAAAGAGCATGCACAAAGAGCATTCTCAAAGAGAAGTCCAAATTTAATGATTTAAGTTTAAAAGACACGAAACGAATGGTTTGTGTGAGAAACGAAATTTATTTATATCGTTTTTACCTCTTGTAATCACATCAACGTCCAAGTACTCTGAGGCGAGGCTTTGGTTACAAGAGGTACAACGATATAAATACTGTTCGTTTTCTCACACAAACCGCTTGCTTCGTGTCTTAGGCCATCAACGTGTACTTACATTTACGAGTCATTAAATCATGTTTAATCTGGACTTCTCTGTGCATGCTCTTTGAGGTGGTGACCATAGACCTCCATTATATGACTGACAGACAAGAGCGGTTTGACCTAAAAATATCAAAATTGAAACTACTGCGGAAATAAAGACACCTACATCTTGGATGCCCTTGAGGTAAGCTAAAACACACCAAAAATTAATTTCAAAGTGAACTATCCCTTTAACGAAACAAGCTTCCATAGGTGTGTGTGCCAGCAAAATAAAAGCCCAACAGAGAAGGGCGACGGACTGAAAAACAACATCACTAAGATGCCATTTCCAGTACCTCGCTCGCATCAGTCAGGAAATTACATACATGAAGCTGTGTATCCCTCAGAACAATCCAGTATCATCTAGAATAACAATAATCATCCTAATGACAACAACGCCACTGGTTTGAATGTTTTATTGATGACACCTTTGGTGTGTAATGCTGCGGTTATAGGTCTAAGATCTAATGAGAGAATGACGGACGGACAGACAGGCAGGTACCACAGTATCTGTGATGAATATCAACACCAAACAGGAAACCAGTGTTATGTTGACAGCGAGAGTCCTCTTAGAGAGTCTATTTGGCATGTGAAAACGGCAAAGAAACTATTATTATAAATAGTTACAACTCACTGTGAAGTGTATTGTAAGAAAATAAACCCTAAATTTTACACATTCATGTGTTTTATTGGCTCTTAGATTAATTTGTCAATCCAATTCGAAGGAAAACTTACAAACGGACTCATGATCAGATCCAAAGTGATGAATTTGGGAGAGAATTATTTCACTAAATATGTGTTATTGCATAGTCAAACACATGAGCATAAATCAAATTGAATGAGGTGAATCATAACTGACTATTTGATGAATTCATCCACCGCAGGACGGACACAGGAGGACAATTACAAACATATCTGTGTGTGTGACTCGCGGCTAATGACGTAATGAGGGAAATCTAGCTCAAATATATATAGATATTACCAGCTGGTGTCTGTTATTTTGCACAAATACATGGATGTCGTTCTCATTAGTAGCTCAGAGTGAGCCGTGACGTTTGTGAGTATATTGAGATATAAATATAGATATAGGTAAATAGAGATTCTCAATTCACTTCCTTCCTTGCTTGCTTTCTCTTTGTCTCTTAATGAATCACATCATGCGTTAATCATTCTCGTATTTGGTAAATGTGAAGACATTGCAGTGTTTTATGCATTTGGTTTAGAAAAAAAAAAGAAGAAGAAGAGTCGTCCTTTGGGGAATAAAATCACTGAGAGCAGCATCTAAAGTAAACAGTAGCAGCAGTAAGATAATAAATAAATATAATAATAATAATAGCAGACAATAAGAACAAAGTTTCAAGGATAAAAGATGCAAAACACAAACCCTAAAAATAAAAAATGGTACATTGGTTCCAAAACGATTGAAAGCTTTTATGCAACGTCCAGCTAGCTCAAAACACAGCGATGTAGAAAACCACCAACACCTGTTCCTGTCAGCCCTGAAATCTCACCAAACCTCCCAAAAACGAGCCAATACTTTCCATAAGACTTCACCGGAGACTTTCTTTCATACTTTCAAATGCCTTTCTCCTAATTTTCTCTCCCATCCCATTATTTCCTCCACTCTTTCTTCAGTCCCTTATAAAACCACACTTTCTCTCAACATACCATCGCCCTCTAAATCTTTCTTTGCTGATTTAAGTCACATTTCCCCTCCTCAGGCGAGTGATTTGGCTTCATAAAAGCAGTGAATCTCGAACTCTACAGCTTTGGTTGTGAAAGTCGCCGAACATCTTCAGCGTGACCCTTGAGCAGATGCTGAAATCCTCTGAGAACAACAGCTAGGCAGGAATAAAAAAGCAGTGCTGTGTCCAAAATAAAAAAAAATGCTTTGGTTTGCGGGAACTCAAATACTCACGGGAAAGAGATGAAGTAATGAACGGCTGTCGGGTGATAAAAGCAGAAATGAGACGAGCGAAAAGTCCCCCGCTTGTCTGTGAGTGACTGACAACATCTCTCACGTTTGCTTTTGGTGATTTTGATTGTGGTTTAACCCTTCGGACACTCGGCTAAATCCTGTTAAAAATCCCCATTTCTAACACTTATCTTCCTGAGGTGTGCGTTGTTATGACTTTACAAACTCTGGACTAATTTTTTTGTGTTTTATCTAGTGGTAGACCGATACGTACACTGTAAAAATGAATATGCTTTATCTAATCAAAAAAATTGTGGCAACAGATTACAAGTAATATTATTAATTCAATTTAACAAATTGGAATTGAGAAATAATTAATCAAATCAATTACTTAAAAGCTAACCATTTAAAAATAAGTAAAACTTGCAACAACAACCCCCAAAAAACATAAATTTAAGTCACCATTGTGGTGATCAGTGTTTGTTTTAAAATTACAGTTTTCTCCTTCAGTGATTCTGCTTGTTAAAGGGATACTCCATTTTTTTTGGAAATAGGCTCATTTCACAACTCCCTAAGAGTTAAACAGTTGAGTTTTACCGTTTTCAAATCCATTCAGTCGATTTTCTGATATTTAGAAGAATATCAGTAACCAGACAGTTTCTGGTCTCACTGACTTCCATAGTAGCAAAAAAAATATACTATGGAAGTCAATGAGACCAGAAACTGTCTGGTTACTGATATTCTTCTAAATATCCGAAAACCAACTGAATGGATTTGAAAACGGTAAAACTCGACTGTTTAACTCTGGGGGAGTGGTGAAATGAACCTATTTCCAAAAAAGTGGAGTATCCCTTTAAGATCAAGATGTCTTCATTGTTGGCAAAATAAAATAAAGAGTTCTTAATTAATCTTTTTTTCGTCTGTCTGTTACTGAGATATTTTTGTTAAATATTTTGTTTGTTTTTTAAACTTTACTCATTTTAAATAGTTAACTTTTAAGGAATAATTTGATTCATTATTACTCAATTGTAATGTTAAATTTAATTAATAATATTGCTTGTAATCTGTTGCCACAACTCTATAGATTAGATGAAGCGTATTCATTTTTACAGTGCAGTGCAAAATTTGGCAATTTTGAGATTATCGCCATTGGCTGATGAGATACCAGCATCGGCAGTAGAAGTGAGTTCTGTAATTTGTGCATGACTAAAAATTAACGGAATTGCACAAACAATGATGTCATTTAACAATGTTTTTCTGAACAATCCCCCCATTTGCTGGGTAACACTGCTCAAACAAACACAAATTTCTCATTTATAGAAGATTTGGCCTTTTAAATTGGGATAAGAAGCACTGTATCATTAAGAAAATGATACACTTCACCTTTAAAAACACACTTATCGGTCAACCACTAGTTTTTTCTTAATATACAATCTTTTTTTTTAGTCGATATATCTATTCCCATACATGAAAGTCCAGGCCAAACTAGTTATAAAAATCTAAACATCAAGTATTAGAAGTTCTACCACTATAAATCACTAACGCTTTAAAGGGATACTCCACTTTTTTTGGAAATAGGCTCATTTTACAACTCCCCCAAAGTTAAACAGTTGGGTTTTACCGTTTTCGAATGTATTCAGCCATGTTTTTGATATTTAGAAGAATATCAGTAACCAGACAGTTTCTGGTCTCATTGACTCCCATAGTATATTTTTTTTCCTACTATGGAAGTCAATGAGACCAGAAACTGTCTGGTTACTGATATTCTTATAAATATCAGAAAATCAGCTGATTGGATTAGAAAAGGTAAAATCCCAATGTTTAACTCTGGGGGAGATGTAAAATGAGTCTATTTCCAAAAAAAAAGTGGAGTATCCCTTTAAGTATGTGTTACAATCACTGAAATGTCTACACTTCTATAAAACATCACGCGGCTATTATCTCGCTAGTTTCTAATTTGCTTAGATTCAATTAATGGCTGTGAACAGAAGGTGTATTTCTGAACTAGGACTAATAAACGGATAACACACACACACACACCATTGCACAGTGTTCGACTACTCTGTTCAGTCCCTGAGTAAGGGGCTACGGAGGACCTCATGATGTACGGATTTGGAAGTTAACTAAAAACACTGTACGCTTACTCATGTGGCTAATCGTTACATGACGGTCAATACGCAGAGCTTTAGTGAAACAGTGTTACTGCAAATGTGTGTGCGTGCGTCACAGTGAGCGTGTTAGACTGCAACCTGTAATGGTCCATCCTGTTCAATGGGTGGATGAGAAGGACAAAAATATTTCAGATTTACACCAAACCTGCCCAGGATTGTCTGTCGATCAGTCAAACTCCAAAATGAACATTCTAGCTTTCGATTCTCCCCTCTCAGTCGGTCCATGTCCACTCCATCCTGTCGTAATTCACATTTCAAACCTGTCCATCCGTGTCTCTAAATCAACTCCTCAACATCGCATCCTTCTTTCTCTGCCGTTCTCCGCCTGGCTACCTGCTGAAGAGCGAGTGGAGCTGGTGATGGTTGAAGCACTGGCTGCTGCGAGGAGACTCTGTGCGCTCCATCACCGCCTGGAACCAGCCCGCCACGTCTACCTCGGACACCTCGTAGCGACGGATAAAACTGTGTTCCTAAAGACGAACAAAACGGATCATTATACTAGACTGAGCACTACAACTATTACTCAACTAAAGTTACAGGGGTGATTGAGACTTACAAGCAGCTTGTGGTATTTTGGCCTTTTTCTGTGATCCTTTGTGAGGCTGCAGAGATAAAGAAAATTAAGATCTGTGTAGAACTCGCACACAAACACTATTACTAAAATTTGATGTGTTTATGTAATTGTATGTGGGAGTACCAGTCTTTGACGAAGGACTGAAAGTCAGGGGAAAAGCCCATGCCGAGAGGAAGGACTGGTGGGTCCTCTTGCAGAACTTTGGTGAGAACCTCAAAGTCTGTTTTGCAGTTCTTGTAAGGAAACTGCCCCGTGGCTAGCTCCACCTACAGGCGGGGAGGAATATAAAGAATCACTTTCAGCTATTCGAATAGATTGTGTTTTGAAATACAGCTTAAATGCTTAATTACATTTACAAAAACAGTCCAAAACTTTGGGGGTTGGTAAGATTTGTAATGGGTTTTTTTACAAGAAGTCTCTTAAGCTCAACAATGCTGCATTTATTTTGGTCAAAGTTACAGTAAAACATTAATATTGTGAAATATTATTGTATTTTAAAGAGTAACTAAACCCTAAACCTACTTTTTTAAGTTAATGATCTGTAATAATGGATCTTTATTAATACCAGTCATTGATTTAAGTAACTTTTTGACATTTGTGTATAAAGTGTTTTATTTCTACAATATATGGTGTGAAAACGTCTTAGTGCTGCCCTCTTCAGGTTGAACGGTGGCTACTGCAGTTGAATTTTCCTATTGGATGTTCCGCACTTCGTACGCAGGTTTCAGCTCACCACGCTCTTGGCACGAGCAGCAGTATAAAAACCAGCTTGTTTCGTCAAAACCACAGTAGGGAGTCAGGAGTTGGAATTGCGAGTATTGAAAACGATCAGGAAAGAGTGATTCAGCATCTATTTCGATTGCATTTTAATATATTTTAAAACGTAATTTATTCCTGACATGACAAAGTTGATTTTTTAGCAACATTACTTCATTTTTCAATGTCACATTCTCTTATGAGAAATCATTCTATTATCCTGATTTAATGCACTATTATTATGTGCTATTATTATTAATGCACTAGTATTAGGTGCTCTATTATAAAAAGATTTTATTATTATCAATGTTGAAAACAGTGTTTGTTGGTTAATCTTTTTAGTGTGAACAGATACAATCTTTAATGAATAGAACCTTCACACCAAAAAAAAAAAAAAAAAAAACGCATTTATTTGAAATACAAATCTTTTGCAACATTATAAAATGTCTTTACTATCATTCCTTCCTGACGAGGTAAACGAGGGTCGGCTCAACAAAATGTAGGCAGAAGAACTCACCAGAGAAATGCCAAGACTCCAGACGTCAGCTCTGATGTCATAGTCTGGCTTACTGGGGTCCGGAGGGTCTATTCTCTCAGGCTAAAAAAACAACAACACACAAGAGAAGAAACATGCATGATGCATAATATGGACTCATATGCATTAATTTCATCCAACTTTTGCTTTGATTACAGCAGGATAAATTAGCATCTCTGATTAGCGACAGCACTTTATAATACACATTTGAAATTTTACCCTATAATGTTAATTTATTAAATATTTTTCAAAATCCCAAAGTGTGCTCACCGCCATGTATGCAGCACATCCGGCGCTGCGAGTCTTGGCCTTAGAATCCACAAGTCGGCCACTAATGCCGAAATCGCACAGTTTGATCTGCCCTTTGTCATCCAACAGGATATTCGATGGCTTCACGTCTCGATGAATGACACCGTGTTTCTCTTTCAGATAAAGCAGAGCCTTCACGATCTACACACAAAAAGAAAAAGTGTGAGATGAAACAGGATCTGAGAGTTTTTTGCAAACAGCCCAATAACGAACCAATAAATCTTTCTAAATCAGGCTAATTTAAAACGAAGTCTTACGGCCACGGTCATCTTTCCCAGAATGGCCTCTGGTATGGGCCCCTGGATCCTCTTCTTCAGCTTCTCTGCACACGTCCCCATCAGTTCCATGGCGATGAACACATCCGTCTACAGAGAAAGAGACACATTTAAATAATTCAATATACTTAAAGTGTCCCTATTATGCTATTTCAATGGAATGGATCCTAATTTGGTAATTAGGTTGTCTGATACCGGTTCGTTTGAAGATTCAGTCTCTCTAAAACCCCTCCTTTCTACGAGCCAACCCAGCTCTGATTAGTCACACTATGCTAATAATGCTATTAGCATATCTGACTTTCCCCTCTGGAGGCTTCCTCAACGCTTGATACAAAGTTATAGGAACAATGGTCATGCTTCAACAATTGAAAACATACGCCAAGGGCATGGAAAAATACTTTGGTGGACACACGGCCTAATAGCTCAATTGAACTCATTTCATAAATGATGCACTTTACACAGTTACTGAACCAAAATGATCAACATTGAACTGACTTCAACTGAATAATGACTGTTTACGGTCTTAGAGCAGCAGAATTTCATTCTGTTTGCATAATGTTCCTGTTTATCACTGTAAAGCTGATTTGAAACAATTTGTATAGTATAAAGCAATTTATCTTGACACTCACATTGGTGACTATTGCTCCATAGCACTGAATGATGTACGGACAGTCGTGACTCTTCAACACAACGTCCAGATCCATGAGGATTCTCTTATTCTCGTCTTTATTACCCGTTCTCCTCATTTGCTGCACAGAAAAACAGGGGAACACAATCAAACAACTACTAGAACAACACCAGTGATGTAATTAGTAAACAGTAATTACTCCAGCCTTTAACTGCTGTTTTAATGACTCGGTAATTACAAGGAAAGTTCAAGACAAACACATGGATATACAAACGCTAGTTTCTGGAATTGCTTTTGACTTTAGCATTATGACAACATAAATGGCAATCATTTTGAATTTGTTAAAATCAGTAAAAATCTGAAGTTTGAGTCTTAAAATGGATAGTATGTTTTATAATTAGCAATGAGGTCCCCCACAAAGGCATCATCATATTTAGGGGTCCATGCTCATTAATTTGAAAACTCCTGATTTAATCCCATCCAGTAAAAAGCTAACTTTGCATAATCAGTAGTGCTTTAAAACGATTGATCGAGATTAATCGCATCCAAAATAAAAGTTTGTTTACATAATTAATACATGTGGGTGCACTGTGTATAATTATTTTGTATATGTATATATATATATATATATATAGTTATTTTGTATAAATACACACATGCATGTATATTTAAGAAAAAAAATAATATTTATATATTAAATATTTATATTTATATATAATATAAATTATATAGAAATCTATATAATTGAAAATATTTATTAAATATATACAAGCATGTGTGTGTATTTATATATACAAAATAATTATACAGAGTGCACCCACATATATTATGTAAACACAAACTTTTATTTTGGATGTGATTAATCGCGATTAATCATTTGAAAGCCCTAATAATCAGTAGTGATGCGAGAAACAAAGCGTTTCGAAATTTTGAACCAATTGATTCGTAAAATGATTTCAGACGTTCAGGTCACGTCTGCAGGTCAGAAAAGTGTAAAAGTAGCAAAAAAAGCTCAAACATGCATAAAAACACACCTTTTAATAAAGAAAGTCATTAGCGACCGTTTCATTTAAGCTGTAATCTATTAAATGAAATGACCAGTCACAAGTGTCTCCATAAAACGAGTTATTTTATTTAATTGTAAATCTTATTTTAATTTTTTTACTTGAGAGTTTGGTTAATCAGACCAGTAAGAGACTTATCTACAACTCCTTTTTGTTATACAAATGGGTCATTAAATGTATAAAAATGATCCGAGATCAGGTGAAAATCACTGGTTCACAGAGATCTTTTCCCCCTCTAGCGATGAAACATTGAAATTTTGCAACGTTTCGAAATAGTAATGACTCAACGAACCCTCGTTTACTGAAGTCCCGTGACTATGGCAGTTTAATACATGCTTCATATCAATGATTCGAAGCAAATGATCCGCAAAGATTTCAATGCTTCACAAAGCATTTGCAAAGTGCCACTAACCATCAGCCCCAAAAGATTGAGCAGAGAAACCGAACACTGAACTGACCTTGACTGCGATGACATGGCCAGTCTTCTTAAAGCGAACTTTAAACACCTGTCCACAGGTTCCACTGCCGATCTCTCCCTCACTGATCAGATCTGTCACCTCTGCAGGGTAACGCTGGCGAACACACAAACAAGAGGTCGGGCACTTTTCCCACTTTCAATACCGTCAGGATCTATGAAGACTAGAGTGAGTGAGGCTGGTGACTCACCTGTCCGTCAATCTTCAGATATCCGGTTTGTTTCATGATTTCCTGAAGCTTTTGATCGATTTCAGCACTGAAGAGAAAACCATAAGCAACCAATTAACACACTAAGACCTTTACTTTCTTAAAATGAGAGCTGAGCACACTACACTATGCTGTGCGCGTGACATACTTCTCTAGGCTCTTCTGTAGGCAGTAGGGTGGGGTGGGAAGCGTGAGCATTTGTCGGGGTCTGCTAGGGTACGAGGGGTGTTGAGGAGAGCTTTCTGAAGAGGATGAGCGACTTCCTCCATCGTTGGCCAATGGCAACTGTAAAGCTGTAAAGACAGAACAGAAGGTTGGAACGAGTGGGAGAATGGACGGAAGACTGGAAGTCAGTGACCGTCAGTTGATGGCCATTACAGGGGCAAATGTTCACGAAGGACCCTAAATTAAGAGCCTCAGGTCTGAGGGTCCACAGCTGATCCAGATTCACTCTGAGGTCTATTTCCTCCATCATAGTACAGTAGACTACTAAGAATTGGGTGTAACGTGTATGAAAAGTGTCTAACTGCAACACTTATTTTTAAATGCCATTCTTCATAATATATTAAAAGCTTTGATTATCGAATATATAACATCAATAATAAATTATATATATATATATATATATATGTGTGTGTGTGATTAAATAATAAAAATAAAATGATGTATTTTATTATATTTATTTATTGTTGGAATTACAACTATTGCAATAAATCAAAATGATTTGTTCTAATTAATATTGTTATGATGAAAATATAAAATCACACATACTTGTTACATTATCGAATATATAACATCAATAATAAATTATATATATATATATGTGTGTGTGTGTGTGATTAAATAATAAAAATAAAATAATGTATTTTATTATATTTATTTATTGTTGGAATTACAACTATTGCAATAAATCAAAATGATTTGTTCTAATTATTATTGTTATGATGATGATGATATAAAAATATAAATCAAACATACTTGTTACAGTACCTAATAAAATAATTATTGTTGTTATATAATAATATACAAACAAAATGTATTTGTTTTCTAACAATTTGTTCTTTTTGATGTCTTGTTTAGATTTCAGTCTCATAATAATAATAATTATTATTATAAATTGAATTTGATATTTTTATTATCATATATAATAAAAGAAAAGATTTATTGTCAGATTTGACAATAATAATAACAACCATTTTTTCTAATAATACAAATATGAATCATCTTTTGAAATATGACCTGGGCATTTCTTGACAGGTTTTGTGAGATTCACTACATCTTTATTCTGAGTTGTGGAGCACATTTTGGGTCAATGTTTAATTACCGTCCATGCGAAACCAGTCAAAGTCTGTTTTACTTGAATGTCTTAAGACATTTGTGACAATGTAAAATCCTGAGGAAATATCAATCACACAAAGACAGTAATAACTGTCCATGTCATGCCAAGATCAGACACACTCACACACAGAAGTGACAAAGGCTGCCAAACAGTGAAAAACCAGCCATTGGAGTTAGTGTTAGCATTCCCAGCATGCACCTGGGCAGAGCCTTATGAGAGACAAGCAGAAGTCACCACCGAGTGACATTTGGTATTCGCTCGCCAAACCGTGCAAAAACTAAACAATTGATACATTTTCATGTTGTTTGAGCATATAAACGACACCATTTACTTCATTTGTCAAACCCTGAGAAAGCAAAGAAAATAAAGAGGAAAAGGAGGAAGGGGATAACCATTGAACTTCTGATTCCTCCTCAGAAAAAACCTGCTCATGGGAGAGAATTGGTTAGCTTGGGTTAGTCAGTGAGGTCAAGCAATTCAGTGCAGAAACACCTGCTGGACACACGCACACATACAGGCGACTACGTGGCCGTAATTCACATCTGTGCAGAAAACAGAGCTGAAGACGTCTCTTCTGGAAAGAACGGACAAAGAGCTGAGAGACAAGAGAGGCCAAACAAGCTCGAACCCAAGCTCGACACCCTGTCGAGAGTGGAGGTGTGTGTGGAGGTGTTCACTCAGTCGGGCCGTGCAGTTATAGCCGACAACATGCACAATGTCTGATCGTCCAGAAAAACGAGTTAATCCTACACACAGGTCTTGCACTCACACCACACACACGCTCGCAGATCCCTTTTCATGTTCAGGTGGGAAAAAGGAATGAGAGAAGGAATTAAAGAGAGGAAGATAATAAGGTGAACAGAAATAGAATGAGAGAAAATAAAGAAAATAAATGTTTTCTTTAAACATATCATGCATCAAGTAGGGATGTCAGCGATTAATTGACGATCGACAATACATTTAATCGATAAAACTTATCAATCATCGAATAAGAAGGATCAAGCTCGTGCGTGCTGCTCAACCACGCCGGTGTGGTGAAGTGTTGAGTCCCACTGAATGACACACACCGAAGTTGTTTGGGACAATTTTACACCATTCTTATTAATTTGGTGAGCTTTTTGAGCAGCAAACCCTGTAATGCTGTTTGTCATTAATGCTAATTAATCGATTGTTAATTTAAACGACGATTTGTGAATATGGACATCCCTAATTTAAAGAAATTATAGAAACTTTTTATGTAAATGAGATTAATGAATGAAAGAAAGTCAACATGAATTGAGATTAAATCCAAAATGAAATAAAAATGGACCCCATTTACTTTTATTTAATTTTACCCTATTTAAGGGTTTGGGATGAGGAGGGTTGTTTTTCGAGAAATTAATAATTTTATTCAGCAAGAATGCATTAAATTTATCAAACGTGACAGTAAACATTTATAATGTTAAAAAAGTTTTCAAAATGCTTTTAAAACATATTAAAATGCAAAACAGCTATTTTAAGTCTACGCTAGTGAGCATGGACTTCTTTCAAACACGTTTACCCGACTTTGTTTGTTAAACTTCAGAAGCGATTGTAATTTAGATAAATGTTATCGCTTGAACTTAAAAAAATAGCTAAATTAAGATATAGTATTTTGCTTCCATACAAAATTGCAAACTTATTCTGAATGGGATATAAAACAAGATAACCCAGAGGACAAAAAAAATATTTTTTTTAGTAGGACCTGCTTCTAAAACAACGTTAAGCACTTTAACCACTTTCCAACCAATTTCCTTTTTTTTGGATCATGTGTTTGTGTCCTACGAAAGTAAAAGGGCTGGCAAATGCCATTTCAAGTAGACTTTTAGTAAGAAAGTGTGAGAAAGAGACTTAGAATGATAAAAGCATAGTGAATGTAACATGCAGGGTAAAGAGAGAGAAGGAGGGTAATGTAGTGATGATGATGATCATGATGATGATGATGGTACCTGCGCGCTGGGAGGGAGCTGGAGCTGGACTGAGCTGGATCACGATGACTACATACAGAGGAGAAAAAATACACACACACTCATTACTAAAAGCCCACACACACCGACAGGAATCACTCTGTCCTCTCTTCTTATGAAAGTTATGATTCACCGGCTTCGACACGAGCACACTTGACTTCACCAAACCTATTTAATACCGACACCACCTAAAAAAACACACACATCCAGCTAATGACAGAATCCAATATAGAGGGGGGGGGGGGGGGGGGGATCTGTTAATAACACCGAATGAGTTTAAATTTGGTCAACTTTCTGTCATCTGAGAAAGTACTACACCCTTTTTGTATCGGACATAATAAATTAATAATAATAATAAAGGGATAAAATTAAAATTATCCATAAAATTAAAGGGATAATAATAAAATTAAAGGGATATTCTACCAAAAATATTCAATTCTGCTAACAATGAAGCACACAACACACTGTGGTCACAGTGTAAAACAACAGAGCAAGGCAACCATTTGAGCTTATAAAATTTAAACTTTGTTTTTTCGTTCTTTCGTTTGCAGTTTGCACTGAAACTGTCTTTTGGACCTTGAACCATTTGGTTCTCAATGAAGTCCATTATATGGAGAAAAATGCTGGAATGTTTTCATCAAAAACCTTAATTTCTTTTCGACTGAAGAAAGAAAGACATGGACATCTTGGATGACATGGGGGTGAGTAAATTATCAGCAAAAGTTTTTTTTAAAAGTGAACTAATCCTTTAAGCTCCATCTGAAAAACACATACTATCATGCTATATAGTAGACTCAAAACCAGTATGTGGCAATGTCAGAATTCACGGTACTAATAAAAGATACAGGCAAAAAGTCCCCGGATGACATACGTCTTCATGTGTGCATACGATGGACAGGACACTTTACTATCCCAGCTTCAGCTTCCAAGGCTATAAGCAATTGTAAGCAGACAGTTAATACTGTCGTCAGTTTTACGACTCGGGCTCGATCTGTCGGATTCTGAAAAGCGGAAAGTCAAGCAGATCGATAAAAACCAACTTGCAAACAAACAAACTTTTGGGTTGTACTGCTCAAGAAAAGCTTTAGAACTAAATATTAACCTTCGATTCCTAATTTCATCCATTTTCAGAAGGCCATACAAAGCGGTTTTGCTTTCGCTCCAAACACACAGCATCTCCTCGACATATAACAACACTACAAAAACCATTATGCTTATAGTTTACATTGTGACAAAGATGTTTGAGGAAGTAATATCTGGACCCAGACAGCGAGACTGAGCTTTGCAGATCATCCACATGCACAAAAAGATACATTACACAATAAAGGAAAAGTAAAACATTAAAAAGCTCTTTAAAATGACTCTCAGATTATTTACTTTTCACTGATGATAACAGCAAACATTAGTGAAATATTTCTGTTCTTTTTTCCCAGAACAACATATACCATGCCAAATGTAAATAATGGATAAGGAATTAGTTTACAACAATTCACCCACTTCAGTTACTGTCTGTGATCATGTAACAGCATCAAGAGACTAAATTATTTCTGCATGTAAAAATCCACAAGCTGACAATCTGAAAGTGTTTGTGATTAGGGTTAAAAAAGAGCCAGCAAAAGGCAATAGTGAGTGTCCAGGAAACTAATGTAAGTTATACTGGGACATCGTCAGCACATTAAATTAAACAAACTATCAGTGAATATTTCTGTGTGGAGGAGGTTTGAGAACAGATATATCACTTCACTCTTGCAGGAAAAACACAAATCTCTTAGATTAAAAGAATGTTAAATACTTTAAATGATCTGAAGTAACGTTACACTCCTAACATGATCCCTCCATATCTATAAAAACCACTACAACGTGGCCATGGTTTCAAGACAATCTAACAGACAAAAGCTTAAGACGTTAAATTATAAAGGAGAACGAAAACATGTATTTTCTCATTCTCTAAATACAGACCAGTGACAGACTCAAGAGAAACACCAAACCAGCAATTCACAACAACAAGTCTGCCATGACTGATGACTTTACGACACTAAACACCAACAGCATCTCTAAATGATGGTATTCCCAATAATATTGTGTGAGAAGAACATACAAGACATACAAACACACAGATAAAAAGATAAAACAGTCTTTCGGACATATTAGGAGGGAATAAGACAGACATTCAGTGAGAATGATATGCGAGTACCAGGGCCTGCTAAACAACTAGCCGCCAGGCTAACGCTAATGAGCTGACTGACAGATATTTTTATTTATTTATTTATTTTAAAGAACAAATCCGTAATGAACAATTTGGAGTACAAATCCTGGTAAACAGAACCCCTTAGACCTTTACCAGCGAATCCTAAAAGTGAATGTGAGTGAAGTGTCAGGATTTTATCGGTTTGTTTATATCACGTAGAGCGTATTTCGTCTCTCCGTCGTTATGATCGATCACGCGTTCACTCTATCAAACACTCACTTGGCCTCGGGCGCGTCCGCTGCGGGCTCATGTCGATGTTCAGGTCGATTCGTTTGCGGGCTTCTTTATTTTCCTGCTTGAGTTTCTCCTCGATTCGGGAGAGTCTCTGCTCCAGCGACGACATCTTGAAAACTTCAGCGGCCCCATCGAGCGCCGCGACTCACTGCCCTCTAGCTGCGCTGTTGAGGAAACACAACGTGCCTTCACAACTGCCCTCTGGTGGCCAATGAGGGAAAACGAGCTGAGGCAAAGTATCGGTAGGCTAGTTTATATTTCACAACAAAATGTATAAAGTTACACAGACATAATACGACTTAGTAATCATCACTTTCAAACAATCACTTTCATCAATGGCGTTTTAAATGTTCGCTTTATTTTCTATTTTTTTTTTTTTTTTTACTGTGGCACATTTTCATGTCATTATATGGAATTGATGTTTAGGCAATATTTTTTGCAACCTAGCTGCTTTAAAGCAGGGTAGGTGATTTGTTCCAGAAAATTATTTTTTGTAATTGCCTCTTTACATGGTTAGCAATCAATCTAAGTTAAGTGGTCTTAATGTATTTCTATTTATATGTCTGGGCATATAAAGGCATATATGATCGTAAAATGTTCGTCCAATCATTGCGAGTGCCGAAGTTATGACGTCACTTTGTAGTACGGAAGTTGGCTGCATGGGGTTCCCTCGTTCGAAAAGCTATGCATTTTTCCACATAGACTTTTGGAAAATCGCAAAAACTAAGATCTGTGTTCAACAAAGAGTTGTGACCCTTACACATCAAGATAATCTTAAGAAGTTAATCCAATATGTATACATTTTGAAGCCTATATAAAGTTTAAAAAACCACAAGCAGGTTATAACTGTTGTGTTTTATGTCAAAGGTCAAAACGTGAAACTAGAGGCTTTGTTTACCACAGACCTTATTTCAGGCGATTAACAATTCAAAAAACACTTAGACTTTAGGGCGAGGGAATTGGAAGTGCTAAAATGCTAACTCACTTTGAGTTGTCCTACAAAGTGACGTCATAACTTCGGCACTCTTTGGTACAATGTCCTACCTGCCTGTCAACATATGCATTTCCCATATATATTTCCATATCTCTGCACACCGGCTCAGACATCACACGTCATCAGCGCGGCTCATGCTATGCAGAATTAGACAGACGTCAGTCACAGAGCACAGTCCGCAATCGAAACAGCAGACTCCATCGGTTCCTCCTGAACCAAAACAACATGCTGCATTCATGCCATAATAACTACTGTAATTTGGAAGAGATGGAATCCTGCGAATTATCCTCAGAGCGGTTCGCTCGTGCAATTCAATGGCAACGCTATCAACACCGAAATGAATCTGCAGCAGTCTGGTGGTACAGGTTAGTCCTCTTCAAGTTACGTTAAATTATTGTAATGTTATTCACGGCTTGTGATGCTTTGCAGACTCTGCTGTGTCTGTTCGTGTGTTTTGAAAGAGTGGCTTTGGAGACACTATGAAGGGAAGGTGGGATCTCATGCTTTCGAAACTAACCTTTAAAGGGTTAGTTCACCCTAAAATGAAAATTATCTCATTAGCATCTTCTTACGTCAGCAGCATCACTGAACACGGATTGACAACAGAACCGGAAGGCAATACAATGCTGAATAAAGTTGTGGTTTTTGTTATTTTTGGACCAAAATGTATTTTCGATGCTTCAAAACATTATAACTAATCCACTAATGTCACATGGACTAATTTGATGATGTCTTTATTTCCTTTCTGGACAAGGACAGTATATCTACCACTGATGCATAAGGTTTCCTCTGTGTATATCTTTTATTTTATTTATTTATTTGGTTTTTTTTCTTTATATATGTGAAGCTTTATATATACTTGATATAACATGTCAGAGTTTTGTGTTCTGTGCTTTATATGTACTTGTTATTTGATATATATTCTATAATTAAAAAAAAGTATATCGTAAATACAGTATATCGTAAATACATTTTCAATGGAGGGACAGAAAACTCTCGGACTGAATCTAAAAAATCTTTAACTGTGTCCCGAAAATGAACGGAGGTCTTACAGGCTTGGAACGACATGAGGGTGAGCCATTAAGAACATAATTTTCATTTTTGAATGAACTAACCCTAACATAACCTTGCCCCTAGTGGCCATGGTGGGTAACAGCAACACTCAATAGAGTTATTGTATTGTAAGTTAGTAAAAAGTCATTGTATAATTCAGGATACTCAGTAAAAAAATGCTAGATAACACAATAACACAAAAACATGATCATCTCAACAACAGCTTTATAAATACAACTGTAATAGGTTGATGGATTGTATAATTGTACAGAACATGTATTAGTCATCAATCCGACACAAAGGAGGAAATATGTTGTGAAATGATACAAAAGTGTTTCATTTGCAAACATTTTATGCATAACTTTGACATGATAGGGCGGCGGTTTTGCTACACATTTTTTCACAGTGTGCACATTTTATTTTTTGGCTTCATCCATGTGTGTTTGTGTAATAAAATGCTTTCAAAAATCAAAAACAATTTAATCACCAGCTCCTAGCAAGTAACAGATATGTCCTGGTGTGTCATTCACACAAACGGTCTAATAAAAACTGCACATAATGTTTCAAAGGCATCAAAATAGCTCTGAGGTAATAAAGGGTGTAATCCCAGAACTAACACGTCACATAGCAGTCACTAGTTGCCAGTCATTCGCGTCATAGCTAAAATAAACAACAGATAGCATTTTCTATTTAACAGATACCTAAAAATATAAACGAAATAGAAACAAATTATCTGAGTCCATAGTCTTTAAACAAAAGTGGTTTTATACCCTTTTGCTCAGATTCATCAAAGCCCTAACGTTAAAAAAAATGTTTACAGGTGTACTTTCAGTGAAAATATTCAACCAAACATTCTTTCTCCTTTGCTCCAGTACAATAATCACATTCAAAAGATCAAATATTTGAGTCTTGTTCGGTCTGAACATAAATGATCTGTCATTTTATCACATGACACTGTCTTGATGAGCATACTCTAGTTTTACATATGCATTGCAAAGTAAATGACAAATTCATTTTCCAGATAAGACAATTCTCCCGTGTAACATGATCCATTCCCAGCGAAAAAAAAGAAACAGGCAATCAAGAAAAACAACCTCTAAATGTAAAAGAGAGCAGGGGGCAGAGCTAACAGGAACATCTTTAAGGCATTTTGTTCAAATCGACTTTACATGAGAGGTTTATTTGTTTTTGTACAAATTCATAAAGGTAGCCATACTAAAAGTGCACTTTATGAAGGGGACCAAGCCATCTTTAAACAGTGCTGCTCTCCAAAATTTAAATATGCTTGACTTGAAGATGAAGATTTTAGTGTGATATAGCCAGAATGGACAAATGTAAAGAGGCTATAACTCATTAACCACTAAGAACTGCAAGAGCAAGTACACATTCATTAATGTTCAAGCTAGAATTGGCCTTATAAGAAAATCCTGCTCTCAACGTGACGCTCAACGTGTCTGCAGAGATCCGTTCCTTTTTGGGGTCCTGGTCCACGTCATGTCAGTGAAAATTGTCCAGTTCCTCCTGTTTGAATGGACATTGGTTAAAAAAAGATCTTTTTAGATGTTACCAGTTGGTTCCTCAGAGGTCATGAAAGATTTTCTTCCCTAAATGTCAGAATGAACAGAGTGAACTCTTGTTCATATTTTCAAAAAAAGTTCACAGAGATGCCTTTGTGTGGCGTTTATTGATTTGCTTCAAGTTTTAAAACAGATCATCAGATTGTCTTCGATAAGACAATATGCGTTTTCCAAAAGGAGACATGACACTTGAAGACAAACCAACAATTTCAACAGGTTTAACAATGCACTCTTTTTTACATTTTAGTTCTAAAGAAATAAATATTACTTTTGAACTAAAATGATGCCCTTTCATTCATGATGACCATGTTTTATTCTACATGAAGAGGGTCCCCTGATGGGGGCCGCCATTTTGAGATCACATGACCTCAACCCCCATTTCAGAAACACACCTGTCATTGGACACTTTCACGAGTAGAATAAATTAATCATGGCTGACTGCGAATAATGCATTTCTACAACTGCATTGATAACTGAACACGAGTGCGACGCGTCATCCAAACCACTAGGTGTCAGTGTGAGTCGAAGCGCAACATTAAAAAAAGCTTGAGTGCACCTTTAAACCCATGGATATCCATAATAAAAGCTAGATGTCTGGTCCACGCTGCTGGCCAATGGAGGTCGACGTCCGCACCTGGCAGCCATCTTGTCACAGGCAGCTCGTTCACTCATAACATTGTTTTTTAAAGAGTAACTAAATACTAAACCAACTTTTTTTAGTTAATGATCTGTAAGAATGGATCTTTATTAATACCAGTCATTGATTCGAGTAAGTTTTTTTGACATTTGTGTATAAAGTGTTTTATTTCTACAATATATGCTGTAAAAACATCTTAGTGCTGCCCTCTTCAGGTTGAACGGTGGCTACTGCAGTTGAATTTTCCTTTTGGATGTTCCACACTTTGTGACGTACGCAGGTTTCAGCTCAACACGCTCTCGGCACGAGTGCCAAAATAAAAATCAGCTTGTTTCGTCAAATCCAATGTAGGGAGTCAGGAGTTGGAATCGCGAGTATTGAAAACAATCAGGATAGAGTTAGCATCTATTTCGTCCCCTCTATCTCCGCTGGGGTCTTCCCACTTTTTCAGCATTTTTCAAATATTGCCAGTGGGTGGAGTCAGGGTTTAGTTACCCTTTAATGGTGCATTTACTTTTTAAATAAATATAACTTGCTCAATTTTCTACCGGTTTTCAAGCGGTTTGGTTTGTTATAAACGTCAGAGATGTAGTTGCATACTTATGAATAATAAGTGTATAAATAAATAATCATCCACAATTATAGGCACGTCAATAACGTTTGTAAGTGCTGATCACTCATTTTACATCAGCTTGCCTGAGACAAGATGGCCGCCGGTGATGACGATAGAGACTCCATCTAGCCTTTATTATGGATATCTATGTTTAAACCTGTTTCTAATGGTTTTCCAGAGCTTTCTCTCTTCCTTCACAGTGTTCACAGGTCCAGCTCATTCACAATTCACTCAAATTGGCCACTCTTGTCCTCATCGTCACTGAGTCACGGAGCAGATATGTCTCTCTACGGCACTGTCACAGTGAAGACGCTCTCAGCAGAGATCAGAGACATAGTCAAAGTCTCGGAAGCTGTCCTGATCCTTCCTGGAGAGCACCCGCGGTTCACGAGGCGGAGTGAGATTCGGCGCTTCTGTTGTGAATTCCTCATCAAAGTTGCTGACATCTTCTTTTCCTCCGATGGACGGCAGGAAGGGAGGAGGGAGTTTACGGAGGAGAAGAGCCTCCCAGTCCATATTCTGAGGGAAAAAAAGAGGAGCACAAGATGTTTTTGTTACTTTTCTTTGTGTGAGAAGTATATCTATCAACAAATAATTGGAATATAAAAAAAAAATGCAAACAAAAAAATGCAAATGCAGCACTAAATAAAATCATAACTTTAATTTAAGGCAATAGCTTTTTTCTTGTTACGACTGAAAAAAAGATAAATGGTTATTATTAAAATTCTATACTATAACTTAAGAAATGAATCGTTAAAACTAGGACTGGGAAATGATTAATCGCGATTAATCGCATCCAAAATAAAAGTTTGTGTTTACATAATATATGTGTGTGTAGTGTGTATAATTATTTTGTATATATAAATACACACACATGCATGTAAACATTTAAGAAATATTTGTATGTATATACTTTATATATATAAATATATTTATACAAAATTAATATTATTCATAAATATAAATATTTGATATATTAAAAGCACATTTTTCTGAAATATATACATGTATATGTGGTTATTTATGTATACAAAATAATTATACACACTACATCTCTGCCGCCTATAGGGTTAAGGTAATACTTCAATAATTTAATGACACATTTTAATTTTCACAGTTCTCTAATAATCGATAATATTAATAATTATCATTAGTAGTAGTTTGATAAAATCAAAGACAATTGTACTGTAAAACAAAAAAATATATATTTGATAATTATAATAATGAAATGTGCTCAGACTATACAGTTATTTCATTCAACTGCAGCCTTCGATTTGACAATCGCACTAAGCTATATCACGATTATCATGCGGTCTAATTTATTTGTTAATTTTACATTCGATATAATAAATTATTAAATTATCATCAACCCACAAACCCTTGTTTGGGAAAGCCTGATGTACAGTATGAAGAGAGGGATTTTTAGTTTTAAGTTCACATTTCAAATAATCAGTGTTTTAAAGATTGAAAATCTTTCCCACCCTGAAGAAAGGTTGTTTCTTAACATCCTCTGCATCTTTCTCACTGGAGCCCAGTCGTCTTTCTGGATTTCTCCTTAGTAACTGTATAAAACAATATGCAAAATCAAACATTATTCTTGCATCAAAATTAAATGAGGCAATCAGCAGCTCTAAATGAATGAAAGAAAGATCTATTTACCCTCCTTAAGATGCCAATCGCCTCAGAGGAAAGAAACCGTGGGTATCGAACTTCATCATTTACTATGCTGTCAAAAACCTCCTCTTCATCATCACCTGGAAATGGGGACTAGAAAGACAGTTTTAGATCAGACAGAAGCCAACACGGTATGAATGTTTCAAAATAGGGCTGTCAAATGATTAATCGTGATTAATAACATGCAAAATAAAAGTTTGTTTACATAATATATGTGGGTGCATTATATATAATTATTTTATATATATATATATATATATAAACACACATATGCATGTATGTTTAAGAACAAAATATTTTTTTATATATAAAATATTTATATTTACATATCATATAAATTATATATAAATCTATACAGTATATACATGAAAATATTTATAAAATATATAAAAGCATGTGTGTGTATTTATATATATATAATAATTATACACAGTGCACCCACATATATTATGTAAACACAAACTTTTATTTTGGATGCGATTAATCGTGATTAATCGTTTGACAGCACCATTTCAAAATATTTCATAAGCTCAAATCTCTCACCTCTCCCACCAACATCTCGTATATGAGCACTCCGAGTCCCCACCAGTCCACGGCCCGCGTGTACGACGTGTCTGTTAGGACCTCTGGAGCCAGAAACTCTGGAGTCCCACAGAACGTACTGGTCCGGTCCCCAAAACCCATTCCTGAGAAAGAGACAAAAATCTCTGACTTCATACCAAGCCCAATCGACATGAGCAGACATGAGCTTTAAAAATCTTTACCTTCTTTACACAATCCAAAGTCGGCGATTTTTACGTAACCCTCTGTGTCAAGCAGCAAGTTGTCCAATTTAAGATCTCTGGAGAAGAAACACAAATATATATGCAATATACAGTATATTAAAAAAAATGATTTAGACACAGCCAGAACATGTACTCACCGGTACACAATCTTGTTGTCATGTAAAAATTGAAGTCCTAAAACTACACAAGCAGAATAGAACCTGAAACACACACAAAGACAAATTAAATTAGGCACTAAAAAACTGCAAACCTTTTTGTTATATATTCATATTTTCTATCTTCTACCTTTAAATCTAAATATCATACAAAACCATTTCTTTAAAAGCTTTTTTTCAAAGAAATTATTACTTTCATTCATCAAGGATACTTGATAGAACTATAACAAATATAACATTATAATAAAATAAAATTTCACAAAAATATTAAGCAGCACATTGGCGGATCATGTGACACTGAAGACTGGAGTAATGATGCTGAAAATACAGCTTTGATCACAGGAATAAATCACATTTTGAAACATTATTTAAAGGGATACTCCACTTTATTTGGGAAATAGGCTCATTTTACAACTCCCCCAGAGTTAAACAGTTGAGTTTGACCATTTTACCAGGAAAAAAATATACTATGGAAGTCAATGAGACTATGGGTTATAGTCATTGAGAATACTATGGGAAGTCTGGTTACTGATATTCTTCTAAATATCCGAAAATCGTCTGAATACATTCGAAAATGGTAAAACTCAACTGTTTATCTCTGGAGGAGTTGTAAAATGAGCCTATATCCAAAAAAAGTGGAGTATACCTTTAATTAGAAAAGAGCCATTTGCCAATTTAAATTGTACTAATATTTCAGAATATTAGAGTTTTTACTGTATTGCTGATCAAATAAATGCAGCGTTGGTGAGCACAAGAGACTTCTTTCGAAAACACTTGAAAAATCTTTAGATTGACAGCTGATTTCAGGTTGTTTGATGCTTGTGGGGAACATTTGATCCGGACAGTGTAGCCAAAACCCTGAGAAAACATACACAGCCCGTGGCTCGGTGAAGACGTCTGCGTGTATGTGCATCATTAGGTCTCCGCCTGCCGTGTACTCCATGACAAAACACACGTGTTCTGGGGTCTGGAAACATGCAAACAGGTTCACGAGGAAGGGGTGTTTTGTACTGTTCACCGTCTCAAAAATGCGCTTCTCACACATCAAACTGAGGGAAAGAGAGAGAGAAAGAAAGAATAAATAAATAACGATTACTAAAGATGATCAATTATGTATATATGGTCGATTAAGCAATGTCATATTTAGAGTGTGTAGTTTTGAGGTGTGTAACAAGTGCAAAAGGAACCCGTTAATTTAAACAACGATTGATTATGAGGATTTATGTAAATTGACATCCCTACTCAAAACAAAAAAAGAAAAAGTTATTTTGTTTACCTTTCTACTTCATCTCTGGCCACAATGTCTCCTTTCTTTAGGGCTTTTATGGCGTACATGCTGCCTGACTTCTTGTATTCTGCCAAGAGCACCTAACAGACATGCATATGATGAAAATTTTAAGACATAAATAGTTAGGGTGAAGTTGACAATTAAAAGAAGTGGGTGAAGGTGAAGATGATCACCTTTCCAAAATGGCCTCTGCCAAGAACAGCAATTAGTCGGAAATCCTGCAGGCTCAAAGGGGTCTTCTTCTGTTTACTGCAACACACACAAGCACACACATAAAGTACTTAGGAACCACTTTAAAGACACAGATAGGTGTAAAAGGAAAGTATATCTTATGCACTGGACTATGTGTCTGAGCATACCTGTTCTGTGATTTGATTTGTCGCTCAGGAGTGGTGATGTCAGGAGTGGAGAAGGGCTCAGTGCCCACTTGGAGTTCCTGTGCCAAAAAGCAGAGAGAGGTTACAGAGAGATGAGAGAGGCTTAATAGAGAGAGGAGTTATGGAGAGTCTCTCACGGGAGTGCTTGCATCCGTCACGTCTCGCCGGATGTCCACCTTCATCGGTGAGTCACAGTCTAAACTCAACTTCTCCACTGATATCTCCCTGTAACACACAAATATATAACTGCAACAAAACACACATTCCAGCTTGTTTATAAGATCAGATCCACACTTATTTTTTACCTGACACTTACTAGTGTGCACTAGATTTTAAAGGCGAACATTTGAGCTTATAAAACTTAAACTTTGTTTTTTAATGAACGATCGTTTCGCTTGATAAGACCCTTATTCATAGTCTGAAATCGTTTAAAGCCCTTTGAACAGTTTGCAGTTTGCACTGAAACTGTCTTTTGGACCTTGAACCGTTTGGTTCCCATTGAAGTCCATTATATGGAGAAAATCCTGGAATGTTTTCATCAAAAACCTTAATTTTTTTTTTCAACTGAAGAAAGAAAGACATGGACATCTTGGATTACATGTGGGTGAGTAAATTATCAGCAAAAGTTTTTTTAAAAGTGAACTACTCCTTTAAAGGATAGCATCCCCGAAAATTTAAATGAACAAAATCCATCCTTTCTCATATCGTTCAAGTAAACGAATCCGATTTAAATAAAATAATAACAAATTATTTGACTTTCTTTAACCGAAATAAAGTTGTATGAACCAATTTTATGATAATTTAATGGAAATTTAAGCAGAGATGAAAACTCTTCAGGGGCAAAACGGTCGAAAGTTTCACTAAAATGTAAAGCTTTTAAATGTGAATTAATAGTTGATTTTACAATGAGGAAAAACACACCCTAGACTCTACAATGTAAAAAAAAATAAATAAAAAAAATCTCACATTCGCACTTTTGTTTTTATGGACCAATTCAATAATTATAATAATATTAATAATTTAATATATTTGAATAAAAAAAATTATATTTTAAATATTTTGATTAAATCCAAATTTAAAACCAATAACGATAAACCACTAATACTACTGTAAATACAGTACACTACTGCAATAGTACTGTAAAATTAAAAAAAATAATTTTGATTTTAATTTACATTACAAAATTACACTACCAATATTCATGTTTTTTTTAAAAAAAAGTCTTATAAACATTTATTTTGACGTCCTTTTGTTAACAACAGATTTATCCACAATTCTCAGATGGTACAGGCTCATTTTAATATCTATGAATACACATATCTTATGTGTGCACTGAACGTGTGTGTGATTTACCCTGTCTGTAGAGTGTGTGCGTGCGGGCTGTAAGTCCCTGTGTTGTTGACGGTTGGTATGGCATTCCTCAGTAACCTCACCCATGTGCCGATATCAACGTTCATCTGCCGAGCTCGCGAGAAGGCCTTCCCTGTGTATGACCGCAAACACACACAAAAGAAAACATTCTTGTTTAATCTCTGACCACTAGATGGAGCTCAATGCCATTTCATTCACATGCCAATGATTAATGTCAACATGAAATGCCATTCTGGTCAATTTTAAGAGCATTTAAATGAATCAAAAGTTGAATGCATTTATTTTCAATAGAGAGATTGTGTCTCTTACCCTGTTGTTTGGAGAAAACTTTCTTCTGCCGTTTTAGCCTTGGAGCCCTCTCGATCACGGGGTTAAAGAAGGTGACCTGTGGAGGACGGATGCCATTTTAATGGTGCCCAGTAGTATCACAGATTTTAGCATTTATTTGGTTGGAGTGTGTTTATAAAGCAACCTATGCAATAAGCAGGGATTCCCTTCATGAACATAAGGGACATATGTTTGATGCGTACCTCTGCCAGCAGCAGTCCCTGTGGTTCTAGCTCTAGTTGTACTCTGTGTTTCTGGTTGTCCAGGAAGTCCTCCAGCTTGAGAAATTTCAATGCACACAGAGAGCGGTAGTCTTTCCAGTACACAGCCATCTCCATCTCTCTGGACTGCACACATAAAGACACACACAATTACATATCTGAGTATTATTTAAACACTATTACAGTATTTATTCATATTTTGAATGACCTTTATTCTCCAGGGGTTTTTTTTTAGCTTGTCATTTTGATATGTGCTTTGGTCTGATAGATGCATTCATACACATATACATACATACTTGTTTTTTAGGTAGATGCCAAGACAACATTTCAATTTATTTTTTTATGTTTTTCATCAAATATTAATATTTTATTTAGCTTTATTTCAATATCCGGAACAATTTTTTTATAGTATTAGATAGCAATGTTTTAGTTTACGTTTTAGTCATTTTGTTATGTGCTTTTGTATTTTTTATTGTTTAGAAAAAGTGCATATATACACATTTTTTCAAGTGTATACATTTTTATTGTTATATATATATATAAAGCACATGACAAAAGCACATAAAAAATGACTAAAACTTAAACAAATTATTTTTAAAATTATATATATATATATATATATATATAATATTATATATATTTTATATATATATATATATATATATATAAAACAAGTTTAAGTGCTAAAATTACTAAAACAAATATAAAATCATGTTTATATATTTATATATATATATATATAAATGACAAAAGCACATAACAAAATGACTAAAAGTTCAAACAAATATATATATATATATATATATATATATATATATATATATATATAACATGTTTAAGTACTAAAACTGCTAAAACAAATATAAAATAATGCATATATATATATGTATATATAAGCATAAATAAAAAATATGCTTATATATATGTATATAAGCATAATTTTTTATTTGTTTTAGTAATTTCAGTACTTAAACTTGTTTTTAGTAGGATACCAATATTTGTAAGTTTTGTATAATATAAATATATATATATATATATATATATATATGTACACACACCAATTTAGTTCAGTTTTAATTTAATAACCAAAAATTATTTTTAATAGCTTCAGTTAACAATAATAACACTGACCAGAGAGATTTAACAGCATTTGTTCAGCACGTAGTTTCAATTAACAAATAATCGTACCGATATTATATATATATCTAGGCCAAAAAAACACATGCATGCCTTAATTTGCTTGGCTGTTAATCATTCTGCATGTTCAGTAGCTTTTCCCTCTCCTAAATAGAAAGAATAGTGTGTCATTGCTTGTGTAAGAGTTATTTGAGATGCCCCAGTTGGCGGTAAAGTCACTGATGTTACATATCCAAAGGATTTAGTTTTTTGTAATTATAATTACAGCCTCTTGCCTGGAGCTTTAATTAATAAAACAGACACTGAAGCTTTAATCTGTGTAAATCTCCTATTAACGCAGAGCTGACTCACTCTCTCCAGCTCTATGGTGAAAGTCTGATCCCAGCCCTGTTCTCCAACCATCTTCCATGCCGTCTGGCCCACGACTGAGTTATCCAGCTTCAGCACTGCACTCACCTCCGCTGCGCACACACAACAGACACCATTTCAAAAGCATGCCTATTAATTGAGATCAAATTAAAGTAAAGTGTAATAAGCCATGGACCAGGCCAACCAGCTATGAGGTGAATCACAACATTACAAAGCTTTATTAAAACCAAAAACAACATATGAAAATCAGACAAAAAGACAAAAGGTACAAGACTATGTACTTAACAACTCAACTATAAGCCTATGAGGCATTGTGATCAATATAACAGAATGAAAAACAATGGAGAAATAAATAAACTACTCATTTAAAGTTGTTGATTATATCTATAGAAACAATATATTTTAAGTTTATTGCATGTTTGTCGCGTGGACTCTTTGATTGGTGGAATTTTTGCACAGCATCATGGGTAATGTAGTTTGCCACCACAAATTCATCTGTTAAACCCGATTATTTTAAAAAATAAGCTGAAATCATGCAATCCAACAGCTTCAACAGAAGCAAACACCATCGATGAGCAACCTCAGAGCTCACAGTAGGTCTTGCCCAAGTGTTATAAGCTCTGATGCGCGACATCCTGTTCCGTTCATTGCAAAACTGTCATCGCACATGACAGACACATCAGATTACCGAGTTATATCAAAACTCACACATCACCACGGACCAATTGCACTGTGAATGTTACATCCTCACTCACAGGAAAGTTCGTCTGTTTTGTGGGGGGTTTTTCCGCTCACGCTGCCGCTGCGACCGTAGAGGCCTTTTCCACTCCGCATGAAGGACCGCCCCTCTCCCGGACTGTAACACGGCAACAACACCTGACTGCCCCGGGAACGACCGGGAACCACCTCCAGCACACCCACACAGCCCAGCAATGTGACCTGAAGAGTGCCTGCACATAGACGTACAAAGATTAAAAAAAATTAGGAAAACAATCAGAACTTAGAAACCAGTTTCTGACAACTCGTACTGAATTAAATGAAATAAACCATGTATGAATACCAGTAAGCGGAGAGGGTTTGGAGAGGGTGCTGTACTGGTTGTGCAGGTAGGGGGCGCCGTGTCGGGAGCTGAATGCTGGTGAGGAGGCTAAAACCAGCTCCTCTTTAATGACACATGCTTTGGGATGATCCTCGGGAAGTTCTGCCAACCGCCGATCTAACGAATCTCTCAGGAGATCCAACCTCTGAGACGACTCGCTCAGACGACACTGAGCCTGAAGAAGCAGAGAGAGGAAGAATCACTCACTGTATTAGACTTAATTATTCACTTAATTGGAAAAGACAAGTATGTGTTGACCTACTGTATATAAAAGGGGATAAAGATATCACTGAAAGCCACATGCCATTTTTATAATACTATACAATGTAATGTAATGTAATATACACTACTGTTCAAGTTTGGGGTCCGGAAGATTTTTTAAATGGCTTCGAAAGATTTTATCTAATGAATTATATCAAATTTATTTAGCATTTATTTGATATACACAAAAATACAGTACATACAAAAATCCTATTACAATTGAAAATAACATTTTCTACTTTTAAATCTTAAAATTATATATAGTAGTGCTGTGAAATTTAATCGCGATCGTCATCCACTCAAAACGTAACGTTACAATTTGGCCGGCTCGAGTGTGTGTGACACAAAACGTCCTTGCGCCGCGCTCTGAAACCCATTCATTTCAATAGCTTGCGCCACGCAAGGACGTTATGTTGCTTATTCGACCAAAGCGCAAGCGAATCTAGCTAGAACGGAAACATAACAACAGTCACCCCGCAAACACACATTTCGGCTTGAGAGCCCGCTTTGAGTGGATGACGAGTGCGAGACGCCGAAATGGATCTTCTTGGCGTTTTGTGAAACTTTCCCAAACCTTGCTAGTTCGGATTCATTTGCACTCATTCATAATTCGTGCTGTTTTTTTCTTTTACCGCAATAGCATTTGTAAAGGGCTGCATTACACTCTAGCGCCACAGTGGCGTAGTGGTCAAATCGTGATATTGCACGCCCTTACATTAGGTCACGTGAGATCAAACGACTACTCGACAACAAAGATATTTGTCGACAATTACTTATTGTTGACTAATCGTTTCAGCCCTACTTGCTAAACAAAAGTATTAATTTCTTTTTTTTTAAATGTACTGATCCCAAACTATTGGAATGACAACACAACAACATAATATAGTTTCACCTCTGACATGGCCTTCTTGTCCTGTACTTTACTGGCTCCGAGAAGCCTGAGGACATTTTTGGCTCCCTCAGCGACAGCGTGCTCCACACGGTAATGGTGTCTGAGCTCCTCAATCCGTAGCTCCATACCACATGGGTCAGGCTTTCCTGAAGAGTAACACACACACACACATTTAGGCTATCAGACATATTTAGGCTATCAATATTGCTCACACACAAGCTATCACATAACCCAGCCATTGTAACCCCGCAATTAAACAGCCAGGGAGAATTTATTTTCGAAATCATTTTGAATTTATTTTGCTGCACTGCTCAAACTCTGATCACTGTTAAAATTATTTTATTTAGCATTTATTTATTTATTTAATAATCCTTTCATGAACTTTAAAATATATTTTTCCCCTAAGTATTAGTATATATAAATATTATTTTGTATATATAAATACACACACATGCATGTATACATTTAAGAAATATTTGCATGTATATACTTTACATATATAGTTAAAAAAAAATATATTATACATAAAAATGAATATTTGATATATTAATAACACATTTTTCTTAAATATATACATGCATATATGTGTATTTATAAATGCAAAATAATTATACACACTACACACACATATATTATGTAAACACAAACTTTTATTTTGGATGCGATTAATCATGATTAATCATTTCACAGCCTTACAAAGTATAATAATAATAAAAAAAATGTTTTTATTTTCAAACAGTTAAAAAATATATACCTATATTTTAAAATGTAGTTGAAAAATTACACCCATTAACCAAAATGAAACAGAACAGACATTGAGTCTAAGATACATTTAAAGGTACACAAGGTCATGTGCATCTATCAGACTTTGAAGAGGGCGAGGGATGATGTCGGATCAGGACAGCGAGCTTCCATATAGTAATTACTATACTTATGCAAACTGGGGGAGATGATTGTAGATCATCAGAGGTCTGCCATGCTGCCAGCTACAGACTTTTAGAAATAAGAGGATTATTAGAGATTATAAACGGAAAGATTAAGATGCTATGGTGTTACATTATTCTGTCATACCATCAAAAAACATTGACATGCTGTTGGGGGTTTTATATAAACATTTCTCTGCGTCTGTTTGGTTCTGACTGTAGTTCAAAGCATTCCTGAGTACAGGGAATATTGTCAATCTTCTAACATAAACGAGAGTACAGACAGTTTACTATTTCTGATTTACATATATTTTTAATATAGTTGAGACTATACTGTATGAGCATGCTTGTGTGTGAGAGAGTGCGTGTTTGGACTTCCTATTAAAATCATATAGTGATATGTATCAATTCTACAAAAAAAACTTGGGGGCAAAAACAATGGCAAGTTTATAAAGAGGTACAATAAAACAGATGTAAAGAAGGATTGACTGCAGTGTTTTTGTGTCCTAATAAGGCATAAAGCTGAACGAGGTGACAATTTCGTAAACAGACTCACGACGAGTGCATGTGTACATATACACACATTAAAGGTGCATGTGTGTTTATACGGGAGTATTAAAGAATGTGTTTGTGTTAACTAGGGCTGTGCAAAAATTAATTGCGATTAATCGCATCCAAAATAAAAGTCTGTGTTTACATAATATATTTGTGTGTGCTGTATATAATTATTTTGTATATATAAATACCTATGCATGCATGTGTATATTTAATTAATTAATTTTTGCACAGTGTTAACTAATGCCGCTATGAGCCTGAAACATTTTGTTTTATATCATAGAGTCCCTGGTCAATGTCTGATGATGATTTCATAAGCTATAATCACTTTATATGCATATAAAGTTTAGGTTTGTGTGTTATTATCATAACGTAAGGGAAATTTCAATTCAACCAAGATAATGTTTTTAAATGACAATAAAAAAAATGTAAGAAATAAAATGTAATAAAAATTATAAGTAGGCCTAGTAGTCTTGTTTTCCAGTACAAACATCCTTAAAACAAGATCCATTTACTTGAGAAGTAAATATGCATATAATATTATTAAGACGCTCTGAGAATGTATCTTTCTTAGGAAAAATTAAAAAAAAAAAGTCTTCAATGCTCACCAATGCTGCATTTATTTGAGCAAAAAAAATATTGTTAAATATTATTACATTTTAAAATAATGGTTTTCGATTTCAATACATTTTAAAATGTAATCTGATGTACAATGTAAAATGTATTCTGATCATGAAAATGTAAAGGAAATTTCAAATGAATTGTATGTGATCGGTATAAATAATGCATTTTCATGAAAAGAATAAAAAGAATAAAGCAAAAAGCTAAAATGTATTTTATGTGTGTTTCTCAGGAATAAAGGAAATGGAGAGCGGGAACTGACTGTCATCAGTTACCTGATCCTGTGTGTATGTGTGTGTGTTTGACTCACTCTGAGCCAAATGGGGTCATAACATACATTTATTGATCGGTATGACCTGCACTCACTGCTTGTGCATAAACACTCTACACCTGACCAAACACACACACACCACTCATGAGATTCAGGTGGTTATTGATCTGTTTATTTCTCTGCTCATGTATGAAATCAGACTCTAAAAGCAACAAAGCTGTAGCACACATACACACACACACACACACAGCCATACCTGGTGTATCATCATTGTGTTCGTAGGCCTGCACTGTTTTCCGGATCTGCATGCGGATGATGTCAATCTTCGTCTTGCTGTCCTGTAGCATCTGCTGAGCTGTCTGCAACATCTTCTTATCCTGACAACACACACACAAGACACAAACGCATCATTAAACAGCGAGTAAACATCTTTTGACAGACTGGCTCCGTTCCAAAATCTAGTGAGCTATGTCTACCTACATAGAGAGCAACTTCCTGAGACATGCAAATAGCATTCAGCGCTGGAGTTTGACATTAGCTGAAAATTCAGCTTTCCCATCACAGGAATAAATTACATTTTAAAACTTAATAATAAATAAAAAAATAAAAAAAGTTATTTTAAATAGTAATGATTTCAAAATATTACAGTTTACTGTAATACTTCAACTTCAATACTTCAATACGTCGCTCGTGACCTTTGGAACGTAATTACGTATTACGTGACGTTACAAACGCGCCTCACAGAATAGGGCAAGGCTCGCATTTGTCCTTAGAAATGTTACAATTTTGGAATAAGTTTTGAAATAACCGATCGTTTCGCATGATAAGACCCTTATTCATCGTCTGGTGTCGTTTAAAGACATTTGAAGCGGCATCTGAAACTGATATTAACTGTCTTTCGGACCTCGGACCGTCTGGTTCCCATGTAAGTCCATTATATGGAGAAAAATCCTGGAATGTTTTCATCAAAAACCTTACTTTTTTTTCGAATGAGGAAAGAAAGACATGGACATCTTGGATGACATGGGGGTGAGTAAATTATCAGCAAAAGTTTTTTTCAAGTTCAAAAGTGAACTAATCCTTTAAGAAACTTTCAAAAATATGTAAACACTCTTACCACCAAAGAGTGAAGATCACTACGTTTTGGAACAGAGCGTTTGTGTGTGCATTTGTCTACCTTAGTGGCGCCATTGGCGTAGATGGGGATCATATTTTCAGCCCCCTGTTTGACTTTGAGTTCGATGTTTAGCTGCCTTTCCAGTGCAGCGATTCTCTCCTTATGTGCCGACGATCTGCTCTCGGCTCCTGGTGACTGAGGAACATCATCTAAACCGCAAGAAGTGGAAAATTACAGTTAGCCGTGGGTTGAGGGATTTAAAAACGGGACTTGCAATGAGTAAAATCAGTTTTTTATGAAAAAACATGAATTATTAATATTGCAGTCATCTTTAATTTATGTTTAAACATATGTGTTTTTGTTGGATTTAAATATTAACGAGTATTGGAATAATGGATGAGCATAATCTAAGTAAATCAAAACACGAAATCAAATTGTTTAAATCTTTTATGTATGCATGTATGTACAAATACACACCCACACACACACACATATATATATATATATATATATTAGGGCTGTGCAAAAATCAATTGCAATTAATCACATCCAAAATAAAAGTCTGTGTTTACATAATATATTTATGTGTGCTGTATATAATTATTTTGTATATATAAATACCTATGCATGCATGTATATATTTAAGAATTATTTGCGCTTAAATTCTGTATGTATATATATATATATATATATATATGTATATACACTGTATATACACACACATAATCTATATTATATAAATATAAATATTTTATAGATGAATAACACATTTTCTTAAATATATACATGCATGTGTGTGTATTTATATATACAAAATAATTATATACAGCACACACAAATATATTATGTAAACACATACTTTTATTTTGGATGCGATTAATCGAAATTAATTTTTGCACAGCCCTAATATATATGAAGAGTTCAGATGCAAAAGCCTCTAAATGCCATTTGAAATTTTCTTCTAAAATGACCATTTTTATCAAGCTTGTACATTTAAGTTCAGTAATTTCACTTAAATGACAATTAATAGGTAATCTTCATTGTCATTTAAGTGAAATTACTTAACTTAAATACACAAGCTTGATAAAAATTATCATTTTAGAAGAAAATTTCAAATGGCACTTAGAGGCTTTTGCATCTGAACTCTTCATATATATATATATATTTAAATTGATTAAAAATGCAACTAAAAATGTAATAAAACAAAGCGTTAGAATCTTAAATCGTGTTGACATTAAGTGGTTTTTATGCAACAATATTTAGTTATTGTAGAAGAAAAATTAGACTTCTTAAAATTAAGAAGTATTTTTCTTTCATGAAGTCACTAGGTCATCATTCCTCGTGTACAGCAGCGTCCATCAACTCACCACGTGAATCATCCGTCCCTTTGACGACAATATGAGCATCCAGCTCTTGTAGTTGATCGTGGAGCGTTTCCAGACGTCGATTGGAGCTCCGCAACTGACTCTCCACCTGCTGAGCATTTCGTTTATCTGTAGTGGCTCGGCGCAGATTCTCTGCCCCCTCTTTAATCTTCAGCTCCTTACGGATTTCCTTACGGATTCGCTCTCGCTGTTCATCCAATCGCAGCTGAACACTCGTGTCAGAGAAATCGGAGTTGTGGTCCAAGCCAAGCTGCTCTAGTACCGACAACCCACCGGGATCACTCTGCAAAACAGAAAGATGAAGTTTAAAGATGAAGCACATCAAATTCAGCTTTACATATCCTAAGAGAACTAAATGCATTCCATTGAGATCACTTTGAATGTTGGCATGAAGTCTTATCCACACTGTAGCTTATCTGGCTAAGAAGTGGCAAGACCATGATCTGAGCAATAAAGTGCAATATTCTTGTATTCACATGCTGTTGGGTAGAGCTGCACAATTGATCGCAAAGCCCGGGAAACATCACGTCAACGTCAAAAAACTAGCATTGACAAAAGCTGACTGTGTTCTTGCCCGGGTTGATTACATCGGCCTGCTGATATATCGGTCTGGCTCTAGTAATAAATTGCACTTTCCCGTTCCACCGATTAGCCTAACTCTATCTTGGTCCCTTTAAACACACCTTTGATTCCCGGTGGACTGATATAAACGTGCACCTGGACTCCTGTAAACTGTGTGGAAGTCAGCCAATCATATTGGAGCGATTTTTGACAAACGTTTGTGTGTAATATACACCAGCCTTATTCTCAGTAACATAACATGTCAAAAATTGACAATTTACATAATTATCTCTCAGGAATTTTGTGAACATTGTGAACTGTGTTCTCAAAATACAAGTGTCCAAAAACAAGCTAAAAAGGTGAGCAGCGCAACAATGTCGCTAACATTCCACTTCAAATTACTCATATTAGATTAGCACATTATGAACTACAGCTTGGAAACATCTAACATTAACAGTGGATTCCAGACATTTTGGGTCACTTGCCCTATTGTTTTCCATCCTGCTAGTCATGACTTCCACGTTTGGATACTATTCACTGCCTGCTAAGAGATACCCCTGCCTGCCAGAAACAAATTACTTAAAAACATTTGTATTTCAGGCCATCATTCTATTGGTTTAATTTTTTTTAAATAAATATGCTTAAACTAATCAAAAGGGAAAAGAAATTCTTAAACAAAAAAGCTTTTTAAAAGCAACCACAATTGATTACAACAAGTTGAATGCAAACTGTCTGGAAATGTTTACTTTCGTAAATCATGAAAGACAGAATCAACAGTTTTCGGAGATAATAAAAAGCAAATATATCACATGCAGCAGGAACAGAATGGATCTTCTAATAAAAAAAAAAGACAATTCGAATCCAATGTAAAAATACAAACGAATTCAAAAGGACATTGAAAACCCTAAAAACACTTTATAAACTCAAACAAATGTGTTATAGGTTACACAAGTTTGCGCACAAGTCAAACCCACTAAACAATCAAGAAAAGTGACCACAGACCACATCCAATGCGTTTTTAAAATCTTAAATCCAGTCATAATTTGTGACACTGAATACAAATGTGCCAATAAACTCCTATAGATTAGCTATGTCAATGTTCTCCCTCACACAACCAATGGAAAACGTCGGCCAACGATCCTGTCAAATAGATTGTCACCTGTATGACCAGATATTCCCAGTGATCCCATTCACCAGACCAACACATTCTCCTCTCTCCGATAATATCCAGTAGCATAGAAACAGAGAGAGAGGAAAAGAGAAAGAAAGAGATGAGGGAAGGGAAAGCTGTGGTCGAGGGTCGCCCTCCCTGTGCAGGATATCCGGTTAAACCTCTGCGCGGTCTCTTCCTGTTTTCTGCGAGGCTTGGCTGTACTAGATGACACCAGCGTGAGGAATAATGCTATTGTATGTGTGTGTCTTTTTCACTTTCGAGTAATATTACCCATATATTTCAATCAAATTTAGCATTCGACATGCATCCATTGTTCATTTATCAGTTTATAAAAATGTGGTTTCATTTGATGTGACAAAACTTCTAAGAAGCCGAGGCAGGAAGGACTTTCATAAACAACATTCATAGGAACATGGAGAAAAGCACGAGCACATGTGTGTGTGTGTGTGTGAGGGGGAGATACCGATATACCAAGATAAACTAAGCAGTGGAGTTTGGCGGAGCTTCTTGTGGTCACTAAGGTTGTATTTACTTGATCAAAATACAGTAAAAACAGTCATATTATTTAAATACATTTTAAAATGTAATTTATTCCTGGGATGGTAAAGTTGAATTTCCAGATTCCTTCTAATCCCGTCATTCTGATATACTGATTTGATGTTCAAAAAATATTTCTTATCATTATCGATATTAAAAAAGCGGTGCTGCTTAATATTTTGGGTGGACGACTTCTTAACAGCATGTATTTAAAATAGAAATCTTTCGTAACATTATAAATATCTTTTACTGTCAAATTTGATGCAACCTTGCTGAATAAAAGTATTAAAGGAGTAGTTCACTTTTACAAAAAACATTTTTTTTGATAATTTACCCACCTCCATGTCATCCGAGATGTCCGTGTCATTATTTCTTCAGTCGAAAAGAAATAAAGGTTTGAAAACATTCCAGGATTTTTCTCCTTATAATGGACTTCATTGGGAACCAAACGGTTCAAGGTCCAAAAGAGAGTTTCAGTAAAAAAAATTCAAAGGGCTTTAAACTCTCCTGCTCGAACTCGTTTATCAAAATGAACGAATCTTTTTTCGTGTTGTTTGGTTCATTCAGAGTTGACTCTGGAAAAGATTTGTTCATTTTGATGAACGAGTTCGAACAGGAGAGGAACGCGCATCACAAAACAGAGCAAGGTGAGCATTTGAGCTTATAAAACTTAAACTTTGTTATTTTTTAAATGAGCGATCGTTTCGCTAGATTCATCGCCTGGAATCATTTAAAGCCCTTTGAACAGTTTGCATTGAAACTCTCATTTGGACCTTGAACCGTTTGGTTCCCACTGAAGTCCATTATATGGAGAAAAATCCTGGAATGTTTTCATCAAAAACCTTAATTTCTTTTCGACTGATGAAAGAAAACATGGACATCTTGGATGAAATGGGGGAGAGTAAATTATCGGCAATTTTTTTTAAGTGAACTACTCCTTTAAATAAAATTATACATTATATATTACAATATTATAAAAAATGTTTTCTTATGAAACTATTTTATAAAAATAGCTTTAGTTCTGTAAAAAAATATTCCAATGATGAGCAAAGAAACAGTCTAAACTGTAGCAGCGGTATTCCCCCGGTGTGGATGGGTTTAATTCATTGTTTATGAGACGACAGCATCAGCTTTCTAATTTTCACCGTGTGATGCTGTACGACATCAACCTAATTAATTATTAGCACTAGAAATGTACCCAAATACCTGGTTTGAAACTTGAGGAGCTTGAAGCCGCTGCTTTTTGAAGTGTTTGGTGTAACTCAAGATAGCATCATGCAGTTATTGTGCAACTGAAACTCGAAAACGGGTCACATAATCACAAATCAAACCAACAGACCACTTTTATTTATGTTTTTTTCAGCAGACACCCTGAAGTAGTCACTCTTTCTCAGCTAATGTGATCAAACTGCTATCTGATCAAAGAGCAAATGAACACAGAGAGCCTGGGGCTCATGTGTGTAACGGCAAAAACACACTTTCAACACTGGCAGAGATTCCACAGATAAAGCAGATCACAGTGACGAGAGACTATCGCAGTTCAGTTTAGTTTGCACAAAAAAACAGATGAGTCATTTACAGTAACAGAAGCTAAAAAAAGTGATTGAAAGATTTGACTCAGTCACATCAAAATAGCCCTTTATTACAGGACCAGCTCACGTGAGGCTTTAGTTTACAATCCTAACGAAATGGTAATAGGTAAATGAATCTGACTTTAATATGCTGAGATGCTTAAATAGTGCATTTAGAATATATTAGCATTTAAAATGATTGATTTTAGTGTTTTTTTATTATTATTATTCAGACGGTTTATCTGGTACATACATATTTAGAGGATTTAGTGAGACTTCTAACTGTGTCCTGGATATAAATAGAACATATTTAGATACATATGGACATAGTATATTTAAACATCGATCAATTCCTACCACATTCCCAACCTTAAAAGTGCTGGCTCCCCGACGGCAGACAGAAGTACCAGATCACTGCACAAACAACCCTACAAAACTCTTCTGTGGGACTCTTTCTGTGACATGATGACACAACCATTAATTGATGTGGTTTCAACAATACGGTTTCAGCAACAATGGTTAAAGCCTAAAACCACAGCATCTCTTCGACCATTTCGACCAAACGCGAGTCATCAGATCTCAACTGAGACAACATCTGAAGTCAGTGTGAACTCAGTGTGTCCGCTCACATGCGTCGACTCTCACAAAGGACTAAAGAAGACTAAGAGAGAGTGAGACAGGATATAAAGAGTGTCAGGCTGAGGAAAAGCATAAACAATGACAGAACGGCACAAGGGAGAGTCGTAGAGGAAGAGGGGGATGAGAGGAAATGACGTGATGCGTTTTGCAAAGATATCAGATGTTGGGGGAGGGAGGGAGGACGTGGTCCACAAAGAAAACAAATGTCAGCCCACACAGGAAAAGTTGAACTCCTAGGGAACAAAAGAGAAACAAATAGAGAAATAGACAGGAACGACGGAAAATTTGAAATCCAAAGATGGTGTGTTTTAAGGAAGTGCAAACTGACATGTAAAGCACCGCAGCATTTCGTCGAAACTAGAAATGTAAATGATTTTTTAAAGGAACTTTGTATTGTAATTTTTTAGTTGTTGTTTAAATGACTTAAAGTGGCATATAAATGTATTTATATTTTTTTATTTTTAAAATACAAATAATAGATGTAATACAATATCAACTCAAGTCGCAAAACATTTCTTTAAACCGAAGAAAAACAAAACGGATTTGCATTCTTGCACAACACGCTACATGACTGCAAATATGAACTCACTGAAAAAGATCGACTAAGACTTTGACACACTCTAAACAATGCTGGGTTGTTTTAACTCAAAATTGGGTAAAATATGAAGTATGCTTCAACAAAAACTTGTTTAAGATCAGGATTTGGGGCGTCTTTAGCAAGCCTACCACTTGTGGTGTAACCGAAGTCTCTGGGTGTGTGATGTCGTCGACGTCGTGCTGCTCTGTGAGGGATGTATTTCTTCCCTCCTCGTAAGCCATGTCACATCCTAAATCTCCCTGCGCTGTGATAAAGACTGCTAATAAAATCTCCCTCTAGAGCGGCGGTCAGTCCACCTCGCCCCCCCCCCTGCCGAGACCCTCTATCAATCCCACTTCATGAAACAACAGAGACAGCTTCCCCCTCGACTAAAGAAAGGCGAAAAAACGGAAACGATGTGGGGGTGAGACGCAGAAGAAAAAAAAAGCAAAGCGACAGATTAGAAAGTGTGACTAAGCCCCACCCCTCAACTTCCTTACCCGCGACATAAGACCATCTAACTCTCTCCAGTCACGTCTGTGAGTGTGAGTGTGTGCATGTAGCGTAGTCTACATACAAATGCATGATACAAAGACCATCATCTAAACAGAACGCTTGAAGAATGTCAGAGTCATTGAGGCCACCGAAAGAAAAGAAATGTCAAGGTTTTGTCAAGGTTCACTGTCATCTGAACTAATTCTTTGATAACCGTAAGACACTTTACCCCAAAAAACAGAATCTAATTAGCGATAAAGAGTTGCAAAAATTATGAGAATAGGGAAATCGAAAGATAAACAAAAACTTAGACCAAGTGTGAGGAAGCGAAATAGTGCAAGAAAGGGTGCAAAGAATGCTTTGGCAATGTAAAGATTTCTTTAACTAAGCCAATAAAGCTATTTGAATCTCAAATCTTGAAAGGGCATACATTTTAAAGTCTATACAGTCCAGAAAAAGTCCAAAAAACGCAGTTTGTATGTTAAATCATAATTCTAAGGGTGCTATTGCCCGATGATAACTTTATATTTGATCTGTGCTCTCTATAAAGGCTGATCAGATGATGCAAAACTCTACTAAACTATTGTGATATTTTATTTTATTTATTTTTTTCATTTTGCTTACACTTATCCAAAGTGACTTACAATTGCTAAATATGTCAGAGGTTAAGTGTCTTGCTCAAGGACACATTGGTGTCTCACAATGGTTTCGAACCCAGCTCTCTCACAGCAAAGACGTGTCTTATCCACTGGGCCATCACCACGCCCCATATTTTAATGCATTTCTTTTCCTCCACAGCACAGCGGTGCACCCAAACTTAACGTCCAAATCAGCTAGACAAACAGTGATTGTCATAAAACACTGTCTAATGTTGCTACACTGCAGGATTTGAGTTATTAAAACGGCTTTAGGGCCTGTTCACATATCGCGTCTTTTGTGCGCTCAAGTTCGTTATTTCAAATGTAGGCGTGTGGTATGCGCTCTCATAATGGAAGTGATGTGGTCGCGGTGCGACACACTCGTTTTTTCCAAGCGCGTCCGCGCCGCATCGAGATAAAAACATCTCAACTTTTCAAAAGTTGCAAGCGCACCATAAGCGCACAGTAGGTCACGTTACAAGAACCAACCAGAGTTGATGGCCGATGCCGATATCTGCATTCTCTGCATTATCTTTCGAGGTGCTGGTGTTCTCAGCGCCACCCGTCAAAATAAGGCCCACACGAGAACGCTTGCGGGTGAAAACGTAAAAATATTTTATCGATTCAAATGTGCCTTTCGTTTACACGGCGACTGCGTTTTTGGGGCTTAAAAACGCAAAAAGTGAAACCACCCTCTAGAGTGGGAATCTTAAAAACGCTCCACCACCACGTTCCCGTGTAAAGGGTAAAAACGCAAAAGTCTGCTTGACAGTGAAGGTTGTACTCAGGCGCGCAGACTTGGTGTTGTTGTGTGGCAGTGTTTCACATCGCCACCTAGCCGCCTGGAGTTAATACTATGTTGACTTTCACACACTTTTGAGTCACCATATGCACACGGATTTCCCACCCAAAACGCTCGTCTAAACGCAGAATAAAAAATGACAACGTTAAGCCACTTGTGTTTTCTGTTCAGAATCGCTTCCGTGTAAACATAGCCTAAAGTCTGCAGCGCTGTCAAAATAAAAGTCCCGCTACCAACACATCGGCCAATCAGAAAATTTATTGGCCGATGCCGATATTTTAAAAATGCCAAATATCGGCAGATATATCGGCCGTGGTGATATATCGGTCGACCACTAGTTACAATTCCCAGGGAACATATAACTTGACTGCTTTGTAAACGCATATAATATTTTGAGAGTTTATTATTACTCACACAGTGCACGACAGTACTACAAGGAGGACAGCAGGAAGACTGGTGTATCAAAGAACAGTGGAGATGTGTTAGGAACATGAGTCCCAGGTGTGCAATACAGGCTGAACTACCGTTCTTGAACACCAGGGGGTGTGAACCACAGAACTGTTCAGTGAAATAAGAGTCAAAGTGTCTGTTTGATATCAGTTTGCGGGAGGGACCTTCACTGATGTAACTTTGGAAGATTGTTGCTGTAATAATAACAGACTTTAAGACAGAATGCAGATACAGAATGAGACATTAAAAATAAGAAGAAATGTTTTAAAAGGGAGATAAATATTGAGAGATAGCTACTAGCGGCGTGTCTGTGTGTGTTGGGGGGAGACATTGCAGACTGGACATTTCTAAAATGTCAAGATTTTTTTTTCTAACTGGAGAGTTCACTGTAAACAATCGAGCTCCACTCCGCTTCTCTTCAGATCTGATTCCAGATGTCGTTTTGACACTAATGTTATATTAACAACGTCTTCAAAGCGTGTCTAAAAGCCCTGTGCTTAATGAAGATTTAACAGCATGATGTTGCCAACAAAAAATAACTCTGTATTCTGTATTTGTGGGGTGGGGAGTTTGTTTAGGGTGTTACACACCATCTGAGTCACACACGTTACAAATCGTAAAACAAGCTCCCAAAACTGAACACACACTAGATCATTAAAAGAAACATGTTTATCCTGTTTGCTAACTGTTATGCAAATACTTGCACTTACCATATCCATTTATATTACATTTGCATTTGACTTTGGATGTGCATGAAATACTTTACATATTCATCAGTGTTTTACACAGGAATTGAACCCATGAACTTGATGTGGCACGTTTAATATATATATATATATATATATATATATATATAGTACAAAATCAATAACTTTTAAGTTTTAAAAGTAAATAGAGAATTAATTCCTGTTTAAAATGTAGTAGCAACAAATGTAGATGATATAAATGTAGTAGCTACTACATTTATAATAATAAATATTAAGGGCTGCACAGTTATGGCAAATCAGTTACCTATTTCCCTTAATATTATAATTATTCATTTTAATGAACAGATTTTACACTCAAATATTTGTTTTATATTTTATTTTATGAGGTTGTTTTATTATAGAATGTTTGGTACATTATAATCAACAAAGCTATCCCTGCATTAAAGTTACTTTTTGAGTATCTGACGATGATCACTTTCTCTCATAAGAAAGCGTGTCATGAATAAACATTTATGCTAATGGAGGACACAGGACAGATAAGAGCACCTCTGAACAGCACTTGCAGAAATTTGCCAAGACAACCCTAGTCTCAGCCTCAGACGTCACACACACAGACCGTCGGTGAAACATCTGATGCATAAAGCATAAAAAATAGGAAACACTTCGGGAATATTGAAGTGGTCATCTGATTGGTTCAACTTGAAATCTACATGATTTCCTGAAGATGTGTTGCGTTCATTAATGGTCCGCCTGGAAACAAAGCGCAGTAGCAGTCATGTTTTTGTGACAATGAACCCTTATATCAGGATGGACTAAATGCTGGATTTTTTTTTTAAGTATGTGAAGTTCACAGGACCATCGTTGCAGTAAACTTGCACAATGTTCTTGAATGAATAATTTATTAGATGCACGCTGTTCTGTTATCATTTTTTCACACCCTAACCATGGCAAATGAAAGATGGGAGTCAGACCTTCTGTCTGTCAGTCTGAAGGTCTGGCTATGCGAGACTAAAATGAGCTCTTGTGCTGTTCAATCCATATAACTGAGCAGTGCTCATTCTCAGGTCACGCTTACTCGAACACACACACACACACAGAGGGAGCTCTATTCAACTGCTGTGGCTCGTGAGAATGCCAGCAATTCTGAGCTCAGTAAAAGCCCTGAGGCCAAATGACCGTCCTTCCTCTCTCTGTCTCTCTCTGTCTCTGTCTCTCTGGCCAGTCATGAGCTCTGGATTCATTCACCCTCGCTTCATCTCTAGCTGAACACTCGAAAAACGTTTACAAATTAAAGATAAATTGAGAGGGAGAGCAATAAAGAATCCATGTGCAAGAGAGACAGAAATGGAGTTACTGTGACAAAATACTGAGAATGAACAAAGGAAAGATACTCTAGTCTAGGTCACTAGTCTGTGTGTTACCTTAAAAAGTATTCAACTAATCGGTCTTAAAGTCGGCATGAAATAAAAATTCACCGTATCTATTTTCTTAATGTGCACCAAGAAATCACATAATGCATCTCATAATTTAGACTCAAAATGTCATAACCTCACATCCTCCAGTGAAAACTACATGCTTGCTTCTCTCTGCAATAAACTACGGTACTTTTATACAATCAACAGCAAGCTTATATTCAGATCTGCCCCAGTCCAGTCCAAGTTCCCCATCCAACATTTTTTCGGTTTTCGATAACCCATATTCACTCACAACAATAATGCCTTTTTCGCCTTTGTCATCTTTTTTCACCTTTGTTGCAACTGGCTTTTGGCTTGCTTAGTTGGGGACATTTAAAAAAACATTCAACAATAATATTGATCCATGAACTGAACAGAGCTGGAAGATGACATCATGGTTTTCTCCATATCTCCATATATATATATATATATATATATAAATGAACTAACTTAACTTTTTCAAAACAAAAATTAAACATTTTGAATGGCAGTCAGGGCTTTTCATTATAATATAGTAACACTGAAGTGGACTGATTTCAAAATAACATTTTTTTTTCAAATTAAAGTTCTTTTGGCAAAATGACATTTCCTTAATACCCTAAACAGAGGCTTTACTCCCTTCAAACTGTACATCACTGTTGGAAAACACTCTTATCAGAATCATTTTTTGCATTTTACAATGTATGCTCCAAATTCTTAAATTAACAGTTTTTTTCATGCATAATCATGTGTTCAAAGCATTTAATAAAATTGTTATTTATTAACATTCAAATAACATTCTTATAACCAGGAAATAATTTAACGTTCTAATGACGTTTGAATGATGTTCTTATAGCCAAGCAAGTACGCTAATACAACGTTTATATAATGGGAGAACTGATAACCAAGAAATAACGTTAATACAACATCTAAAAAAATGGATGTTTTGAATGTTCCTAGAACATTCATAAATAACCTTATTATAACTTAATGGAAATGTTATGAAAACGTTCCTAACCTAAAATTGTTATCTGGGGAAGAGGAGAGATTCGCGATTGCACTGAACACGTTTTATGTGATCTGAGAGATTTGTTTTATGTGCAGGAGCAGAGATTTGCGTTCGCGCATTATATCAATGTACTTTCGCGCTACAATAGTGCTGTGCGATTTCCACATTTGACAGGATAAATTGAGAGGGATGAACCGGTATAGCGCCCAGCACTACCATAGGTCACATGACAGTGACAACATGGCAGCTAGTACCATGAATTTCATTCACACGAAACTGAATGTACTTTAATGGTCACGAAGCACGTTTCAAACCCAATGTAGTACCTACATAACAGTATGCAATTTTGGACACAGCGACTATTTAAAAAAAATCTACAAATAAAAAGTCGGTAAACTGGTTGACCTCAGTGACAGTAAAAAATGGGATGGAAATAAAAGGAAGATATGTAAAAAATTAAATACAGTAAACAGAAGAGATATTTCCAGATGAAGAGCTTCAAGGCCTCTTTACTACATATACACAAATACACATCAACACATCTGGAGCATTCTTGACATTCTTATGTGGTGAACGTTAGTGTTTAGTGTCAGATTGATGAATAGAGACTGACGCCCACATACACAGGTCTATGTCTAGATACATCTATGCAGATTTTGGGGCAAGATCATACTGTCAGTATACAAGTCTGATTGATTATTTCCCAAACTAATGGCTTTTTTATGTTGACAATATAATTTGATACACGTTTTGAGTATGTGTGCGCACACATGTGGAGGCAAAGAGTTCCTTAGGAGGTCACCGTGAATTTAGCCATGCCGGGTTTTCAGTGTGTTCATTATGGGCTGTGATGAATACTGTGTGTGTGAGTGCACACTGAGTTCAAATGAATAGTTTCATTGTGGCATCATGAGGAAAAGGCCTTCTTAAATCTCTATTGTACTCACTCAAACTCAGACTGAGATATCATTGTGCCGTAGAAGATTACACTTTTAATACTCTTACAACTCAATTTGAGCTATCACTTTAAATAACTAGATAAGAGCTTCCGAAACTGATTATCTTGCAGTCGATATATGAGCCCAAAGTTAACTGCCATTTCAGAGGCTTTTATTTGACAAAACAAATATAAAGGAAGTGTGTAGGAAGTGGGTGTGAGATCAAGAGTGTCCTGACTACATTGGGACTCCTCGAACTGCAAGGAGTGAGGGAAAGAAAGGTCAAAAGTGGAAGATCAGTCCAGGGTCAGTGAGAGGTGGCCCAGTTCCACTGTGCACAATTCACACAGTTGTTTGGCACCATTGACTTCCATAGTAGAAAAATAAAATATATGTAAGTCAATGGTGCCAATCGTTCTTCAATACAGGTTTGCAACAACAGAATTTTCATTTTTGGGTGGAGTATCCCTTTATGGGGCGACACGGAAAAACTTTTACTGCTCTTGACTGGATATCTTTTGTAACTTACTTGATTAAGGATTAATCCATATTTAATTTATTCAGTGAAGGCTATATGCAGTGCTATTTTACAGTTGATTATTCCTGAAACCTGAAAATGACAGTTGGAGTTGACTTACCTGAAAAACATGAAAAGCAGAGTATGTTCTATTGTATTTGTGATATGGCAATTTGATTGTTTGTTATTTTTTATTACTGACAGTTAGGGTTGGGTATCGTTTGAATTTGAACGATTCTGATTCCGATTCCGATTCCTTGTTTCGATTCCGGTTCTTAACGATTCTCGATTCCGATTCTTTTAAGAGGCAGGGTCAAAAAAGTTTAGCTAACCTTGCTAACCAACGGTCTTTCTGAAGGAAATGCTCATTTTATTACAAATTTTGCCGAGATTTCATTTATTTTAGAAAAGTGAAGCTACACTTTGGACCGCCGACGTAAGCTAATCATGTTCGACTCGCGCCGTTATGCCAACACTTCCGGTAGACGCTTCTTCGTTGGTGTTGTTCGGTGGTTTCTTCTTCCGCTCGGCGGACTGTGAATATCGAAACTAGGAATCTAAATTTTAACTTTTGAACGATTCAGGGAAAAACGAAAAGTTAGTCCCGGTTCCAATCGATACTCGATTCTCGATACCCAACCCTACTGGCAGTTTACTTATCTTTAAGAATATGTAAATAAGTTTGGCTAGCAGTTTTTGGTGTCACACAACCTTATGGTTATGGGTCAGAAATGACAAAGAAAATAACTAGGCCTATTTTACTTATTTATAATATTTTTGAGGTGGGAAAAGTAGAAATGTTAAGAAACATATGGGCCAGGAGAAACAAACCTCATCACTGATCCCTGGGGGTGATTTCGGACACACCCCTTGTTTACAGTGAAGTGGTGAAAACGCAGGTGTTTCTTATCATCTGTTCTGAGAGGTGTTTTTTACACCACTCCTCTAGGCTTGGCTTCTATCATAAGGCAGAAAGTTGGCTGACTTGATGTGATGATGATGAAACCGAGGCAGTTTGAGTAAATCTATCACCGGGTGATACGCTATTTGAGAGGGTGGTGCATTAAACATGATCTTATTCCAGGGTTTTTCCTGCATTGGCAATAATTTGGCGGCCAGCAAACTGAATCTTTGTCCCAACAAATATTTAATGTGCCGATACCTGCCATTCATCAGTACTGGTACCCACTGTTAGCCAGCAGCTTTAAACGTACAATGTGTAAGTTTGCCACTAGAGGTCACTTATTTAAAACAAAGGCGTAGCTTGATGATGCAGTGGGGCTATTATTATGCCGCAGACGTGCTTTTGCTTTTTCTGGTCATGTATTTGCGGTAACGCAGCACCGTTTTATCATATTCGATAGATTTGAGTGTGTTCGCTACTATGCGACTAATATGATACACTTGTTGCACATTGCAGTGAGCTAGATAGATATTAGGCATGTACTCGCAGTGAATCAAGAAAACGAGATTTAAACATAATGGGCCCAATTTTATCGATCTATCGCATGGTCTAAAGCGCACGGCGTAAGTGCACTTAGGGCATGTCCGAATCCACTTTTTTTAGTTTAACGATGGGAAAAATGGTCGGTGCACGTGGTGCATGGTCTAAAAGGGACGTCCCTATTCTCTTAATGAGTAATGGGTGTGTTTTGGGCGTAATGTGAAATAAAACCAACCAGAATCTCATTTCCCATTCTGTTTAAAAGCTACTTGCACTTGTGCCATTGCGAATTCGCTATTTACATGACGGAATTTGCAAGCGGAAAGAAACTACTGCGGAAACAAAGACACCTACATCTTGGATGCCGTTGAGGTAAGCTAAAACATACCAAAAATTAATTTCAAAGTGAACTATCCCTTTAATCGTTTCTCTGTATATGGCTAAGCGTGTTATTTGAGTGACGTTAACGCAAGTTAATAATAAAATTGAAAGAAATATCTGATCATCATCAGTGACAATCTTACATATGACTTATATAAAGTTTGAATGATAGGGATCGGCCATTCATGATAAGAAATCGTCTGTATCGGCTGCAAAAATCCTGATCGGAGCATCCCTAGTGTTACTCACAACAATATAGATAAGACAATCTCGATCTGCATGAAAAATTTCATGTACGTGTAGCTATGCTGATTTAAGTATAAAGTAGAAATAAATAAATAGATGTTTTTCCAGCATCCAATGGGAAATACTGTCGGTATAGGTTAGTATAGATTTGGTATAAATAATGGTTTAACATGTTCTTGAACCCAATCAAAAGGAATAGCTCACCTAAAAATCACATAATTATTATATATATATTTTTTGTAAATAAGGCCTAGATGATAATAATAATAATGTGCTTGCTAATGTTTTGAAGGCATGTATTAGACTTTTGAAATTATGTATAGCATAATTTTACAAGTAACATACATGTGTTTAACTACTTCAAAGTGTATTACTTAAAAAAAGACTGAAACTTCAATGACTAATATATTTGAACTACTTTAAAAGTTTATTTCTATCTGTCTTAGTTCAAATTTTAAGTCTATAAGATCTCTCTTGTTAATGAATTAGTGTGACACCTAGATTCCCCAAATTAAAGGGCCGAGCTAATTAAAGCACTTTGTGCCTGTTCTGTTCTACCACCCTCCTGTGAGACAGTATCCTGTGACATCACTAATGATAGTTGCTATGGCAGCAGTTGTCCTGGAAACCTGGTTGCAAACACCTGTCTGTGACCACTCCCAGTGTCTCCCATTTCCATTACAACACAAGCCGATCAAATCTATATAACAGTAGATGCGTGTGTTTGATAAATGTCTAAAAATAACCAGGAAGCAGAATATAAACGTCATGTTTCAAATCCACTGAACGTTTATAATGTATTTGCATAAAACACAAGGCTTCCTTGTGCAAACCAACTGATCCTATTGAGAATTAAAAAAAAAAAAAAACATGATCAGCAGAACTAAGTATTGTATTTCAATTTTACTCTACTGCAAAGTATATCTGTGTGTGTGTGAATGAGGAAATCAGTCCATCTCTTCCTGGAGTGGATATGGCTGTAGTTTATTGCATGTTAAAGGTTATCTAAGATTGTATGAATGAATAATGGGATTGTTGAAAGAACAGTAGCCGCTAGTGCATCTCACACAGATACAGTATTATATAGACTAGTACCCTGTAAAATACTAGACCCACCCAGAGTCAGGGGACTGGGCTAAGACACATTGACCTGGAGAAGTTCTCTCTTACTCAAATACACAGATGAATAGACATGCGCGCGCCCATACACACACACACGACACGTGGTTGTGTCCACAAACAAAGGAAAGAGTGTTCACATCCTCTTTTCTAAAGTGACAGACGAGAAAAAAACATGTTTTTCTTTCACACATCATTATCGTTACGAACAACTATTTTCAAAAACTGGGGCTGTCAAACGATTAATTGTGATTAATCGCATCCAAAATAAAAGTTTGTGTTTACATAATATATGTGGGTGCACTGTGTATAATTATTTTGTATATATATATATATATATAAATACACACATGTTTATTTAAGAAATTTTTTTTATTTATATTAGGGCTGGGAAACGATTAATCGCGATTAATCGCATCCAAAATAAAAGTTTGTGTTTGCATAATATATGTGTGTGCAGTGTGTATAATTATTTTGTATATATAAATACACATATGCATGTATATATTTAAGAAAAATGTGTTAATAATATATCAAATATTTATATTTATGTATAATATTAATTTTGTATAAATATATATAAAGTATATACATGCAAATGTTTCTTAAATGTTTACATGCATGTGTGTGTATTTATATATATATATATATATATATATATATATATAATAATTATACACACTACACACACATACTGTATATTATGTAAGCACAAACTTTTATTTTGAATGCGATTAATCACGATTAATCATTTCCCAGCCCTAATTTATATATAAAATATGTATATTTATATATAATATAAATTATATATAAATCTATATACATGAAAATATTTCTTAAATATTTACAAGCATGTGTGTGCATTTATATATATATATATATATATATATATATATATATAAATAATTATACACAGTGCACCCAAATATATTATGTAAACACAAACTTTTATTTTGGATGCGATTAATCGCGATTAATCGTTTGACAGCCCTATTAAAAACGTTGCTTCTCCATTCCCACTTTCTGTGCTAGCAATCTAAATAGTACAATTTTATAAAAAAGACTGTAAAGTTGATGTGTAAATATTCAAGATCATATTCTCATCTATTAGGAGTACGACCTCAAAGGCAAAAAAGTGTAATTTAAAAAAAAACAATAAATAATACAGCTAAGTCTAATCCATCAATGAATCAACCATAGTTTATTTGCTCTTTTTTCCTGACCATATATAAAAATCTTTTTGGCTTATCACGATTCAGAAAGCTACAATGATAATCTTATCAGGGACGTAACACAGGGGAAAACCCGCGAATTCAGCGTATTCTCTCAGAGCAATCCGATCTCCAAAGAGAGTGGCTGAAACCCTGAATCCTAAATTGGGCTGTGGGATTGACGGAGAGCTGACCGGTCTGATAAAGGGAGAGACAGACAGAGAGAGGGGAATTCTGGAGTTAAGGAGGGGGAGCAGCCGACCAGCTGGTGTTTCACAAAGAGAAAGGGGGAAGAGAGAAGAGAGAGAGAGAGATTACAGGCGCTACTACACCCTGCGGATCAGTTTACAACACCCTAACTGTTGCATGCTCTCTCAGACAAAGAGCAACAGGACAGTGTGGATGGGAGGGGAGGATGTGTGTGTCTGCAGAATATGCTGGCTTTCACAGCATTAAATATTCATCACTCTGGGATGTATTAACAGGATGGCTTCCAAATAAATGATTTCACGCGGTGAAATTCCTGCATTGAACCAGGAAACAGTGGTTTTTTAAGTGCTTTATAAAAATCTGAGATTAGCATAACAATAGAACATCAATTTAACACACACATTAGAGAGAACAAAGTTTAATCGTGTACATTAGTGGCATTTCTTTCTTCCTGAATAACAAAACAAGCAGTTAAGCCACAACGAACAATTAGATCGAGGGAACGAGAGAGAAAGAGGGCATTTTACACAGTGATTGGGTACTTCGCATCAAGATCAATGTATGGAGGACTAGCCCAAGGCACTGAAATAATGAAAGTGTGGTTTTAGTAATGGAGCAGTTATGCAAGCTGCACTAATGCTTCAGAACGTTGGATAATAAGTAGAACTCAGTATGGACTCGGAACTGATGATGTCACGATGGGGAGGGGCTGGAATTTGTGTTTTTTAAAAAAGGCTTTGGAACACATGGCCAGAGTTTGCCTTTATGAGGTCATGAGAAGATGCAGCTGTTTTACACTTGGGGGGAAAAAACGGGGAGGGAAGCGATCGAGTTTCTGAACCACCCAAAGTTATTAAACCAGCTGGTGATTAGGTTAAAAACAGGAATACGCCAGGCCAGCTCCGACCTTCCATGGAGATCATAAACTGATATCAAAATTCTAGTTGATACAGATAAGCCGATAAATTATTTTCATGGTATGGCTGATGACCAATATGCTTGACAATACTCACTCTCCCCCAACAACCTTTCAATCATTAGAACGCAGCAATTCCCAAACAATGACAATCCAATCAACTTTAAAGCTACACTGTGTAACATAAGTGCTCATTTATGTATATTTACTTCGTTCAAGTAATCAAGTATTCTCGTGAGTGTATAATATGCCATTAAAATACATACGGGTAAGGGGTTCTAATGTCGGTCGCCATGTTGCCCCTCCATCTTGAAAGTACATTAGCCAAAGAGGGACATACCCGTTAATTCAAGCTTCGCCTTTCGCGTTTACGTTTGAGTTAACACTCAAGGACGAGGACGAACTGGAAGCCATGTTAATCTTGGACTACATTGGCTACCGTAGGAGTTAAAATAAAATCGGAATTGAGAGGAACTAATATTCTCTGGATGGTCATATACCTTTTCACCACTAGATGGGGGTAAAAATCACGCAGTGTAGCTTTAATCAATTGACAGCAAGGGTAATAAATGTAAAAATAGAGGAAGCAAACACGCACAGTAAAATATCCAAAATTTTATGTTTGATTGTTCAAAAAAACGCGTTCTTTTTTCACATTATTACAGGTCCTCACTCCCCAGTCTGGTTGAATGTGTCAAGTCCCCTCCTTCCGAAATATGAAATGTGTTGTGATTGGTTAGCTGGCCCAGTGTGTTGTGATAGGCAGTGTCTACTGTCTACGGCTAATTTATTCTAATTTATACGTAGTGTACGACCATTTATACTTCTGCGGTCAGGTCTTGGTTGCTCTGAAGTACTGCTCCGAAACACTAGTTGTTGGCAGAGGGTTTTAATGTTCCACTGTGTTTAGATTCCTCGTGGCTAGGATACTACAAGCAATGGCGACTGAAAGAGAGAACGGATCATGTTGGAGTTGGAGCTTATTGAGTGAAATTACAAAAACTAAAAGGCAGAAATTAGAGAAGTCGTCGGAGGAGATGGTACGTGCGGAAATGCGTAGGAGAAAATGTGATGCAACCAAGCCGACCAATCACAGATCTTGCGGTCCGCGTTGTCGCGATATGCAGTTACATTTTTGCGGAGGTGTGCGTCAGGCTACGGCGAAGGGTACGCGGTACAGTGCGCGTCTGTGCATATGCTACGCCGTAACCACTGTGCGCACCCTACGCAGAAGTATAAATTGGCCTTTAGTGCGCGTTCAGGAAATGCCCTGCCCCTCCATAACGGAGTTCTATTCTAGTGTAAATATTAATGATGGCATCTATTTCGGTGAACAGTCTTAGAAAAGCAAGAGCTTAAAAAAGCCTCAGTAAACACTACATCAATACTGTAATGTTAGTTCGTAGACTAGCAGTGGCAAAGCTTTGCCCTTTCGTTTACATCATAGCTATATAGCAACTTATGAGCTTATAATTGGACTACAAATAATCATACATACAAGTTGTGATCCATAAACAACAGATTATCTCGACAAAATGGTAATGGCTACCTCTTTCAGAAGAAGCCTGCATTGTAGTCTCTTCTGGAAGCTGTTCTCCGTGAAATGTGCAGCGCACAGACAAATGTTGAGGTTATAATGTTCAGGAACGGTGTTAAAAATAAATTTCAACCTCTTTTTTGTTTGTTAACTCTGGGAGGACAAACTTTTTCCAGCGACAACAACTCTTCCTCTTCTCTAAAGCATGCCAAGATGGTGTTCCCGGGGGCGGGGTTTATGTAAATTTTAAACAAGGACCCCTTTAAATAATACAAAGAAAAAAACAAAGAAGCAAATGTTACACCTTAGCAACAGTATTGAGAGATGGATATTTACACAAACCACCAGCTAAATTCAAGTTAGTCAAGTGAGGTGGTCAACACAAACATGACAGCAGCGAGTCACCAGTACACACACACACACACACACACACACTAGGGGTCAGTAAATAAGCTGAGGGTGTGGCATAAGAGCACAACATGAAGTCAATGGTGAAATGGTGAATACGATCTGGAGCTGTGGTAACACAATGGAGTCCATTATGCCTGAGCATCAGTCTCATGCCCTCATGATCCCCCCCAAAAGTGCACAATCAGCCAAACACACCACAGCCAATCAGATCTCAGCAAGAACTTTTCTAGAAAACAGAGATGCAGATAGATACCGAGTAGTGCACTCTTCTTATCTTGGCAAGCTCATATTTGAGCATCCTCGCCAAATCAAATCCAAATGTTAACTGTAATAAAACAAAAACAACGTAATCTTTCACACTAAAATAAAACACTTATTTTTAGCACTGATGGCTCTTTAGGTTATTGAAATGTTCTTAGTAAGACAATAATTACTCTTTTAAGAACTATTCACTAAATGGTTCATCTGTGGCATCGGTGCCAACAAAAAAAATCTGTCTGAAACTTTACTTTCAAGAACACCAAAAATACAGGGTTTGAGTTTAGAGAGGACATGAGGTCTAGGCTAAGTCATTCATGGGGTGTTTTGAGTCTGACTTTGCTCTGGTTTTGGTTCACAAAACTATTCAGAACAATTTGTTAGTGAATCAGACTCAAGTTCTTGAGTGACTTGAGATAACGACTTACCAGGAGGGAAGATCTAAATAAAAACATGTATTTATTTATTTTGGATAATGCCGATTTCCAATTTGAGGTGAACTACTTTAACCAACTGTGTTCACTGCACTAAAATTGCTTAATAGACCAAATTAACTTCCAATTTCCATTGACATTTTTTCCATTTCCATTGATTTGCTGATGGTATATGTACGTATTGACAAAAACAATATGCAACTGTGTTAAAAGCCAGTGAAGTGAAGACAGGACAGCAAACAGGGAATTAACCTACTCCTCAAACCCCATTAAGCTAGTCTAATGCGTAGAGGGTTGGGAACTTACTTAATAAAACACAGAAATACACAACAGGAGTTCACAGGGATAATGCTTCGCCTAGCACATAACATTAAGTTCTGTCGTGCTCCATCTGTGAACTAGTAATCTAGTGAGCAAATAAACTGTTAGGGTGTTAGCTTGAGATGCATCTGTGTGCAGAATCGCCTGCTGTGAGGATAAGAAAGATGAGATCATTGCATCTGAATTTGAAACTTGAGGGATCTCTCAACAAAACAAAACAAAATGATGCTCATTATGTGAATCAGCTATTGTCATTCAGTCACTGGCATTGTCACATTCACATTCCTGATGACTGTTCTTGCTTAGTCATCCTATGAGTGGACAGGAGTGTGTGAGGCTATGTCCACATTGTTGGTTGAATCCATATAGGAGATGCTTCATGAAAATATAAGAATTGGACTATGACTTTGTTGGTGTTTTCCATGTTGTCTGCAAGTATCTGACAACAATCAGTCGCATTCAGCAACATTACACTAATATCTACAAAACGGTTTAAATTGGGAAAATTGATTTATCTGCTGATACTTCAGCATATTATCCAAATAACTGATTTATTAATGGAAGTGTTCTTCCTTTATTCAGATTAAAAATCATACCACAATTGTTTCAACTTTTCAAAAAATTATCATCATATTACCCATGATTTTGTTTCAAAACTGACTTAATTTTTTCTGTGGGACATAAAAGATATTTTGAGAAATGTTTTTTTTTCTTTTTCTGTTCATACCATAAGTCAACGGTGACAAAAAGAGGTTACCGATATTCTTCAAAATATCTTTGTGTTCAACAAAAATAAAGAAATTTATATAGGTTTGAAACTACATGATGACCGAGCTTTTATTTTGGGGGGAATTACTCCCATAAATGTAAAAAAAACATACATTTTTACCACATGAAATGTACTATACATAATATTATTCAATTCTAAAAAAAATACTTGAAAACAGAAAAAAAATGACAAAATGAAGAGTTCAGATGGAAAAGCCTCTAAGTGCCATTTGAAATTTTCTTCTAAAATGATCATTTTTATCAAGCTTGTATATTTAAGTTCAGTCATTTCACTTAAATGGCAATGAAGATTACCTATTAATCGTCATTTAAGTGAAATTACTGAACTTAAAATACTGAACTGATAAAAAAATGGTCATTTTAGAAGAAAATTTCAAATGGCATTTAGAGGCTTTTGCATCTGAACTCTTCAAATATTGAAAAGGAAACAAAAGAACCCTTCGGTTAAATCGGTTTAATAAATTTTGGAAATAAATTTGGAAAAATTCCTCCGTCTGTCTGACATATCGACTATCACTAGTCCCGTTAATGATGCTCTTTTAAAGCTTCTTGTTGAACATTTGTTTTATACTGCTTTTGACATTTTTCCACAAGAATCTGGTCAGCATATGTGCCCATGTTACACAACACAAGAGTGTTGACTTACATTTAATTGACCATGAAGGGAAATATACACATAAAACATTTCTTTAAACAATTTCCAGAAATCATAAAAGGGGGAAGATTATCTATACAAGACCTAAACTTATCCTACATTTGACTTGTTTCGGTTCAATACGATTTTATGTGAACAATTCTCTGGCACACCACGACGAGAAAACATAAATATTGGTGTTTAAAACAGAGCAGGTCTAAAGCAACCCAAGCTCAACGGGGTTTTCCAAATGAACTGCAGTATATTTAGTGTACAACCCAAACATTTTGACTTGTGTTTAGCCATCACACATGTCTCTTTACACCATAAAGGGGGAGAAATGGCCCCTCAGATGAAGGGTGGATGGGGTACTCCATCGCTTTAGAGATAAACTCAGGCATTCTTCTATTCGGATGAGCTTTCTAAGTAAAAGTGAATGCATCTCATGGGTCTTAAAAGCAACTCTATTGTCTGCCCCCAAATCCATGGGATTATTTTGGTATAATAAAACACGTGAGGGGTTTTAGGATCAAACTGGAAGGGTGCAATACTCTAAGTGTAAATTTTTGAGAGGTTTATTCTGTAATAAACAGCCAACTTACTTGGATGGAGTCATTTGCCATGGTTGTTGTATCTGGAGTGGCGTTTGTATCAGGACACCCAAATTGTCGTTCCTCCTCTTCCTTGATTCTCAATGTTAGCCGACAATGTCAGCTCTCAATGCAACAGATTAATATCCAGCAGCGGTTGAAAGACTTACTAAAACTCTGTGCATGTAATAAATGCTGTTTCATCACTGTCAGACCTGATGCAGGTTGTCATCTAAAACCAAAGCTTCAAAAATTCCTACAATTTAAAATAAAACATGATATAAAAGCATTAATTATATAAATGGCAACGTTCAATCAAACTATAATCTGGCATTTCGATAGTTTGACGTTGAGTCGTAGGCTATATATTTTTCCAATTTCCATGATAGCGCCCGAAAATAGTTCTTCTGGTGGAGCTCGTTACAGATGCATACATGTACCCGCATTGGTCAGGGTAACTGGTCAAAAGAGTTGAGCTTTACTTCTTCATCTGAAAACACCAACGCGTATATTCAGTTCAACAGCTAGCTCATTATCAAACGAGGCCCGAGGAGTTCACATTCACAGCCGGTAAATAATACAACAATCCGTTCCTCTGGAAAAAAGATACTATCGCCGCTCTCCAGTGTGTTCCTCGCGCGCCAGGGATGAGGCTCGTGTACTGTCTCCGGGCGCGAGCATTGTGGACGCAGGCAGTGCGCCGGTTGCGCGCTCTTGCGGGTCACGTGATGTCGCATCGCATTGTGTTCACAAGCAAGCAAATGAATTTGGTTTCATCATCACTCCCTCATGGCAAATAACATTTCCAGCTGTTGATTCACACCGCAGATTTTAGAATACAAATTTGTTAACCGCTGTAACATTTGAACACACACAATATATATTAAAGTAGTAGTTCACTTTAAAAAAAAAACAACCCTTTGCTGATAATTTACTCACCCCCATGTCATCCAAGATGTCCACGTCTTTCTTTCTTCAGTCGAAAAGAAATTAAGGTTTTTGATTAAAACATTCCTGGATTTTCTCCATATGGATTTCATTGGGAACCAAACGGTTCAAGGTCCAAATGAGAGTTTCAGTGCAGCTTCAACGGGCTTTAAACGACACCAGACGATGAATAAGGGTCTTTTTGGACCCTTCGAGTCATGACTCCAAAAAAGATTTGTTCATTTTGATGGAAAAGTTCGAACAGGAGAGTCACAAACGCTCATCACAGAACAGAGCAAGGTGAGATTTGTGCTTATAAAACTTAAACTTTTTTATTTATTTTTTTAAATGACCGATCGTTTTGCTAGATAAGACCTTTATTCATCGTCTGGTGTCATTTAAAGCCTTTTGAAGCTGCACTAAAACTGTCATTTGGACCTTGAACAGTTTGGTTCCAATAGAGTGCCGAAGTTACGACGTCACTCTGTAGGCCAAAACGCGGAAGTGAGTTAGCATTTTAGCACTACGGTTCCCTCGCTCTAAAGCCTATGGGATTTTTGAATGGGTTTTTGCTAAATCGCCTGAAATAAGGTCTGTGGTGAACAAAGCCTCTAAATATTTTCACGTTTTGATCTATGACATAGAACACACAGTTATAATCTGCTTGTGGTTTTTTAAACTTTATTGTGTCTGATTGTGTTTTTTAAAATCTTTATATAGGCTTCAAAATGTATAAATTTTGGATTAACTTGTAAAGATTATCTTGCTAGACAAAACGTGTAAGGGTCACAACCCTTTGTTAAACACAGATCTTATTTTTTGCGATTTTCCAAAAGTCTATGGGGAAAATGCATTGCTTTTCGACCGAGGGAACCCATGCGCCGCTAGCTTCCGAGTTGTCCTACAAAGTGACGTCATCACTTCGGCACTCTATTGGAGTCCATTAGCCTATATGGAGAAAATCCTGGAATGTTTTCATCAAAAACCTTAATTTCTTTTCGACTGAAGAAAGAAAGACATGGACATCTTGGATTACATGGGGGTGAGTAAATTATCATCAAAAGTTTTTTTTTTTGTTTTTTTTAAGTGAACTAATCGTTTTATAGGCCTATATTGTGTGCGAATGTCATTTTTTTTCTCTAAAAGACCAATGAAATATATGAAAGCTTCTTTCCACCACAGAATTAAAAAAAAATAACCAAAAAGATAATTTTGAAATTTTATCTCATACCTCTGACTTTTTTCCTCGCAGAGTTGATGACACACATCTTGCAAAAAAGGGACCAAAAATATTGATGACTCAATCTGCACTACACTACACTGTTATAAAAGTTATAAAAACGCGAGATTTTTATTTTTTTTTATATATTTTTATATATTTTTATATTCGTAACGAACAGCTTTGCAACGGTCGAGGAAATCCAAATATGGTCATGACGAGTAAAACGACAACGGCTGAGGAGAACGGTAACGGAAATCACTCAAACCTCTGCCACACTTTGCCACAATAATTTGTATTTTTCTAATTTTTGTATTTATTAGTTTAGTCACAGGTGCAATACTATGTACAGACAAAAATTAATAAGCAAAATCAACAATTAGCCGTCAAATGTGGTGACATTGCAGGTATCACGGCATATTTTACTAATTATGTCACGTGTATGTTGACGTGTTTGCAGACGATTATCGATTGTGTTACCAAACATGTCGTCAATTACTTTAAAAAATATTTTACACATGTTTCTTGTCGCAAAGCTAATTATTTCACGGTTTCAGGTTGGCTGATAAAGCCATGATGGCAAACTCAGAGCATGTTGAGTTCGAGTTCAAGTCTTCACTATGTGAAGAAAATGAAGCAACCCAGCCTTTGAGAGAAGTAGCAACATTTACACAGACTGTTGAAGGTAGGCTACTGGAAATGTATTTATTTTCTTACTAATTATTTATCCATTCCCAGCCCAAACCAAACCCAGAGCCACATGATACGTAAAATAGGCTCTATGCACAGCTCCACTACTTCCTGAACTTCAGCCAGCTTCTTGTTTCCTGTCTGGCATTATTGGACACATTGATTAATTCAGGTGTGTTTGATTATTGTTGCCGTGACTACTGAGGTCAAGCACACCTGAATTAATCAAATTGTCCAATAATGGTATACAGGAAACAAGGAGCTGGCTGAAGTTCAGGAAGTAGTGCAGTTGTGCATAGAGCCTATACTGCTTTTGTTTACAGAAGACACTACAATGGCGCCCTCTTTTGGTGATGAGAGGTCATTTTGGGGTGAAGGTCCTGCCGCGGGAAACACTTCGCCATCCTCTCAGGATAAGAGAATGTTTGATGAGAAAATATTTCCCACTGAAAACCAACTTCAGTACTTGCTGAACAAGGCAGATGAGATTCAAACACAGCTTTTGTGGAGGTGTGGTTATATCTAGAAAAAGAAGAATTATGCTTTAATAAGCCAACGTATGTTAGTGGATTTTTATTATTGTTGTTTTGATACTAGAAGAGACGAGGAAACATTTTTATTATACATAAGCAAATACGTCAACACAGAACAGAAAAGCTGTACTTATGAAAATGTCATTGGGTCTCTTTGTCTTCTGATATTACCCATTTGATAGAAAAATAATCTGCTCTTGTATTTATTGTTGTTATAGCCAAGAGTGCCTTCAGAATTATGACTTTGTCCATATTGTCCCAACGTTTCTGCAAACTTGTCAGTCATACTTCACCGAGTTGGAGTCCACAGCCAGAAACTCCAACCCCTTCCACCCACCTCTCTCCACATATATTCGCACACAGGTGAGAGACTGATTTATTCTGCACATCTCACGCTCTGCATTGCGGGAATAACTATCATACTGTGCTTATATCCATCACAGCTTTTGCAGTTCTCTCAGCAACTGTGTTCTCGTCTGGAACAGCTGATGTTACTATACGCCTCCTTCAGTTTCGTCTCGCTGGATGAATCTGATCCACTGAGGTACAAACCAATTAAAAATCATAGATAAAGTCAGGCAGCAGATTTAGCAATGACGGTGAAGAGTCAGTCAGAAGATATGGATCCTTTATTAGCACTAAAGCAAGGTTCTCAGTTAGAGGCCTGTTTTTTGGTTGTAGTCATAAAGTGTAGTCATGAAATACCCAAGGGTTGTATTATTTCTGTTAGTGCTGTTTATTTTATTGCAGATTTTCACTAAGTATCTCTTTCTACAGTATCTCACACTTCTATATTGGCCAGTGTCAAATAGACAACATGAAGCTGTCAATCTTCCGATACTGTTGCCCCACCCCCTTTCTTGCCACAGCCAGTACTGGGCTATACAAGCGAATGCGCTGGAATGTGGAGCGAGAGATACAGGGAGGAGAAGGAAAGACGTTTGACAGTGCAGAGTTGTAAGTGAGGTTCGGTCAGAGAGACAATCATTTAAAGGTCCCATCCCATTTGTTTGGGGAATTTCATTGTATTTTAAAGGGATAGTTCACTTTGAAATTAATTTTTGATATGTTTTAGCTTACCTCAAGGCAAGGGCATCCAAGATGTAGGTGTCTTTGTTTCCGCAGTAGTTTCAATTTTGATAATTTTATTCTTGTCTGTCAGTCATATAATGCAGGTCTATGGTCACCACCTCAAAGAGCATGCACAGAGAAGTCCAAATTAAACATGATTACATAAAATCAATATAAATACTGTTAGTTTTCTCACACAAACCGCTCGTTTCATGTCTTAGGCCATCAACATGTACATTTACGAGTCATTAAATCATGTTTAATTTGGACTTCTCTGTGCATGCTCTTTGAGGTGGTGACCATAGACCTCCATTATATGACTGACAGACAGGAACGGTTTGACCTAAAAATATCAAAATTGAAACTACTGCGGAAACAAAGACACCTACATCTTGGATGCCCTTGAGGTAAGCTAAAACATATCAAAAATTAATTTCAAAGTGAACTATCCCTTTAACTTATATTTTATAGTATTTTTTATTATTACTATAATATTTTTTTTTCTAATAATACTTGTTATTAGTTAATAATAATGTCATTTATACATTCATTTTCAGCCAAAGCAACTTTGTTAGATCATGCACAGGGAAACACTTTCAACAAATATCCAGTTTCTTGTTCACTTTGGCATGGGATTGAAATTGAATTATATATTGTATGTGTTAAGAGCCTTATTTTGTCTTTTTTTTTTTTTTTACTGGAACAAAATTTCCAGTACAAATCGCAGGTTAATTATCAAAAAAATAAGTCATATTTTTATCTTATCATATCATATCTTAATTTTTACAACCACCCCTTACTACCTTCACAGTTACTTTCTGTGCTGCGAGGATGTCATTGAGGCACATGAGGATAGCAATGGAGAGGGAACATGCGAGGGAGAAAATACAGAGAGAGAGAAAAGAGTGGCAAGGATTTGGTCTATCGGTCAGTGGGTCCAGACGTACCCTGACCCCGAGGACATCACTGATTGGTAATGTACTGCCCTCAGTTCAATAGGAAAATATGGAGAAAAGATTATTAAACGCATTATAATTACTTAAATTACTATCTAATCATATATCCTTGTATAATATTGCAGTTACAGTTTCTGCTTTCCACAATACAAACAAAAACGGGAGCTAATCCTTGACAAGCACTAGTTTGAGATCATATGTGATTTAGGATTAACAGTTAAAGCTAGCCGCTAAATTCTTTGTTTGTATGTTTTGTAGGGTGTTGTGTTCAGTCCCTTGTGGTCAGTACAAGCAGCTGTTGTGTCTGGGAATTGAGGAGCCTTCATCCTGCACTGCCACAGACTACCTGCTGGGGGTGCTGCTGTCTCCGGATATAGATGGTACATTTAGCATTCAAATATGAGGTTGTGTTTGCTCAGGACCTCACCCATTCTGGAAAGAGCGTTTGGTTTATTGAAATCAGATGGGTAACAGAGTACAGATAGAAGTTGTAAATCCAAAATCTGTTGAGCTTTCAAAATAACCATTTTAGAGTTCATGGTTATTGTTAATGTTGTTCTGAAATGTCAGTTTGTTTTAAGTTAAATGATGAAAAGCTCATTAAGCGGAGTCAAAGTTCAAGATTAAACGTCAAACCAGCTTTATTTTTTCATGAAAGCATTAAAATACAGTGGCCGTCCAAGTTACAAAGTCCAGAAATAAAACCTGCTAGCAGTCCTGGGCCACTGCCTACTTTTCTCTATAAAACAAAGAAATAAAATAATCCTTCTTTTCAAAATAATAAATTACAAAAATATACACAATAAAAGTGGGGAAATGTACCACTGAGATACACTTATTGTAAAACATGGTAAAGAACAATATAGAGGGCAAATCATTATGAATAACATTGTTGTATTCCTTCAATTTTCTTATTGTAATTCAGCCCAGTCAGAGATAGAGTGTTGTGTTCAGTGCATTATTAGTACTGCTGGTTTTTCTCTCCAAACAGTAGCTTTCCCTGTACATTTTTTTTTTGTAAATTGATATGTCGAGTTATATACAACAGTAGTTCAGCCAAAATACAGTGAAAGTCAATCTACCTGGAATCCCTGTGTGTGTTCCCTGATTAAAATGCAAAGTGGTTCCTTTGATATATTAAAAAAAGTAACAATTACAGTGTCAAAAACAGTACTATAATCTCTAAACTACTAGTTCACAGCACTGGACAAACAGGCAGTACACAGTATAGTACAAATGAAATTAAAACCTCTTTTCATAATACAGTAAACTGACTTTAAACATGATCCTTTTTAAAATAATATACATGTACTTTCACAAACGACAAAACAGATAATATAGGCGAGATGAGCTCCAATAATCAAATTGTGCTTTAACATTCCTCTGGGCAATCAAAATTGCCACGTTAAATCAATTCGTTTTATCAGATGTGACAAACAAAACTCCTCAAAAGATACACAAACGACAATAACATCTGACTTATCTAATTACAAAGTAAATTTAGGCTACTTATAATGTGACCCATTGGATTCCCTTTGCTTTGGAATTCTTAGTTGTTTTTTTTCCAGACACACATAAGTTGCAGAGAAACAAAGAGACAGATCAGTGAAAGACAATTGTCCCATTCATACTAGATGAGACAAAACAATTAGACCCCAAGGAGGGACTGTAAACACTTGGTTGACTATCGTGACAGTGTATGAGAGTGCTAATGTCCTCTAAATGTGGTAGTCAATCCGAGGCACAGCAAACCAGAAAAGTTATGAGAGCTGCTACTTGTTCCTCGAATAGATACTAGTCATTCAAAATTCGGACATGTAAGGGAGGCACAGTGTTCAGAAGGTTCACAGTAAAGATGATTATTTGATGTAGCTGCACAGTTGTCATCTCATATAGTTGCAAAATGTCTAAAACATTCAAATCTAGAATGTCAAAGGTTCTGGTGTCGGCAATTTCTAAAACGTTACAGCAGTGCACATAGTTCGGGAAAAAGAAAAATACAGCAACCAATCATTACTTTATAGGTCACAAATTTTCCATGCGTCACTCAAAATGATCACCAAAAATTATCTTTGACACCCAAGATGTTTAGAAAGTTCAGGTAGCTGTGCATCCTTTGGAAAATCTATAATTACAGTTTTCATTTCCAAATTACCCAGTGAAATTCCGAGTTTGTTCTCACTGCGGAACATGAAATCCATGGGGATTCAGATCCAACTCCTCCCACCTTACATACACCTAAACCTACCAAACTCCGCCCCCTGATCCCTAAACCCACCCCTAATCCCTAAACCCAACCCGAATCCTACCCATCTTCACACCTTGGATCGTGATCCGACTCCTCCCCTTGGATCTCATGTACTGCATTGAGGTGCTACTGGAAATTCCTGCAAATCTTGCAAACCAGTGGATTTAATTAATGCACAGGAAATTAGTTGTCTCGATAACAGCATTTTGTTCTATTAAATTGCACAAAAGCTGTATTATTTTGGTCTTTTATAATAAGCAAAGAGCAAAAAAAAAAACTGAATTTGAAACCTGCATGTTTCAATTTACCTCATCTTTTTCACAGATATTTTGCTCCGAGAAGCCAAAGAAAGGAGCCCATTTTGTTTAAACTTGCTCAGTCATTGAGTTGGCATTTTGCCTCCATTGTGGGTAGAGGGCTCAATAATGACTAAGAGATAAATGCATGTAGCCCAAGCCAGCCAGACATCTCAATTAAACCTTAAGGAAATGGCTTTTAGGCAGGGAGCAGGTCAGATGTGCCTGTAGTGTTTCATTGCTTTCGAGTGGGTTGAGAGAGTTGAAATGAAAGCTCTCTGCTCTAGGATAACTCTCAGGTTGAAGACCGATCAAAGAAAGAGCAAGATGGCGATAGTCCTGTTCTGCAGCAGCAGTTTCTATCAACACTTGCTGAACGGAAATGGATTACTCTGTCCAATCTGTGACTACATCCGCCATAAAAATTCCACATGCGCTTCCCTATTGGTGGACCTTCATATTTTTGGGAAGCTTTTTATCGAACTTTCCTCAGTGATGCGTCTCCAGCTCTACAACGGTCCACTCACCTTGAGCAGAGCTGCCTGGAACCTCCGGTGAGAAGCTGCTCACAGACGTCACGGTGGCTGAAGGGGGTGTCAAAGGTGGCAACAGGTTGGGCCACAGGCTGCTTTCGAGGGGGCTGAGTGTCCCACCTGCTGCTCCGGGAAGCAGAAAAAGGGGCGAGCAACCATCACCTGTAAGCAGTAATGTCTGATGGATGAGCTGGTGAACAATGTCCACCTTCTTGCCCCAGTCAAACTCCAAAGATGGAGGTTGCTCTGGAAATCCCAAGGAAGAAGGACTGTCTTGATGTGAAGCAGGGTCCGTCTCTTTAAGTTCTTGCTGTGGATCTTGAGTGGTAGACTCTGGAGAAGGTGTTGAGGATTGTGAATAAAGATCATCCGAGTCAATTTTTTCAGTGCATCTCTGCATGTCTTCTCCAGGACACACATTAAAGGAGCTTTTATCTTCTACTTCCTCAAGCACTCTTTGTCCCTCATCCTCCCGTTCTTCTTCTGTGTCACTCGCTTCCACAGTTTCATAGATGGTGGAGAGTCCTGATGAAGGAGAGAGGACGACTGGTGTATGCACCTTGTGTTTTTGCTGCTGCTGCTGTTGTTCAAGTTCTTGTTGCCACTGCATGATCTGCTGTCGCTGCTTCAGTTCTTGTTCCTGCTGCTTAAGTTGCAACTCAAGTAGATGTCGTCTCTTTTCCTCCTCCTGCTGCTCTCTTTCATTCCTCACTTGTGCATCCTCTCTCGCTTCTAATCTCTCTTGCTCTCGATTACGTTTCTCCTGTCGTTGCTGGATCTCTTGAAGGTGCTGTTGGTGTTGCTCTAGACATCGAAGTTGTGTGTTTGTCACCGCATTTGGTATTCTGGGTGGGAGGTCAGTGGGAAGCCGTGGTGGTTGGGTCACATGGGCAGCACGTGGCCGAAGACGAAGTTTGGACGACATCGTCATTTGGATGGAAAGCAAGTCATTTGGTTGTGGCGGAAAGCTTAGATTCCTTTCTGTGAAGGAAGCATAGAGTCCAGGGCATGTTAAAATAGGAGAGTTAAGCAGAATGCAATAAAACACAAATTTCAAAGACAAAAAAAGCATTGTGGGGAAAAATTGAGATTGCAGTATAAGATGAAACAATTGTTGCAGAAAATGAAACATAACCAAGTGTGCACCTTTTTGTGAAGAGATAAAAGTGGCTATACCCTGTATATGCAGTAACCACTAACTAGTGTGAAGAGCAAACAAAGAAAACAAAAGCTGATGTGGTAAACAATCTCCCTTAATGTGACAAGCTGAACACATGCAAAAGTGAGTGCTCACCATGCATATTACAATACAGCAGAAAGCAAACGTGTTCTTTTTTTTAAACTATGAGAAAACATGACCCCACCAATAGATCCATGCATATAAAACAAAACATGCTTTACACAATAAGCCACCTCAGTGTACAGCATATTTCCTTGGTGAGGTGAGCATGCTTAAAAACCGGAAAAATTACAGAAAAGTGCATTGTGCAAAGCAAGTCCAGTTTGGGGATTAAGAAGAACCCAGCCTAGGGATTTACTGACGTCCAATTAATCCAGGTAAATGTGGAAAGTCAGGTCCTTTCAAATAGCTTCAGCGGTTAATAATCAGAGTGATTAAAGCGGTTTCACCCAGTTAGTCCCAAAGTGGAAGGTGTGCAAAGTCTACTCCAGAAGCAGCAATATCAAAATACAAAGATGGAGAATTAAAAACAAAAATGAGGTGGAGGACTTAAAGCACCTTGATAGAGGGTGAGATCCAGAAGGTTGATGGGGTCAGATGTTGTTTTTCCTCTTCTGGATGGTAGGGAGTTGAGAGGAAGGCGGGAGGAATACAAGCAAAAGGAACATACTAGCATACTGCTGCAAGCATCCTGATTTCTTTATATAATTCACATACAAAGATTTAACGTTTGTGTGTGTGCAAATCTGAATGTTCAAGTTCACAATTTAGTAAAAGTAACCGAATTAAAATGCAGCAACAAATATGATGGCAACTGGTTTGAGTGAATAAATCAAATATTCCAATATGACCCAAATGTGCGATGAAGCTTTATTAAAATAAAACAATACCGAGAATGTGTCTCATCCTCATGTACTAAATATTTTACATTGTTTCATAATATTAAAAACCTAATAATAAATTCTAAATAATATAACAAAGTAATCTTTGCTATCATTTGGCTACTTCAAACGTTACCAGTTTGAAAGTCCATAGTGATGGATGAACAGTGGGCATTAAAATAAACCAATGCAAATTACCTTGAAATGCAAACCTCAAGAAACATACAGAGTAAAAAGAAATCATGTTAAACATCTAACCTTTATTTAACGCCAAGACAATAAGTACTCCAAATAAGACATAAAAAAGTAAGGGGTTAGCAAACCCTAAAGTGCAGAAGAGAGAAACGTGAGGACAGGATATGATGATGATGGGAAAGGGACGAAAGAGTGGCATTTATAGTTAACAGACAACAGAATACAAAAAGCAATGAATATACATTTGTTCAGTAAAAAAATGGATAAATACACACAAAATATGTTGAAAGTCCATTACATTGTTCATTTTTCTTCAAGACTCCACAAACAAACGATTTCATGCCAGTTCAGACCAACACCCATTATTAGTTTTAAAAAGAATAGTTGAGAAAGTCAACTCAAATGTAAATGGTAGTAGCTATTGCACATACAGGTTCTAAGCCATATACTTATAAATGTCATTTTAATATCGGTTTCATATTGTGTAAGTGGAACCATTGAATGAGACTGAATAAAAAGACATCATCAACTGGGAAACCCCAAGCTAGACAAAATCTTAAGTGCACTCTATACGTTACCTGCCATGGGACTATCAGTCTTTTCGCATATAGTGGAGTAGTAGGGATGCTGAGTGTTAATATCTTGCTCTTCTTCTTGGTGCTTTGGGGATGAAGGGTCAGTCAAACCTGACTGTAAGGGTACAACTCTTGGTCCTGAATCAGGTTTAGGCAACTCACTGGACTCTCCACACAGCATGTACTGTTGCTCTGAGTATGACTGGAACTCCCCATGTTGGCTTTTGATAAGATCAATATTTTCCCCGGATGCAGTAGTAGGTATCAGGATCAACTCTTTAAGAAGAGATGGATCCTTGGCCTCATCTGGTAGCTGCTCTTCATTTTCAAGGGAAAAGATACCAGGACTCTTGCTGCAACTCTCAGCAGATGACTGGGCATTGGAGTTAGAGGTCATGTAGTCAAAGCCATAGGATGCAGCAGAAGTGGCAGACTGAGGGGTTTCACCACCACCACCAGCTTCATTCTCACCGCCCATTTCTTCACGCTCCTCCAGACTGGAAACATTGTGGCCCACAGGTGCAGTTTCATGGGCATTCCCAGTGCCAGGTAGCTCAGCTTGAGGTTCACTGATCTGCATTTCGCCCTCAGTCTCGCTTGCCTCATCCTCTGTAGCTGAGGAAGGAGATGATGGAGCAGTTGCTGGACCACCCAATACATCATCAGCTGGCAGAGTAACTTGTTCTTCTTCCTCGTCATCATGTTCAAGGTGGATGCCTAGGTCCTGCATGATGTCAGGCAGTTCTGGCTGCAGCTCCCCTTTAGAAGAAGTTTCAGTATCGGAGAACTTGTTGCAATCTTCCACCTCTGCTTGTATACTTGTGTCTCTGTTACTATCAGATGCTAAGTCAGGGAGACTGGAGGTACCAGACTGGAATTTGCAGGTTTGAGAGGGTGTCAAGCCTGGTTGGGGGCTAACATCTCCATCTGAAGCAGTTAGTGGTGTTTGTTGAGGTGAGCAAGTTGGAGGATCATAAAGGTTTGGTGGTAGAGGGGAGGAAGAGCCACTTTCAGAACTAACATCAAGTTTTGCTTGAGCAGGTGTTTGTGTTGGGGTCTCTGGGTCTGCTTGCCAACATTCAGAGGAAGGACTTGAGGGAAGAGTAGAGGCAAGTTGTGGTGGCTGGGCCCAGGCATCAGCAAAGTAACTAGACTGGTTATACTGGGTTGCCAGAGGGGCAGAGGGAACCATGGGAGGAGGCTGGATTCGGTTCAAGTTGTCTAATCTGTAGTCTTCGGTCAAGTCATCCTCATCTGCATTCCCATAACTTTCAAGCCCACTCTCAGTAATGCCCTCACTTGCCATTTCTACATCTTCGTCCTCTTCATCGTCCTCATTGTCATGATGTTGCCTATGAGAGTCCTCTGCTCTTTCTGACCCTACCTCCATGTCACAAACTCGATCATCATAGTCATCATCGTCATCTTCGTTAGCAAGAATATCAGGAACCTTCTCAAAGTCAGGGGACCCTACAGATGCACCTTCACCATCAGCCCCTTTAAGGCTTGCATCACCTAGATCATCCAAGCTTTCCGTGCCCTCCAGGACACCTGGAGCGCTGAGCTCTGATGCTCCCTGCTGGCTGCAACTCACCTCCTCAGAGTCAAGCTCCGAAAGCAAGGCACCTGCACGCCAAACAGACCCAGCAAGTCCAGCTGACCCAGGTCGAGACTCTTCGGTAGGCTGGGTGCCACTCATTTCTGACAAAGATACTTGCTGACTGCCTTCTCTCTCTTCTTCTTCCACTGCTTCATAACAGTCACTGTTAATCGCTTCAGCTTTTTCAGCCACCTCTACACCTGAGGACAGTATAGTTGCAACAGAGCTATTAACTGGTGAAGCAGTCATTGTTTCCTGCTCAGTTGCTTCCTGCACAATTGGTTTCACGGCTATAATAAGCTTTTCAGACACATGCTCTTCAGATTCATGTTCAACCGCAGATGCTGTCGGACAAGCAACTTCAGCAGGACTAGTTTCTATTAAGGCCTCTAGAGCATTGGGCTCTGTTTTAGAAACATCCAGAACACTTTGGGAGCTTACATTAGGGACCTGCACATCTAAAGAGGGGGTAGGTGTATCCAGAGAGCTCTCGACAGTTGGAGTAACTTCAGGGCCTGAAACCGACTCTTCACTGGCTATGGCAGGAGCTGTTCCTACAGCAACAGTAGCTTCTGCAGCTGCTGGAAGTTGCACCAACTCTGGAGCAGCTTCTTTTTCATTAGGCTTTGCTGCAGATTGTTTATCTTCAGGCTTTCCTTTGACAAGTGGCAAAACCGACTGTGTTGGTTTAGATGGCTGAAGCTTCACACCAACCCCACTACCTGCTTGTCTACGATTAGGAGATGCTGCAGCAGTCTTTCCTGATGCTGGCCGTGAGGGAGTGTTTCGTGGACTAGGGGGCACCTTACGTGTTGGTACACTTTTTTTGTCATCTGGTTTGGGTTGAGGTGCTTTGATGCCTGGTGGAGGTCGTTTGGTAATTGCAGCTGGTTTTTGAGCTTCAGAATTCGAAGGCTTGTTGGAAGCAGGACGAGATAATGAGGCAGCTGTTCTTTTTGGAGGCACTGTAGTGCTCGTTTTTCCAACATCTATAAATGACAAATAGATTTTGATGACTTAATGAAATGAGCAAAAATTAAGCAATGGGTTTATGGCTTTTCCATAAATAATATGAATTGAAATGTTAATAAATGGTGCATCACCTTTCCGAGCAGCTGATGCTGTAACCAAGGGTTTAACAGGCTGTTGTGTAGCAGTGCGGCTTGTTCTAGTTACTGTAGAAGTAGTTGTACTGGTTACCGTTCTTCCTGTTGCAGATATAGCAGCTGGCCGTGGGGCAGTACTTCCAGGTGCCCTAAGAAAGAACACAAAAAGAAAAGTCATGAGCATTTTAGAAAAAGAGTGATGCCTGTTTGATGATTAAATTTTAGCATTTTAGATGCATTTCACACATTCAGATATTTTATCAGATAGTTTTTTTTTATTTCAAAGGAAGTGTATACATACACACACACACTTAAATTATTTTCATGTTTTGAATGAATATATTGATATATAACAATTATATTTAATGTATAATAATGATCTTTTAACATTTTATTGCTAACACTTATGGCATAAACTTTTAATTGGGTTGATATAATCCCTCAAATATTTAAGACAATATCTTGTAATTTTGCCACACACAGACTTAAACATTCAGCATGAAAACCACAACAATGGTAACAAATATTTTAGTTTTTTATTATTTAGACCACTACAATTTTATTTGCGGTCTCTTGTCAGAATAACCCAAATACCCATAGCAAATAAAATTGTCATGTAAAATAAAGCCAAAAATAGTAATTAAACCAATTCATTTATTCATTCCCCAAAGCACTCTTGGAGTACACTTCCTCAGATCACAGATAAAATTAAGTTGACAAAACTTGCAAAAATTGCATCAAGTTCTTAATCCATTTAAGTTATGCTTACTTAATTCAATTGTAAAAAAACTTGTTGCCTTAATTTAAGTAAACTGAATAAATTAGTCTTTTATGGTGTATACACTGCATTAGTGAATCCCAGATAACAGTTACAAGCTACTAACCTAAATCACAGGCTGCAACTAATCAGAACTAAAAGTAGTAACTTAAGACAATAATAACAGTAATATGCAAGGAAAACTGTTGACTGAAAAATAGCTGCTTAATCAAAATTTGCTGTAATTTATTGCTGAAGAGCAAAATGATGCCATTAAAAACATTAAACTTTATTGGCAGAAGAGAGAGACTAAGTTTTGAAAGCTTACATCTTCTATATGCAGATTGTCATTGTTTTGGAGCACAGCCCTATTAATGTATACAGTCAAACACTGCAGAATGCCATCGTTTACAGGTCATGACCTTTCCATTAGTCTTTTTAAATCAAAAACATCATTAAATACTTTTTGTAAGCAAGAATCAGATCTACTATATGAAGCATGTTGGAAAGCTCAATTCCACAGAAGACATACTCCAGCTCTCCGAGCAGACAATACAGGCAATAAGCGTGTTTCTTATAGAAGTGCACAATAGAAAACATGGTCAAATGGCTTGGCCCCACATGCAACATCTCCCCCACAAATTATTCATTAACAATGGCCAATTGTTAAAAGGATGAGAACAAAAGAACTGGAATTTCCCAATACATTTCCATGACCTACATTAAGTTTATTTGTACTTTCTAGGACACTGATTAAACCATCTTTGGCCAAATTAAAGCTGAAAAAAGACAACAAGAGGGAAAAGAAAATAGGGCTGCAATCACATTACATAAATAGAGGGCAACTAATATAACAGGAGAGCATTAAGGCATAAGATAAGCGTAACATAGCAACTAAAGTAAACAGCTTTGCATCATCATCTTCATTTCTGTAGCATTATGGCAACAACTCGATTAAAATTATGCAGCTGGAGGGTACGAACCAAGCAGTTTCCACAGACATGCTGACCTCAAAAGCTCAGGCATCCAAAGGATTAGGTATTTACAAAAACCTTTGCCTGATTAGGGCTCATTATATTTCTGGCCAAACAGAACACAAATTGCCAAGGCTATAATTTTGAAAAAGACAAGACTCGACAATAACATGTGGACCATATGTACTTATTTTTCCAAAGTCCTAAACAACAAAATAACTGGGCAAGTTTAAGAAAACTAAATGCCCTGCAAATGTGAATGATAGTGAGTTTGTGCTTTTCTTCGGGTTAAGAGGTCAAAGATGTTCCTATAGGAGCAATGTGCCTTTAACTCAATGGAAAAGAACACAACACCCACAGGAACAAACATCAATAATTAAGCTTTAATTAATTAAAGGTCATTAGGATGAAGATACGGTTCTGGATTAATAAATAAAAAAAAATTAAAAAGTGTTCAGCAGAGCGTTGGGCAGCATTTACATGCTGCTTTAAAACATCACTCACTAAGGTTAACTGTTCCATTCATTCTGGACCTTTAAGGGTTTGAGATGCTTTTATTTTCAACCTCATTAGCACCATTTTGAAATGTATAAGCTCATTCATATTTAAACATTTGTCTTGTGGTATAATGTGACAAAGACCATCTGGTTTACTAGTAATTTTGCAGCAAAGGAAAAAGGAAAACAAATAGAGATAGGCTAACCAGAAGCTCAGTTCAAGGGAAAAAAAATGCTCTGACTCCCACAGGCTAACAATTCAAGAGGCTCACTTTGCAACCTAGACAGAAAAACTCCAAATACAAAAGGAAATTTGACTTGGTGAGCACAGCACTTATCCAAATCCCATGAAACTAAAAACTGAGTGAGCAAGACGGTTGGTCTAGTAGGAGTGGCAGAACCATGGCCAAAAATCCTTTTACATCAAAATCACAATGTTATCTATAGAAAGACAAAAATATATATATCTAGCTGGCACATATAGTGAAAAGCAAAGAGTAGAGGAGGGGGAAGCTGTAGTTTGATTGTGAGACGACTTTGATGGAACTAGTTTACATTTCTCTCAGTGGGGGCATGATTGTGTTTCTACAGTGCAAACATTTCATTTGAAGCTACAGTGAGGATAAGCATTGTATGACATGCATCAAAGGAAAATGTACCTGCCTAAATAGAAAGATCAAATGAATGCTCATAAACTTCCTTTAATTTCTCTCTGAGCATTTCATTCAAGAGTGAATTCAGAGTCAATGCAGAAGCACACACCCTGTAGTTTGCCTAAAACGCACTATAAAAAGGGAGTCTAAACAGCCTTGTAAACTGACATTACCACATAAATACAGATAATTAATCTGTAAGACCAGTCATATCCACATTAACTTGCTGACCACATTTACTCCATGTACAATTGAGATTGGATATGGAAGTAATCAGCTGCAACAAACAGTTTAACTCTTCAAAACAAGGTTCCCAAACTTTTTAAATACAGTCCCAAACTTGCCAATGACATTTATCAAAGATCACACTCACAAAGTGAATTTTAGATCTGATCAACTGATGTCCATGACTGATTTAAAATGATGTAATATAAAAATTTACGTGCAGTTTTTGCATTTTTAATCATAAAAGAAAGAATAAATAGTAATAAATTGGGGAAGGAAATATTTGTGAGATGGGGAAAGAAATAATCATTATCAGTATCAAATGATTGGGACTGATCGGCTTTAAATAAAACTGGGATGAAAGGAACAAGAGACTGAAGACAAAAAAGACAGACATAACTGGTCATGTAGCTAACTTGGAACATAAAAGCAGGTTAACTCAAGTAAAGATACCAATTATCATTCCCAGAGTGTATCATCAACAAAAAGAGCACTGTTGAGCCTATACACTGGTTAAGCCTGATCTAAGCAGTCTTTCAGGGAGAATGACTCACAAAGGGACAGAAACTTGAGCCAATAACTGCCAGACACACAATAGTGACCATTCCACTGCAAAAAGCATGCAGTCATTGATATTTATATGGTTTCTCCACTAAATGGTGTCCCAAATGTGACTGCATCCACATCTGCCTTATTGATAGCTTAAATGAGAACTCTGGTGCAAAATGAACCTTTGGTCTAATACAACATTGGTACCTAGTCAACCGTTCTCTGAGAATTTTTTTTTTTAATGAAAATCGCATGTAAAAAGTTTTATTTCTAAAAACTGTTTAGCGTATGACGCTAGTAATGGGGCATTTACTAAGTAAAAAGAAATCACTTGTTTATACCACCAACAAGGCTCAAAATAGCCCCACACTAACACAGTAACATAATGAGGGTCCCTGCATGCGAAACGAAGCATTGAGAACTTTGTAAGTGTACAGACCGTTTAATAAGAAGATACTTTATAAAGACAGTCCACTTTGTGTATACAGGCGGCACCATCTTTGGAAAACAGTCTCAACAAGTCGAACCACAAACGGCGTGCTAAGTGAGCTGAACTGTATGATGTTCAGCAAAATTTTGAACTATATGAACGGCGTTCGGGGATCGACTTGTCGAGACTGTTTGCCAAAGATGGCGCCGCCTGTATAAACCAAGTGTACTGTCTTTATAAAGTATCTTCTTATTAAACGGTCTGTACACTTACAAAGTTCTCAATGCGTTTTGTATTTAGGGACCCTCATTATGTTACTTTGTTAGTGTGGGGCTATTTTGAGCCATGCAACTTATTATATGCCCCCATTTACTAGTATTATACGCTAAACAGTTTATAGAGATAAAACTCTTTACATTCAATAATCATGAGAACAAATCTCAGAGAACGGTTGACTAGGTACCAATGTGTTATTAGACCAAAAGTTCATTTTGCGTCGGAGTTCTCCTTTAAAGCCACACAAGTCAAATATTTGTTCAGTTCCCAGCATTTCAATTTTCCATTAAAATACAGTCAAACGTCCAAAAGCTGCTTTACCTGTTAGTTTTGGGAACTGCAGTGGTTTTAGCTGTGGCTGAAGTGCTGGGTTTGGCAGCAGCTGGCCTTGGAGCTGGAGCTGAAGAAAATAAATTGAAATAAATAAATGATCCAAAGTGAAAATTCACCAGGATATGATCAAATATGATCCAAAGCCATGATGAAAAGAACCACGATTAAATTACATTTATTTTACAAAATAAATGAGAGGTGCGTGTTGCAACTACCACATGACAATAATGGATTATTTTCTAATTACGAGGAGTAATTTGTGCATGCCCGAATCCAAACCTAGAAGTACCAGAACTAAACTCATGCCAGGTCACCTTACCTGTGGTTTTGGGTTTGGTTGCGGCACTAGTGGCAGGTCTTCTACTCAGGCTGGTGGCGTTGCCGACAGCTGTTCCGGTCTTCGTTCCACTGGCAACATTTGTTGTCATGGATCTGCTAGTTCCTACAGTCGTTACTTTAGGTTGGGCCCTTGAGGTTGGAACAGCAGTAGAAGAGCCAACAGGTTTCTTACTGGGACCAGATTGTCCAACATTAGTGGTGGGTTTTTTCTTGTCTGCTGCAGTAGGGGCCACTGGAATGGGTTTCTTCGTTAGGGTACTCGCTGCAGTCTTTGTGAGGCCATTAGCCGCACGGCTTTGGGTCGCTTTGGGTCGTGTGCCTGGTCCAGTGGTAGCCCGACCTGCTGCTGTAGTCTTGTCTTTGGGTTTGCTTTTAGCATCTACTGCTTTCCCAGGAGCTTCCTTCACGGTTGCAGGAGCTGCTTGCTCAATTTGGGGTTCATCAGGTTGTGGAGGTGATGATGTAGTGCCATTTTGAGATGCTCCGTCACTGCCGTCATGTGTTACCGGTTCTGTTCCTTCAGTTTCCATTGGTTCAGATGGTGATGTGGCCACCCCATCAGGTTTCATCTCCAATATTACCTGTCGATTGGCTGCTGCTAGATAAGACTTGCTGGATTCAGTGCTGCTCACACACTGAACCCAGGGATAACAGATGTGTTCAACTCAATAACTGCCCTGTAAAAACATGGGAAAGACACAAATACAATCAGTCTAGCACAGAAAAGCTTTTGCCAAGTGCAATAGAATAAAAGACTTAAGTAAGACTTAGAGTAAGAAATAAATACACTCCACAGACGAGAACTTGAAGTTAAATGGGAAGCAGTGTTTTCTAAAGGGAACCATCCACATGAATGGTGACTTGGGAAAAACAGGAAATGGTGCATTATGAAAGAACCAAAATACAAAAAAGATCACGTCCAGGTCAAGCACCCTAGAGGATCACTGTAGTTTTAAAATAGTTTCGAATATAGAATGAAATACTATAAAATAACCTGTTAAAATAAATTAAATAAAACACACCAACTGTGGTTGCCAGAAATACAGTGACAATTTGTTATGTATTATAGAAAGGAACATTGATCACACTATATATTCTACAAATGATAATTGTCATTCACTTCGCACTCATTTCATTCACCAATACATTAGTCAGAAATGGCTCCATAATTTTTAATTTATTTATTTAATATTAAAGATAAATTAATAGATGATTTGTAGCTTTGATTTGTGTGGATTATTTACACAGAGCCATCACCACCACCTCCTATACAGAGACATGATGCCATTATCTGGACAGTAGGTTTCATCTACTGGTTCATTCAAACTAGTAATTTCCTGTCTGCCAAGAGTAAACAGAGATGTCAAAAGTGAAGAAACACCAATGTCCCAGACAGCAGACATCTTTTTCACACAACACCGATTCAGATCCACATCTTTTTATGTCTCATAAATAAACCAAAATAACATTTTGGTAGAGTTCTAAAAGAAGATTTCAATATAACTCTTACTTGAGCTCTGCACCAAGTCATTTTTTTCCTTCAGGGACTGATGCAAAAGCTCGTCAGCAAAAAAGATTTTGGAATTTGGGCTTTAAGAAAGAAGGATAAAGGGTCAATGTGGTGGAGAGGGGGGGCTTTGCACCCATTCACCCCCTCCATTCTCCAAACTCCTTTATTCAGAATCCTCTTGTCTTACTCCTTAACCACATAACCACAACCCCCCTCTTTCTTCCATTCTCCTTCCCCTCCTCCTCCGCATCGGATCTGTTCCTCGTCTGCAGTAATACAGATGGCCCAAGCAGCTGAGCTATTGTTCTGGCTCTTCAACAAGCCCAAGCTAGCAATCCAGAGAGCAAATAAAGAAAGGGCAAAGGGGAAAATAGTGGGCTGAAGTAACAATGATGAGGCAAGCAGAGAAATCAAATTTTAAATTCATCATCATGCAGGAAATGAGTGGGCTCAAGTGTGTGAGGCAGAATCAAGAGGAGGCAAACAACATACAGCAAAACTGAATAAGAATGTTGAAGGAAGACACTCAAGAGACAAAACTTGTCAAACAATAACTGATATATGATATTGCAAAGCACAGCATAATTAGGAAAATGTATGATTTTCCAGGCTTGGAGAACGTACTGATATTTGCAGTTTTTCAATGAAAGTAGGAACCTTGTCTGCCTCATTAAACCCCATGTCTGTCTTGTTCAATATCTTAATCTGTTATTTGCATAACATGTATAGATTGAGGATTAGAAAAAGTGCCATGTGGACATTTTAAAACGTGCTTCCCTAATCCTAAACCCCGTATTCATCGTAATGCAAAGAGTAGCTCCAAGAGACAAAATTCAAAGAAAATTCAGTGCACTGACGGGTGAGTCGAAACTCATTATAATAAGCAAAACTGTTATCCGCTCACAGCAGTGGGCGTTTACTTCCAAGTTTTCAATGCGAGACGCCCATAAAAACCGAGCGTTATTCAGCTAGGCTCAAAACTAGGGTAGAAAATAGCCTATTACTCATTCATTTTGATGTTTTTGAATGCAAAAACCAAGTGAATGTCATATGTTGGCCTCAGACAACAATATAACAAAATTTAAAAAGCTAGTTCATGACCCCTTTAAGGATGGCCTTGTATTCATCCACTTACTGGGTTAACAGTAAACACTGTTCCTCTGTCCAGTCGGGCTTTCTCGTCCTTCTTGGTTTTGAATTCATGTTTGTTATTAAAACCAACATTCAAACCACCACTTAAACAGACATGCCAGCAATCAGTGTAATTGGAAAGAGTGGAACAATTTTTATCATTCTAAGCCTATGAATAATTTAACAGCATATTCCTTTCCTTTAAAAAGGATTTATATACACGTATATAACGTGTGTGTGTGAGAGAGAGAGAGACAGAGAGGGAGAGAGAGAGAGAGAGAACGGTCAAATAGGAAAAATGACGCATGTAATTTCAAAGTGAAGGCTTAGAATAGACCCTATACTTAAAAATCACTCTTTTTTTTATTGGACAAGGACAACCAAACAGTCTTCAAAAGATTGTGTCATACATAGCAATGGGGTCAACCCCACCTCCTCAATAGATGAAAGTTCTTGTCTTTTCCTTACTCAGAGTTGCTCTCAGATCAATCCCAAATCACTCTTAAGCTAAGACTCCTATGTAAAAGTTTTTAAGCTAAATTAAGAGTTTTCTGAGAGGATTCTTCAAATCTTCATGAACACGGGTCCTGGTGTTATCAGATCTGAAATAAATGAAGCTGAATGAAGTTTATAAAGCAGCTTTCCGCATTGGGGACGTCCTTTCCAAAGTGTGTGTCTTTTTACTTAGTTTGATGGACTTTGACAGCGTCCCACTAAGCAGTTCAGAAACACCTGCAGATGACAGCTAGAGACAACTCAAATGAGAAACGAGAAAGGAACAAATAGCGAGACCTTGCAAACCCAAATTCCTGCACAGGGCTTCCAGCTCCTTAGGGCCGAGCCATAACCAACTGTCATAGACAGACGTGCAGCTATTTCCATGCAGCTGTAGTTGGCCACATCCTGCATTCTTGTAATAAGAGCCAGCAGCAGGACCCAGGCCTCTGTTTAACAAATATCTATATCCTCATTCTAATTGTAAAGTTTAGTTTTAACTTGTAATTTCACAATCATCTGTAACTTGACAATACCTGGCAAAAACGGAAAATAATCGGAATGGGATGAGAGATCGAGTAATGAAACTGATTTCACCAGATGTAAAAAAGCAGACATAAACGACACAAACACACACCCCTCATACAATCTGCCCATACAAGGCAGTGCTCTCACAACGCTACCACTGGCACATGCACTCCTAAGAGATCAACACATGAAAACAGTGAAAGAGTGCAGCAACACACCCCTCCTATTCCATCTCTTTTACTCCCTGCACATTACAGTCAATTAGTCATCGGACTCCCACATTGACTCCATGAGACAAAGACTAAAATGATATTGTGCATTAAAGATATTGTTGTGCATCTTTCAATTGGCAGGTCCAAAACAGAGCTGGCATAGCAAATGAAAGTTTTTCTTAAAGGAATTCCACTAAAAATTATCCAATAATTTAGCTACTCACCCTCAAGACATTTTATGTGTATATGACTTTCTTCTTTCAGCTAATCACAATCTGAGTTATATTAAATAATATCCTGGCTCTTCCCGGCTTTGTAACGTCATTGAATAGTGCCGGGTTTTTGAAGCTCCAAAAAGCCCGTCCATTTTGCAATACATTTAAGAATTTATTCCTGTGATGTAAAGCTGAATTTTCTGCAGTATCATTACTCCAGTCTTAGTGTCACATGATCATGCTGCTAAATGTTTTAAATAGTTTCCATGACTTTTTCTGATTAATTACATTTTTTGAATGAAACTAGAAATATTTAACATACTTCTTAGAGCATCCTTTCTGAATTAAAAAAAGATCTCAAACTTTTGAAAATCTGCAAATAATGAAATGGCAAATTACTACAAATAATATTTTGAATACACCTCTGAAAACAAGTCTTTCCACAAGTCTGACCTGTATCTCAAGTTGCTAATTCACTATTCAGCATTTGCACACTGGCCTCTGAAATTTGCATGGGCATCAATTTGCATGGGCATGTTCACTTTTTACTTTCCCTTCCCATGTAGAAAACGACAGCCAGTAATAACTAGGCCCCACTTTTCCATCCTTCATTTATCCTAGAAATCTAGATGCACCCTAGTGGCAGCAAAAATCATTTCGCTGCCAGTGTGGTCTAGCAACTCTCAATAGACGTTTTAGCTGGAAAAACCCAACTCAGGTCAGGCCAATCACGTCGTGTATAGTCGCCGGGCGGGCTTAACATAATGACGGCAGAGTCGCGGCGGTCAGAGCAAGCTCGGACATATTCGGTTTAAAGTCGTTCATCCTCGGATGCAGCGCGCTGCTACAAAAAAAAGCTGTGGCGAAACGATCAACTTGTCATTTTTGCCATGCTCATGCGGACGCGTTGAGTATAAAGGCTTTATTTACTGTGTCAGCGTGCGCTCAGGGGTGCGTATCCCGAAAGCATCGTTAGCCAACTATGGTCGCAAGTTACGTCATTCCCAATAGCGTTCAATGGAAATTGCGACCTACTTGCGATCATAGTTGGCTAACGATGCTTTCGGGAAACGCACCCCTGATCGGTAACGGGCTTCAGAATCATCTCCAGCACTCAGCCTCCGAAGCACCGTCTCCGTTTCCCTTGTAAGCTGATATTAGCATTTAAACATTCTCTATGATAAGTTGTGTAAAAAACAAAAAAATCCCTTATTTTGGGGATGGATTCCGGGAAATCTCCTTTATTTTCAAAGTTCAATGTTGACAGCTATGGACTGGATACAGTAAAAGTTTAATATATCAACTTCACCTTCTTCGTTGCTCTGATTGGTTGTAGCGCTATCCAATTGCGTGCAGAGAGAATTTGAAAGACAACCGTTTATCCCGCCCCTCGGATTGAGCCCCGTCAATGAAGAGTTCCCAGACTAAACATCCCAGACTTGATGTAACTCTGGCATACCAGGCTAGCGTTCATTTTAAAGGAAAATCTACAGAATATATTTAAAAACAGTCAAATGTGCAACAGAGTACTAAACTCTTATCAGTAGCTTAAAGGATAAATCAAAATAGCCAAAACTTTTAATAAGCTCTGCTGTTTAAAATATGTAAAAAATGGGGAGGTTCTCTTCTGATTCTGTCTTGGCCTGCATATCAGTTAACATCTCAGAACAAAATGTAACATGCTGCGCAGTACTAGAAAACCCAGATTCCCATCTTTCTCCCTGAGCTACATCTCAGCATGTTTATGAGCTCACCACATTCCTTAATACGGACAAGAGACAGGAAGTCGCAACATTCATACACGCCCACAACTGTGAGAGTGAAAACTGCCCATGTGAAATAAATTCTTTAATATGCTCAAAGTAATCAAACTTCTTCGACTTCTCGACTTTCTGATCCTCCACACATGCATTTCAGCACTTTCTGTAAATGTTCTCCACCATTCGCTAGTTCCTTCAGCGGGTTTCAGTTCTTACTGTGGTCCATCTAAAGTAACCTGTCGTCATTAGCACTGGTAAATGGTTACTATATGGGTGTAGTTGGGAAGGGTAATGGGTCAGTATTGTGTGTGGGGTCGAGCTGAAGTGTCAGACTTCAGGGAGTGTGAAACGGTAGTAACGATGCATATAAACAGGAAGAAACGTGACGACCCCGCTCCCACTCATCCGACGGGATTAACTCCAGACAAGCGAGCCGTCTGTGTTGTCTCAGTATAGGGTGTGAATGGGGCTTAATGACCCAGCAGGGTTTGATTTTGCCATGCGTAATGTAAGGATTAAGAGAGGACATTCCTCATTGTGTGCGGCGCACCATGCTGACGGGGGCTGGGCACAGCCAGAACGGGGCTGCCAAAACAACATCAGAGATTTGGACAGAAAGAGGCTCCAAAATGACATGGGACAAAAGTAAAATTTGTGTAAAAGGCATTTAGGAAACGTAACTTTCTGAGCGTAAATTGAGTAAAGAGAAAGCTGGAACCATCTGATGTGCAAGACAGACAAAAAAGATTAGCGTCAGAAGATGTTATGGAGAGGGCGGGAGTTTTGAGAGAGGGAAGGATAGAAAGAACAGATGGTGAATGGTGGCGTGATGTTTGGGTGTAGTTTGCATACTGAACACGCAGCAGGACGTTGTGATGGACAGAAACTGAGCTCAGGAGGATTAAAACAGGACAGCGGCTCCATCTAAAAAACACACAAATAAACTCTCTGCCAAGTTATCTAGCACTGGTTTGCTGACGGTTAAAAGCTCTTATGTCGATGGCAGGGCTTCAGCAGATTTGGGGGTTATAAAACCACCAGAAAGGATTTAATATAATTAAGGGGTATTTCAAAATGTTCTTTCCAAACGCGAAACCAACGTAAAGCACCACGGAGATTATCCTGATGGTAGAAACTCAGGAAGACATTTCACAAGAAACGAAAAAGTACCAGAACTAAATGACTGTCTGGAATTCACATTACTGGAAGTGGAGTCAATCGAGTTTACACTAAACTAGGTTAGAGTATCTGTAAGGCAGTGGACTGGTGGTGAATAAGCATGAGCAAAGCAATTTGATGATGTGGTTTATTTAATTCAATTCATCTGCTACGGAAAATTGGGCCTTCTTCCTAGCTGTGCATCTGCTTGTTCAACTCGACCACCCCACCATGAGGTCACGGCTAAGCTGAAGCCAACCAGGCATCTCAAAAGCTGTTAAATGGTCCAATCTGTGACTGCTGCATTGGCCAGGACATCAATAGATATGCATACAAACACCCTTAAAGGGTTAATTAATCCAAAAATAAATTCTGTCATCATTTACTCACCTGTTCCAAAGCCTATTTTTCAATCAGAGATTTCAGTCCCTCCTTTGACAGCTACACAACTACCACTTTGACGCTAAAACAAAAAAGCTCAATTAATATGGATTAGGTCTACAAATTCCCTCGATCGCTTTATATTGAACAAACTGAATTTAGGCTTTAATTCACATATAAACGTTCATCAACGCACTCATCAGTTGTGGTAAACGGAACCGCATGAACCAATGAGGTTCACTCTCGTGTGTTATACAGCAATGTCATCGCCTAAATAGCGACCCCAGACTTGAGGAACAGCACCACAGTGACGGTTCCAGCCCAAGATGACTCAAGTGATGAAATCATTAGCTCACCGGATGCAATAGAAACCACAACCAATCGATACAAGGCACTATCGGCTAAAAAAACCTAAGTCTAATGGAGCAGCAAGTGACATTGGTAAAAATGTCCTGTTTAAACAAAGCTGTCAAAGTAGTATGGCTAAAACAACCATTGAAAGCAGCTCAACACTATTCTGACTGACCTGAGCTCAGGCACACGTTGATACAGAGAGGGGCTATCATAATTTTTAGGACAAGGATACATTACAATGCTCATTTTCATATGTACTCTGTTCCATTTCAATGTACCATTTTAGCATCAAACTGGTTTTAGCTCTGGATTGTTTGGTCAGGTCAATCAGGGTGATTTTTTTGGGTGGGGGGTCACAACAACAGCTGGCATTACAGACAACTGGGAAAACAATAGACCATTATGAGCTAAGCAAGACATCACAGTGAATTCACATTAAATGGCATAGACAGGGGGGTTAAAATACCCTATAAAGAATTTGATCTCTTGCAAATTACTTAAAGGTGCACTCAGCACGTTTTTGTAAAGGTTACATTTAGCGAACTTATATTCGACCCAGTTTTGGACTTCATAGTAACACCTATTGCCCTGGATGTATTTTACTCCCCACTTGAATGTAGGCTATTCAGTTCGAACAGCCTGCCTATTCTATCAATCTGGACCCGACCATGCAGTTAACTTGTTTTACTAGGTTGCTTCATTTAGAAGTACTGACAGTTAAGTTTTTGAGTACTGATTTAAAGTCAATGTATTAATATTGTTAAAATTATAAACTTAATAATTAATTGCACAATTCCGCAAGTCACGTGATCTCAATATGGCTACGCCCATAGGCGACCCGCTCTGTGTAGAATGAACTCTTCTGGAATAAGACTGACGTCTTAATCTAATTAGTGTACCTCAATCACCTAATTTTAAGGATATTTCTAAAAACGTGCTTTCCAGCTCTTTGTATAAACCCTGCTAATTTGGGAGAAATTACCGAATGCAGCTTAAAATCTGCACTTTTCACGCAAAACGATCAATCGCTGGTGAATGGGCAACAGTTCCCGGAGCGGCCGCGTAAATATCCGGGCCATTAGCGTTAAAAGCGGTCATGAACTTCTACTGAAACCTAGAATGTAAACAGACAGATACAGGGTGTGATGAGAGACACGCTGTTATCTACATACCGACTGGCATTACAAGGGCAAGGTGATAACACAGAATGACATCAACACGATTTAAGCGATAATTTCAAGTCAAAACGTAGGCTTACGTGGAATTTGTCCAGACAAGCTCAGGATAATTGTCCACATCACGACCATATCAAACAACGGCAATCCATGAGAGTCCACTTATACTATCGATTTTCTCTGAGCTTTAGAAGTTTAGTCGTTTAAAGAAAGGCGAAGCGGTTAAGAATAAAACAGGACGGCTAGCCTATGTCGGGGACGAGCGTAGATTCGTTTGTCAAGTGATGCGCGTTTCGATTAAAAAAGGGATTTGAATTCCTCAACATCAAATCTTGTAATTCTCACTTACATCCCTCAACGTTTTGAGCATATAGGCTTGTTTACAATACAAACCCCCACAAAATGCAGCGATTTCTTTGAATATAAGACAGATTAATGTTTTATTTTGTATCCTTTTATGCTCAAGAAAAAAATGTTCCTGCAAGGATATTCGTTTTCATCCGAACACGAATCGCAACATGTAACCACGCGAAAATGTGATGAATTACGATGCCCTTCACGCGCAGTGATTAAATACGAACGTAGCCTATATTAAAATAATAATAATCGGTGTAACAAACGAAGCGCAGGCCGCTGTTCAATTCATACCATGTGTGTATAAATCGATGCATCCTTTAAAAGCCCAGCCCAACCCAAACATGCAAAATCCGAACCTGATACGAGAAAATATTCACAAGCGAATGCAAACCAAGTTGATTTTTGTCCCGAATGAAGTGACAATATGAACAGAGAATTTGAACCAGGCAAACAGGTTGAAAGATAAGCAAAGTAAACATGCTCTAAAATGCCATTAATTTACCTTCAGATGATTTTAAAAGCGTCCTGTTTCGATTGAAAATCTGGAAAAGCAGGCAATCCACGACTACCGGCGACAAGGTGATACGGAGCCGTGAGGTTCCTTGTGCAAACTGCTTAAAATATACAAACGTGCAAAAAAAAAAAAAAACACACACACACATTTATCCCAGCCCGCTGCTTTACTCTCGCGTTTCACCTTGAGCTGAAACCAGTGTGAAGGAAGTTAAGCAAATACTAGCGTGGCAATTAAGAAACAAAAAAGGAACAAGCCACCAAAAAGCCCATCGGTCTCCCGGTTTTCATCCAATGGGGTCAAGTACCGAAATTCACTTCAGAGGGCAGTGATGTCACTTTGCAAACTATAGCCCCGCCCATCTAGCGTCCAGCATGACTGAGGACTAGCGACTCACATACAAGTAGGCTACCTGAGAAAATGTAAATCTGTTGATATTTTCCAACACATACAAAAAAATATATAGGCTATTGTTTTGATTTTTAATTTCATAGTTTGTGAAAACATACATGCAAGATATGTACATAAACATTTAAGGGTTAATTATTAGAAATCGGAACAAAATTAATATTGCCTGTTTTTGCTCTAATCTCTGTTCAAGCATAAAAAATCAAGTAGTTTAAAGTTAATAAAGTTAAAGTAAAAAAAGATTTGTAAATGTGTCATTCGAGAAATTATGTGGAGTAATTTCACACCCTAATGAAATTGTATTTTTCTTTAAAAACAAAAGGCGTATTCATGGTCTAAAGTAGCATTCAGGCGGAGAGAAAAATCAGTACAGCAAACTTCACCCTGTTAGACAAAGAGAGGTTCATTGATGGACAAGCAACACTTGATTTTTGTGTACATATATAAGAGGGAGAAAAAAATAGACATTTAGTGTGAATAGTGTGCATCTCAAAAGGAAGTTTTGTAAGAGTGACTCACAGGCCTGCAGCTGCGCACTATACATTGCTCTTCTTGTCCAAACTGGTTTTATTTAAGTTCTGCTTTGTCTTTAATATGCTGATCTGAATCTATGGGTGAAGCCAATCATACAGCACCAACATCACTGAATCTCCTAACAATGCATTAGTCTGGCAATTGCTATCCTCCCCCCGGTTAACCGAGAACGTGGATATTGTGAACATCTGAGTGCATTAAGCATCATGGAAATGATTTTGGATTAGACAAATTAAATTTAAGTCACAGAAGATTATCTTTCTTGTTATACTGCAGCAAGACCTGTCTGTACATCATCACAATGGACTCACTGATGTGGTTAAATGAAATCTCTTCCTGTTAAGTCATTGTGTTTGAATAGCTGGGTGTGGCTCATATTCACAGAATAGTAAAGCAGGCCTTCATAGAGCGGTTCTCGTTATCAATGGGCACAGGTCTGAGATCAGCGTCTGATTGAGTTGGCTCTGTTTGAACAGTGTGTGTAATCTCGTTCTGTGGTTTCAGGTAGATCATCTAAAACAATGTACAATGGCTAGAGCACCTGCTTAGTCCAGCTAATCAAACATGCCTACAATTTGTTTTTTCTTCACATATAGCTTATATTTAAAAGGGTTCAGATTTGTGGTGGTGGTGGTGGTGGTGGTGGTAGTGGGGTGGGGGGGGGGGGGCACCACTAGATGGTATAATTCTATCATTATACCATCTAGTGGTGGTCATATGGTATAGCAATGAATTATGTTTAGATGGTTAAAGGAGTAGTTCTCTTTTAAAAAAAAGTTTTGCTGATAATTTACTCACACCCTCATCCAAGATGTCCATGTCTTTCTTTCTTCAGTCGAAAAGAAATGAAGGTTTTTGATGAAAACATTCCAGGATTTTCTCCATGTAATGGACTTCAATGGGAACCAAACGGTTAAAGGTCCAAAATACAGTTTCAGTGCAAACTGTTCAAAGGGCTTTAAACGATTCCAGACGAGTCTTATGAAGCGAAATTTAAAAAAACAAAAACAAAGTTACAAACTCAAATGGTCGCTTTGCTCTGTTCTGTGATGCGCATTCGTTACTCTCCTGTTCGAACTCGTTCATCAAAATGAACGAATGTTTTTCCGAGTCAATTCGTTCATTTTGTTCGTTGAATGAACCAAATAACACGGAAAAAGATTCGTTAATTTTTATGAACGAGTTCGAACAGGAGAGTCACGAACATGCATCAGAACAGAGCAAGGCGACCATTTGAGCTTATAAAACTTAAACTTTATTATTTTTTTTTTTAAACGAGCGATCGTTTCACTTGATAAGACCTTTATTCACCATCTGGAATCTTTTAAAGCCCTTTGAACAGTTTGCGGTTTGCACTGGAACTTTCTTTTAGACCTTGAACCGTTTGGTTCCCATTGAAGTCCATTATATGGAGAAAATCCTGGAATGTTTTCATCAAAAACCTTAGGACTTCTTGGATGACATGGGGGTGAGTAAATCATCAGCAAAAGTTTTTTTTAAAGTGAACTACTCCTTTAATGTAGAACAACAGCAAAAAGGAAAAAAGTGACTATTAAACAGACTTTAGAAAATCTCTGTATTGAACATATACATATGAACATTAAAATAACACATATAACCCTGTCAAGAACAAGTTCAGGAAAAAAAAAGTGCAATGACACTAAAATTAAAATCCTGGAGTTTGAAGGTCAGTAGATTCTTCAACATCATTTGATCTAAAATGTATTTGCACAAGTTCACATCATCACACAATCAAACCATAAGCAGGATAAAATGAAATATGAAATACTTCAGGTACACATCTACAACATCACCACTTGGTGCAGGATTCACATGTACATAAATTGTGCGCTTTAAATTCATTTAAAACAAAGACAACGGAGCCAACACAATTGATTGAGTTACAAATTAAAATCATACAGAATAATTAAAATCATCAAAATCATATCATATAACTGGTCCCACTTATTGTGTACTTGAGTAAAAGCTTGCACAGGCCCCAGAATTTAAATATTTATACTTGCTTCTCTTATAAGTCAAGTATAATGCAGAAACTAAAAAGGGCATTTTGGATGGGTTATATTGTTTTAATATGTCACCACTGTGTCCTCGACCGAAATCTTCTTGAAGATTAAAATAAAGCTGAAGGAGGGGAGCTGTAAAAGTCTGTCTTTCTCTATAAAGTACTAGATCAGCAAGGGTAAAGCTGTCTAATATAATTTCTAGGGCTGTCAAAACGATTAATCGCATCCAAAATAAAAGTTTGTGTTTACATAATATATGTGGGTGCACTGTGTATAATTATTTTGTATATATATAAAAACACACATGCATGTATATTTAAGAAAAAAAAATTATTTATATATAAAATATTTATATTTATACATAATATAAATTATATATAAATCTATATACAGAATATACATGAAAATATTTCTTAAATATATAGCATGTGTGTGTGTTTATATATCTAAAATAATTATACACAGTGCACCCACATATTATGTAAACACAAACTTTTATTTTGGATGCGATTAATCGCGATTAATCGTTTTGACAGCCCTAATAATTTCACTTGATTCAGTCTGCATATGAAACAATGAATCAGTGTCAAAAATATAGAGGTGTCATCATTGTTGAATTTGTGAATCAAAAGCTAAAAAAAATACAAAAAAGTTAAAAATTCAACATCTCATCCAACAATGAGGTATTCTAGCCATCTATACACATCAAGAGAGTGTTAAGGCCAAGGTTTTGAGGCATTCTGAGCATGAATTCATAGCAGAGCATGTATTTTGGGAGTGCTGTTTCTGCTCAAAGTGTGGAATAAGAGCCAACTTTACCAAAGCTTGTTGTGTTTAATCTCCTCATCTTGTGAGGTTAACATCTGCCAGTTCAGTCTTCTGATGCAGATATTACACGTGACTAGAGGTTATATGAATCACTCAATAGTTATGAATCATTGACCACCGTCACACACGCCAATTTGACTCTCAGTATCGGCGACTGGTGACCCACTTGCACACTACAGCACGTGCACTGAACCAACGTGTGGGATCAACATTCAGGGAGTGATTACTGTACATATCACCTGCACGTCCACGTCTAATAGTCTTTCGATTCAAACCTCCTGGGTGTTTTAATCAGCGTAGACTAAGAGGCAACCTCCAGAATTGAGTTAAAACTAAAAACAAGGGGAGGTAAAACTAGTTTATTCCCACTCAAGCGAATCTTCATTAATGCTCTTCTCCACTTCAGGTCCAAACTGAAGCGACTGTGACTTCTTGAGGATTTTGTCTGGAGCTTTTTACTGGCTTCTGTCCTGTTGCTCTAGCGCAGTGTGACCAGCAGAGGGAGGTGCAGTCAGGGCTCGAGACTCGCCATTCACTAGTTCACGAGGAGGACGTCCTCGTATGTGGTGGTTCTGCAGGGTTGCACCAACAGAAACAATTAAAGCATTCGGTTATATTAAAAAGTGATGTCATTTTTCGTGTTGAAATACTTTCAAAATACTCTAATACCCCAGTGTAAAGTCATGATAAAACGAAACGTTTCTTCTATTCTGTGACGTACATCCAAGTGCAACGGAATATTTAAAAAGTGAAAATGCAGTTCTTTGCATCGGCTGTTGCACTCACAAGTGGAGGCAGAGGAATGAGAGTTTGTAAATCAGAAGCTCTCCACTAGGGGGCCTCAAGATGCCTTAAAAATGAAATGGCTTAAATTTTAAGGCAAAAAAGCAATAAAATAAGCTAAAACAACTATAAAAAAAATCAAGATACTACTTTAATAATGAATAGGCATCTTTCTTGTTATGCCAAGTTCTAAATATATGGTAGAAATTTTGATATTATTGTAGAAATCATATTGTTGAGGATAATGGTTGAGATCCACTGGTTTAAATGGGCTAAATGATTGGATAACTCCTGCATACATCAGAGAGAAGTCTGTCATTTTCACTGGACAATACAGTTATTATGACATCGATTTAACATTATTAAGTGATATTTTTTTTTTGCTATTTTTTATTTTGTTTTACAAGTTTTTGTTACTTGGTGGCAGGTTCTCTTTATATATATATATATATATATATATATTTATAAATTATCTTTCTGATAATTTAGAATTATTTTCTGATTCTAAATTATTTTAATTATTTTTTATTATTATGATTTTTTTTATTCTAAACTGTTTTAATTATTCTGATTTCCTTTGATTATTTTAATTTAGTCCATGTAAAGCACTTTGAATTGCCAATTGAATTGTGTATGAAATGTGCTATATAAATAAACTTGCCTTGCCTATATATATATATATATATATATATATATAAAAATCTCCTTCATTGTATTAACTCACTTTTTCCAGTTCAATCATCTTAAAATTAAGGCAACCAGGTTACTTATTTTTTTAAGTTAAACCAACAATATTTTTTTACAGTGTATATATATATATAACGATTGGTACCATTGACTTCCATAGTATTTTTTTTAATACCATGGAAGTCAATGGTGCCAAACAACTGTTTGGTTTCAATCGTTCTTCAAAATATCTTCCTTTGTGTTCAGCAGAAGAAAGAAACTCATACAGGTTTGCAACAACTTGAAGGTGAATAAATGATGCCAAAATTTTCATTTTTGAGTGAAGTATCCCTTTAAGAGGCATTTTCTTTGTTTCTCATCTACAGTGACACACCTGTCACAGCAGCAGAAGAACGAGCAGGGTGAAGTCTCGATCCCGCGAAACTTTCCAGAGCAGGGTGTGTCGGTGCACTGAGCGATGAACGCGTGCAGGTCAGTGATGTGGTACGGCTCCTGAGTTTGATGCTGAATGGAAATGACAGGATATCACATTACCATAGTCAGGCTATATATAACTGTCAGCGTCACCTTAATTAGGAAAAATAAAAAAAACGTATAATTTACAAGAAAGAGAAGTCAAAAATGACCCTTTAATATGATTTAAAACAAACTAAAAAATAAAATATAAGATTAAAAAATAAACTGATTGAATTCTAAGTTTTAAAATGAGAGTTTCCCTATAAAGATATTCATGTTTGTGCATGTGCGTGTTTATCATGAACAAAAACAAGTTTTTCATTTATATCTCTTTATCATCTCTCACTCTTACCTTGATGGTCTCGTAAGCTCCAGTGATGAGAGCGATAAAGAGAGACAGCACCATGTAGATGAACAGAGAGATGAATGTGTAAAGGTAAACCTGCAAAAGAACAGTGTCTTTAGTGCTCTGAATCCTGCAGCATTTGTACTGTATGTACATGTGTGAGGATGTGAGGGTTAAACACACCTGACTGAAGACCCAGACTAGCAAACTGCTCTCTTGCATGCCACTGAAGGTCACAAACATGTCATCTCCATTAATCAGAGAGAAAAGACACTCCGACACCAGCGAGAGAGAGCGGAACTGAGGATACAAAACAAAAATGATTAACACCACATACAATAGATAATGAGAGAGAAGACACATGTACATGTCCTTATGTACATACATCATATACACTAGCATTCAAAAGTTAATACACCTTTAAAGAATTACAGTAAAAACAATAATATTGTGAAATATTCTTCCAATTTTAAATGATTGTTTTCAAGCTGAATTTTCAGCATTACTCCAGACTTCAGTGTCACATGATCCTTCAGAAATTATTCTAATATGCTGATTTGATGCTCAAGAAATGTATTATTATAATCAATGTTGAAAACATTGTGCTACTCAATATTTTGGTGGAAACCGTGACATTTTTTCAGGATTCTGATGAATAAAAAGTTAGATCTAAAAATAGAACAGCATTTATTTGAAATGGAATTTTTTTTATAACAATATAAGTGTCTTTACAGAGATTTTTGATCAATTAAGTGCATCCTAGCTGAAAAAAAAAAATTAAATTTCAGTAAAAAAAAAAATAATCTTACGGAAATGTGTCAATAGTATGACTGGATTTCTAAAAATGGAAAGCTTAATGCAAATTAGAGCCAGACTGATATATCGGCAGGCCGATATTAGGCATTTTCCAAACTATCGGTATCGGCAGTTATAACGGCCGATAAATGAATACTTCAAAAACAATAACAATTAAAAGAACATCCCCATCAGTTCTCTAAACTCAAATAAGCATGACAAAATTTGTGACTATCATGTCCAGTTTTGCTGCTGTTAAATAAGCCAAGTGTGAAGCGGAATTAGCTAGTAATAGTTACGTTACGTTGTTACAGTGTAGTTGACTGACTGTCTTTTTAACTTTTGACAATGTGACTGAAGTATTTCTTTAATAGCCTGTGACAGTTATAGCAATGAGACGTATCATCTCTCCTTGGCCTGTTATATTGAAAATGTATGTTGTGACAATATCAGAATCAAGTTTCTTTTTAAAATGCATTATCATATTATTTTAGTTAAAACTCATAAATAACTACAAATAACTAATGTTAGGGAAATCTGTTAATGTTTTGTTGCACCTTTCTGAAATAAAAAAAAAAATATTGGCCAATGTATCGGATTTTAAAACCAGTAAATATTTGTATCATATCGGCCTTCAAACTCCTTTATCGGTCAGGCTCTAAAGCAAATGGGTGGAGTGTCCCTTTAACCATGACCACAAAAGCCACACCACACAAATAGCTTTTAATTGGTTTATTTTGTTAGCAAATATGTCACTATAATTGTTAAGTTCTTCCCATCGATCGATTTCTTACTTTCACATTTAAAAGATTCCATGAGGTTTACTTATAAGGTCAAGTCTGCACAAATAACGACCAACATGCTTGTTTGCTTCGCGGCCCCTTTAAATATAGTTTAAAAAAAGAGCAAGCATTCGATCTACATCAGAGTGCCCACGAATATTTCTACGGCGTCATTGGCAGGGCGGCAGTGTGAACACTACAAACCACTATAAACCTTTTTAAAGTTTCTGAAAAGCTTTCTCTCTTTTGGACT